>JANDJT010000060.1:19943024-19993080 GCA_024331685.1 Stegophilus panzeri | reverse complement strand
GCAATTATATTGTAATTATATTGTGTGTGTATATATATATATATACACACACACACACACACACACACACACACACACTTTCCTGTACATATATAATTTTCTGCCACACTATTTACCATTTAAATTCTGTGCTCAGATCTTACATATTAGAGTTGAGTTGAATAAGTTTTTGATATGTGATATTATCTGTTTGCAACTTCACTATTTAAAAAGGATGACCTGAAATAGCATACAATATTGGTAGTGGCAAAATAATTTTTTTATTTGGATATATATATATATATATTTGAATATTCAAATTCTGTTAATCCGAACAACGTAGAAATCCAATTTTCTCTCATTTATATTTGTTTGTAATTGAAAACTAGTTTAGTCTGTTACAAATCGCAAGAAATATTTTTGTGGGGTTTCTCATACTAATAAGCTTTTCCCCTCATATTATGCTATTGTGCAGTATCTCTAGTGTATATTTATAATCAACTAGTCACAGAAGCTTTAAGAGTATAAACTCTGCTCCTGAAGGGATCCTCGATTTAAGGTGCAGCGTGGGCGTTTCACTGCCTTGGATGAGGAGTAAATCTGGTGATGGTGGCGGTGGTGGAGGGGAGCCTGTTGTAAATAAAGATTTCAGAAGGGGTTGGGAGGGTGTTGTCAGATCGTGGGCCTGTCTGGCGGTCCGCTTCTCCCACTCGCTGGCCCGCCTCCAGACTCCATTGCATAAGTACCAGGAAGGACATGATGTAAGTTTTCATGAGAGAGGATCTTTATTTATACACTAGTAATCTCAACGCAGATAACAATTGGACAGAGCTTTTGCATAACCACCTTGTGTTAAATAGCTACACGTCCTTTAAATAAAACAGAAAGGAAATGCAATTTAGGGTTAGGCTCGATAGGATTTTTTTCCCTTTCAGGGTCTTATTTGTCCATTTGGCACACAGCCAGGCTACTTTTTGCCCATCAAGCTGAGCACAAACACCAAACATCGGAACATGTTGGAAGGGCTGTTGTTAATCCTGCTGAAATACCCGTCTCAACAAACGTCTGACTTTGGCTGCAAATAACCAGGAGGGGTAATTCGGCTGCAGCTCATGCACTGGATCTACCTGTCTCATGCTATAAAAGCATAAAGAATTTAACAGAAGGCATTTTGTATGAGGACATTTTAAAAATACATATGGTTTTGATTAGTTGGACGAAGAAGAGAACACTATAAAAGTTAACAGCTGAGTTGTTTGGAATTCCCCTGGTGTGTGTTTCGGGTACTCCAACACACCTGATTCAGCTCATGAAGAGTTCAATAATCGGTAAAGGAATCACATGAAGTGAAGTATAACAGGGAAAATATGAATCTGTGGCAGTCCAAGACAAGACACAAGCACACCTGCTGTAGAATTATGTTACACGAGCTCGAGCGGGAAAGTCAGTACAAACAGGAGAAGAAGACGGGCATCACATTTTTACATGCTTGTACATCACAGTGTGTCATGAAAACATAAATAACAAAAATTTATTCTAGCATGTGTCACACAAGAAAAACCATTGTCCAAGATATGTAAAAACCTACTCAAAAAAAGAAAAGAAAAAAAGAAATGTATTTTAGCATGTATTTTAAAACAAGAAAAATGAGAATATATATTAAGGAAGCTGAATAATATGATACAATAGGCTTCTCACACAAAAATCCCTTTATATGGGGAGAGGATGAAAAAACTGATAAAAAAAAAAAAAAAAATCTTGCCCAACTTTGGTTATTTATCAATTTGTTTCCTCTAAGTGACCACTTAAATATTTATTTAATATTTAATATATAACCCTTAAATATTTAAAGAATCCTTGAAAAACCCATGCGTACTCTTGAAGAGTATACCAACCGTGCTGTAGGTACAGTGTGTATGTGTGCATGTGTATATGACAGAACTATTGTACTTTACAGTCTGTCAAAAATGCATGACAGGTTGCAGCAAATATAACAAATTACCTACACTCAGTCTATTCTAGTATGGGTCAGACAGATAATTGAGATCATGGTCACTTAAGGCAGCTAATGAGATTTGCATCAAATGAGCTTCTGTAAGCATCTCATTGCTGTCTGTTTCACTGTGGAAAGAGGTAGAGAAAGCCCTCAGGCCTTAACAAAACCCTCCAGATCCAAACCAAAAGCATCTTGTCTCCTGCAAACAAAAAAAAAAAAAATAGCCAAGCTGCATCTTGAACACTCTGCCGCCTGGACAAAAAAAATATATGTTTGCAAAGTTAATCATTATTCCATATTATACAGCCATGTTTGCTTGTTAAATCTGCAACCACAGCAAAGGAAAAAAGTGTGTCCAGACAACCATTACAGAGCACAGAGCATACCTTTAAAAGAGTTTAATTTCATTTTAATGATCAAATACCTCCAGCTCTTTGGACATATATGTTCAGTTCAGTCTATGTGAGCCTGTGTAACTTTTTTCGAAATGCTTCTTTCTCGTGATTGCATAGCGATTTATAATTGCTTGCACATGTGGGCCATTTCCAATGGCTGAGATGAAATCACAACTTGGAAGAGAGAGAGAGAGAGAGAGAGAGAGAGAGAGAGAGAGAGAGAGAGAGAGAGAGAGAGAGACTGAGTTCACCCCCACATTCCTCTGTTCCCCTCTTGACAGCATCTTGAGAGGTCAGGGGTCACCATGGGGAGATCAACACGATCAGACACAGGAGTATTGTTTCAAAAAGCGGGAGACATTAGACGGGGTCTGCACCACGAATCCCGCCAGATCAAAAAGCTCGCGTTAAGTTGCCGAAATTCCTGCCTGCCTCGGATTCACCATTTTAACCTCCTAAGCAATCAGGCATTTTACAGGAACCATTTGGCTATAATCAATCCCCGAGCCTGTCTTGCAGCCCATCTCCTCTTTGAAACAGGATTACACCCTAAATAGGTCTCTTTTCCCCGCTTAAAACTGAAGAAGCAGAAAAGTACTTTTAATCTTGTGAAATTCTATATGGGACATTTAAAGAGCATTTGCGGAATAAAGAGGTTAAAAACTATTTGAAAGATAATGATTTCCAATGCAATATTGCTACTCATGTGTTGTGAATAGATAACATTTCCTCTGACATCCAGTAGTATTTACATCTCAGATATTGTAAAAACACAGAAAAACTAACAAAATCTAGCAAATTCTGCAGCACTTTGTTAACTCGCTAATTAGCTGAGGACAATCTGAAGCTAGCTCTTGTAAATTAGCATGCTAGCTGTGTTGGAGGTTATTTGGAAGTAAAAGACATTGAATTATATTTAGTTTTCTGTGGGCTCATTTGCTTTTGACCTGTCAGGAAAAGAAATTAGAATACATTGGTGATAATAAAGCAATCAGAATGACCACCAGTTTATGTAGCAGGTAATGTTAGCTATTAAGTCGAGGTTGATGTGTAAATATGATAATGCTATTCTCATACCCAAACTCCCCACAGGGATTATCTGGCTTTGAATCAATTTACATCTTGACAATTTGAGAAATACAATAATTGGCTCAGGATTTCATTTTGCCACATTGAAAGTACCACACAATATTTTCCTATTGTTGATTTGGATGTATTCCCCTAATTATGGTGTGCCGTAATTAATCACTGATATTTAGACATTTATTTTATGTCTATCATGTCCAAGTTCTTTTTTTTTTTTAGGTACAATTCATATTGTTTATTTAATTTGTGTCAATGTTTCACTGCTTGTACTTAAACCTGAAAGCAATTAGTTTGAAATTGTAACCCTTCCTGTCTATGTGTTTATTCACAGTCAATCAGCAACACGGTGAAGTGGTGGAGGAGGGGAGCGGGGAAAAAAAGTGTATATATGTCTGTGCTAGTCTGTCTGTGGTAGTACATGGTGCAGGTAGGGGGCCACAGACAGAATTTAGCTCACTCAGTGACCTGGGGAGACTAGGACCATTTTCATAATTAAACTGATAGTTTCTAATAACACTATAATGTACTTATATTTTGTGTTGTAAGTGTATATGTGTCAGTAATCTAAGAGCATGGGGTGGAAAAAAAAAGGTCTCTCATATAACTAAACTGACCACAATCATGGCTTTGATTAACTAGTCTTTCTCCCTGTATAGACATTAAGATGTATTTTTCTTTCTTCCATGCCCCGTTGTGCAGAACCCTGCTGTGTTGCTCCTCTCTCCATTTCCGCAGTACTATTGATCCAGCCTCCACAAGCCGAGAGCGCACAGACCGAGCAGCCCAGAATGGAAGTGCAGGACTGATGGTGGACACACTCGAAGTGTTTATCATCGCCTTACTGACCACCGCTATCTTCTCCCAGACACCTGCAAGAACCACAACCAGTGTGTAAAAGCCCCTCGAAACATAAAGCTCGTGCGAGATGATTCCTCGCACGAATTTCACTGCACTGTAATGTATATGTGACAAATAAAGGTTTCTTTTTCTTCTTTGTCTTCTTCTTGTTCTTTATCAGGTTCTACGCTGCAGCAACATATGGATTGCTTGTTCAAGGTGAATCAATTCACATCGATTAAAGAGAATACTGAAGAGAAATGTTTTAGAAAAGGAAAAAAAAAAATCATCCGTCGCCTCCAGCACAATTTGACAAAAACGGGTTAAAAATAGTCACACACACACACACAGACACACACACCCTCTCCCCACCTCCAAAATCCTCACTCCCCTGTTACATCCAGCCTCTTTGACAGCTACCTTTCAATCCTGTAATCGAGGGGTAAGTAGCAATTTTCATTCTGCTTCACCATTCACAGCGCACGCTAATGAAAGGCAGAGGCTTGTAGGAATGGGCTCAAATGGGCTGATAGACAAGGCCTCTCCATTCTATTACGGGAGGATGGCTTCTTATCTCTGGTGCACAGCGATGCTCTTCCCAATCCATTTGTCACCAGATTTACTCTTTAAACCATCGCCAACCCCCCAGTTCGAATTCAAGCCTTCCCCAAGCCTGACCAAACGTCTCGCCCATCGCCCATGACGTCTTCATTGCAACACTGCAATCAGGACATGAATTTGCAAAAAGAAATACCACCGCCTTAGTGCCTGCTGAAGAAGAGGAGGTCAAGAAACTGGACAGTTTCACCAGAGATAGGAACGCCAGGAAGAAAAGAATCGTAAGTGGTGTAACAGTATGAACAATGAATGGTATGATAACCCACTAATAACGAAGGACCACAGTATTCAGTACGTTCAGTTTTAGTACTAATCAAATGCATCATTTGTAGAAGGAAGCTACTAGTGCATTGTTTTGATACATGAATACATATATATTTCCTTATATATAAAAGATGTGTTGCAGTCTAGGAAAACCCTTCAGAATTTTGAAATTTTATATACAGCACAGTACAGTTCTGAACACTATTTTCAGATATTCCCGAACTGAAATTTGTTTTTTGCATGTGTCTCCGTATGTACGTCTGATTATAACCAAAAGTGAAAAGTGAGAAAGTTTCATTTGAAGAGTCAATTGTGACTGTGGTGGAGGAGTATCAGGGACATTTTGACAGCTTGTATCTGATGACAAACAAAATTGATTGGGCTTTTGTCCATTTTTGTGACATTCTCTGTGTGAGGAAATCACACCTAGCTTGCAGGGTTTCAGGCAGACTGAACGCTGTGTTTGTTAAACTGCCTCCTTATTTACCTAGTGTGATTTCTGCAGAAAGATCAGATAGACCAGATCAGATATTAACTGCTTCTTAAAGTTGAGGTGTCAAGGTATGTTAGTGGCAGAAAACCCCATTTCTTTTGTGTAATTTCTTCTACTGCAATTTGATGTATTCTGTATATTTTACGATCAAGATCATTCAGCTTTAGTACAGTGATGTAGAGAGAAAACTCCAGTGAAAAAAAAGCCAAACTGATGAATACCAAATGGACAAGTAAAACGACATGCCTTCAATTAGTGAATGACCTGAGGCTGAGATGAGACACAGTTCAACAACATGGAACAGTCTAATGCAGTTCATTTTATGGAGTGTACTTTTGTCTGCAATAAAATATTACTGGGATGAACAGCCTAGAACTTTTTTTTTGCCCCTTCTAAGAAATGAAGAATTCTTTTCCATGGATGGAGGCCTGTGGATTTTTCTGCTATTGGAACTATTTTCTCATCTTTTACCCCACTGGCCCCATGAGAAGTGATGGAGAGGGGCCTCGTCTAGCTCGGGCCTCAACTTACAACAGTGTTACCAAGGAACGGAGCTGGAGCTCGCTCAAGTTCCACTAAACTCTGCAGAGCGCTGAAAAAAAAATGCCTCACTGTTTCCTTTGGCAGCACAGGGCTCTTTTTTCTATTATTCCCAGAGTGTGTGTGTGTGTGTGTGTGTGTGTGTATAAGGGAGAGGGAGAGAGAGAGAAAGCTGTCTCCTGACCTGGGGAGGGGGAAAGGAAAGGTCGCTCTGCTTTTCTACCAATTCCTCTGCTGGACTTTTGGAAAAAAAACAGGTCTCGAGCATGCACCCAGCCCCCCTCAAGGTATACAGCTTTACAAACTTAGACCTGTTCTCCGAGGATTAACGGCTGAGGCAACTCAAACCATGTGTCTTTTTTCGCTCTGTTTTTGCCCTACAATCTGGCTTATGAATGCATAATACTTTAAAATCCTAATTGCATTCATAATCTGCTTTCGCGAATGTTAAAATGTATGGTGAGATTTTAAACAGGCAGTTGTTTTACATTACATTGCTTAAATCGATTATTTGTATGGACAAAGTCCTGAGGTTGATTAGTTGAGTTATTCAGGAAAGCAGGGAGAAAAATGAAAAATTGAGAAATTGTTTTTTTTCCCCTAAGGATTGTCAAGGTAAAAAGAGAGAGAGAGAGAGAGAGAGAGAGAGAGAGAGAGAGAGAGAGAAAACCTCTCACTTGTGTATCTCTGAAGAAATACGTGAGAGGCAATCACTGCAGAGATTTTTTTTTCCCCTTGAACCTCTAGAAGTGTTCCTCCCTTCTTCTCTCCCTCTCTCCTCCCTCTTTCCCCACCTCTCCTCTCTCTTCACCTCTCCTCCCGTGCCTGACTGCTGCTTAACTCAGCTCCGTGCTCACAGCACAGCCAGGCAACGAGAGCAGACAATTATCCTCAATATCTGTCACTCACATGACAAGCACTGCGTCTCCCCGCCACGCTTCAACAGATGCAGGTGGGAGAACAAAGAGGCAAAGGCTCCTGCTTTTACCAACCCTCCTCTCACTCTTTCTCTCTCCCTTTCTCTGTTTTTCTCTCTCCAACTCTCCCTTTCCTGTCTTCTCGCCGTTTCCTCTACCCATGTCTCTGTCCTTCTCTCCTCTACTCTGTTACCCCCCCCCCTTTCTTTCTTCCTCTCTCCCTCCTCCTCTCTTTCTGTCTTGTCATGTGCCTGCTATCTCCTTCCTCATTACCTGGCCCATTTGCATGCAAGCTGTCAAAAGGGAACACAAATGAAGAAAGAAATAAAAAAGAAAAAAAGAGGTAAACAACGTGTGTGTGCGCATGTGTGTGTCTGTGTATGTGTCTGTGTGTGTGTGTGTGTGTGTGTGTGTGTGTGTGAGCGAGACAAACAATGAGAGTCTATTTACACTAACCATCACCTTCTAATGCAGCCAAACTACAGCCACATCAGTAGCGGAAATATCCACACTCCTCCAATTCACACCACATGGAAAAATCAATACCTGCACTCACAGTCCTGAAGATAAAATTCAATATCATCAGAACTAAGTGTTCACAACTTCTCTTCCGGATATAATTATTACAGATGAGCAGAGCCTCGCTGCACAAACAAGCTCCAGATATCCACTGGGGCTGGCGCAATAGACAATGCTCTAATGAGCCTTTATTCATTAATGGCGGCTTTTGTTCCTGTAAACAGCATGAATATTTAAGGCAGCCCAAGATTCCCTCCTGGCTAATGAATGCGTCTAAGCCCGAGCATCAGACTCTCGGGGGAGCTGGGCCACTGGGGCCGGTTGCTAAGCGCTCAACCACTGCTCGGGTTTTCATGAGGAATGCTGTTCTGCGCCACCGGTCTGCTCTGACACACACTCATATGGGTACACACACGTACAATACTGACAGTACACCCCTGGTGGCATTGTTTCAGAGGGAAGGTAGAGATGAGATCATACGCATGTAACAATTACACACACACACACATCAACTGACACGGCTTCAATCTGCACTTCCAGTTGCTAAATAAAAGGCATCTGATGGAGCAGATGATCGGATCTAAACTATGCCACCATCTAATATCATCTCCAGAACAAGATCAATCGTTTATATTCTATATAATGTTCACTGGCTGATTCCACAACTGGGCTTTTTAACGCTTAAAAAATAACTTCATTAATTCAATCAATTAATTTCAATTTCATTTTTGTTACCAGGTTTCTTTGCTTAAAATGTCTGCATTTGGCTCTTAACAGGATTACAAGTAGCAGGGTTGAGGTTCGAATTAGCAAACACACAAAACGTAGTTAACTAAGATCAATGCTAATGGTGTTAGGACATTAAAGACAAATGAAATAATTTACTCTAATAATATAATCTATAATTTGGGAAGCTGGTTTGTCCATTCAAAGTGACCATGCCAGTCAAAATCACAATATCTTTAATAAAAAAAGGGAAAAAAGAATGAGAAAGCTTACTTTTCTTCTTCCGGCGATCTTTAGGAAATTTGGACCATGCAACTTCCTGTTGAATGAATCGTGGAATATTCCAAATATTTTATAGGGGTGAATGTCTTCAACAGGGTTAAATTCATATGTAACTATAATGCACAGTTTTCATAACCTATTATGGATGATTCGTGGAAAAAAATGTTTCAAGCATGAGATGTTTAATGGATTCATACATTAATACAAAAATAATATGAGTAAAAAATATCTATATTTTTTAATGATTATAGTTCATGTGTAGTTATAGTGGGCTAGGAAAGACAAAAAAAATGCTGCTTTGTAAGTTTTGTAGGTTTTATTACCATTTTTAGTTATTTATATGAATCATGCACATATAATGTTGTGAAGCACACTTTACCTATATAAAAGGTGTCATTTATTTTACATACATGCCTACAATTTACATACATATTTGTCAATTTCATATCAGTGTGACATGCCACAATCATAGATTTATTCCATTACTCTCAGAACTGAATCATGAACAAAATGTAAGACAGAATCGTCTTCTTCTAATATGTTTAAATGTTTAAGCAAGATGCCGTAACCTTATATCACATGTTCTTTCGCTTGTGTGATGAAATAAGACGAATCCCAGTTCATACACTCATAAACAAACTCTGTCTCCAAACAAGTAATTGGTCCATAGGGAATTGTTATCGTCTTCTAGAGGAGCTCTAATCTCAGTAGCAAATTCCTTGAGTTCCTTGGTTCTGTGTAATGACAGGAATTTTATTTTAGGATTTTAGCAGTGGTAAATGGCTGAGAGGTGACCCAGAACTTGACTGTAATCACATGACTGTTAGTCCTGTCTAACCCAGGCACATAAGTGTTTACACGTATAAGCATTTCGAATGGACTTTGTATGAGCACTGTATATCACTTATATCACTATATGGCCAAAAGTATGTGGACACATGAGTATTGAATATCCCATTCCAAAACCATGGTCATTAATATCAAGTTGTTCGCCCTTTCCTGCTACGACAGCCTCTACTCTGCTGAAAAGGCTTTCTACTAGATTTTGGACAGTGGCTGTGAGGATTCGTGCTGATATCCAGCAAGAAGGCCTGGTGCAACTTTGGTGTTCCAGTTCATCCCAAAGGTGTTCAGTGAGGTTGAGGTCAGGGCTCTGTGCACAAGTTCTTCCAGACCAATCTGAGTAAACCATGTCTTTATAGACCTCACTTTGTGCACAGGGGAATTGTTATGCTGGAACATGTTTGGGCCTCTTAGTTCCAGTGAAAGGAAATCGTAATGCTACAACATATAAAGAGAACTGTTTGTTTCCAACTTTGTGGCAACAGTTTGGGGAAGGACCACATATGGGTGTGATGGTCAGGTGTCCACATACTTTTATATATATAGCCATATAGTGTAGTGATTGACTCAGTGAAAGAACTCAATGAAAAGATATTAAATATATTGTTTTAAGACGGATAATTTCCAAACAAGGTTGGTAAAAGCTTGCTCAATGAGGCAGGGCAACAGAGCTGGGCCTATTTAAGTCTGTTTTTAAATTTAAAATTTTTAATTTTTAATTTTAAAGTCAGGTTTTTTTTAATTATATTTTTTTCACCTAATACTTTTAACTTCTACTCACTATATTTAAAAATAAAAATCCCTACTTCCTACTCACTACAATTTTTAAACACTATATAGCTCTACAATCATCTATTTGTAACGTCATAAGGTGACATTTTAGCATCAGAGAGCTTCGAGGAGTCGATCTAAATTCCTAACAAACCTAAACTTTAACAGATGTGACAGCAAGAGTGATGATGAGAGCTAATACCCATCACCGTAATCTGTCTGCTTCTATGTACACTTTGTATTGATTGTGGCAGTTTGTTTTGTTTTGTTTAGCTCTTCACATTTAGTCAGTCTGTACCATCAGTTATTCTAACGCTAGCTAACATTTGAGAGATTAAGAATAAAGATGCTGTTTGTTCTCTTTAGCTAATATTTTCCCACATACTTGTGTGAAAAAGGAACTAATTCACCATCAGTTACTACAATCAGCATGTGGTTAGATATCTTTTTCTTTTGTGAATCTTGTGATTACCTTAATTTGAAGCTGAGCTTTTGATGAGTAATTGCACTTTTACTCGAGCAAAAAATATGTTTACAATTTTGCCATCTCTGCATGGCAACAGCTAGTGCACTGCGGAGCCACTAACCCAATGCTGCTCAATCCCTGTTTGAATCCTCACCTCATTTTTTAATCATGCACTGTGGCTGTGCTTCACGAGGCAAAAATGGTCAACATCCCTCAATAAGGAGAACTGATTGGTGGCTCATTGTATCCTGGCGACGTTGTATCACCTGAATTCGAGGCTAGAGGAGCACACATCATACCCTGCCTCCAGCACCCTCCTAGCTGTTGTCAGTTACTGCCAATTTAATGGTGCGTTAAACACACCATTGCCAACGAGGCTTGTGCTGCCACCGCTTTCCTTTTTTAACAGCAGAGCAGCCATTAGCAGATCCACAGGTCATGTTGCAGCCTGGTTAGCCAGTCTGACGAGATTAAAAGCCTCTGTTCATTTTAATAGTCAGTCGTTTGCCCACCACCGATGGTTATCGTACGGTTACAGTTTTGTGGGGGAAATCTCGCATCAGTTATAAAGATTTTATGGATGAACTGGGACAGGGGAAACCATGAAATGTTTTCTAAATGGGGAAGCTGTTGCCGCTTAAACAGCTATATATATTTATAGTTAACTGTTCTGAAAAGCGGTGTGGTAATTACGTTAGTTAATTTAATGACTCAGTTGTTGACTCAGGTGAGTCGCAGACTGGCTGAAATGACTCTTGAACACACTGGCGCCCCTCAGGGCCCGTATTGGGTTTCTCGCATCTGTTTTGGCAGAGTGTGTGACTGGTGGAGGGGTCATATATGGACTGGAGCAGGAATGGTAATACACACACACACACACACACAGAGTAAAACTATGTCGAATGCAATTGCTGCTACAAATACCTCTCCCTTCCCCCTTTGGGTTTCCTTCTGTATGTCTGTTCTTCATGACAACACGTCAAATGTTAAATATCATAAAAAGTCAAGCAGCCTTCCTCTTTTGCTTGAATGTAAATGCCTGTTGAACATAAATACATCACAGAACTCACGGCGCATCGTCCCCAGTGACAGACAAGATTTGCGATTTGAATGATGGCATCCTGCAATATATCAGAGTGGCTTGGCCATCACCACTCAGCATGTGGGAATTTACACCAGCAACTTACACACTCACTGTTTGGAACAGAAGCTGCTGCTACAATGTGCATTTTTACCCCATTTCCATTCATGCACAGAAAAATAATGCAGCACAGTGTCCCTGGTTGTCATATTCCCATGGGACTACAACATATAAAAAGTGAATAATGTGCACTTCATGGCAATCAGTAAGATGCACACACACACACTGAGTCCATGCTTCCCCAGTTGCCAATCCGTTACTCTGTCAGACAGCGAACGTAAACAAATTGTCTAACTGCAATGAAAACACACTCCCCTAGCCCATGTGCCTGTGGGAGACAAGCGTCTCTTTCCCTCTTCTGCTCCACTGTGGGAACTAGAACATCACTCACACAAAATTGCTGGACATTATAAGACCTCGACTCAATTACAGTCACCAGCTTCACAATGACATTTAAAAAAAATACAAAAAAAAAAAAACGTCTCTCATATCGGCTCACAGAACATCAGCCAGACTAAGAGCTTTAAAAAAGTTTTTGATAGAGTAAAAAAAATGTGTTTTGTATACAAGACATCAAACCATTTTTTTTAAAATATACCATTTTAAATAAATTTTCTCACATTTTGGTCATTTGCCAACTACTAGCCAGTTCTCTCCTATCACACAACAGCTACCAACCAGCGTGGGTGAAGGCTAACACATGCTTCCTCCCAGACACATGAAGCCACCACATCACAGGGCAGCATAACACACTCGGAGAAAAACTGGATTAACTGCCCTCTTCCACATACAGGGTTAGGGATGAATCTGCAGCCAAGGATGCAGATTCAAATGATAGGATGAACGATTTTCTGTGCCGCCATTCGTTGATTTGCTGAAGCTTTTTATAAGGAGACATTTATTTAGGATTTATGGAAGGAGTGAGGGAACAACTGTTTATAGCTGCTATAATATAAGTGATAACTGGAACTAATTTGTCTCATGGATGTTCCACAATTGTAAAAGTTATTAAAATATAAATAGATTTAAAAAAAAAAAAAGTTTAATGTGCCAAAACTAATAGTAAAACGATTATAGGAAAATAATCAAGTTCAGAGTGATAACATTAACTCTGCTTCAATCGTTAATTATTCTCCTTTAACAGAATGCCCCTAAGTGTTTAATTCCTTACTTTAATAACAATGTCAATTTAACGCAGATCATTGATGGACGTCTCTGGCCAGTCTGGTAAGGGGTCAACCAAAAAGAGCATTTGACCCCAAAAGTATTCCTTCTGACAACAGATTAAAGTAGAAACCAAAGACAAAGTACTTCACACAACAGTCGTACTGTTTAACATATTTTCAATGGCAGCATTTTGAAGCACCTTGAGATTTGCAAGGGGTGATGCAATAACTGCCACGTCATTGTGTCTCATCTTGTGCGCTGTGTGTTTTGCCAACAGTTCCAGCTGTGCCACCGCCTTAAGCCTGTATACATCATAACACAAAACGAAGATTAAGTGGGATCTACTGGGACTCTTTGTGTTCATTTGTCATGACATGAATGAATTTATCAAGAAAAAAGAAACCCTAAATATTGGTATGCAACCTTTAAAGCTTACCAGCCAATGAAGCAAACTCATTGAACATTTTCACAGGACTACTAGAGGGAATGTTTTTCTAATGAGCTTGGTGGGTTTGATAGTGCAACAGTGCACTAATGCTAATAGCGTTAAACTGGCCTCTTGGTAGGAACCAGTTATCATGATTAATTTCCATCATGCCAGTTCCTCACATAGCTCTCATTTGTTCATAGCAACATTCATGGGTTTTTTAAAAAAAACAAAAAACAAAAAAAAAAAAACATTTTTACTTTTTTGGGGGGTGAAGTATTTCTATAATCAATAATAAATAACAACATGAGCCATAAACTTAAGACTTATATAAAAACTGTGTTGTGATCCTCACCATTGCCTCATCTTTCAAAAGGGAGTGATCCAGACATGAGGTAATCCAGCAGGAATAATGCTCCGAAGCTTGTGCCATACAAAACACACATTTAGAAAATGTTTTTGGCATACTGTTCTTTTTTTCATAGCCAAATGTAGTGGATAAACTGAAATATGTGGGTTTTTTCCATAGACAAAATATATGTATACTTAATTCGAAGTGGTTGATTCTTAAACATATTAAATCTTTACATTTGACTGCATTTCAGGTTAATGCTCCAGTCCAAGTTAGTACCTCATCACAACTAGCTGTAAATAGCCTCCCATACATTTTTATTTTGACTGTAACATGAGCTATTACACAACTCAGGCTCGTTATTGTTCTGTATTTGGAGCCAGCAAATCCACACACACACACACACACACACACACACACACACACACACACACACAGAGTGTGGCTTGCCTTCTACAGCGAGAACGACTGAGCTGGAGTCTGTGAGCCAGCTTTATTTCAGTACCTGTAGTCCCAGTGGAAGAAATGTCAGGCATTTGCCTCACCAGTCTCTGTGTATGTGTGTGAGTGATGGGGGAAGGGGTGTATATTTATGAGCATGATGTGCACTGAGTATTTTTGGCTCCGCGTGAGGAGAGGGGAGGAGACTGAGGTGTTCCTTTCAGGGGTACGAGCGGCCAGCAAGCATGGAGAATGTAATCTAAAGAAATGGGAACAATCAAGAAGGGAGATAGTTGAAGCAGTGGGGGAGAGAGAGTGAGAGAGAATGGGAGTGAGAAAAAGAAAGAGAGAGAGAGAGAGAGAGAGAGAGAGAGAGAGAGAGAGAGAGAATGTTAGAGAGAGAAGTGGATAAGAAGTAAGGCTCTTTGATCCATTGCATCACCCGCTGCTATGCGTAAGCCAACTGGAGGACCCGGTGAACTGGCAGCTATTCTGAGAGAGAAGACGCCACTGATCTGTCTCATGACTGCTACAAAACACCGTCAGGGTCACGCAGCACACACACACACACACACACACACACACACACACACACACACATGCAGCGGGTTTCAGAGCTCTCGGTATGACCTCATCATCATGGGCACACAAAACACGCTCTATATCAGCTGTGCTTTAACGGATTATATTTTATCCTGGATACCAGTGTGTCCTTAACTCTAAATTTAAATAAAACTCATGTGGACACGTGGGCTCAAGTGGGAGGGTGCCAATATTTTACATCCATGCCAAATTTGGAGAATATACCAAGGATATAGCATATACAACAGGCAAGAATAACCTCAGTAACCCCAGTGACTGCATCTCTGTCATATCTGCTGTCACACCAACCTGTCAAGCAGCCTCTCCGAAGTACTGAATTGGTGATGCTTGTTAAGATTCAAGCATTTGTCACAGCTCTCCCCCACACACACAGCTTGGCAAGGAGCTTCACATATGCGCGCACACACACACACACACACACACACACACACACACACACACACACACTCGCAGACAGCCCCTGGCTAAACTCTAAATTAAAGACCTAATGTGCAATCCTCCTGTGATGCTCACAGCTAATGAAATGGAGAAGCTAAGCCCCTGAGCAGTGGACACAGGAGAGGAGGACACCTGACTCCCTTTGTGTGTGTTCTCCGTCTGCCTCACATAACTACACTCTATAGCAAATGTAGCGAATGTGATACCTGCGATGTGTTATCTGTTGGATAACATAAATCCCCTCCATATAGTGCTTGGCACTGCCTTATATGTTTGGATTTTATATTATTATTGTCAATCTCATCGTCGCGTAGTCCCACGGTAGTCCACTAGATTCATGCTTGCCGAGCATTATGATAAAAAATACATGTAGACGTTCATAAATATGTACAATGGAATAAATGTCCCTGTATAGGGAGGGCAATTGCATCGCGTTGCACTCCTGTACCGAGCTCGTCTCATTATCCTTCAGAGATGCTCTGCCTATACAGAACGTTTTTTTTTTTTTTTTTTGGTTTTGTTTTTTTCCTCGTCCAATCAGACAGAAGAGACAGGTCATTAGGAGGGCAGTCTGGACCTGTCGCCATGAGGTTAAAGGGCAAGCACCTGAGTAATGGAGGCCACAATGGATATTTACTTTTTTCAAATGAGTTTGGACAGAAATGGACAGATAAAATAATGTCCTGTGAGATTATTGATGATCTTATTGATGGAAGTGCTCCTCATTACTGTGTTCCACTGCAAAAAAGTTTAAAAGCATAAATGAAGCATTCATGTAAATTGACATCACCGGGTGCCAAGGTTTGTATAACTTAGCATATACAGTAGATTCATGGCGTCAGAAGTGCTGTTTCGTCCGATTTTTAAGGCAATTTTCCGAAAAGGAAACGATCCCTGACAGTGGAAATGGAAAAAGCATTCCTCAAGCCCGGTGCTTCTTTTCTCTCCTTGTGAGTCATATCAGGTAGACTGTTTGCTGATGCCATCGTGTGGATTTTGGCTGTGGATTTTTTCCCAGGTGCCAGTCTGGAAAAGGGAGACGGCAATGCACGTACGGGCCAAGTGCTTCTCCTTGTCGGATCCGATAGCTAAGACAGCACGGCGAGCCGCAGAGCCCCAGCGCTGGCTGTCAGCCAGCTGGCCGTCTGGGATTACTCCAGATTGGAGCTCATTAGTGTCCCACTGAGAATCCTTCTAAATGGTATCAAGCTGCTATTTTAGAGGAAGTAATCTCAGGATGGTAATTGTGCTGCTTGAATTATTTCAAAGAGATTGGTTGAGTTCGGAGAGGTACCTGGTGCTCGGGAAGAAGGAAATACTATGAAGGCAGTTCTGGAGCTCAAAGTCACGGGCTGTTTGAGATAAATAAGGAATAGTAGCAGTCCATCAAATACACACATTCAAGGCACCCAGTTGGCCTTGAAGGTGTGAGTACTGATATGCAACAGCGTCCCCGCCTCCTTCGCTGGCCTGGGGCCAGTAGTAGCTAAGATCAAGATGATGGACTTGCTCTCTAGGTATGTCGGACCCTGAAAGATGAGCACGGCTAATAGTCTCATTACACACACCTCCTCAAGTGCACACATCGCAAATGCCACTGCTCGGTGAGGAGAGAAAGCAGAGTAAAAGAGAGAGAAAGAATAAACTTACTACTAATCGTACTTTACTTCTCCCACATGAGCACTTTAGCTCTTTCCATACATAACAGTTCTGTAAGGGTCTAACAAGGCCTTGAGAAGATTAACAGACCAAAGGCTTATCACATCCAGATCTCTAAACTGCATTTTGTCCCATACACTTTTTCTTGATCTGATCTACTGCAATGGCCTTCTCTCTTGCTGGCAAGCACCCAACAGCAGATAGGCTTTCTCTTTCTGTGGTGGCTCCTGTTTCAACTCCACATCTCTATCTCAGGCCTTATCAGGTGACCCAACTGCTTAATATTGTTTATGAGAGCATGCACCTGGGCATTTACTGACTGTCACTTTAGAAAAAACTGACTCTATAAAGAAAGAGTATTGTGTAGTTTATCTAGACTAAGACCCAAGTCACTCAAACCTAAGATGCGCTGCTAACTTGAGGCTAAATGCTAATGCTAACTACAACAGAAAGGTAATTGCTATAATTAGCACGATTCATTCGCACAGCAAGAACCAGTCTCTATTTCAATTTATTATTAACGTTTTCCTGCAAAGTGTCCATTCCTTCAACTAACGAGACCAACTAAAAGGTTCAAGTGGATTCTTTTAGAAAGTGAGAAACCAGACACTATTCGTTTTCCTCCCTCGTTTTGGCTGCCTACTGATAGAGGCTAGATCAGGTAACCTTGCCCGAAAGCTAAGGGGACATCACTGGAGCAGGAATCTAATATGGAGATGCAGAAATTACAGACAGGACTTGGGATGAATAATTCAGTTAAGACTGCCAGTTCACTGATTAATTAATCATCAAGCACCTCTCCACTGGGGGTTATGTGAGAGCCAGACAAATGAACTGTTTGCATTCAGCTGTCTCTCTGAGTGCTGCTCACTATAAGTTTTAATCAACTCAAGAGTCTTATGCCATAAAGAAGCACATGTAAATGTGTAAAGATTCTGTTTAAATGGCTCAATTTCGTATTATATTCCATAACTGACAGAAGGGCGCAACAGCATTATGTGCATGACTCATGAGAAATCAACACAGATCAATACGTCCAAGCAAGAAGGTAATATTGTATCAGACTGGCTTCATCATTGTTGCACTTTGGATAACAGTGCAGTTTTTTCCCCCCACTGCTAATCTAAAGACAGCAGGAAAGCCTGGGGGAGATGGGGGGAGAAGGGGAAGTTTACAGGTTTGGGCCTTTGGGTTCTGACTGCAGCAATGCCTCTGCTCCTTCCAGTCCATCACAACTCGCTCCCCTGTTAATGAGTTCACAAAGCCTCCTCAGGAAGACCCAGAGAGGCCAGCCAGCAGCTTGTGGAGGGGGGCTCTTGAAGAATTGGAAGGGGAAGAAGAGAAAATAGGAGTTAAAAAGAAAAAGAGGTTGCGGTTTCCAACTCCCTATCCATGTTGAGTCATGGGTAGTGCAGTAGACCAAGGGCAATAAGTCTTGGAATACAGGTCGATGTGAATAATTTAAGGCTGTTTTCCTGGACACAGATTAAGCCTAGTCACTGGATTGAGTTATACTGTCAGCAAGGACTCCTCATAGAAAACATTTATCAGCTTAGGACGAGCCTCGCTTTATAATCAGTGTTGTCTAGACAAGTAAGGCTATTGCGATGGAATAAGCCCTCCCGTTTGGTGAAAGGGGAACTACAAGTTATTTTCTTCTTCTGCTACATATTTTACTGAGCTTTCAGGAAAAGTTCTGTTCCAATAACTTTATTTGTTCTTTCTGCCTATATAAGTATGCTTATAAGTCACAACTAATCTATCCCCCAGTGCACACTTCCTCTTTCAGTTCCACTGCTGACAGCCATAGACCATTCATATGGTAAGTTATCCAGTTTTACTTCAGCAGCCCCGAGGATAAAAGAATCATTAAATGCATCCCAACCTCCTGAACTGGCCTGCAGCGCTCACTTACTTGCCCCATACAACTTGCACAAAGAGAAGTATTCCACAAGCCAGGCAAGCATCCCTCCCCCAGTGCCACGAGAGATGCAACAGGCTTTCCCAAACACAGGACAACTGAGAGTCCTCTCCTCAGGCCTCTCCTCTCCTCCCCTCCCCCTCCCTCCCCTCTTCCTCATTCTTTCGAAGAAAAAGGATCCAAAAAAGCTCCCCTTTTCACCAGCTTTCTTTTGGATGAGCAGATTGAGCTCTCTTTAAAAAGATACTAAAATCTTTGTTTTACTCTTATTGTGCAGTGGGGGGATTTTTTCTCGTCCTCATCTCTCGCTCCCCGCAGCTGATTTCCATCGGTGCAGCCCAGCTATTTAAGTGTGCATTGTGTGGGCTGACCTATGAAAAATTCAGGGGACACGAGGAAGGGCCCCAGCCAGCGTCCCACCACTGACTGGCTCCTCAGGGATTGCCAGGCTTTGGGCAGCCAGTGGCATTTGCACACCAATTGCAGAATCCCATTCTGGAAGGAAAGGAAGGACTGAGGTGCCCCTCCTCCTCATCCTCCTCTATTCTCCCTCTTTCCAGCGATCCTCACCATGGCACAGACATGAATAGAGGAGTCCACTCTGGGGCCAAGTGAATGGACAGACTGTCAGCGCTCTCAAAGGCCTATAATGTTGTAGCCACTTGGGCTGCATATTAACATGTATGTAAGGAGCAAACCATGCGGTCGCACTCAGGCAAACACACACAAAGAATGGAAAAGTGATCTGCTCCTAAAACAAACATAGACAAATATTCCAGGCTTAAGGTGGAGGCAAGGCTCAGACGCTTTGCCAATATATTGGTGTTCCAACAAACTGTTTTTTCTAACTATTGTAATTCAAATAAGCGTAGTAAAGGCAAACAGAACTATGAGATGATGATAATACAGTAAATATGAAGTTTAAATATGAACTTTTTTTTTTTTTACAGTAAAGCATTATAAATAAATGGCTTGGATTGGGATTGCTCATCTATACAGGCAAATTAATTCCACGTTATATATAAATATACATACGTTTAGCATGAACAATCTTATCTCTAGGCATTGTTTTAGAGCAAAGAGAATTATAAAGAGCTGAAAATTAGTCCCCTGATGACACTGAACTAGCAAAGGCAGAAATGTGCAGCCATTTCTAAATGGGAAAGTGTCTCGCTGCAGCCCCAGCAAATTGGAAAAACAAGTGCAAGAATGTCTGCTGGCAGCCAAGGAAAATGCACCTTCGGCCTAGCTGTGCTAGGACATTTTTCAGACTGCTTTTCCTGTTAAAGATTCCGTCTTTTAGACTGTGCGTCACCCTTGGGAGCCAGAGGACACCATAATGTTAACTCTTTCTGCACCGCACACAAGTTTGATCCAGCTGAAAAGGGTGTACATTTAGCAGCAACCGTCTATAATTAGAAGCATATGCTAGATTCTGAAAAAAAAAAAACTTGGGTTTGCACAGTGCTACACCGTCATCTTTAAAAGTCTGTCACTCTGATGATCTGAGATGATCACATACAAACATTTAGAACAAACATTTAGCTGTGTTTAGCGTGCTTGTTTTTGAATATCTCATGGCTGTAGCTCGCAAATTAATGTAAAGCGTATGAATGAGGCACGCTACATAGTCGCCTCAAAGCCTGGCTACAGGCATCACTGAAAGTATCCCTTGACTTCACTAAATAACCTCTCTCTCTCTCTCCCCCCTTCACAGTTGCCTTCCAAAACTATTTTCCCACTGTTTAAGATTAGTTCAGGGTAAACATGAACCCACTATTTCTCAGGCTGTATCTCAACCTTCATAGACCCTTAAAGAAACAAAAACATTGGATACATTTTTTAAATGAGTGGTACACTGAAATATAAATGACAAAGGACAAATAATTAATGCACTCAGTTCGTTTTATATTGATGAGTGTCAGGTGCAGAAAACAATGATTTACAACATATTTCTCAATTAATCCATATTATACAGTTGCTATACAGTTTATTTACATTTCCTATACATTCTACAAGAAAACCATTTTAGCTTTGTAAATATTGCAGTAAAAGCTCTTGGCTTTCAATGCCAACCGCTTTTAATTTAAAAAGCCACTTCCGCATGTGTATAAGTCCATTCAAAAGGTTTCACACTGTGAAAATCCACATGAAAGATAAGGGCCTTTTTAAAGATGAAGACGATGTGTCATGACTAAAAAGCAAATTCAAATTCAAAACAAAAAAAACAAATCTTAAAATCATAAGCACGGAAAGAGGTAGAGCATGGAAAACACTGAGGTGTCAAACACCAATAAACTGGTTAAAGATCTTTTGAATCACCAGAAGGACACCCATTTTCTTAAAAGGAGAAGTCTTTTGTCAGTGGCTATTGTCCCCGCTTGAATAGGCTGCCAAGTCTGGCCAAACATATTCAGCACCAGTTAGTTTAAAAGCAGGGAGAAGCTCAGTATGTCAATGAAGGCCGAGTGAAGGGGAAAACCCAAATAGAGAAGAGTATCGGCTTGAAACAATGGCATTCCGACACTGGCCAGGCCGCCACAAAGGGATGAGCTCAGCCTACATATCAGATTTCCAAAAGCAGGATGGAGAGAAGGGAACCCCCACTGGCCTTTCAAAGTCAAAAGGTTGACCCACCACAGTCAGAAAAACCCAGGACTGAGGACCAAAGTGAACTGCCAGGCGTTTTTAACACAATACTGAAAGTGGTTCTTCTCCTGCGAATAGTTTCTGTTTTAACTCTAAAACAGCAGAAAGAGGGACAAAACAGACATCTGATATCACAGCCAAGTTTCCATCTGTGATGGATAAAATGTGGTGAATATATATTTAAAATGTTCATCGCAAAAATGATCTAATGGATCAAATAAATAGAGGAAAGTAATAGTGTTCCAGCAAGGTTTTGGATGATTTCAAACAGCCAGAAACCAAAAGAGAAGTTCTTCTGTATGCTCAATGAGGAGAAATATTTTTAGCTTTTCATCAACGTCACTACATTTATAAAAAAAATAAAATAAAATAAAAAAAAAAAAAAACCCTCAAAATATTGTGATGTTCACTTGAAAGTTTTTTTTTTTTTTTAATTTTTTTAAATTGAGGTAATCAAAACAAAATTAGAAAAGAGGACAAATGGTGAAAAGGATTTTAAAAACATTTGTTAAAAGCAATTCGGCCACGCCGTCCAAGATTCCAATCTGATGTGCTTGTCTTTCCTAAGTCACAGTCTTCAGTCTCTATGTTGGAGCTTCCAGTAGAGACTCAGAATGTGTGGCCTCCTAGCAGCATTGAACACACACTGTGAGATGGCGGTGGCCTCACTGTTCCTGATGAAGACATTATCCAATTATCAGTGAAAATAAAAGGACCAAAGACTAACCACCACAGTGATCTGTCAGGTAGAAACAGGCAGGAAGGACCCCCACCCCCAAATGTTTGGAGCTGCTCTTGGATGTTTGAATTTGAATATCGGGTGCTCCGTGAGAACTTTAGTGGATCCTTCGTCCCTCAATCTCCCTGTGCAGTGAAGAGACAAGTACTGGGCTCCTTCAGGTTTTCCTCCACTCCTACACCAATCTTGAACAGCACCTGCAGACAGCACAGGCAGGACAATTTAGTCATGGGTCTTTTCTCATACATTTTTCAATTTGAAAGATGCCTTAAAATGGCTTCCAGTCAATATGCAGTTGTTACCTTTTTGGCGACTCAGGGAGAAGCCACTGAGGGATATCCAACAAGTGGTCCTACCCATGCCCTTGGGAAAGACACAGATACAGAGAGAGCGTGAGATAGATCAGGATCATATCATAGGGTTCAATTGGAAACATGCTAGAATTAGAATATTAACTCTACTGCAAATCATCTCAGTGGGCCAGATTTCCGATTTTATTACTCAAGCCTTGGAGTGTCTACCTGTCATTGTTGGCTAGTTTAATCCAAAGCTCTAAACACCTGCCAGCTGAACCGCGGGGGTCTTGTGGGCGCCTCCCCACACAAGAGCACAGGCAGCGTTTGGCACTCGCGCTCACTTTTACATTAACGAGTCCCTCCTGGACCTGTTTTTATATACTGTTATATGGTTCGAATTTCTATTGACAAATTTGAATGAAATTGCCTTAAAATATTCGACAGAGTGAGTGGGAAGTGAAGCTGAGGGATATGAAAGGACTTTTCACAGTGTTTCGGAGGCCTGAAATGCACTGAGGGACTCTCACATCTGAGGCCTGGGGCCATACAGGGCCTGCCTTCATGAGCTCAGGGGCTGGAGAAGGGAGGGAGTGAGTGGAGAAAAAGTGGGGGAGAAGGAAGATTGGGAACTCAGGCCAGCTGAGGGGCCCAGCATGGATGGCTTGCTGCTGTCTGGATGGTTAACTGCTCCATCTGGCTCTCAAACACGCTCTCTTTGGCCAGCACGCTACAGGCACTAAACCTCCGCATATGGACCAGCAACAGCAACACCCTTCTGCTCCATATACAGCTCGTAGGCAACTTCGCTGATCTCAGAAACATATGATCATTTCATTGGGAGTTGAAATGGAAAAGTATGAAAAAGATCAACTGAGCTCAATAACACTGCTACGTGCTAGAGAAAGCCTATAGAGAATTGGTCAGAAAAGTGGTTTGAGCCTAGTTACATCCTCCAGAAAGGGTCTATAAGGAGGAGGGTGTTGCAGGGAGGAAACGTGTATAAATCAAAGCAAAACGTTGGATTCCTTGATGCATTTGTGCAAGCATAGACCTCCCTTTTGGCAAAACCCTAGGGGAAAATGCCAAGACAAGATCTTCATTTTTCCTTATGTTCTTAATGGAAAAAAAGGACCATGTACCGGAGTAGCTCTGGCAGGCAGCGTCAAGCACCTTAATTCATTCTGATAGACAAACACTCCCATAAAAGGTATGCTCTGGTAAATCACGCTTTAGTCCATGAAACACCCCTCTAACTAAAGGCGTGTGTGCGTGGTGTTGGACCATCGCAGAGTTCTTGCCTGAAGAAAGTGTTACTCTGAATTTCAGTGTGAATGATGTGGATCCAGATGTCATGGCAGACAGAATCATAAGCAGTTTTAATTAGCTCTCTGTTCATTAGTGTGTACTGATTATCTCCACTCGTCAAAGGTTTGATACGTCAAACAAGCATATTTTCAAGTGTGTGTGTGTGTGTGTGTGTGTGTGTGTGTGCGCGCACATGTGTGATGACACATTTTCAGATTTTAGACCTTGGCAGAAAACTGTGTTCTGGATGTGACATTAACTAAATAACGAACACCTGAAAAACCTAATGTTTATCCTATCCATGATTAAAAAATAAATTCACGCTGAATATCATATAATCTCTTAATTGATGCATTTTGTATGGTTAAATCAAGGAATTTGTCATCCATTTAGTAATTTAATTTATGCTACAGGTTTATTTTTATTCCTGAATGGAGAAAACAAAGCTAATTAAGCAGTTTATTATTTATTTGAAATGAACACAAACCTTAATTAATATCATTACTTCATTAACATTACATATGGTGTAGTAATATGCAAGTTTATGCTTTGGTCATTTTCACCAAAGCTGTAAATACTATTAATTAAGAGAACCTTAACCCATGTATTATTATTATTATTATTATTATTATTATATTATTATTAATGATAATAATAATAATAATACAATTACTTATTTATTATTTACAATCATAAACACTTGTTCAAACTATTTCTTATTTACTCATCTTATTTATCCTAATCTAATATTTCCAGTCAGTGAGATTTTGTTTGGATTTTACGAGTCTTTTGCAGTGTGTTTATTCTCAGTGCTGCAGTTCTGTTGGTATTTTGAAATGTGACTGCTTTAAATATCACACCTGACAATCTCTACTGCTTAGCCAGTGAATTTTTAAAAGCATGCTTAGTATACACACACACACACACACCCCATTGTAGAATCCTACATTATCACTGGCATAATATGTTATACAGATATCTACCATGCAGTTACAATTGCTACCATTGCATAAGCGTTAATATTGCAAATAAGCAGACTAAGCCAATAACCTGTACTAATAATTTCTCTCAGAATATATATACTTATTTTAATATTCGATTTTAAAATTTCAAAGTTTGTGTAGAAGCTTCAAACATCAAAACATGAAAAATAAATAAATAAATAAATAAAAATCAGAGACACATTCCTATACAATTCATTTGTCCGTTTTCCTGTAGTGGTAAAGGCTGAGGATGAATTCATGTCCTGTCTATTTTAGCACCTTGTTATGCCATAAATTATTAACATACATTATACATGATTATATGTAGATTTATTTTTTAGCGTATTCATTATATGTGAATAAACTAAAAAAAAAAAAGACATTTGCCTAGCGAGTGTCTTGCAACATTAAGGTTCATCTTGTACCTAATCCTCCTCTACATTAAATTTGAATCGGCGCTGTATTGTATCATCACTAGTTATAGTCACATGATGCACGACACATAACCAGCGCCACTATAAATCAGACAAACGTTGGTTTTAGGGCTGCTATAATGTATCACAGGGGAAAAAAAAGAAAGAAAAAAAAGGAAAAAAAGAAAAAAGAAAACATGCGAAATGCGAAAATTAAGAGCACACAAAATAGTCCTCTCTCGTAAAAACTGAAATAGCTTTCCGAACCCTCCTATATTATTAAAAAAGCTGCCAAAAAAAAAAAAGAAACCAAAAAAGCAAAAACCCATAAATGATCATAGCCTGTCTTTTTTTGAAATATCTAATCAATTAAATATCTAAACAATTGTTTCTTAATTTTGTCAGATTTAATAGGAAAATTGACAGGCTTAAACAAAACAAACAAAACAACAACAACAACAACAACAAAAAAACACACCACATGCTACTGAATCACTGAAAGGAGCTCTCCAGGCTGAGCCTTCCTGGTTTTTCTAAAACGCCATATTTGATTTTTAAACTAAGTGTAGCTGTTCCTCAAAACATTCATTAAAATCACTGAATTTATTGTAATATTCTAGGGAACACAATTAACGGAGTACAAATGAATATTTTGTTATAATAGATATTTTTTGTAGCTAATTCTGTTCTGTTTCTCAGCTAAAACAGAAAGGTAAAATTACACCACGTAATAATAATGAAAATAATAATAAATAATAATATTAATAGTAACTTCATGTATTATAGACTGTTCTTACCAGACAAAACAATGGTATTATTGTCTGAACATGCAGAGTAGCTGCAGAGCCATTTTTAAACATTACAGAGTTTGATTTGTAATGGGTTTTTGTGTGTGTGTGTGTGTGTGTGTGTGTGTCTAAGCATTATAGTTTGTATACATTAAAAAATTAAAATTTATGAGCATGGAAATAGCCTGTAATGTTTTAATGGCCATGGATTTTATTTCAAACATGGCCTGAACCTTTTCTTCACCACAAATTGCACATTGCCCACACACTGCTGCCTTCCAGCAAAAAATGGACCACATTTTCATCTTTACATGCTGTGTCTGTCACCACCAGACAGAGTGTAGCAAAGTGTGCTAATTAAAGCCCATTTCTCTGAGAAAGATTAGCTGTAAACCCCTAGAGGTTAAGCTACCTAAAGTTGTTCATTATCCAGCCATTAAGTCATCACAGTAAATTCAACAGCCCATAAAACCACCAATTCATCATGCTCTCACTGAGAGTCGATTGTGTTTACCTTCTTTGTTGTCACTCTGGCCTCTTGCTCTGTCCCAGAATCCCATGCACTTGCCATTCCTAGAGTCCTCTATCAGAGCCTTGTTGCTAGGGCCATACCAGGTGGCACGTTGCTCTGTCATGAGAGAGTCAAGGTCAATGGTATTCACAGTGCCCTTGCCAGGCTCTGGGCTGCAGCTTGCCATGGCACAGTCTCCGTTAAGTCCAGACTGGCAGTCTGGCTTTTTGCCAGTTTTTCCTGCAAGCGGCTGGTCCTCCGAGATGCTAAACTGCTGCCTCTGCAGCTGGATTTGAGCCTGAAGAATCTCTAGAGGATGCACCTCGTCCTGGGCCGAACTGTCCAGTGGCGTCCTCACCTGTTCCATGCAAGGCGTGTCAGGATAGCCACTCCTATTGTCCGAACTGCACTTCATGCTGGTTCTGTTGGTCCTAACATCCTCATTGCCGTAGTTAGGGCTAGCATCATCTAGATAATCCATACAGGGTGAAACGCCATCAGACTTGCCCATGCTTTGAATTCCACTATCCACTGAGGTTGTAAGGTCAGGTTTTCCGAACGAAGGGGAGACAAGGACGCTTTCAGGTGTTCTGCCTCGGCCTTCAGCACCCATGCCCAAAGATGCTGCTTGCTGGCCTGGACTAACCACAGGGTTGTTACTGCATGATGGGGAGAAATTTCCTGGACTTATATGTCCACTGTCCCGTCTTCTCTTCCCTCTCCCGCGGCCGTTGCCGATTGCTCCTTTGCCTTCATTCCCAGAATCCACAGTGTTGTCTGGGGAGAGGGTGGCAGCTTCCCTTTTCGCCATCTGGCCCAGAGCACTTTGACCCGCTGCTGCATTGTTGTTATTCCCAGAGCAAGGCGTCTGACTATTCTGAGAAGCACTGCTCTGGAAATACTCTGCTCCTGGGCCACAAGCCCCAACACTGCCACTGCTATTTATGTCCTTCTCCACCTGACCTGGTTTGCGTTTGGCCTCATTTTGGCTCTTCTTATTAAAAGTCACATTGAGGTTTGGGGCCCCCAGACTGGCAATCATATTCTGGCAGGCAGTGGAGAGAGCCGCCAGACAGCTTTGGCCAAACACACTGTCTTTTGTACTTGCTTTGTTTAAATTCCCCAAAGAGAGGGCCCCAAGCTTATTGACTGACAGGTGCTGGCTGGAGATGTACTCAGGATGGGAGGGATAGTTCCCTGGTGAGGAGTTGAAACCGGGAGGATTGCTTTGAGGGGTTCCCTGTTGATTTGGGCCCCCAGGAGGGAAACTGTGCTGACGTCTTATAGCGGCTCCTCCAAATTCACCCTGTCTCCTGTTCATGGGTGCGTTTGGCTGCATTGTTCCATCATCAGATGTCTGTACCTGCAAAGGATTGTTCATGCTATTTTCAAACTGATTTTGTGGCCCTGGTGAATTTAAAGACTGCATCTGTACAGTTGTGACCCCTGATCGAAAAATATCATGTCCATTTTGTGACTGCTCCATTCCATGAATGTTAGTTTCCCTACATTGCTGATGTGGGTCAGAAAACCAGGAGTTTTCGTGAGGTAGGTGGTGGTTCTGAGTATCAAAGTTTCCATGAAAATTATTTTTCTTGTCAAAATTCAAATGAGACATGCCACCAATCGGTCCTCTGTGGACCATGCCATTCTGTGTAACATCCCCATGCTGACTTATAGGCTGCAGGTCTGTTTGCCTCATTCTCTGTTGCTGGTTTCTAGATGCCATTTGTTTGATCATCATGGCTGCATTTTGCTGGCGAGCCAGTGGCTGCTGTTGATGTGAGCCACAGCTCAGCGGTGGGGGGCCTGATTGAAAACCATCCGTCACGTGAGTTGTGAATTCCCCCATGGGAGTAGGGAAGGCAGAGGGGGAGAGGTGGTTCTCAAGGCCTGAGCGATTATGTAAGCCACTTCTCAGGGGGCGACAGCTCTCCCCAGCAGAGCCATTTGGGGCATCAAACCGTGGCCTCTTGGCCATATTTAAATAGGGGAAAGAGTTGAGATGCTGCTGATGGGGTGGCTGAGGTCCAAATTGGGGATTAAACATGGGCTCCCCAAACGGATGCATGTTGTGGTTATTTAATCTGTGTATGGGATGATCCAACTGGCCATGCTGACCACGGAGCACTACGTTATTGTTTTGCATGTCCGGACTATTTGGAACAAACTCTGGTGTGTGGTACAACCGGGGAAGGACAGGGGAGCCAGGGTTCTGTCTAGCCATGGGTCCTGCTCTCTGTTGGGCCATGAGGTGATGTCTAGGACTGACCCCTGGTTCCAATTTCCCCCTGTTCCCAAACCTCTCTGAATAAGTGTTTTGCTGAGGTAGTTGCTGATCGACTTTAGAACCGCCAATCATAGGAGCTCGTGAGCCGCTTTGATTGAAGGTGGGGAAATTACCTCCGACAATCTGGTTCCCTGCTTCACAATAGGACAATTTGGGTTCAGTGGAGTCAGGAGTAGAAAATCCGGCCATATCAAAATGTCCAGAGATAGGATCGCATGGGTAACAGTATTGAGACCCCGCTACCCTTCCCTGTGGGAAAAGTCTATAGTGCTCCAGTCTATTGCTTTCGGGAGAGGAGGATGGGAGACCATGGAAGGACGCGGCCCGATTGGGCGACTGGTCTAGAGGCAAACACGGGGCCGGAACGGCGTGATTACCGTTAGGATGGCCGTGGAGCTGATAATCAGGCATGCTGGCTAGACGCTGCTGCTGCTGCTGCGAGAGGCATTCTCGCGTCTGAGCTTCTGTGAAATGATTGAATTCTGTCTCGAACATGTGCTGGTGGCCTGTGTTGCTGCCACTGAAGCCAACGTGTCTGTCCCCATGCAGGCAGGAGGTGACCCCATCCTGGTAGGGGTGTGAAGGCTGGTCAGGATTAAGCTGTTGGTTGTTGAAAGGCAGCGGCATATGGAGCTGATGCTGCTGCTGTAGTCCGATATTGAGCATATCTCCATGGCTGTGAGGCTGGAATCCATACTGCTCTCTACCCGACGTGAAGCCGAGACCCTGCATGGGGGGTTCGTTCAAAGGGCCCAATACTGGCTCTACACCTACTGATGGTGCTTTCATGTCAAATCCAGAACTGTTATAGTTAGTGTTCATTGTTACTGTGCACAAGGCTTGTGCAATTACTGTTCATAAAGCCCACAATCAGCACACAGATAATACAAAAAAAAAAATCAATGGAAATAATCCAAAATGATCACTAATCCCATTTTCTGTATTCCAAAATGTTCACTTTTTTATTAATTTCTTCTTTTCCAACCAGGTCCATGCTGTTAACAGGTAAAAACAAAAAAAAATAATAAGTCACTAGTCAAATGATCTGACTGAGAAGCAATGACTGGGGTATAAAATAGTTATAAAATATGAATGTCAAATCGTTGTTTGAGCATACAGTGAATATATATTTTAAATAAATATATATATATTTATAGTAATTCTATATCATTATTTATGATATGGTGTAAAGGAACTAGATGTGAAATTAGTTGTAAGTACCTCCGGTGCCCCAAACAGAGGGCAGTCGCCGTAAAATCGACGTAGCGAGAAAAACTTTGGTCCTTTTGTTGAGGAAGAGGACACACACACGAGCTTAAAGATAAAAGCCTGAAAAACGCACATGTTCAGAAGAGCTTCACTAACGTGACTTCGCGGGGAACGGGGAACAAGGCTGCAGGCAGCGGCAGTGAAACCGGCGCAGCGCGGAGCGGCACACGACCCATCCTCATGCTCCCAAACGCGCAGAAGCCGAGCAGAGATGTGGCGAAATGTGGAAGAGCTTGTTTACTCCGCCATCTTTGTCATTTTTGCGTCTGCACGAAGATAAACTTGTCTCATTGTGGAGTCGAGGAACAGTCCGTGCGCGCGCGGCTCTCGCCTGCAGGCTGAATGTCCGGAATACGGCGGTTTGTCACCGGATTCCCGGTAACGGAGCGGCGGCGAGGTCCTGGTTACTCGCCTGTTAGAGCGGCGGCTCGCTCTGTTTAAAACCCGCAAGGGTCTTGATGGACGCACCGTTCATCTTTATGTTGTCCCGATTTTCTTTATGTGTTTACCTCTACAGTCGGCAACAAGTTTGACATTCCCTCATCTATCCCAGCGCTGCGTGATCACCAATACGGACGCGGCGTCCGTGCGCATGGGGCGGGGCTTGACACAAACCCCGCCCACACGGATGCAAAGGAAAACCAGTGTATAATCTGAACTGGAGGCGAAGGGAATGCATGGGTGAGATTATCTACTTGTAAATACCCCCAGTGTATCATTATAAAAAAAAGGTATTAATATACACGCACAGATTACATCTCATGTCATGGCGTTGCCAAACTTTATGCAAAGCACTGAAATAAAGAAATAAATGGGAAGCTGTGTATAATATATACATCATTCCCATAAATAACAACAACAGTAAAATTTAATGTGATATACGATAATGCACTATATTATGTATTGCACTATATTTCTTAAAAGTTCATATTTAAATCTGCTAGGAAACTCAATGGGCATGAGGATGTCTGCTAAAGCCACACAGCGCCATCTAGTGGACACACACACACCCCTCCACGTCAACTCGTGTAGCAGCGCACGTCAAGAAAAAAAAGTCAAGACTGAGAAGAGACTTGAGAAATTTATTACATATTCAGTTCCATTCAGCTTCATTATCTAGACCTTTTTGTCCAATTTAAAAAAATAATTTAAAAATGTAATTATACATTCACTGATCTTTCCCCTGAAATTCAACTGACCACAAAACTAAATTACAGAGCTTCCTCAAATTCTCCTTTATGATCACATGATTACAGTATATCTGATTTATACATCATCATCATCATCATCACGTTCAAAACCCTCGTTTCCTCCCTACCACTAGAGTGTGTTCAGTGTATAAAAGTGAACAAAAGAGTTTGTGAGAAACTCTAACAGTATGATAGTACTCCGGCCTCTCCACAAGTCTCATGTAAAGCTTGACTAAAACACATACAGTGCACCGATCAATCAATCCGGATTTAGAGGAATTTCCTCATGGCTTCCACTGTGATGCGCAATGAAACGAGTAAACAAAGCCCTATGAGAGAAGTGTTTGCATTCAAACAAAACTTTTGATAGCACTGAGGCTGGCATTCACCTAGTGACTGAACCTGAAAAAGATGCTGCCAACTCCAGCAATTCATTCAAATTTCACAACAGTGTAAACATGTCGGGTTACTCTATAAAAAGAAAGAAAAAAAACCAAACAAAAACACAGATCTAACGATGGTGTCAAAAAGATTCATTTCAAATTGAACACGTCCCATCAATAAATGTCTCGTTATATATCAATAGGGGGAGAAGTGAGAAGCTTGGGAGGGTTACAGAGCATCAGGTACACCTTTCCTGCGGCCGATCACCCAGACTACAAAATATAAAAGTATTCTACGGTTAAAAATCTTGTACAGCTTTGTGTCTCTCTTCCTCACCTCCGCGTGAACATAATGAAATAATGTAATATCACCAATCTCTTAAAGTCTCTATGATAGAAAACTGTACACATACTATTTAAAGCACATTGTAGAGGAAACGTCAAAAAAGCCCTGTATATGTATAGCAGGTTCGGTCTCTTGCGTGACCAGTGCAAGAAAGCTAACCACTGGGGTTTTTGTTTTGGTTTTTTTGCTACGCTGGCTAATGCGATTTAAGACACCAGACTGAAAGCGGACATGAGAAGGGTCACACAGAAGGCCTGTTTCAGGTAGGGTCTCGTATATGTGTGTGTGTGTATATATATATTATATATATAAATTTGAAGCATACATGCATGAAGCTTCGAAGTAGTTTTTCTTTATTTTTAGGAGCTCTAAAAAAAATCTTGACTCTTGATCTTGGAGGATTAGCATTTCAGCCAGCACTAATAACGTCACGGACATTCGAGATCTAGCAGCAAACCACTAGCTCTAAGAGTTCTAGAAAAAGCAGCAGTAATTGCACTGGTAGTTAGTCTGAATCGTTGAAAGGAATCAACGCTCCAATAAACGGCCTGAATCTACACTCCACTCAGTGCTGAGGACGGAGGCCCCTTTGAGGACAGGAAGATCTCCAGAAGGGGGGGGATGGGATACAAAACAAAACAAAAAACACCTGCTCCGTCATGGCATAGCTAAACTCATGCAAAGCCACTAACCAAAGAGGTTATGTGGTCTGTGTGTGCTTCACCCAATGTGACAGAATGATTGATGGCAAATTGTGTGCGTGTGTGAGTGTGCGCTTGCTTTTCTAGCTGCAGATTACTCCCTTCATGCAACAGCATATTTTCTAGAACAAACAAAAAAAAACAAGAAAGACAAAGCTATTATAGTCCACTAAATAACAGGCTAAAATATAACAATGATTATTACTAATAATGAAAAAATAAAAACACCTCAATCCCACTGACAAGTGCTTAATCTGAGGAGAAGTGAAAAATGTGAGGGCGAAGAGGGGGGGAAGAAAAAAAAAAAAAAAAAAAAAGTTTAAATGGCAAGACAACACAGCAAGAAAAAAAATAATAACCCTCAAGACCTACATTTAACACTGGGATATTACCATATCAGACAGTTAATATTGGTCCAACTCCTTTAAACTCTGCTGCAGGAATATCACTAAACCGTAGTTATTTCTAAAATAATCCAATAAATTTTCAGTACCAAAGCACAAGTTCTACCGTTCTCCAATAAAGTCATTATAGGCAAGTAGATTATAGGTGTGAGTCTCTCTGTGTCAGTGTGAGGCTGTTTGGTGTGCTGAGTAAGATGCTGACATGGCTACAGTACTACTGATCGTTTAGGATGCTCCCATCGCTCTGGTGGAGGACTCGAACACGCCACAGGCCATCGTCGCTTGTGTGTCGCATCGTCATTCCTTCATCAGTAAATTGCAGCAGGATTCTTTAGTTTTGCCTCATTGTTCATGAGCAGCGCTGGTGCCTCGTACCTGACCGGTTTTACGAAGCTGAAAGAGACGAGGGAGGGGGAAGGAGAAAAATGTGAAGAGCAAAGAACAAGCCTATTTTGAGCAGCACCGATATTTGGTGCTGTTGTACATTTTGGGACACATACGCTATACATTTCATCATTTGGCACCTGTATGAGTTAATGTGCCAACAGTGAGCTGAACAGATCTTCTCTCACACCTACTTCAGCATTGCAGTTGTAAGACCAGAAGTGGTTTCAAAAGAGAACAAAATGTACACAGTACACTCACACAGACCACTGAAGATAAACATTTCATTTTTTTCAAATTAAAAAAAAAAAAAAAAAAAAAAAAAGGGTTAGTAATGCATGATTAGTAACAGACACCAGACGAACTTCATAAGCACTGGAGCAGAGAAAGCTGAAAAGGGGACAGTGAACAGCTGAAAAGACGAAGGAGGAACAACAGATCAAATATGAAGCTAGTGTAACGTACCCAAGCATTCAACTCTTTCCTAAGAAGTAGAGCGTTTGTTAGTATAGTGAGCCTGTAGACAGAAAATGATAACACTGCCAGAGCGGAGCATCATCTCTCCATACTGAATGTGAGATTTTATATATATATATATATATATATATGTATAAAAATAATAATAATAATAAAAAAAGACGTGGTTGAGGAAAAAGGTTGAGTCACAAAATCTCAAAGTGTGTATGTGATTGTGCCCTGCGATGGATTGGCACCCTGTCCAGGGTGTACCCCGCCTTGTGCCCGATGCTCCCTGGGATAGGCTCCAGGCCCCCTGTGACCCTGAAAAGGATAAGCGGTATAGAAGATGGATAGACAAAATCTCAAATGGAAGAAGACAGAACTAGGAAGACAATGATTGTTAGTTTACATGCTTGGCACCATGTACAAGCAGTCTGAGGATAGTAGAGGAGTGACTGCCTCCATTGTGGTTCACAAGCCTAAAGTAAGAACATAAACTTGTAACTCAATGGTTGTCAATTACTATTTGTAAAGTACGATTTGTTCGCCCAAATTTTCCCTGCTCCAATAAAGCTTTCTGAAGTTTTCTCAACTCCTGAGGTCTTGAATAGCTGGATCAGTCATGTTCTGCTATTGAAAACATTAAACTGTGATCCGCAGGACTAACAACTTGTGCTTTCTCATAACGATCCCTGATCCAATTTTTTCCCCTGATCTTTTTGAAGCTATGATCAGTAGATGAGCTCAGACCTCTGTTTCTGATTTTTCCTGTTGGGTGGTGCAGGTTCTCTTGGCCTTGGCAAACACTCCAACACGTCTGGCGGCCTTAAGCACTCTCTAGGGAATAATCACTGCTTTGACTAATCTTTAAACATGACAGAGGCTTTTCATGACACCCCTTCTTGTAAGCTGGTGTCTTGATGTATTCTTAATTCCTGCTGGTGGTAAACCTAAATGGAGACAGTGCTTGGAAACGAGTGAAATCATTAAGGAAGGAGTGATTGCAAGCGATGAGCACGCAAAACACGGACGCCACGAGTCCTGGCAAACTTACGGATCTCATTCCACCTGTATGCCTATCAGATGGCCAACCCCTAATCTTCAGCTGCTGTTGTGCCTCTTACTTTGCCTTTATGGCGCATCTACATACAAAACAGAAGCTCGTTAGCACACACAATACAGTCACGTTGCTTTAACACTCCTGGTTGGTTTAAAGAGGAAAGGGTTACAGAAAGGGGAGGACATCATCATCATCATCATCATCATTAACATCAAACTCTCAAATAGGCTTTGGAAAAGCCGCACTTGGAAGATCTTGGGTCTGGGAGACAAAGCCAAACTAAACTATCAGATTAAATATTAGGCAAAATCAGCACAGTTTAAACTTGGCAGAGGTATAGTAGCAGAGAAACAAATTGTTCAATGTTAGGGCTTAGTACCTCGGCTCCAACTCCATCATATTTGCCACGTTCACAGGAGGGGGAAAAAACGTCCATTTTTAAAACTTAAATAATAACAGAATGGGACTAATGAGACTGAAAGTTGACCATCTGAGAATCAATATTACCTATTAATTTTGGCAAACTGCTGCTTAGAGTTCAAGTAATACCAGACTACGCCTTGGGCCTTTGGAAGAGAGAGTATTGATCAATAGTTCCCAAGGAGTGGAAAAGTCTGTGGTTTTCCTTGGCTCTGTGCTGAAAATGATCACAGAGTGCGTCAGGCTTTGGAGGGGCCGCACGGCTGGATTGCATTTCTAACAGGCTGACAGGAAGAAGCCGGGCCAATTACCAGCCTTCTTTGTGCTGGGTTATGTTCAACAAAAACATACACTGAAAATAGAGAATATTATAGAGTGGCCAGTGGCAACCCGAAGAAGAAAACAATACTGAGCAGATCTGCAAGTCCTTTAAAGCGCCAAAGTGTGCGTTTCTCATTAAGTTAAGACCTGATGTGCAAACATGGACGTGTTAATGATTAAACACACAGTATCATATACCTGATTGGTAATTTTGCAGACTTCAAACTAGGGCTGATTAACAACAAAACTCACGAATTTGATTAAAAACAACCCCCCCCCCCCCCAATATTCTAAAGTCATAGGTAAGATTGTGTCTTGAAAATGAAATATAATTATTAAGCACGGCGTTAATAGACAAAGCACAAACTGCATGAGATTTAACTGCTCCTGGACAGCAATACGTTTTACATTTACAACAAAGACTGAACTAGCCACCTTAACCACACGCTACATGTACCATCAGGCCCCAATCAGCAGCTGAGTCAGGCCACCCTAGGACTGCTTGAATTTATTAGCAGTGGTTGCAGTCGACAGAGGTTTGTTGATGTAGTAATCAGCTGTAGTCATTCCGCACTTGGAGCAACAGTGTGGAGGTCACCCACATAAATGCCTGCACTCACATAATGTTATGGTGCACTATTAAGACACCAAATAATACAACCGTTAAACCTGTTTCAGTGCTTTTTAAATGTGAAAATACTGTTCTGGCCACAGGTCTGACCTCCTCTAGCTCCTTCTGTGTCTCGGCTTCCATCCGCCGGATATCCTCCATGGTGAGCTCCACCCACCTGTCGATCCAGCAGAAAAGCTGCCGGTGGAAGTTGGTGAAGATCCTTTTCTCTTGCTGCAGAGAGAAGAGCAGGAAAAAAAAGTCAATTCTGTTCATTCAAAATCAACACGACACAGCTACAGCGTGTTGAAGATTCTCAAGGACTGCAACGATAAATAAGCTACGGCTTAAACGACACAGGAACCTCGGAGTACCTCTGCTGAAGTGCACATAGAGAACATCATACAACACTTCAGAAGACACTGCTTTTGAGCAGACTAGGAAAAAAAAAAAGTTTCAAAAAGAGAGTGAGTGAATGCTCATATTTACTTTGTGGATGAACTGCTCTATTTTGCTTTGAAGGCCCCACCACTTGAACTTGACGGTGACGAGTTTGTATGCACACATTCGTGGAGTGTCCGTCTTTGCACTGAGCTCTGCCTGTTAAAAAGTCAATCGAATTATCCAGCACATAAATGGAGGTCAGAAGTCCTACAACCTAAACAGCAACGTGAAACTGTCAGACCTAAACTGGACGATATGATGGCAATGTATTAAAGAACTAATTTAGACCCAAGAAAGTTGTGTCTCATTGAGTTTCGAGTGGCACTGCCACCCACCCACCCAATAAAATGAGTGTCTCCTTCACAACCTGTTAGCAGCCTTTAAAAACCTTTAAGTAGCATGGCATTGTGTCATATCACCCACTCCTATGGACACATGCACTCACCCGGCACTTTAATAGGAACTTCTGCACACCTGCTTATTTGTTCAATTATCCAGTCAGCCAATCATGTGGCAGCAGCACAATGTATAAAATAATGCAGGTTAAGGGCTTTAGTTAATGTTCACATTAAACATCAGAATAGGGGGAAAAAATGTGACCCTTTGACCCTAGCAGGCTGGTTTGAGTATTTCTGAAACTGCTGATCTCCTGGGATCTCCTGTGTTATGAGTTACCATAGTCTTCCTGTCAGCTCAGACCAGTCTGGCCATTGTCCTCTGAACTCTCTCAGCAACAAGCCGTTTCCGCCTGCAGAACCGCTGCTCAATTTGTGTTTTTCATAAGACTGTTGTGAGTGAAAATTCCAGTTCAGCAGTTTCTGAAATACTCAAGCCAGTCCCATCTGGCACCAACAACAATATCACGGTCAGCATCACCGAGATCACATCAACCCCATCAGAATGGGGATAACTTCACACATTGTGCTGTTGCCCTCAGATTGATGAATTTCATGAATTTAAAGGTGTACAGGTGTTTCTATTAAAGTGAGCAGTTACTATGCGTCATCTTTGAAATAAACACACACTGTGAAAGTGACTAGAACAAACAAACAAACAAACAAACAAAAAAAAAAACAGTAGCAGTTTTCACACCTTCCAGTTTGGGCCTAGTGGACCTCGCCCAGTCTTCTCCGAGTGAAAGAGTGTGGGGTCTTCGTCCGGTTTATAGTCCTGCAGGACACACCACCGCATTATTTTCTCACAGGTGTAAACTTCGATTTGAGATCTAAGCATAGTCACATTTCTTTTTAATTTTTTATAATAATAAAAAAAGCAATAAAGTAGAGATTAGACATATCAGAGAGTAGACGTATTCGGATTTTCATCTACTCTTAACAAACATACTCAGTCACACACACTGCCTTTTAATCTCCAAGACCTGTACACCGAATACCTTGCACAGATGGCAACTAGGATTAACCCTGCCCCAAAACTGATCCACTTAAGTCATTAACGATAGAAAGCAAGAATATACCGCAATCCTCCGAGCTCTAGTCACCCCTTTACTCAAAAATAAATAATTTTTTTTAAAAAAGGTCATTTAGGAAGCAGGAACACAATGAACCAGATAGTGGTAGCACCAAAAGAAAATGAATACACTTCCATTTAGCCCACATGTAGCCAAGCAGACAATGTATGTTTTGTGTCTTCAGTTTTCACCAACACTACTGTATTTAAAATCACCAGCATGGCTGTGGGACATTATTTACAAACTAGATTAGAGAGTTCTGAGGCAGATATTTCACGTTTGTAGGCATATATATTTACAAAAAAGGATTTTGTCCATGATGTGCATACTTCCTTTACTTACTCGCTGAATCAGCTCCACAGCTCCAGTGCAAAACTAAAGAAGCAATCATTAAACTCAAACATGTCTTGGCTGAATGACAACAACTGGGGTGAAGAGAAAACCAAGTTTGAATTTTTGCCAAAACATTTCTTTAGCCTCTAGACTTTCTTTGGAGCAGGACCAATTTCCCAATAACAGTCAATTCCTTGCTACTGGTTTAATAAGCAAGGTTAACGTTACAGAAATGGGTAAAAAGCATCAGAGTTTGTTTATGCCTGCTGTACGTTGTATCGTATCGGTTTATGTCAGAATTCAAAAATAATCACAGCAACTACTGGGTGAAACTGGTAGAGCCTGAACTAGTCTATTATCTACAATATAATACACATTTAACAAATAACTAATAATAAGTGATCGTTATTGAATATTTGCGGACTCACTCCAGACTCCACTTGTGATTTATCTGCTATGTCGATGTGCACGACCTCAACTGTCTTCCACGTCTCAGGGTCCAACGCGTGTACCTAGTTAGAGAACATGGACACCGTCAGGTTATGATAATTAATAAATCAGTTCAGGGTTTAAAAAAAAACAAACAAACCAAAAAAAAAAACCAAAAAAAAAAAACCCACCAGACTGAATAAAAGGAATAATACTGCAGGGGTTGGTGTGTTTTGAAGGGTGTGTCATCACTTACATTTTCTGTGAAGCCCATATCTGGTTTGTGCCATGTCTCAATTTTGATCATAAAGTCATCTTTCATGTATTCATTCTGCAAAAGCAGGGGTTACAGTAAGATGTAATCTAAGTAACTACACCTTTCAATTCAAACTGAATACAAACTGCAAGTGAATCTAAAAGAAGTCATTGACGCCAGACTGTAAAATTTAACACTACTCACCGTCACAACTGAAGCCAATGATGCAGCAAGCAGGAAATGTGGCAGAAAGAAATAAAATAAATAAATATAGAAGGGGAAAATAAATAAATAAATAAAAATCAGTCATTAGTTGGACAGTACTTCATAATTCAAAACCAGTCACTGGAAACTACGCTACTGTTATTTAGATCCACAAACAGCAAATTTAACAGAGTATTTGATTTCAGAGGCTCATGACAAATTCTTAAAATAGTAAAATACTAGCTTTAACACCAAGCGATTAGAGTTTACACAGGTTTGAGAGATTAAAAGGGTATGTAACTGGGTTGAAGGCAAAACGTACTAGTGCGGCAGTATGGGTAGGCGTTCCAGGCTTTTTCATGGAATACTAGAGCCCCCTCTGGTGCGATCATCTTCACAAAACCAGGCACTTTACTGTGGCAATAAAAAAAGAAAGACACCGATTAGAGAACAGCTATCACATCATCATCATTGCAACAGTTCCTCTTTTTGTTCCCTGTTTTATGACCGAAGCTGCAGTTTCACAATCATACATCACTGTTTTATAGGATGAATTCCTACTTTGGAAAAAAAACACACACACACACACACACACACACACACATTAGAAACGCATTGCTATAAGATGCACACATTATATAACAAAAAAGAACGACAAGCCAAGGAGTCCCGAAGTTTTTTTTCTTTTTTATTCCTCTTTTTCATCCGCCAGCAATTGTGATTTTTTTCTTATTTATTAACAAATAACTTTCTACATTATACGCGGTCTTTGTTAAATAACAGATTTTGAATCTGATTGTTTTTAGGCTTAGATTACGTGGCGATGCTACAAGCCCTGTGCTGTTACTATAGAAATATAACATATTAGAACGAATGCATTAATATAAAGTTGTGATTTGTCTTGCATCCAGAACTACTGTCAAACTCAAGAATCCAACAGTGCTGTGGTATAAAATAATTTATACATGTAAACCGTGTGAGAAGAGTAATGGTGAGTTACTGCGCCACATTAACTCTGTTTTAGCTGATACACTGTCAAGAGTTATTTAAAAAAATTTATTAAAATAAACAAACAGTTTGCCAACCTTTTTAAGTGGTAGATCTTGTGCGTGTATTGTCCTTTTTCCCCCTCTTTTTCATACGGTTCATTTTTCAGCACTTCGATGCCCTCTCCACCACCGGTCTCGTTTTTGCTGGCCTCAGCCACGGAGAAAAGCTGGCCCACTTGGTACTGTGCGGTCGGGTGAAGGAGGGAAAAAAAAAAAAAAAAGAACACAATTACAAGCCTATTAACATGGAATTCTCCTATCATTTGCAACCATCAAGTCATTCAACCATCAGACCATCAAGGAAACGTGGGGTCAAAAGAAACAAACAAATAGACTGACATTCAAATACAGACTAAAGGCTACAAGTACATACAACGATCAGGCTGCAACACAAATAGATCGATTAAACCTGCATGTCGTGTACAGCTCGTTTCATTCAGCCGAGTAAAAATCAGTGCACTTAATCACGTAACTGTAACTGTCGCCTCTCACATAAAATCCACGTGTAAGGTACAAAGTAAAGGCTTTGGGGCTGTAAAAGACCAAAAATTTAACATAACTGTGCATTTAATGGGTCTATCCTAATTAAGAACAGGGCCTTATTTTCATACAAGTCTCTGTATTTGTTTGACAGTGTGGTGTGATAGCACACAGGCTATGGTACAGGAAGCCGGCTTTTTTTTTTTTTTTTTTTTTTTTTTTTTTTACATTCTGCGATTTGGAGATACAATAGTGCCCTTGTCAATACCAAATCATAGTGAAGCCAGAGAAATGGACAGCTGCTTTGGGGTAAACAACAGATTCATTTAGATGTAGTACAAAGCATTTTGGCCAGATTACATTATAAACCAGGCTCTTTTGAACCGGTCTCATCTTACACAAAGACTGGTACAAAGTGCTACTTCAGTCATGGCAACTGTTAGCAAATTAGCACAGCAGTAAACAGTAGGGAAACACAATTGTAGCTGAATGTTTATGCTGTGAAATCTGTAATCCATTAAGCTCAGCCCTCAAGCATTCCACTCGGAGCATGTAGATGTAAATCCTGCGCAGGGCCGACATGTGGCCACGGGGCGTCTAATACCAGCTTTTCTCCACCGCACACAACTGAACTTGTGTTAAATGTAACCTGCGGTACACACACACACACACACACACACACACACGCACACTGGGACCTGTGAGTGATCTGATGAAATGCTAGTTTTGGTGATTCTTTCACATTTTGCTCGATTTTTTCCCCCCCAAGAAAAATCAGGTTTCCAAGTTCCAGCAAATTTACAGTTAGGTGCATTGTTGTATATTTGAATGGAATTTTTTAACACTTCAAATACACGGGGTCCCAAAAGTCTTCAAATATATGGGACTATTTATGCCAAGAGCACGTCAGTCGTGTCTTCGTCAGTGGATGTTCGTGGACGTCAACACTTCCAGTCTTTCTGAATTAGTTAATAAGTTTGGCGACAGTGACATGTGTGACGTGCTCGCCATGTTTCCTGTTAAAGTCCATCGCAACCTTGCGACAGCTTCCTGACCCAACCCTGAAAACGATTTTAGTATGTTCTTTTGTCCAAGGCATTCTTAAAGGCTATCCAAAAAAATTATATAAAGTATGAAAACTTTAAAAGACATTTTACTTAAAAAAAAAAATAAAAAATAAAAAAAAGGAAGGGTTTTTTTTTTTTTTTTTCAGTATGATAGTAGACTTTTAGGACACACCGCAGTTAATGGACTGTGCAAAAAAAAAAAAAAACACCACCACAGGAAATGTAACGTGTAGCCTTTTTTGGTTTTAAACTGTTACATCATCATTATCAGTCTCTTCTGACATTACTGGAGATAAGAAAATGTCAAATTAGAGATAAGAAGGGGAACACTCACCTCTTCTACCGAGCATGGCAAGACCACACGGCTGTGCAATAAAACACAGAACAGAATGAGAAATACAGACACAGTTACAGTATCAGTCCAAATGACAAGGTTCAAGTCATCAATTACGGTCATATTAAACATGACAAGAGGGAACACGGGTTTCCCCAAACCTGGTCCTGGAGAAACTCGTGCATGTCCTGCACATCGGAGTGTTTTTAATTCTTGTCTAATACACACGATTTAACTAACCAGCTCATTACACATATTAATGTTATAAAGGTTATAATGGGTGTGTTAGAACAGTGAATACACTCAAATGTGCAAGAAAAAGGGCTCTACAGGACCAGATTTTGGAGCCTGTGGTATAATTCTGGGCTTTAAAAAAAACAAAACAAAAAAACCTTTCAAACTTGACATGAATTTGAAGCAACTACTAAATAAAGAGCCATGTCATTTAATCCTAAGTCTATCTTGTGTGACGACGGTGAAGAAAGAGCTCATCTAACACACGCACGGAACCCTGAGCCCGACCGAACGCGTGGCTTTCTGATCGCAAAGCTCGAATGCTGATTATTTATTTTACGAATAATCAAAATCCAGACCACAGGCCACGTCAACGCTGAACAAGCTCAAAACCACAGCATGCAAACTGCAACGTTCCAGGAAACTTCAGAGCGAGACACTGGTCCAACACAAAGAGGTGTAGGAGTAGAGTAGAGCTTTGGAGTGAAAAAATGAAAAAGTCAAATAAATGTACAGATTGAAATATGGCCATGGAATATAGAGCTGAGCCGGATTAATTATTTTACTATGGTTTTTTATTTTATTTTTATGCCACATGCTGGAAAACTTTCTGCAACCAGGATATGGGCTGACCTTGAACACACCCTCTTCCTTTACACTGACTTTCATAATCAACTCAATGAAGGAAGCTCATACTGAACATCCACGACACACTGAATACTGTATGACTTTATAGCAAAAGAGGAATGATTTATAATCTCGTTAGAAGAGGATGTGTTCCCTTTTGAGTCTGGTTCCTCTTAAAGTTTCTTCTTCATGGCGTCTCAGGGAGGGGTTTTTTTGGGGGCTTTTTTTTTTTTTGCGCTGTCGCCACTCAGTTTGGGAATCTAAATGTACATCTGGATTTCTGTCAAGCTGCAGTGTGTTAAAAGCGTTTAATAAATAAAAATTCAGTTCACGGTTTTGCTAAGAGGAATGACGAACTCTCCGTGAGGGAGTGAAGTGAATATAATTAGCTTAAGTGTGCACACCATGTAAATCTACAGGGAAATGCTGGAGGCGATGTTTGCGTCACGTTTTCTTAGTAGCCCGAACAAGCTGCTAATAAATGACTAGCTTAGCTCTGACGATAAAACGGGGGAAAAACACCAATAACTCACGATGAGTTGTTTATTTCCCCCCTAATGATTTGAATGGTAGCTCAGAAGCAGTTAAACCGCTAGTTTCGTTTTCGCGGCTTCACAAGCAGACTGACAGCGCGACTGGAAAAAAAAAGTTATAAAAAGCCGCATTTCCCGTGGAACTCAATGTCTGTCGCGACGTTTTATTTATATTTATATGCTTTCTAAGCTCTCACAGCCTACGGCTTCACGACTCCAAGCTGGAAAGCTCGGCTAAAATTAGCTTTCTCTCTCTCCCTCTCTCTCTCTTCGGCTTCCTTCCTCACTGACAGACTTAGCATGCTAGCAAGGGTTAGGATGCTAATGCGGCTAAGCTGGGCCTTAAACAAGCCGGTAACCACCTTCACCACCCGAGGCAACCCTCTCAAACAAGCGACACCAAAAAACAAACAAGAGCATACATATAAATATATATTATATATATGGAAAAAAAACGAGCACATGTTACACCTCATGTACACCACACTGAATGAAAGGCAGCGCGCACCCCAAACGAGAGCAACTTAGTTAGAACTATAACACTTTAACTCACTACTCCTTGATGATCACCATCTTCTCACCACCCGTCTGCGCATGCGCCAGGAAGTATACGTCACCTTTCAGAGCAACAGGCTTCGTTCCGCCTCCCGCATCTTGTGATTGGCTGATCTTCAGCACCTTCCAGGTCACTGTAAAACCATTAATGGATCACAAAAGCACGCTGATGTGGACCGTTCATGGGAGAATAAAAGGCCAAGTTTGAACTTGAACACGTCCTGAGGTTTTCCCAGGAGATGAAGAAGCATGTGGAAGTTATGCAAAAGGAGATCGTGTTAAATGAGCTAAGCCTTCATTCATTCATTTCTAGCCATAAACAGCTTGATGTGTAGAACTGGGGTTGTTGAAATCTGGATTCTGATTGGTCATAAATTGTCGATTAATTGTCTACAACAGCAGCGCAGATAATAGTTTGGCTGCAAAGCAAATCACAGGTTTATATTAATACACTTGTTCAAACATGTTATCACTTCTATAGTAACGACTTGGAATGTGGATGTGGATTATATCCATCCATTTACTGTACCGCTGATCATACACAGGGTCGCAGGCCTGGAGCTTACAGTGTCCCAGGGGACTCAGGGCGCAAGGCGGGGGACATCTTGAACAACCCGCAGGGCAAAAGCGCACATACAGTCACACACCACGGACAATTTAGAGATGCCAATCAACCTACAATGGATGTCTTTGGACTGGGGTAGGAAACCGGTGTACTTGGAGGAAACCCGCTGAAACAGGGAGAGAGCATGCAAACTCCACATCACGCAGGGCAGAGGCAGGAATTGAACTCGCAACCCCAGAGGAGTGAGACAAACCTGCTAACCATTAAGCCTCTGTGTCCCCATAAATATAAAATAAATGTTGTGTAATTTGTACTTGTTTATGACTGCTATAATGCACGTGATAAACAGAACTAACTTGTTTCATGAACATGACACAAAATGAAATGTAACTATAAATGAATACAAAGTTTTACAATCTTCAACAGTTCAGTTTTGGAAAGTCTGTGCGCACCATAGCCTCAGATTCCTGTATTTGGCTGACAGAAGTTGAACCTGTTGTGATCTTCTCCTGTTGTAGCCCATCTGCATCAAGATTTAACGTGCTGTGTGTTCTGAGATGCTTTTCTGCTCACCATGGTTGTAAAAAGTCATTATTTGAGTTATTACAGCCGACCTCTCTGACCTATCTTATCAACAAGGCATTTCCACCAGCAGAACTGTTCTTTACTGGATGTTTTTTTGTTGTTTTTCTTCTTACAATTTTGTAAGAAACTCTAGAGACTCTTGTGCATGAAAATCCCAGGAGATCAATAGTTTCTGAAATATTTAAACCAGCTCATCTGGCAACTGAAGCTCTTGACCCGTATCTACATGATTTTATGCGTTGGCTGATTGGATTGGCAGGTGTATAGATATTCCTATTAAAGTGACCAGAGAGTGTAATTATTCTAATACACAAAAGAGGATGCTAGGTGAAGGTAAATTTCTCCTTTAAATGTGGTAAAGGATTGTGCCAGATAAAATAGTACCAGTGCAACACCCACTTCCATCTCAGTGTAACTGATAAGCTGTGAATTATCCATCAACCAAATAATATTATGGTATTAGGTATCAGGGTTGATCCTGTGGTGGTCACAGTGCACACTGATATAAAAAAAAAAAAAAAAAAAAACCTGCAGGGATTTCTTTTATACTGCCTTTGACAATATATCTGGTAATGATGCCAAATGGGCATTTGCTTTCTAGTCCAATATGAAGTTGGATATTATTTAGAAAATAGATGGATGGTTTATAAAATCTACTAGAACATTTAATACATTTCTCATTTTAAGAGCATGAGAATAAGCATGAGTGAAAAAATGTAGAACTCCAAGCAAATAAATTAAACCCTTTTATTGAGACTTTTTTTTTTTTTTTAACTGAGAAATGACTGAGATATTTCTGGATGAGAACATATGCAAAATCTTTTTTTTTGTTTTTTGTTAAAAAGACATCGAATCACTGAAGAGCAAGAGAACCCATGCTTTAATACTGACACTCAATTCACATAGATGTCAGGGTCAGATGCATTTTTCTTTTCACCATTTCAATAAAAATATGAAAATGTTTGTTCATCTTTTTTTTTGTGCACATGGTGTGTCTCTTTAATAATATAAAAATGTATAATACTGATTGCAAAACACTTGTTTTAATTTACAAAAAAATAACTGTAATAACAATTACAATCCATAATTATAACAATAACAATAATTATATTAAAAATGAAAACCAAAAAAATCAAATGAAACAAACCAGTCAAAGCCACGTGGTCCTTCACTAACACAAACAGCAAGCGTCTTTTGTACTAATACCATTTTGGTATAATCTTTTTCTTTTTTTCTGACACGTCAGTTCTCAGGTCAGTCTGCATATATCAATGGGTCTTTTACAGTGTAGGTGGAAGCATAAGGATTATATGCTCTCTGGTCAAGCTGACACAGTGGACAAAATCAGGCTCGTATCTGGGTCATAAGTTTGTGTTATCCTTTCTAGTGTTTCCAACGGAATGGCACGCATCCACATATTCCACTCTTACCATTTCAGGAAGAAAAAAAAATCAAAAGTAGGAGAGAACTTTTAGCATTTAGATGAGGGAAAGAATCTCCCAGGAGAAAGAAATTTATACCCGTTCCCTGTGGGCAGTCTGATGGTATGGGAACCAGGGCTACTCCCTGTGGAAGCCGTGGGAGAGGGGGCAACTCTTTTTGGCTCCATCTTCCGATGACCATTTGGTGGGTTTTTAGAGCTGGGCTCCATCGACTGAAGTCCCATGTCTTGAAGTTCATGGCTAGGCAGGTTGTGACCTTTGCCATGGCGGGGGGACAGATTAAGAAGGCCTAGGACATCCCTTTGGGAGGCACTCAATTTTGCTCCACCATGGAAAGCCCTCATTGGTCCAGACTGCTGCTGTTGAGCGGCACTGGCCCAAAAGGTCTTTAGATTGTGAATGGCTTGCACTTTCTCATCGATGGCAGCCAGTTTGAGGCGGTCAAGGTCACCCGGGCTGGAACGTGTGGAGCCAGTGGACGAATAGGACAGGGCGGGGGAGGGTGCGCTGCCTGCAGGTGACTGGTGGCCTGAGCTGGGCGAAATGTGCCCACTGTAAGGTGAGCTGGGGTATTTAAGCTTGAACTGGGCATGAAGGCTGTCTGAGGTGGGTGATGGCTGACTGCTGTCCTTCAGTGATGTCTCTGACATGGCGGGACTGTTATAACCCGAGCTGATCTTCTGGAGCTTCTGCGATTTGATGCTAGCTCTACTACTGGGTCGACTGAAAGCACTGGTCTCGGAGCAGCGGAAGGCGGAGCCTCCAGTTGGTGTTGGGGTATCACCTGGCCCTGAAACGCTGCCCCTCTGGAGTGTCTCCACGGCCCGCATGTGGCTCTGTGTCTCCTCTAGGATCTTCTGTGCCAGCTCCTGTGGGTCGAGAGGTGCGGCAGGTGCAGGTGGGTGCTCCTCCTGTGATTTCACTGTGCTGTCTGTCTCGGTGCTAGACTGATCTGACTCTCCAGTGTCCGAGTTGCCTGCTTTGCCTGTCTTCTGAAAGGGCGAGTTAGCACTGGGTATCAGGCTAGCGGTCTTCACAGGTGATGTTGGGGTGCTGACGCTGCCTCTGGATGACACGGACGCCACATACCCTCTGCCAGCTCCACCACGGCCAGTGCCACGCTGATGCCCAGCTGGTCGGGGAAGTGTGTCACAATGGGTGCCTAGTGGCTCGCTGCTGATGATGCTGAAGCCTTGGTACTCGTCATCATCGTGCCCACGTGCAGCACCGTGTGGCGAAGAGCGGCTACGTGGAACAGCCGAGTGCCGCTGCGGAGTGAACAGGCTAGCATGGCGTGGACGCTGTCCAGTGGCATCTGATGCTCCATCAGGCCGTGGCAGAAAGCTCATGGATGAGGCAATGGAGCTCAGGCTGTAGACAGAGATGGCATCTGATGCCAGGCTGTCAGGGCATGGAGGGGAGAAGGGAGGATTGGTGTAGCCCACAGGCAGCTGCTGGCACACAGACTGAGCTGAGGCCAGAGACTCCAGGGATGAGGAACTGTCCAGGCTCAGACGCTTGGGAAGCTCAGTGGAGTCTATAAAATAGAAGCAGACATTTCTATTTAGCTGTTTGTATGCAATATGCAAACAGTGAGACATGCGTGTTTTGTTGTTTTTTTTATCAGAAAGGTAAATAAGAAGATGATGAATCTTACCAAACAGGGCCAGCAGAGACTGCAGGGCAAAGTGCATTGTGCGGCGGTTTGCTTGCTTCCCAGTCTTTAGCACCACCTCCTCTTGACCAACCTCACACAGGTCAAATCCTACAAAAAAAAAGAAAAAAAAAAAGACGACAGATAGAAAGAGATTTGCGTTTGGGTGGGAAAGATAGTGAGGCTCCAAAGTCCATACTTGGAAGGCACACCTGATATGTAATGTAACCTGATAAAGCTACAAAGACCATAACTTCACATACTTCAGACAGCATGTTGAGTCTGCTTCAGCACTTACCCAGAGCAGCCAAGAATTCATGACAGCCAGGCAGCCTCCAGAGCTGCACGCTGATGGACACCTGGATAGGGGCCAGTGAGAAATCCTGCTCCTTTTCTCCAGACTGCAGTTGGACCAGTACCTGATGAAGCTGCCGAGAAAGATTTGCAATAAATGTACATTCACAAGAGGCTCTTATTAACCTTAACACAAATGATCAGAAAAGAGAACACAAATTGAATGCAGAACTAGCTTTATTATTAGGTATGTTTAGAAAAGCAGGTCAATTTAGCTGAGTGCGATTACTGAAAGCACTTACCATTCCCACTACATTTTTAACAGCCTTCAAATGGCAGGTTAAGAAAAAGAGAAGAAGACAGGATTTAATGGCATGTGAAGCAAGCATTAGTAACTGCACAATATGCATGCAGGCCTCTGAAAATACTGCTCAAGATGCATATAACCATAAAGTTAGCTTTAAATATTTGAAGCCATGTACAGTATGTTGTGTGAAGTGTTGTGGTCTGTTGCAATGCCTCACCCTGCTGATGAGCTGCTCCCCAGTCTCAGAAGCTGTAATGAGTTTACACAGGGCCTGGAGAGCAGGAGGGGGCAGACCTGAGGACACACAGGACCAGAGGGCGTTGTGATGTCTGTCCTCCCAGCGTCTCTTTCACCACAAAGTATCAGATGACTGGGATGCAAATATCTAAGCATATTCATATTTCTACTTGCAATCATATTTCTATATTCAGCCAGTGTCTCTCAGTGTTTTCTGTTTATGAACAATACAATAAACATTACAATGACTTTAAGTGATTTTCAATTAATAATGAAGCTTCATATATCCACGACATAGCAACGATGTAGTCCATTCATGAGACACTCATTCACAAGATCTAAAATGTATATATGTCTAAACAGTGCTTGGAGATTTGTTGTGCATTTTTGTTTTACACGTTTACTTGCCTTATTTTTAATGTTCTGAATGCTTGTCCATTTTTACAACATCCTCCCTTTTATTATATATATGTATGTATGTAATATACAGTATCTCACAAAAGTGAGTACACCCCTCACATTTTTGTAAATATTTGATTATATCTTTTCATGTGACA
>JANDJT010000060.1:19931514-19942924 GCA_024331685.1 Stegophilus panzeri | reverse complement strand
AATGTGAGGGGTGTACTCACTTTTGTGAGATACTGTATATATATATATATATATATATATATATATATATATATATAAAATGTTTTTGATGTATCTATTGAGAATTCAATTATATATATTTTCCTGCTTTATTTCGTAGTTTTTGATGAACCTCATTGCACAAATGTGCTTTAATATATCAGAGTGACTTGACGTGAGCAGATCTTGGCACATACCTAGTAATTTACATGAATTAACACGATTTAAAAAACATGCCTTATAATGTAAATGGATAAATCATCAGGAAAAAGCTGTTGCTCGTGAAAGCCATTTTTTAAATGGGAAGTCGGAGCAAGCTCCACGAGTCAAACTACGTAACTTTGTTTTTTTTTTCCTGTCATAAAATGACTGACGTGTAAGCTCAGGGGCAGCATAGTGATTTCAATTCTGTATTAATGACCAGATGGTTGTAAGGTCTAATCTTCGGACTTCCAGAGAGCCAATGTTGGGCTTTAAACAAGTAAAACTGAGATGCATTGGATAAAAAAGTGTGTCCCAAATAAATAAATGTAAATATAACTCATATGCACAGTAAAAGTCTGTGAATTGTTAAATAGTAATTTGAATTAGGTGTGTTGAAGCATAAAAAAAAAAAGTGTGTTATTTAAATTTTTAGGCTGTCTTTGGTCTTCACTGAGCACATGAATTATTACTTCCATTTTTTTAAAAATCCCTTGTCTTGTGTGTTTTCTTCATGTTGTACTAACCTCCTCCTCTGCTATTTTTTTGATAAAGACTACAAAGCACTTCTGTGACGTCTGCTAAATGCTGCAAACCTAAATGTAATTGTAGTTTAGTAGTTATTAAGGTCTATGATGGACTAGCGTACCTAGCAGAGACTGCAGGGTGGCGCTGCACTGTTGGAGTCGGTCTCCTGGATCTGCCATGGGGAAGAAAACGGCAGCGGGGAGGCCGGCACCGCCCGAATCCAACCTAAAGCCCACAGCACTGAGCAGAGCCTGCCAGCCTGGGACGCCCCCAACTTTGTTCTCCACGCTCTGCTGAGACGTGTACATGGAGTTACGCTGACCGCTCTGAATGCGCTGCAGTGATTTCTCAACCTGGGGGTGAAGAGAGACCGGTAAATTCGACATGATCACTAATTTACAGTTTACATGGATGTCAAACCTCTCTGCTGCTGGGTGAACCTCTTAGATTTTTAAACCGAATGATCAAGCATGACTTCAGTTAGGGTTGGGCGAGGGGGGAGGGGGGATTACACCTGTGTCTACAATAAACAGCGACACTCTGACTCGTGCAGCTCGAATGAGAAGAAAAATAAACAGTTCTTGTGGTTGTAACGCTCGTGCTGTGATATTATGATTCACAGCATATTCTAATGCTACGATGCTTTGTGTGTCACTCACAAGATGCAGCAAGACCCTCAGGGCATCTCTGGCTTTGTCTGGATACTGCAGGATCTCAGCCAGGGCTTGGCTAATCAGAGACGAGGGACTGTTCAGCTTCACATCACTGCCAATCAGCATGAAGCCTATGGAAACACGAGAGGTTTTAGCTATAAAATCTGCTATGAAAATGATCATCGCAGTGCCACTGTGTGTTTAGAAGCATGGCCTAACCTGCCCAGTTGGAAGGATGAGAGAACTGTTTGCTGCCCTGAAGCGTTTTCATGGCGTCGGCGAGGGCGGCGCTGGCCTTTGTGCCGTTCAGCAGGGCTGTGTAGAAAGCATGGACGAACATTTTGGAGGCAGCTACGGGCACAGGCCACAAAGACACCAGCACACACTGAGCGCCTGCGGCTAAAAAGGCTCGTGTGAGTCCCACCACTCCGTCTGCTGTCACCTTACTATCCGATTCCTGGTAGGAACTGCACAGATCAAAACACGGCACGGTATTAGCACCGTTAGCATTAGCCTCAGAGTAAGGCCGTTAGCTGATACAGCTCAAGGCAACTGTAAATCGTCTGTAACTCTACTGAGAACATGGGAAGCGGAGCATGGCCAGTTTAACACAAACTGAGTATGCAGCATATGGGTGATTACACAGAATAATTGTAATGTTTCCCTGGATTAAGAGAAGCATGGAAAACACATTAACTTGAAACACACTTATAAGACTATAAGTTAATAGAGGTGTAAAACAAAATATATATAAATATAAAGTTATTTGTGCATCCTTTAAAACGGAGACAGACTGACCCCAGCACCACTAGTTTGACGGGCAGCCGGAGGTCCAAGATGTCTGCAGCTGTAAGCAGAAACTCCTGCAGCGGTGGGCTGTCACACACACTCTCGGCGTCGCTGGCGTCATCTCTGATACCGTAGCTAGATTTCACGCTGCCCTCAGTGCCCCCGGATGCCCCGCTCGAAGTATTAGCACCATGCCCAGTGCCCACATCCTGATTGGGTGCTAGCACTAGAGCTGCCAGCTTCCAGGAGACGTGAGTGGCGAAGTGGGCACACTCAGCCTGGCTCAAGGCGCTCATGACCCGCTGCTTGGTGGCACCCGGACCGGTTAGAGGCTGACAGCCCAGCAGCTCGGCCACCATGTGCGCCTCCTCCTCAGCAGAAGGCATCGGACCCCACAGCCAGCGCTCCATCACTGAGGCGGGCAGGCGAGGGTTTCCTACCACCGCGGCAGAGCTGCCTCCAGGGCACAGTGCTGGGCCGGCACGTCGAGGATGAACCTGAGAAAGAAAGTCATCATAAATGTAAACAATTCCGTTTCAAAATCATTTGAAATATCTCTGACTTATATGTCTATGTTTTTAAAACAAAACTGGAAACTTCATTAATTTTCATTAAATTCTTGTTGTTAATTTGTTCATGTTCTATGAAAATATGAACCTAGAGAACATATACACATTCAATAATAAGATTTTATTTATCAAGCACATACAACAGCAAATAAATAAATGATCTGACAAACATTGAATAATAAATACAATTGTGCTTGAAAGTTTGTAAATTTTCTATATTTCTAAATTTCTGCATAGAGAACCCAATTAAACAAATGAGACAAACATATTTGTCTCGTATTGAGGAAAATTATCTAAAATTGCATATCTGTGAGTGGCAAAACTATGTAAACCTTTGCTTTCAGTATCTGGTGTGACCTCCTTATTCAGCAAAAACTGTAACTAAATGTTTGTGGTAACTGTTGATCAGTCCTGCACATCGGCTTGGAGGAATTTCAGCCCATTCCTCAGTACAGAACAGCTTCAACTCTGGGATGTTGGTGGGTTTCCTCACATAAACTGCTTGCTTCAGGTCCTTCCACAACATTTCTATTGGATTAAGCTCAGGACTTTGACTTGGCCGTTCCAAAACATTACCTTTATTCTACTTTAAACATTCTTTGCTAGAAAGATTTGTGTGCTTAGAGTCACTGTCTTTCTGCATGACCCACTTTCTCTTGAGATTCAGTTCATGGACAAATGTCCAGACATTTTCCTTTAGAATTTGCTGGTATACTTCAGAATTCATTGTTCCATCAATGATGGCAAGTCGTCCTGGCCCAGATGCAACAAAACAGACCCAAACCATGATACTACCATCACCATGTTTCACAGATGGGATAAGGTTCTTATGCTGGATTGCAGTGTTTTCCTTTCTCCAAACACAATGCTTATCATTTAAACAACAAAAAAAAAATGTTCTATTTTGGTCTCATCCATCCATAAAACATTTCTCCAGTAGCCTTCTGGCTTGTCCACGTGATCTTTAGCAAACTGCAGAAGGGCAGCAGTGTTCTTTTTGGAGCGCAGTGACTTTCTCCTTGCAACCCTGCCATGCACACCATTGTTGTTCAGTGTTCTCTTTATGGTGGACTCATGAACATTAACATTAGCCAATGTGAGAGCGACCTTTAGTTGCTAAGAAGTTACCCTGGGTTCCTTTGTGACCTCGCAAACTATTACCCATCTTGCTCTTGGAGTGATTTTTGTTGGTCTCCACTCCTGGGGAGGGTAACAATGGTCTTGAATTTCCTCCATTTGTACACAATCTGTCTGACTGTGGATTGGTGGAGTCCAAACTCTTTAGAGATGGTTTTGTGACCTTTTCCAGTCTGATGAGCATCAACAATTCCTCAGAAATCTCTTTTGTTCATGCCATGATATACTTCCACAAAGATTTGTTGTGAAGATAGATCCCTGATGGATGATGTTTCAGGTTATATTTATGCGGAAAAACTGAAAATTCTAAAGAGTTCACAAACTTTCAAGCACCACTGTATGAAGAAAAGTGTGAAATCTATAGAACTTGATTTACCAGTACAACTGCATCAGTTGTGAATCCGACTACGTGTTTTGTCTCTTTCTAAAAGTGCTGCACTTCATATTACAATGTGTGAATGACAAACAGAGTCAAATCAAAGAGCTGACCTTTGCGTTGGCCCCCAGGCTGCCGATGGAGGGCATGGCTATAAGGCTGAAGCGCTCGTACAGGTACTCGTTGGAGGAGCTTCCCTTTAGCAGAGCAAATGGGATGAGATAGAGCTCGCCTTCGAGAACCAGCACCAGTTGCCTGTGTCGGCCTACGGGCCCACTGGAGTGCATCAGACCCTGGAAGAGGCAGAGATGGAAAGAGAAAACGAGAATTAATATTAGATAGCAAATAAAATGGCACATTTATCATTAATTAAAGTAAATATGTTTTCAAGACTATGAAAAATACGTTCAAATAAGGTGTGTCCAAGGTTTTGACTAGTCTGTATATAGTCATCATTCATTCTGCCAATGAGACATAAAGGGATAGGGAAAAAAAAGCCATTTGCTACCATAAACCCCCACAAGCTTACAAAGAGAAACTTCTAAAACATGCATTGAAATGAATCAAATGAATTGAAATAAAAATCATTAAAGATAAATGATATGATGCATGCTGCAGTGCCTCACCCCCTCCATAGGAGCAATGAGAAGGTCATAGAGGGCACGTAAGGGAGGCTTGCTGAGGGTGCTGGAGCGGCGAGAGAGCGAGGAACTCCCCTCTTTTACCGGAGACACCGTGTTACTGAACAGACTCGTCATACTCTGACAGCTCCTGAGGCAAGGGATCACACACAGAACATAACACACAGCGAGGATTAGAAAGCAGTATAGACATTCTGCCATACAGTAGATGTCACACTATACAGAACAGCCACTAGGTGGCACTGTGCATCTATGCAGGAAGCCAATATGTGGCGGTCAGAACAGTGAGACAGCACCAGAGCACAGGCTCTCAGATGTAGGAAATATCAGTGGGACACTGTTGTGATCACATTTTGGCTACGATGACATAAAAAGTGTGGTTTTGTGCTAGCTATTGTCTTTTGACATGTAGATTTGAAAAACCGAGTGTGGACAATGTGTGTACACAGGGTTAATTAATGCTTAATCAATGCATATGTATTTGTGTGCAGCTGATCAACTAGAAAAATAATTGGATTATCGAGCGGTGACTTGCAACCACAATAGTCGGAGTCACTTCTCGATAGATTAGGGATGATGTCAGAGAGTGAGGGGAGGTATAGATTGTAGATGTCGCCCCATGCTAATGAAGCTAGACTGCTCATAACTCCTCAGCGTGGCAAAAAGCAGCTCAGAATCATCACATTAGAAGCGATTCTCTCATTAAAATATGGTACAGGCAGTGTTTCGCAGAATGTTCTCACATTTTCTTGCACCCTCTTTTCGCCCTTTTGATGAGTCCATTAAGTGTTTTTTTTTTCTTTTCTTTCGCAGTTTCTCTTCTACGCTCCTTAAATAAATGAGGAAGTGCAAAAACCAGCTGAATGGCAAACTTTACCCTGACACGGACACCCTAATGATCCCCACTGCCTGGAAGCTTCATCACTGGACCATTCTACACCTATTAGCAGCTCAAATGTTTACTAATTGTTCAGTGATTTCGCGATCGATCACTTCTCCATTTTCTCCGGCTGCAACGTTTTATAAACAAAACAAAAAAAAACCAAACAAACAAAAAAAATCACCCCATAAGGGATTGGTGCAGCTGTGCAAGAATTAAAAAATCGTTGTTTTTTTTTTTGTTTTTTTATAAACGTTTTCTCATTCTGGACTAAATTATGTAGAAAATTTCAGCTAACACTGTAACAAAAATTACAGTATTATATTATTATTATTATATGTCTTAGAAGCTGTGGCAAAAAGAGTGTGAACGTTGCATTTTGGAGGGCATAACAGCCATAATCTCAGTTACATAATTCCCATTTATACCACAATGCTGTTGAATTCTCATTCATGCAGTCATTCAAGTTCACGTCATATAAAACAGATCAGGAAAATCTTCTCTTGCTATAACTAGAACGTGTTTTATTCCCTTCATATTAAAGATAAACTAAACAAATATGAGTAAATGATTTACATTGATATATTTGGCAGAAGCTTTTATCCAAAGTGATTTACAAATAAAGCACAATCATCACATGGTACGCTCAATAAGCACAACCTCAGAGTAGCATGCTAGTTTCTGTTATCTGTGCCTTTTCATATGCCGATCACTAATTTGCGTCTATTATCAACTTACATTATTAAACTGTGTATGTAGTGCCTATGCTTTTAACACACTTCGACCATAGAGGTATCATCCACAAGTACAGGGTTTACCCAAAGTCTATAAAGTCCGTAAAAATGCCATTATTATTTATTATGAAGTTTAGAAGTATGTTTGTTACTCACACAAACACACATGGGCCTGATTCAGAGTAAATTTAAGTAAATAGTAAGCGATCCAAATCAATATTCAGACCTCAAATTATCTATAGACTAAAACACATGCAGGCCAGAGTTTTGATGCGTCTCGATTGTTTTGTGCAATACCCACATGGCACTAATGGACTGTACTCCTGGACAGAAGTCCAGCACTACGGTCTGAGCTTGGTCTGACTCTTGTGAAGTTTCTGGGCTAAGTAAATTCACACGAAAATACAGAACACCATTTAAGGACAATCTTTAAATATGTGGTGGTCTGAGGAAACCCATCAGATGTCACTGAATTCGGGCCAACAGCCAAAAACGACAGGGTTTTGACCAAAAAAAAACCCAAAAAAAACCTGACAGTCTGCATAATGGGGTCTAAAACTTTGCTCGCGGAGCCAGAGTTTAAAATGATCTAACTATGCTTATGGTTGAAATACACACCAAAGAAACATTTTTAAACAAGTGATGTTATCGTATAGTAGAAAATGTCAAAATCCATCGCCTGCAGGTTTTTCCCCAGGCGCCACATAATATATAGATAGAACATTATAAATTAATCAATAATCGCAAGTTGTACTACAGCTCCCACCAGCAGCCACAGCATCTTTCACCGCCCTCCCAGCGATGTATTACACGTACTTGTGTTATAGTATTTTGAACATAAGAAGATGAAGTATGTTGAAATTTAGCCACTTGAAATTTACCGGCACTATATAACTCTACATGCAGAGACAGACATTTATGTTTTGTACTGTAATGGGAACACTGCAACAGGAACTTGTACTTGATCATGGAAATGATGTCATGGTCTCGGGTGGTGCTGAAAAAAAATATCTCGAGTCTTCGTAGGCCAAGACCGAGAAAACAAATTCACCCGAGTTTATGGCAAGGCCGAGGCCATTGATGTGTGGCCTCAAGACCGGCCTCGAGTACCACGATACATCTTACTGTGTGAGCACATTGTTTAGAATGCTCCTTTATTCTTCGAATGAAGATTGTTTACTACTGTGGTAAGAATGTGCTCTTTTTATAGGTTAACACCTAGTTAAATGTAGGCGCAAACCAGATTAAACTGAAAATCTGCAGAGATGGCAAATTAACATGATTATTATGATTAAGACTATTTCTAACCACTGACTTCAATACATTTAGCTATTATTTTTATCTTGCTTGGTATCATGCATACTTCTCATTTGAATATTATTGCATTAGTGTAAAATTTATTAGTTTTTTTATATTTATTAGGGATGCATTTGTACAATTTTTTTTTTAGTTAGTTTTTTTGCGGTACTCAGTAATGATACTGATACTGAAATGACTAACCTGCTCAGTATTTATCAATTAGGGCATCGTGGAAGATTTTATTTAGCTCTCTTTAGGTTTCCCTGGTTTAAATAGTGGCCATTTACATTAGTTACCTTGGATCGAGTAGGTTTCACTGTAGAAGAGCAGTGAAGGTTTTGCTTGGAAAAAATGTTCCTGGATAGCTGTAAGTAAAGTACGTTTCATGGCCTTCGCTGCATCAGAATCCCTCATTTCAACCAGAAGTGGCTGATTGTCAAGAACAATATCCTGGGTAAGATCTGTTATTTTCACTCATCCAGCATTGCCTGTAGACATGTTTTCTTGCCTAGCCAGTGTTTACTGCAGTTTATTTGCTGTATGACGTGTGCTACTGGCAACGAACTCCTTGTGTTGAGCGTTATGTTTAAGATGTTACAGCAGTGCTATGGGACGCGCACAGTGCTCAGTGCTCAGAGAACTGAAGTGCTCTCCGGCCTGACAGTTTTTCTAGCTACAATGTATTACTGGCTTACTTCATGTCATGGGACCTCTAGGAACACGTGTATATAAATTCAACAAAACTAGAAATCAGAACTTTAGAGTGTTTGCTATTTAACCTGTTAAAGAGGTTGTTTCTGGACACCATTCGGAGGAAGCCAGTCGGGTCGGTGACTGAGTTCAGCTTGTTGTTGAGCTCCTCAAACTGCTGGTCCAGTAGATCCCCCGCCTCGCTCTCGGTTTCACTGCTGGAGCACGCTCTGCCAAAGAGAAACAACACAATGCATCATCTCGCCCACGCTTTCATTCCAGACATGGCTTTTTAACAACCTTCATAACACACACTGCTATACAGATGGAGCTCTGAAATCACTTATCGCTCCTCTGTAAATCTCCCGGAGTCTATGGATTTCCTCAGGTCTGCGCATTTCCTACGAGCGACATCAATTTTATAGTCAAAATGGATGAAACAAGGCCTTAACGTGCCAGTCAGCATTTCAATTATGCAGCTGGCTAAAGTCTGAAGAGAACAGATCTCGACGGACAAGAGAGACAGAGATAAATAGGAGAGAAAGAAAAGAGAGAGAGAGAGATAAAGAGAAGAGAAAGGAGGAGACTGAGAGAGAGGAAGAAAGAGATCTTGTCACTACAGTCCAAGACGCAGAGCTGAGTCACTGCTGCATTGTCCCCTTCTTCTTTTAACTCCAAATCTATTTATTTAGTAACACATTCAGTAACTCCTGCAGTACAGACTTGGGCTGCATGGTGAAAATCACAGCACGTACCCACATACCACGCAAGTATTGTATGATGCAAAAAGTTGAACAACATATACTAATATATTCGTGTTTTCCCAATGCATATAAATGTATTGCAGCACGTCTAATAATCCATACGACTTGTCACTTCTCTGCTCGTTCGTCAGCACAAAACTCCAGGATTGTTTTCAATATCAAATAAACGTGTCTTAGACACTGCTGTAGGCCAATGCCTATGAAGAAATGAAAATCATACAGAATTATATGCCTTGTGGTATACAATTATGTTTCATATATAATACATCATCCTGTCCATGTAAACCATAATATGCGTGAAATATATAAAAACTGCTCATGACTATGATCCATATAATCCCCCAAATATATACAGTTGGCAGTAATAATCTGTGCATTGTGACATTGTAACAATCTGTGTGTGACGAGGGAGGGGCCAGGCTGTGAGGACACACGCCTGGCACGGAGTTGTCTAATCAGTGGGACAGAGCGATAAAGGAGCGGCTGGAAGCACCAGAGGGAGAGAGAGACGTATATGCGCTTTGTGTTGGAGTTATGTCTGTTTGACATTTATTTAAGAAGGAGTTTCCAGTGTCAGTACTTTGTAAAAGTCAGAGGTGATCACGAAGTTTTCCAAAATCACTTAATTTTGAAGAGGAACTAAAAAGAGAGACTCATGAGGGAAAGACTGTTTATAGCTGCTATACTGTAAGTGATAACAGGAACTTGCATGTTATTTTTTAATAATAATAATGATAATAATAATAATAATAATTTATATAATAAAAACTTGACCTAGACATACATGGCATTAACAGAGATGCTTCCGCCACCAGGTCTAGTCTTTCTAGTTACAAATTTGTAGTTGTGTACTCTTAAAAAATACTTAAAATGTGAAAGAAGCTACTGAAGCGAAACCATTTTACACATTTGACCTTGTGACCTTGACCCTGATTGGATCGATTCCAAATTCTAATTTTCAAAAGCAATAATCTGCTGGTTACAATGATATTTCCATACAAACCTTACAAACATTCAAACTCTCGTTCTCGAGACATCTTGTCGGACAAATGAACCAACACCTTGGTAATATAATATAAACTCCGTGGAGGCATCAATATACTGCAGTGGTATAAGTGGTGTAAAACATTTCGGGATGTGCAGTCATTGGAAAATAATCAACTTCAGGGTGGGAACAGTAGCTCCACTTCATGTTGGGCTACATCATGCCATCCTATTATTGATTATTTTCTTATAACAGCACACCCATGTGTTTTATTCCTTACTTCCTGTATTAAATGAAATGGATGTTAAACGGTTTTCATTACCACCACAACTGCCCTAACAGACAGAAAACCTTTATAGAATAAATGGTTTTGCGCAAGAACAGATCCTGCAAATCTACTTTCAGCTAGCAGCAATATATTAGCCAGTACTTACTCTCTAATGTGCTAAATTCTATTAAGGCTCAGTGGGGTGCCTCAGTGAGTGAAATATCGCCATCTCAGATTAATATCTGTGTGTTTATGTGTGCTGACAGTGCACATGGTGGTTGCTCCTAAAGTACCAGGCGCCAATGTAAGCTATGAAAAAGGAGAAGAGAAGTGAGGAAATGATGACTGTACTGGGAAGAATGCACACGGCTCCTATTTCTGTGTGTGTGTGTGTGTGTGTGTGTGTGTGTGTGGTTGCAATGTGCCTTGAAGAGAAAAACATCCTTCCGTGTTTTCAGCCACAACAGCCCTGTGCATTCCTTCTGCTATGTGTACTAACACACACACACACACACACACACACACACAATCTTCACCAAAATCATATGCGTACAGTGCCCTCCACTAATATTGACACCTTTGGTAAATATGAGCAAAGAAGGCTGTGTGTGAGAAAAAACCCGAGAAAAAACCCAAAAAAAACCCTCTGCTCTCATGGATATCAAACAATTGCAAACACAACACAGGTTTATATATTTAAAAAAAAAAAAAAATCTGTGTTAAATATAAGTGTGTAACAATTATTGACACCCCTATGAATTAATATGAGAAAAATATATTTGAAGTATATTCCCACTGATATTTTTTTTTTGTACACCTGGGTGACTAGGAACAGGAAATTGTTCAACCATGACTTCCTGTTTCACAGGGGTATAAAT
>JANDJT010000060.1:19897412-19928925 GCA_024331685.1 Stegophilus panzeri | reverse complement strand
TACTATTACTATTCCTATTACTACTATTACTATTCCTATTACTACTGTTACTATTCTTATTACTACTGTTACTATTCCTATTACTACTATTACTATTCTTATTACTACTGTTACTATTCCTATTACTACTGCTGCTGCTATTACTATTTTCACTGCTACTGTTACTTTTTTTTTTTTTATTACTTTTACTACTACTGTTACTATTACTTTTTTTAGTACTACTACTGTTACTATTTTCTTACTACTGTTACTATTACTACTACTACTGCTATTACTATTTTCACTACTACTGTTACTATTTTTATTACTACTACTACACAAATTTGTAATTAGTAATTAAGAATGAAATGCTTGAAAAAAAGTCTTAATATTGCAGTGGATGTTAGTGAAAATTTTTACAATATTCAGAGGACAAATCAAAGGCTTTTCGGAAGAAAGTTTCACACCAGCTGTTTTTTCCTGCTTCAGGTCTACAGGATATGGCACAGCGATTCTTTCACCTATCTGCCATTGAAAATACTTATATACAGAATACATCAAATATTCTGCAATAGTTCATGAACTAATATTTCTGAATTGTTTTCGTTGAATATAATACATGTTACATGACTACTAATTTCTACTAATCGACCAGTAATTTAAAAAAAAAAAAAAAAAAGATAGTCGAAAAGTTGTCTTTTTGATCATTACGACAAAAACTGTTTTGGGATATCACTGTTTTTCAGCGGTTTTATTTGTGCAGCAAAGAATGTGCCAAACCACACTTCAGTTAACAGCCTACATACACAGACCACAAATGACATTTCCAGCTTCAGTACTGTTTTAGGCTACACTGTTAAATAACTCGGATGACTGTAGAATTGGCTTCATGTAGCCTTAAACATTTTCAGACTATCAAAGTATATTTAGCTGCATTTTTTACCATCTGCCTGCATCTCCTTACCATCTGTCTGTCTGTTCACTGCCTCAAATGAAACTAGTGAATAAATAACTAGTGAATCCTGCTGCACAGGATAATGAGAGAGAAGACTAGTAGATTTATTTAGTTTAGTCCAAAACATCAGCACTTAAATTCATACAGGACACATCAGATAGTAACTGGGCAGCAGGCTGTGTAGTATTAGTGAAATAGTATGTGGTTCTCAGAGACAGAGGCAGGATTGGACATAGTCAGGAGCAACTAATTCACCCTCAGCCCTCCCTTTCTACTCCATTTCTCCCTGCTGAACGGGCGAGCTTATATAGGCTGCATGAATAGGAAGGAAATCACTACAGCGATTACAGCCCAAGCAATAAATTAAAAAGACTGCGATTAGAGAGCAGTTTAGTGGGAAAATCCTTCACACCTCATCACTAATGCACTCGCGAGGGTACAACTATCCCTGATCTTGTGACACTGATGTAACGACGTCACACTGGTACGGAATTCTCACTGTTCAATAGCTTTTTATGCCTCCCTGCCCATATTTCCTTTCTTCTCCCTACCACTGCTGCTTTTTTTTTTTTTTTTAATATTCGGTCTAAGTTCAGGATTAAAACAGTTCACGGAACCTGCTGGGATCACCCGCAGCATTTAAATGTGCTAAACTGCATGAGTCTCTGAAACACAAGTAAGTGATTTTTTTACTCTATATATTTTAAAGGTTGTAGTTCTCTGCCTCTGCCATTCCCAGCTCATTTTCACTGTCCTCTAGTTATTAATATCCATATTCCCCCAGTGAATACCAAGTAAAGAAATAAAACTTGTGATCTCTCTCTCTCTCCAATAACTGAATATCAACGGCTCAAGCCTCCATTACTAGCGCTAAAATGCCGTTTTTGGAATTAGCAACGGAGGCTTGAGATGAGATGTGTAATAAATTAGTTCCACACACAAGAGCGTCTTAAAGACAAAAAAATAAAACATCTGAACAATGTCTTGAGGTGTGGAAATTGTGGTATAAGAAGAATAATTGACTCCGGTCCGTTGAATTATTAGAAATTGAGATTTTATGTCACTACTAAACTGAACATGCTGCACTAGGTTTCAGTTTCTCAATCTACCTCCAACTACTTAAGTCTAAAAACCACCAGAATACAGGAAAAGGCAATTTCCGCAGATAACCGCTTTAAAATATACCGGTGTACTTTAGGTCACTAACTTATCAGCGAGACCGGATGCCCCCCTGTTCAGCTGTCACTGCTTATTTCTCAGTGTGTGTGGTGAGAAATGGTCCCTCTGGGCTAAACCTCCAGCACATACACAAACACACTCCATCCTGCTGCACTTACTACCACCATCTGATGTGACTGCGTCCATCTGAGTTTATTTGAATGCTCACAGATTCATACTGGAATAACTGTGTAGGGTTCCATCATGTTGCCTTCCTCCTCCCTCTATTTTCACTATTCGAATATTGAGTTCAGATTAGTTTATATCTCGAGTGCTTTATGTTGGAGCCACGCTGTGCTCCCTTAGTCAGGGGCGGTCAAATAATCAGTAATATTTGCTGGACACATTCAGGCAGTAAAGACGACCTCTACATGACCTCAGCATGGGTAATGATCGTGCAGTTGTCATGCAAAATCGAACACAGTGTTCCTCAGGTCAGAAGTAACTTAGATTAGATCGTCATTTGTTGACGCTTAAGCCCACATTACATCCTAGAAGTGCAACGAGGTTACACATCTGACAGAACCTCATTTCCTGTTTTGGTCAAAATAAAGATTTGGTCAAAAACCAGGATTTTTCCAACATGAAACCTTATAAACTTGCCTCAGTTTCTTTATTGCATTCAAGAACATATTTCTAAATAATGCGCTGCTTTGGTATCAGAGCATCAGATCTGTTTCATATTAAGGCAGACAGTCATATTTGTGCCGTAGTCTCAATTTGGACAGCGCCACACTGTCCAAATTGTCTAGGGTGCTCACCTGCTGTAGTAGGCGTCCACTCCAAGTGCTTCTCTTGCATTGGCAATGTGCTGCTCCAGGGACGAGGCTCCACCCCCTTGCATGGACCCGGCCCCAGCCTCCTGAAAGTCAGATGGCCCGCTCTCTGAAGCCCCTTCACCAAGGTACACTTCGTGGAACTTGAGAATTCCTGGAAAAGCACAGGGAACTGATTTACTGCAATATGTGCACATACAAAAGGTCATTTTATTATATTCTGTAGGAAGAATAAATAAATGCATTGTGGTGTACTTTCTCTGGCTCAATCCATGTAATTCTACTGGCTTTAAAGGTCATGGATAACATAAGAGGCAGAAAGAGCATGAATAGATTTTCAGAGCTACGACTGATTAAATAGTGTATTATTCTTGCTTCCATTGGTTTAAACACCAAACTAGTAGTAAGTCTTTGTGCTGAAGGACAAAGTCCATCCTGTAAGAAGCTGCAGGAAGAGAAGTAGAACGAGGTCAGAGAAAATAAAATAAACCACTACATCTGGGTCTCTGGAGTGAGAGTTTGTTTGTGTGTGCATGTCAGGTTAATATTGAGATATCTGCTTCAGACTCTGTGTGTGTGTGTGTGTGTGTGTGTGTGTGTGTGTGTGTGTGTATATGTGTGTGAGAATGCGAACGTGTGTGAATGTGTATGTGTGTGTGTATCTTAGGGAGAGGATGTGTGAGGAATAGGGAGGCAGGTGGCACTGCCACTTTGCGTTAATTCACAGCTTTTTACTAGTTACTGCCAAGCAGCAGGCAGCAGACAGTGAGCTGCGGGGAACAGAAGGTGTGAGGGATATGGCTGCTTCACACAAAACGATCAGCTCTGTGTGTGTGTGTGTGTGTGTGTGTGTGTGTGTGTGTGTGCCAGACAGAGAATAAGAACACAATCAAATCCTTACAGATTTGTTAGCGTGTGTGTGTGTGTGTGTGTGTCTACAGGCAGGGGCTCAGCATGTCTACAGACTAGGGCTCTGCTTGTTTATCCAACTGTATGTACTGGGTCTGTCTCACACCTCTGGCTCCCTCACAGAGACACACCAACCCATCCATCCAATCACTCACCTACCCAACCAGTCCAATCATCAATCCTTCCTATCCACCAACTGACTCATCCAATATACTGATCTAACCCCTACCCCGCATTCTACCCATCTATGCCCCTTATCCAGTCCCCCATCTACTCACCCAATTCATCCATCAATCAATCAATTCCACCACCCATTTATCCACCTGTTGTATCCATCCACACACCTACTCTAAGATTCCCTTATCTCTCCACCCACCCAGTCATCCATCCATTTTATTCCACCACCCATCTATTCACCCACCCATTTATCCACCTGCCCCATCCCTCTCCTGACCAATGTACACCCAGATTCAACCTTTCATCTACCCACTCATCCAATCCATCTATCCACCTACCCAATCCAACCATGGCATTCCACCACCCATCTATTCACCCACCCATTTACCCACCTGCCCCATCCATCTCCTGACCAATGTATCTATCTATCTATCCATCCAATCCATCTATCCCCCTACCCAATCTCTCTATCCACCCACCCTATCCAACCATAGCATTCCACCACCCATCTATTCATCCACCCATTTATCCACCTGCCCCATCCATCTACCCACCCATGTACTCTCAGATTCACCCTTTTATCAATCACCCACCCAATCTATCCATCCAATCAATTTATCTATACATCCATCTCCTCACTGATCACAGACTCTTATTTCTGAATTCTCTTTATCATACACTGGATTTTCTGGAGAGAAAAAATGAATCCTTGCCAAAAACAAAAACAAACTGTACAGCACACCAGTCTCTTAGAACAGCGCATCACCAAAATAACACAGGCCTGTATGTTCACAAATCAGTACAGCTCCCACGTGTTCTCCTACCTGAACCTGGGGCCAGTAGCCAGCTGTACAGGTAACCAGCTGCCACTGAGTAGTAGAGCACCAGAGCTCGCTGACCATTCACCGTGTCCAAGATGTGCTCCACAGTGACGGGTGTGTACGGGTCTGAATCCTGCTGGCCCGTCTGCCGTTCCACGAGCAGGTCAGCAAATGCCCGTGTTCGGCCTCGCTCTGCCACTGCCAACGCCTCGTCGTGGTGACCTGAGATCAGTCGTAGACTCACATTAACACCGTAGCCATGCTAATACGGGATCAGCATCCTGCAGCCCATTTCACCCTTCTGTTCTGTTCATTACTTGCCAGTGAATGTGCTCTTTGCCAGAACCTACTGACCCTGGCCATCTCTTTAGATGTTACAGAAATATAATTGTATTATATGATATATTGTAGATGCCCTTGGAGTGGACGCTTAGTACAGCAGGTGAGCATGATGCGCTGGTTGGATGCTTTCCCAGAAACAAATAAAGCCTCATGTTCTTTTCACTACTTAGCGATGGATGTCTCAGGAGATCCCCTTGATTTCTTATTAAACACGCATTATATGAAATGTTCATCGCAATTACTAGCAATTCAAACGATATTTACACAACACCCTTTATATGGTTGGGGATCTCGGCGGTGGCAGGTGTGTGTTCATACTTGCGAGAAAAATAAAAGATGAAGGGAATGCGACAGCAACTAAAAGGCACATATATTTTCAGTTTAATTTCATTATCTTTTAACACATTTCTCTCTTACTGGTCATTTATCCCAGGTCAAAACTCTGGACATAATCTCTAGACAATAACTCTAACGTTTAATGTACATGAAAGAAACTGAGACATACGTTGTACATAGTTTGCGCTTCATGTACAGGAAAACGAATACACGTGAGTAAGAGTGTTCAGACCGCATCCAGTGATGAGATTGATGCCACATGCTAGGCATTTAGCACATCTGCTAGTAGAAAGCAGTCTTTGATCGTTAAAACTGAGATGCGTTTTGATTAAACATTTTGTTCATGAGTCTGGAAAGGGTATGAATTTATGATGAGCCTGCATTACGCCTAATAACATTACGTAGCGCAAACGCTTCATCCCCTTTATTTAGATTTAATGAGGTTACTTCACAGAGAAGCGCCCTTCCACGTGATTTGCATTCTATCGCCGATGTTTTATTTAATCTTTCACATGAAACGCATCATGCGCTTTTCTTATCCATGCTGACTATTCAGCTATTTTATACAGTATAGAAAAACCTATAAAAAATAACGGCTTTTTTTTTTTTTTTTTTTTTTTAAGTGCGGTCGAATTCGAAACAACTAAACGTTGTGAGAAACCTCCGAACCTATTCTGTTATTCCAGACCAAATGTAACGAAGCTGTATTTGTTGGCTGGGAGACATTTGGTAGATATAATTCAAAGTTAGGAACTGGCACAGTGCTGGATGTTTATATAACTGTTAATGTATACTCAAAATTAGTACCCGAGATGAATATTTAAATGAATTTTTTTATACACAGGTATACGTCTTTGGAACACTGACGCATCTGGTGCTGCGAACTAACCGTCATACAGTTTTAAGATTAAAGTTGGTAAGAGAGAAGACGTGAAACGATGCCTACCGAGGCTGACGAGGACCCTCTGGAGAGCCTGGTAGGAGGAGGTCTGGAGGTCGAACAGGGACAGTTTGTAATCGGTGCTGTGCTGAGCCTCATGGCGAATGGTCTCAAATAAAGCCGAGGCACGATACAACTAAAGGAGGAAAAGAAAGAACAAACATATATATTTACAGAGCATTTACTGTATAAGAGCTCGCATGAGCAATAATTTTGTTTAAAAAGCATGTGCTTTGAAAGATACGATACTAAAAAATGTCACGGAAACCTCAAAAGACCACTTTTCCAGTTCCCTGCACCGAACAGCAGGTGGCATGAGACCTCTACGCCTAGAAACGCGTGCTCCCATGTTGCAACAGTTATTCTGCAGCAAGGGAACGTCCGCTCCCTTTCCCTCTCCCTCACCTTCCTTCATAAGATACGACACGTAATACACCTCGCTCTCAGAAACAAAATCTTGAGCCGCGAAACAGGAGCTGATTGTCGATTTAGACAGCCGTTTAAACTTGATAATGGGGTCTTTTTAAAAAATAAATAAATAAATAGATAATAATAATAAAAAGGTGAAAGAGGGATGTTTGTAAGAGGAAGTTTCGGAGTGAACAGAGCTCGAGACATAGGCTGCTGTTTGTTTGCGCTTTAGTGCCGGTCTGTTTTTCATTTAGCCTGGTGAATAAAGAAGGTCTGTACCGTGTGAATGGCGCACTATTTCTCTATAATTATTCCTTTCCTTTGCTCAGACAGAGAGATGGAGCCATGGTGTCACACACACACACACACACACACACACACACACGCGCGCAGGAACACTAAACGTCAGAGTAGTAGACTGTTTTTGTGTGTGCGTGTATTCTGGCGATTATACAGAGCTTTCGTTATAAAGTCTGGATCTGCTCTTATGTGTGTTTAGAGATGGGGGTGCATGACGAAAGCGTGTTTGAGTTGTGTGTGTGTTTGTGCGCGCGCTGCCTAATGGAGCTGCGGGAGTGGAATGCAGCGTTTCTTTCGTCAGCATCCGCCAAGACTAGCCTGCAATCAATTAAGAGTGGAATGCTCCTGCAGCACACAAACCCGCACGTACATACACACTCCCACGTTGCCTGTGATCCGCACGAGCCAAGCCCAGAGATATCCATCCGTCTCAGACACAAACATACGCACATGCAGAGGCAGCAACAGCTTTACTTACATTACTCGACACACACAACGATGCGGTGGAATTCCTCCAGTTTCATCTTAGGCCCATTCAGAAACACTGCACACACACACACACACACACACACACTACTCCAAAAAAAAAAAAAAAAAGCATTCCATTGCTTCAACTTTTATGGCAATACCTCCGTCAGTGACATCACTCTATCTAGCCGAGACAATGCTGTAACCACACTGTATAGTTGCATTGCATTCTGGAACTAATTTTACGGAGGATTACGTTACGTTCGAGGTCGCTGAAATTTTCTCAATATTCTCCTATCAAACGCCATTGTAACCGCGCTACGCAACGTCTCCCTGCGACGTCCGCACAACACACAACCACTAACTTCTCTCTGGAATAAGAAAATGTAGCACCGAGCTACAAATTAAGACCATAATTGCTCAACCGAGCAGAAATAATTCAATGCAAACATTTAATGATTGACAGTAGATAATGTTTCGATAAGGGTTATCGATCACCCGTTAACAGGAAACCTGATAAGGCCACCAATGCCGTGATGTCAACGTAAACATGTATAATAAAAATGAAAATGCACCCATTAATTATCCAGGTTAGCAAGATAACTCGCAGGTACTGGAAATTTAGTTTAGATAGCAAGCTCACATTAGCGACAAACTAGTTTCGTGAGCGAAAAAAACAAACACAAAACATTAATGGTTACCTCTCTGACTAGCCAAGATAACCAGACAGCCTCAACAGCATTGGGAATTGAGCTTCCTAGCTCCAGTTACATGCATGTTGTCCTCTGTTAACACTGCCTCGCAGTAGGGCTGGGCGATGTGCCAAAAATAATCATATCACAACACATGAGGACATTTCTACGATACATGATGCATATCACAATATATAATTAAGCTAACAAACTGTCTGCAAAACAGTAGTAAACAAAAAACGTTGCGTTTGACAATACTTTTACGCCTACAGTACACCTACAGGCATCCAGTCAGAAGCATTTAATTTGTAATTATTAAAAATGTTTAATAAATAAAAAAAAAAATACATCACCATACAAATGATATTTCAGAAAAGTGTATCGCGATATCATTTATCATGATATTATACCGATATATCGCCCAGCCCTACCTCACACGCTCTATCATTGCATTACTCTCCCTTATATATAGAAATCATGACCGAACCAAGAATAAAAAAAATAAATAAATAAAAAAGTGCTTGATTATAACATCAAGAATTGTTCGATTTTAACATTCAAGCCGAAATACTTTGATAATGTGATTCTTAACTGTAATTAAGTGCTCATCTATTAATCATTAACAACCCGAGTGCGGATGTCTCCTCTGAATTTGTGCATTCACTCATGCAAGGCGCACCTCTGTGATTGACGGCAGCTTTCACAGATGAACAGAGTAATGACCCTCTCGGCTACAGCTTAAGGACATCCGTCCCTACCGACAAGAATGTTTCATTTACAGTCAGGCTGCATAATGATATAAACACATTACATTCCAACATAGCCACTTTCCCCAAAGACACTCAGTACATAAGTAACTACACTGTCATCTTACACACACACACACACACACACACACACACACACACACGACACTGCCAGAAATAAAAGAAAAAAAGAAGAAAAAAAAGAAATGTCATCATATGCAAGAATCACAGTGCTCCCTAAGGAGCTCTTCCAATCCTTACTAGGCAGGACTAGACGATTGCAGAGCCAGCGCAGCTCCATCTGGCTTGCTAGAAAATTGAAACCAAAGCAGCCTGAAAGCAATCTCAACCTCTGGCGACCCTGTCCGACCCAGTGACATCCAAAACCAAACGGCAAGAAAGCAATCCTAAAAAGCTCCGAATGGATAACGGACCAAAGCCAGAGCAGGTCAAGTTAATGCGAAGCTGTGTACGTCTGCGAGAGAGGGCCGGCTTGAAAAGTGTTTCACAACACAAAATAAAGCAAACCCAGGCGCTTTACAGGCAGGACAGGGGGTGTGTGCGCTGAGTGTATGCACCGAGAGCACTGGATCAATTAGGGACTAAGTGGGAGGGTATGGAGCAACTCGCCTTTCCGCTCGTCAAACTCTGCCTTGTAGTGTGTCTTTTAAAAATCACGGCAGTGCTGGAGACAATTCCACAATGATTCACAACACACACACACACACACACACACACACACACACACGGGCACTGTGACTACAGGACAGTCATTACACTGGGAAGATCTCATTTTATCCGAGTAGGGTTATGGCCACTTGAGTCAACTCAGTGGAGCCAAACGGATCACAAGACTGCTTCTCTTTGTGTGCATCTGTCTGTGTGTGTGTGTGTGTGTGTGTGTGTATCTGTGTGTGTGTGTACCTGGTGCTGGGCCTCCTCCAGGTTACCGCTGGCCCACAGTGAGAGGCCCAGACGGTGACGGATTTTGGCCTCATCTTCACGCCGGCCCAGCTGCTCCGCCAGACGCAGACCTGAGAGAGATGCACAGAAAGAGAGAGAGAGAGAGAGAGAGAGAAAGAGAGAGAGAAATAGAAATAAAGAGAGAAAGAGAGAGAGAGAGAGAAAGAAAGATAGCGAGAGAGAGAAAGAGAGAGAGATATATAACTGACATTTTGAAACATTGCTATTTTGCACCATCTTTCTGACTTGTTTAGTATTTAGAGGTGTAAACGCGAGATCAAAAATGAACAGTATGTTACAGCTGTCAGCGTGTCCCAGTTACCAAAAACACCCAAACACATTAAAAAAAAACTGTCAAAATACATTTTGCTAATTATATTTCAATACAGTCACGAGAAGAAGAAAGTACACACTCCTTCAATTCTATGTTTTTACTTATCAAGGCCTAAATAACAATTGTGTGGTCCTCACCAACTTCTATAAACATACACACACACAGCCTCAGGTGACAACAAAACGACACAACAGATTTCAATATGGAGTCAGTTCTTCCCTTCAGAAACCAGGTGGGGGGAAAATAAACACACCCTTGCTAGTTCAAAAAACAATTAGAGAGTAATTAGCAGCCAGGTGTTCATGATGAAATACACAATATTAATTAAGCATCAAGAAGAGCGACTACCTGTATAAAAGCAGAACTTCTGGAAGTTTGGTGTTCTGGAGCACTCAGGTGTGTGTCTACATCATGCCAAAAATAAAGTAGATCAGCAACTGTTACTGCTCATCAATCTGGGAAGGGTTATAAGGCCATCTCCATACAATTAGAATTTGGTGGAGGGCTGATGGTTTGGGCTTGTTTTGCAACCACAGGTAATGGGAAACTTGCAGCCATTGAGACAACGATGAACTCCAATTTATACCAGAATATTCTTGAGACAAATGTGAGGGCGTCTGTCCAGCAGCTTAAACTGGGCAGAAACCGGGTCATGGAACAGGACAATGATCCCAAGCACACCAGTAAATCGACATCTAAATGGCTAAAAGAAAAGCATCAAGGTGTTGGAATGACCAAGTCAAAGTCCAGACCTCAACCCCATTGAGATGCTGTGGCGGGATCTTAAGAGAGCTGGAATAAACTGAACCATTTCTTTTCTCTATCCAACATATTTTAAAGTCTCTTACTAACACATTTTGGGAGTCAATCACCGAATCGTACTACACACCAAAACCCCACTTGGTTATGAATCGGCTTCAGAAGCACGTCCAAGTTGCATCAAACGCAGCAGATAACCAGCGTTTCAGCTCACTGAGATATGAGCCCACGTGCGCTGAACACTAGACAGTGTGAAAATGTTGAATAGTAGGTACTATGGGCTATTTCAATATTATAGGTCAGATGAAACAAGGCTGTGAACCATATGTGGAGTTGGATGTGCGCTGTAACATGTAAAGCAATTTAAATTGTATTCCACATATGAAATGTGCTATATAAACTTATTTATTTACTCATTCATTTGATGGATTATACCATATTATACACCATTCCCTGAGACAAAGACTCAGACCTGTATTTAATGGCTGTTACTCAGAATTGCTCTCACCATGAACCACATTCTCTCAAGCCACAGCCCCTTTCTTTCCCTCTCCTTGACCTTTTTGCTCATCTTTTATTCCTCGTCTTTCGGATGGCTTGCAAAGGTCCTGGCAGGTCGCACAGATATTGAGATTTAATTGTGTCGAGAACCTAAAGAATGGAATCACCTTTTCAAAGATGGGTTTTCCAATCAGCGCAACCTCTAATCAATCCGGACCGCAGAATCCGTCACTATCTTCAAAAAACAGCTAATGACCCACCTCTTCCACGAGCACGTAACTAAAATGCCAACCCCCACATTATCCTTTTTTTTTTTTTTTTTTTTTAAACTTACTCTTGCTCTTACAGCTCTACTCTGTGCACTTTGCTTCTCCAGAACTCAATTATAAATCTTGTATAGTAGCACTACTTGTATTGTTCTCCACTTGATATATCACTTTGCTTGTATTTCCTCGTTTGTAAGTTGCTTTGGATAAAAGCGTCTGCTAAATGAATAAATGTAAATGTAATCACCTTCTCCATCTCTCGGTTTGTACTGTCTGACCCGAGAGTGTTTCTCAAATTTGAGAAACACGGCTAGAACGGTCAGTGTGTTTATCTGCTTTCTTCAATCCATTGACTAATATCATCTATTCATTTTAGTTATACGCCTGAATAGGCTGAAGGCTTTAGTGGCTTTATCGAAGAACTTAATAGATGACCCTGAATACATGAAATGTATGTCACAGTGCTCAGTATACCTGTATGGGCGGACGATGTGTGCTGCAGTGATCCAGTCCCAAAACTCTGTCCTTATCTGGGTGATTTTCTTACAGCCAGTGTATCTAAGGAGTGACGTGCACAGGAACGTGGAAGCACTCCAGTGTCCGTGCTGAGCATTGTATTAACATTTGTTTACTCTCATCCCCTCACCAAACAACGGTGCATGCTCAAGTCTCACAACAAGTAAACCTTTTTATAGACTCTACAAATCAATGTGGCTGTAATGGACAAGCACACGTACTGAACGCAGCTCTAATTCAGAAATGTGCAGACAGTGCACACATGCACGCACGCATTCGCGCATGGACTGTGAGGACACATGGAAAGAGTAGGCGGCCATTCCCACAGTAATCCCATATGCACATTCTTACACCAGAAGAGCACGGCTCTGTGCACTACACAGTTTTAATTACAGCTGCTGTCTTTTACAACACATGCAATCACACTTCTACACACATGTAGAGGCCACATTGTGCTAATTGGCTGTCAGGCAAAGGGACGATATTCTTTGGGAAGCAGGCGCTCTCTTTGTTGGGAACAAACAGGTCCCCCCCTCACCCCATTTCCTCCACCACCATCAGCTCCTTAAGTTCGACATATACTGTAATAATGTACAGTATGAGTGAGTATGACTGCTTGAGAGTGGCTTGAGAGTGTGAACTGTCAATGAGCTTGTGGTTGAACGGTTAGCAGCTATAAACTACTGCAGGACAAGCGAACCTATCCCAGGTTCTCAAAACAAGTCCTGAAAGCGAGCTGCTCTGCCTAGTTTAAAACATTCTCTATTACACACCTGATCCAACTTATTGATGGCGTGATAATTACGTGAGTTTAAAGCAGGATAAACTTCAGGACCATCAGACTAAACTGTGTTACGTTTGCTGACATAAAGCAGAATCCAGAAGGAAGTACTGTGGCCAAATTTCAACATATGGTCCTATGAACCCTACAGTGGCACTACCAAATGCGCACACGTCTGCCATATTTCCATCACATTCAAACTTTCTCTGTGGAACTCGAGTTCAGACAATTTCAGGCAAAGTGGTAAATAAGCAATTTAATTTCTATCCCAATCGGAAGGCAGAGTAGTCCCTCCTGATATATTTACACAAAAAAAACCCCAGAGAACAGCAGAGGGTGAACACATCAAAATCAAAATGGAACTTGTCACACGCCTCCTTAAATAATCTCACAACAATGTTTAGCCTACAGCAACATTTTTTTCAAGTTATGGTTACAATAATAAGATTCCATCCTACCCGCCTGCTCTCAAAGGGAATAAATCTCAGCAGACAGAAATGTTTGGTATAACGAATAGATTCATCAGGATTTCTGACAGGACTGAGGTAAAAAGATTCTGCTTATTCATAGTCATAATTATGAAAGAGAACAAATCCCCCTGTTAATGATAGCCTCTGTTTCATCAATCTGCAAGGTGTTGAGTGATATGCTTTTTTTTTTTCTTTTTTCTTTTTTTTTTTTAAATTAGCTGTAGTTCAGGTAAAATTCTTTTTTCATTTTTGATTCTCGCTCTCTCACCTTCCTGCAGGTACATGACAGCCTGCGAGTAATTCTGCAGGGCGTGGTGTGTGCGTCCCAAGCTGCTGTAGGCCTGTGTCTTGGCTGCCAGGTCATTAGTCTGTGCAGCAATGCTCAGGTGCTGTTCCTGGTACACCACAGCACGCTCGAAGTTGCCCAACGACTCGTAGGTGAGACCCAGGTTGCCGTACGCCCTGCCCTGGCAGCTTGCGCTTCCTGTTTCCTCAGCGAGCTGGAGGTCCCGCTGGTGGAACTGCAATGCGGTGTCATACTCTCCCATGAGCTGATAAACAGCACCCAGGCCGCAGCTGGCCTGGCCCTCCAGGGACGGGTCGGTGGTGTCGCGGGCGATGGCTAGCTGGCGCTCCAGGCATGAGATAGCTTGTTCATAGTTACCCAGCTGGCTGTGCAGGCTGCCCAGCTCTCCGTACGCCTGTGCTTTGTTGTTGCACTCTCCCAGCTCATGAGCGACCACCAGACGCTTCTCGAAGCACACCAACGACTGCTGCAGGTTGCCCATAGCCCTAAAGGGATTGGAGGAGCACATCAGTCACACATAACTAGTTACATTACGTCAGAGGAAATGAGATGGTCCAGGAATTGTTGTTTGCCTTTTTACCCACTTTACTCATATCAGACTATAAGTTGGTTGGAGAATAGGATGATTGATTTGATAACTGGTAACAGGAAAATGTGTTGCCTTTCGATGCGATAAAATGCTTTAATGAAGCTGGGAAAACTGCTAAACGAATCTGTACAATTTTAACAAAACATCACTATTATGTAGGATCAGAACACTAAGTAGGATAAGAAGCAAAAATTTACTCTTCACTGAACCTTTAATAACAAGAGGAAAAATCAAAGACCAAAACTTAAATTATAGAAGCAATATTGCTCCAGTTTCACAGTATGAAGAGACCAGAATCTCACAAGACCTCATAACACATGACCAGGATGAATTATTTGAAATTATTTTATATAAAAAGGTTACAGGATAGGTGATACACTAGCCAAAGCTATATTCGGAATAAGAAATGTAGCCTATCACCACATAATTTGGAGTCCTTTGGGAGAAAAATATCTTCGCAGGTTTATGTGGAAAACATCATCCAACACCGTCTCTGAGGAATTAGAAGGCCTGACTGAATTCATCCAAGGCGGCTGCTGGGACACATTTGCTATTTAAGACGCCATGCATCATTGCGCCTTGTGGTGCAGTCACTTGGAATTACACTGCCATCAGTACTGTCAGATGTAAATGAAACAAACAGCATTTAATGTCTGGCCTTAATGAGCCTCTTGTTGGATGCGTCTCGAGTATCGAGGGCGAGCATTCTCTCAATGGGGGAAAACCTGGCGCATTGTCCCTGCTGACAATGTAATTTACCTTCCTGTGGGCTGCAGCAGGACGACAGGGGGTGTTTGATGAATGATAGCTTCACTGGAACTGGTATACTGTAGACCCAATATGGGTTCTTCTACCTTCAGCTGTTACAACTCCCCAGTTGGTAGCATTTTCCCATCAGCCATTGCAGAAGCCCATTCATCAACTCCTTCCCCACGTCAATATACTTTATACCAGAAAGAAGATGGGGTAAGCAGAATGGACAGAGGTCTCTGAGGTGGTGGTGGAGCACTTAAGCAGATGATTGGATGTTAATTAAAGATGATGGGTGGTATGATGTGTCAAGACTGCCATAACGGCACAGAAGATAGGTGCAGAGACCTTGGTCTTGTGGTAACCGCACATGTGCTGCTAACAAATTCAGATAGTCCAAGAAGTATAGATGTGTATTCACTGTATGCATGAATGAGCATGGTGGTGTGACAGTGTTACGTACAGTACCGTTGCTATGTCATCATATTTAATAATAAATCAACCATGGAATTTGAACCCTAATCTGAAACGAATCCTTGAGGATCTAATAAAATTTTCTTTAAAAGTTGCACTGCACAATTCAGTGACAACTAGCCAATGATTTATATTAAGCATCTTACATTACACATACTTAGCAAAAAACAACCCAAAAACAACAACAACAAAAAAAACATCTTACCTGTGTCCGTTGCCCAGCCCCCTGTAGGCTTTCTCCTGATCCTGCATGTGATTGAGACTTTGTGCCACAGACAGGTACTGCTCATAGTACTTGACTGCCTCCTCATAGTCGCCCAGCGAGTCGTAGCAGTCTCCCAGATTACCATAGGCACGGCCGCGGTCCAGCACTGCCTCATTGCCACTGAGCTGCTGCAGCATGGCCAGCTGCTGCTCAAAGTAGCCAATGGCCTCCTCCATCACACCCATATTCATCTTGGTGATACCCATGTTGCCGTAGACCTGGGCCTCCACACTGGGGTCCTTTAGTCGTTGGCCCAACTCCAGCTGTTCTTCGTAGCACTTAAAGGCCATGCTATATTTGCCCAGAGACATATACACAGCTGCAAGATGCCCATGGGCTCGGCACTCACCTTGGATGTCTCCTAGCTCCTGGTAAACCTCCAGCTCTTGAGTGTGGTAACCAAGGGCTTTGTCATATTTCTGTAGCATCCGGTAGGCAGCACCTAAAGCAGCATAAGCATTGGCCTCCATCCTCCGCTCTTTGACCTGATGTGCCAGTGCCAACTGTTGTTCGTAAAACTTCACAGCACCAGGAACATCCTTCTTGCAAATAAAGATGTCACCCAGGTTTCCCAGAGCACGGAACCTGGCCTGCGAGTTGTTCAGTGACTGGGCCAAGGACAGAAGGTACTTCTGGCACTCTTCAGCCTTATTGTAGTCACCTAGAGCTTTGAAAGCCAAGCCTAGATTGCAATAAGCTTTGGCTTGGCTCAGCTTGTCATGAAGGTCTTTGGCCAGAGCCAGGTCTTGTTCATAGTACTTAACTGCATCCTGGAAGTTTCCCAGGCAATAATGTGCATAGCCCAGATTGTGACAAATCTTGCCCTCACTTTCCATGTCCTGCAGGTCTGGTGCGAGCCGTAGATACTGCTCGTAATAGGGCACAGCCTGTGGGAACTCCCCTCGTGAACAGTGAAAGTTCCCCAGATTCCCCAGCGCGCGGGCCTCGCTCTGGATGTCACGGAGTTCACGAGAGATGTTCAGATGATTCTGGTAGTGCTGCAAGGCTCTGTCATGTGCCCCCAAGGCCTGATACGCAACAGCCAGGTTGCCATGGGTGGAGGCCTGTGATGCGCGGTCGTTAACCTCCATTGAGATCTGAAGCTCCTGCCGGTGGTAGCGTACAGCCTGGTCAAAGACACCAAGGGCATTGTAAGCGTTGCCCATATTGCCATAAGCTCTGCCCTGGGCGGCATAGTCATTCAGCTCCTGAGCTATGGAGAGGTGAGCTTTGTGCAGCTTCAGAGCTGTCTCATAATCTCCTTTCATCTGGTGGATGATTCCTATATGGAAAAGAAAGAATGCTGATCAATTATCATTAAGAACAAAAGCAATCTCTGTGTAAACACGTGTTCATTCAATTTCACAACTGTAAAAATTAGCACTGAAATTGTGTTTGATTACACCAAATGTTTTTCTTAACATCTAATCAAATCAAAGAAAGCTGAAGCATCTGAAAAGAGGTTCAGGATTAGTTGCTTGTTTTGCAGTCTCCGTGCTGGAAGTTAGCATGTGCAAACATCACGCAATCTTCGGTGGGAAGTGATACGAGTACATCTCAAGTCATAAGTAGCTTTCAAAAAGCCAAAAACAAGTTTCAAGCAACGTGTGTTTAATAATTGAAGAGCAAGTTTGTAAGATATCTTGGAATAATCAAGGTCTAGCTCGGTTTTCTTCTCGGCGCCTTTCATGCCAAAGCTATTCATACCCAGAGGATGGAGAATTTGAGCTAAAACAACAAAAAACAAAAATCCAGAACATTCAACTTCTGTGTGTCCTGGGAGAACTTCTAAGATCCCCATTGTTGTCTTTGTACTTTTCCATAAAATAATCATTACCACTGGGATGCCGAAATCCTGGCCCTCTGCTCTCAGCGCGTGATGGGATCTTGTGGCTAGAGTAGTGAGGCCGAGTGGTGGGAAGACTAATGAATACGTACAGTGGAAAATAGGTCTGAGTGCAAGAGTGGTGGGAGACATTAATATTAGGTTCATGAGATTGGGCTTCCAGATCCCAGTATGCTCGTATCGCCTCCTTTCTTCCACTAACCCAGAGCGCCATCTGTTAAGTGCAGATGGATCAGGAAAAGTGCTGGGATGAGCGGAAAACAGGACTCGGGTGTAGGACTAACAGTGGGCAGCTGGTTGCGACGCTTGTAAAATCGGTATATCCGTACTAACCAAAAATGATTTCCGTCACCAGGGAGCCCAAAGCCATGGGAAAATCATGCAGGAATAGTCACACAGAGATAAAACAGTTATTATAGGGACTGAGGAGCCAGTGTTGTCTAAATGGCTAGGCATTAGCAGATTGCACTGATGCGCTGTGTAAGCCACTGGATATTTGGTGCATGCTCCAGTGTGTGTGTGTGTGTGTGTGTGTGTGTGTGTGTGTGTGTTCCTGAGTGTTGATTGTAGCCTTGAAAGTGCTATGAACAAACTTCTGTTCAGAGTTTCTCAACATGAAGCATGTACCTTCATCCTCCGTTACATTAACAAAACATACCTATGGAGAGATTTACGGAATACCGATAAAACTGAATTTACACATAGACCAGCTTACCAACAGCACATTGACACTAGGGCACTCTATAAAAACTCAGTCACACTGATGCCTTTATCAGACTTGTCACACATCAACAACAACATACTCTAGTGAAGGATGTCTGGGTGGAATATGTCTATAGTCTGCTTTATCCTGCAGTGGATCTGAAGCCTATCCCGGGAACACTGAAGCAAGGCGTGAAGCATGAATATACCCTAGATGGTATGACAGTCCATCGCAGGCTGCCACGACCACACCCATTCACACCTTGGGGCAATTAAAGTACAGCTAATTCACCTACTGGCATGCTTATGGGAGGTGGGAGGAAACCAGAGGAAACCCACAAGGACACGAGAAGAACATGCAAAACTCCATTCAGACAATAAGCTGCGCTCAGGATCGAACTGGGAACCCTGGAGTGCACGGTGTTGCACCTCATGTGTTTCTAGTTCTCAGTTAATAAGCCTGATAATTCAAATAATTTCAAAGCAATTACAGTGAAATGCAGCACCATAGAAACTGCATGCAAATATGGACGTTTTATTACTGGCCACTGATCTACTGAAGCCACTGCTGTTGAATCCTGGGACTGTAGTAAGACTGAATCTTGCAGGACTTTTGGACCCATATCTCCAGAGACTTCCGTTCAAATTTAGATTTTTTTAAACAATATTTCCTAAACTTACAGAATTACAAAACATCTAATAATCTCAAACCTCTGCATATTTCTGATATATTTTCCCAATTCCATGAAAACTCTCGATTCCGTGACGTTCCTCGTACCACTCTAATCGGGTCCCTATACATTGGAAGCTTAGCACTGTGTGCACGAGTGAGCGTGAGGTGGAAGAGGCCATACGAATGGATGGAGGGAATAGACGCCCATCTGCTCACTGTCAATCAGTGTAAGCCAAAGCAAAATTAGCAGCATGTGGTAAATCCAATTAGTGCCAGTGCCAACTGAAAACCTGGACACCAAGGGCCCATTACACCACCTTTTCATCAAATATTTTCTTTTAAATGGCCCTCAGTTTTCTGTGACCAATCATTATTACTTAACCCTGTGATTCCTCAATTGAAAGAGAAAGCTCACGTTAGAGGATGGTTTGAGGAGGATTCCCATGGGACTCCTCTCAGCAAAATGTGCCAGACGCTCAGAATTGTATCTCTGTGGTAAAAGCTCAACTCATGAAGCCCATAGGGACCTGTTTCTGCACGACTGGTCTTGGACATACATTTACTAATGCTATGTCCACAGCATGTACTGTAAGGTACAGTGAACACTGTCAAATCAATGACTGTAGCTTGTATCCCAAGAGGCATATTGTTTCACAGCTACTGTAACTCATGCAAAAGATACATGTAGGTAGAAGTTCCGATTATTTTGTTAATACTGATAAATTGAAATAAAAAAAATCTTTAAATTTTATTTTACTCTATGTATTAGAGACACACTGCTTACCTCTAAAATATTTAAAACAGTGGCTTAATTCTTGTCTAATATTTTGTGTGTGTGTATGTATATATATATAAAATCCTTAATCATGTATAGTTCTGCATTGCTTCTACTTGAATATGCAAATGCATTAAAAACTAACACTGAAGGCTACAAATATGCTAAATTACCGTTAAATACACAGCAATCTTCACTAGCATACACTGCAGCTCGATCAGCAGTATGTATGGGATGTAAGAAGGATGAACGGCTGGAAAGTGAAAAGTGTCTCTCCTTTAAAGGATTACAGCGGCACAGGAGTAAAACCTCCAGAGATTGACATCTGGAGACAGGGGGGCAGCAGATAGGTAAAGCAGGCTCAAAAGTTCACCAGAGGCCAACAAGAACGTCAAAACCTCTTAAACAAGGTGAAACGCACCAACTCGCAAGTGGAAGAATACAAATGCTGAGCAGCTTCATTTGTCTGCAGCCGTGGAGAGGCTTTAAGCAACTCTGGAGGACTTTGGTGTAGGGCTGTTCAATTCAAACGCACATTAAGACTACAGCATGCCCCAGGCTATGGCTCCACATGATAGAAGAATATGAAATAGAATTTATGCTTCAGATGGCCATGCAGAAATGTAATGTACAGCCAGCTCCAGCAACACTGGCACCCTTCATTAGAATGAGCAGAAACCATTATAAAAAATGGATAATGTCTACAATAAGTGACATTTAATACACACACACACACACACACACACACACATATATATAAACTGAATATATATATATATGCTTATTCAGATTATTTTAGGGGCGTCAATCATTTTGACATACTTTCTGTTGTGAGAAAATGCTGTATTAAAAAACATGAACCATTGTGGGCAATATTAATTTTTATACAATAATTGCCAATAATTCTGGACTTAAACGCACTGAAATAGATCATATTATACACTGTATGTCTGCAAACCCCTAAATGTAATACATCATATTGTATTCCACTTTTAATTCCATCCTGCATGACTCTTTATTTCCAGAGCAAGCCTCCCATTTGAGCCCATTACACTGCTGTCGCATTTGAAGTATCGTCTCTCCAGAAGCACTGCCGTGTTATGAATTAATTAGCACAAGAGTTAACTCCTCATCAAAGCTTTAAGCTTCCCCTGACACGGATTTGACAAATTTTCACAAAGAAAGATCGAACCAATTCTCATTTGATTTGCGACCCATGTTAAATTCTTAACTCTGCACCTTTAATTATGGAGGATATTTGCATTATTAACTTGCTTGGAGCATCTGCATACTTCTTGAGATTCTGACAGAAAAAAACCCCCACTTTTTGTCTGTTTTTCTTCCAAGAAGCACAGCCAAAGACAATTTTATGAGGACAAAGACTGCACTCAGCACCTCCCTTGTGTACGAAGCCTGTTTTTGCTGTTCTTTGGTTGTGCATTCATGTACAGTGTCCCAACACACTCGGGAAGGAAAACAGGAGTTCTTAACAGTTATGTGGAGTTACTGGAATCTACGTGGTGTTTGCTAGAGACATGAAGGTAACAGGTTTCTTTTGGAGGCTACATCTTATATCAAACCACCTCGCAACTTCTGTTCTCAATCAACATTTCACAATCAGAGGAGAGAAGAGGTAAAACTACAGAGCAATAGCCTCAGAGCTCTTTTCCTTTGTTATCACTCCTGCCCCTTTTCACTACTTCCTGTCTCATCTCCTGACAATCCAGGCATTAAACAAGGTGCTATATTCCATCATGTGACTTCTAGTGCTCTGCAGAGCTTTAGGCGAAAACGAAGACAAACAAATAGCAGACGTATTGACATTGAATTCTCTAGATGGCTAAGCTTTGTTCGGCTTCAGGAGAATGGAAAGGTAAATTGCATTTTGACTGACAGCAATGTCTCCTAGCTGCAAATATATATCGAAACCTAGACGAATTATAGCCTATAGAAAACCTGGAACTAGGCCTCAAAACAACACAACCTACATACTGTTCAATCTGGAAATTACTGTGGGTGTTCACGCCAGTGTAAATAACTCTGCTCCACATTACCACAGACCAATAATCTAGCCCTCATTATTATAATTTATTGTCCACCAAATCCCAGCTAATCTGACATTACAATCACTATATGTTCATAAATTGTGACCCATTTCAAAACTATAGCATTATTGGCTCGAGTTTTCTCTACTACTAATTGCTTATGTCGACAACTATTAAAATGTTATTACAAAATATGTCTCAATATGCTATTAAGATATAATACACTGTCAACGTTATTTATCAAGCAAGAGTGCCTGATTCTTAATTAATACGAGTATTTACAAAAGTTTAGTGAAATCTATAATGATAATAAAGCAGAACTCACAGAGGTCAGGGGGCCAACCCATAACAGGTCACAATCACACCACAGACAATCTGTAAACGTCAATCAGCCTTCAGTGCATGTCTTTGGATAAGGGGAGGAAACTGGAGTACCCGGAGGAAACCCCCGGAACACGGGGAGAACATGCAAGCTCTGTGCACACAGGATGGAAGCGGGATTCGAACCCCCCAACCCCAGAGGTGTGAGTCAGTCATCATCATCATCATCATCATCATTTATGCTTCATTTCTCCAAGTAATCATCTAATATACTTGTTCAATCACGGTTAGAATCCAAAGGAAATGCAAAAGGAAATTTATCGAATCAGGATTTTGTCCCCACTGCATCTACACAGACACAGCGAAGTGAGCGTACACGTTAGTTAAGAGCTAGTCCAGTTAACCATTAAACCATTCAACATATTTAATATAAGCACAAAGTGACCGAGGAACCAGCCATCATGTCTTGATTTCCCAACAGGCTTGAAAACACCACTGTAAACATCGCACACTGGAGGGCCAGGAAACACCACTGACTTAGACGCACATTAGCCGAACCATTAATTGACTTTGATTGATATAAAAATGAGATTTAGTAGGTAGGCAGATTCACAAACTAGATTCACAACTGTTAAAACAGAAATAAAATCTATAACAGCGGAGGAAATGCATCTGGACTTACTAATGATAGAGAGCAAAACAGAAATAATTAGAAAGGCCCGCTGAGCACCACTGTTAGCACCGATTCCCTTGTTACACTGCTTTCTTTAAATACCTGAAGTGGCTGATTGTGTGAGGTTGACCCAAACTGAACAATGAGAATGAGTTGTCTGACTGTGCCATGTTTCTAGTCCTGTGGCTCACTGGGAGTTTCTAACATTGAATTTTTTTTTGCTAGTGTACGCTTCTTGGCAGCCACCCATGTCCTCTGTTGTGTGTCAGTGCTCTGTAATGTATGATATCTACACTGGGATCTAACAGACCTTTCACTTTTCTAACTGGCACTGGACGTATTGAAGGCGTAGACCTAAAAGGACTGGGTTAGAATTGAATTACAATCTCAAACACAGGCACAAATCAGCTCAAACAGAAAACGCAAAAGTGATCAGAGGCTGTTGGCACCATTACACAGCACATTGCAGGTACCGAAGAAAAAAAAAAAAAGAAAGAAAGAAAAGAAGATAAACTGATGAAACCCACCAACCAATCCAAATCAAAGCCGCATCCTTTTACATCCTGAAGACTGACGCCCGGTGATAACGTCGTGTCTGTTACCTGCAGGCTCTCAATCCGTCTCCAGTTACTGTCCACTCAGCAATACTATACAGGGATCCAATTCTCCACACTCAGGGCTTGGATATCGCTTATCCTACTGAACCCAAACCACCTCTGAATAAAACATGAGTGGTTATAGAACAAGAAGGCAGCTTTCTCATATTGCCTACCTGAAAGAGCAAATAGGAGTTCCTACCCCAAGAGTAGCTATTGTTAGAGCTTTAGCGATAAACCAAGAGACTAGGAGCGCTTGAGGTCACCGTGGGAAGGATTTCCATTTCTAACCAGTGGTGTAACACATGTTTGGTAATGTTTTCGAATGAGCTTTCATATACACGTGTACAACAGCTCATGAAATTGTATACCCAAGCAAATAATAGCACCTGGAGAGGTTTAGGTTTCCATTCAAGCAACTCTCACTGCTATGTCAGTAAATATTTTGCTTTTATTCTTCTCTACTAAATCCTACCTCTGACGCCGCAATCGATCTGTTCATTACTGTTGCCGAGCAGCCGAGCTCGAGGCACAGCGTGCGATCATTAATTTTATAAGTGCTGCCATTCTTTCTCAGCGTACCATTATTGACAGTTCTGATCAATAAAGTTTCGAGCACACAGTAGGTGGAGAGAGAACGAGGCCAAACAGAGAGAAAGTGTGGCGACTAGTGCGCCAATTACTAAAGTCTAGCTCATCCTAAAAGCCCCCCCACCACTTTTTTTTTTTTTTTTTTTTTTACACTTTTGTTAAACTGGCATAATGTGGTTGATGAGTAATGTAGAAAAAAAAGAGACTAAATTAGATCAAACAAATTGACTTGATCTGACTTACTTGAAAAATACTTTCATTGCAACTGTGCTCCAATGTGCTGTATGAAAAAAAACCCCCAAAAACCCCCTAATGTCAGTATGTCAGGTCTCGAAACCGCTTTCTGTGGCAGATTATAAAGGCAAGCATATATCACATAGAAGCAAATTCAGCTTCTCTACAAACCAATATGGGTATTGCATTATAAATGATCATACTAAAGTCTGCACACAACAGATTTCCCCACCTTTTTTTACCCTCACAGCACATATTTACATAACAATTGACTCGCAGTCATTCTGGATCAAGCTCGTGTCACTCCCACGGCTGCCTGCCCTCGCTTTTCAACGGGAACATTTTTCTTTCGAGTGTTGATCTATTCATTTGGGAGCGCATGCATGCCATCAGATCAAATTGATGGAGCTGTTGTCAGGCTGAGAGAAAGTAGCGCTAGAAGTCAGAGTGAGGGATAGAAAGAGCTCGGAAACACTCGGGTTTGATGGGCTCCATTTGTCCTGCGCTTACATTTTGCCCACACTAATACAAATCACAGAGGTGACGTGTGTGAAGTCAGGTGCAGGAGGTGCTGCAGGAAAAGGTCTGGGTGTGTAGTGTAGTGGGAGGGCATGCACCAAAACCTTGAGTGCAACTGGGTAGCTAGGGAGGACAACTACTTGTTTATATTTTTGTTTCTGGTTACCATTATACAATAGTCAATGAGCTGAGCTGGGTGCATTAGAGCAGCTATAAATAAATAAATAAATAAAGAAAGAATCAGAGATTCAGAACCACTCTTTCTTCTTCTTTGTGCTTACCCAGGTTAGAGGAGGCGCGTCCTTCAGCGGCACGGTCTTTCAGGCCCTCAGCGATACTCAGCTGCTGCTCATGGTACTGCTTGGCGCGCTCCAGGTCCTGCATGCAGCGGGCAGCATGGCCCAGACCGGCATATGCCCTCATCTCAATAGCACGCTCCTGCAGCTCCTGAGCCAGCTCCAGTACACGTGCATGATACGATGCAGCTTTGTCAAAGTCGCGCCGGTAGTGGTAGGCACTGCCCAGGTTGCTGTAGGCACGTGCTTCCTCGCGCTTCTCACCCTGCACCTTGGCAATGTCCAGGTGCTGCTCATGGCACTGTACGGCGCTGGCGAAGTCTCCCATGGCAATGTAGACGGCGCCCATATTGCCCAGCTCACGTGCCTCCGCCAGCTGGTCCTTGCGCTGCTTGGCCAGGAGAGCACACTGTTTGTGGCTAGCTAGTGCGTTGGGATAATCGCCGATGGCTGTGTAGACGTGGCCCAGGCTGCTGAGCGCCGATGATGCTGCCTAGAAATACAGAAACAGAAATTAAGTAACGGCACCTCATCAGAAGTCGTTAACTCTTTTAGATACATGGCAAAAATGCATTCTCTGCATCATTCATTTGCCCCCAGCTTCGGTAAAGAAGATGCCCAAGCATAATTGTGCAAATCATGTAGAACGCTCCCATAAAACTAAGCTCCTGATCCTCCGAACACGCTGGACACAGCAGACACGCATCCTAACAGGACCGGCGAGACCAGGCTTGTCTCCTGGATAGCTATGCTTCATGGAAGCCCATTAGCTGCAAGAAACATCCTCTCTAGTGGGATCTGCAGCAGCACTGCTGTCTGTAAAGGCTGTGCTTCACACAGTGTATAGCCTTTCATTCAATTTTGACTCTCGAGCGCCAAGAAGGTCATTATACAGGAGCGCACACAAACACCACAAGGTGTTAAATGCCCTCTGAGTGTAGCTGTTCCCGGGGCTCACACAGTCAAGCCCTGTGTGCTGGAGGAGTTTGGATGGGGGCTGTAGGGATGCGGAGTGCTTATCACAATGAAAAATGGCTGTCTGTTTGTTTTTTGTCCTCTGTTATCAGCTGATATTGTGTGCTGAGATTATCAGCCTATCAGTGCCTCCAGTAAATCTGATGTACCTTTAGTGTCCATATAAACGGCTGTATCTACGTCTGAATCGCATACACCTATCTGAAATCACATTTTGCACTATCAACACAAAAAGCCTTAAACACAAACTTCAGGCTGAACATCCTCTCCACAGTCCACGCTCTACGCTAGGTTGCTGGGAATGGAGAACAACGTCTGCCATGGAGAATAAAAGCTAATAAAGAGCTTTGTTTGACCTCTAAAGCTCAGACTAACTCTGAAGCCGAATGCTAGGCCATCCTTAGGCTCGCTCAGTGCCGATCTCTGGGTGCTGCCTGGAACCAATTACCATCAGACGTAAGGGCTTCCAGCTAGTTCTCATTTCTCAGTTTAGAGGGACTGCAAGATGCAAGGCAATTACCCTCCATCAGGAGCCCGGGCTCCTCCTGGTCACTGATAACCTATCTGTGCCACTGCAAGTTCATGTGCAAAGGTTGTCTGTATAGATTTTCAGTCATCCAGGCCTTTCTGACAGTCCTGAACTGGTGAAGCGTCTTTGTATGTCTTCTAACTCCAGTACAATCACCTTGACCTACTATTATTAGACATTTGTGGTATTTGATTACAGGTTTGTCTCTCAGCGCATACGAGAGAGAGCGCGTCATTAGATTTTTAAGCAGTTCAGCCTGAGGTGAAACAACATTCTCTATTGAAATGTGATTCTGTCTCTCAGAATTTCTGGGTTAGATCACAAAAGAACCAAGGAAATAAAATAAATAAATAAATAAATAAATAAAAAAAAAAAAAAAAAAAAAAACTAATCTCGGTATTGCAGGACGGACCAGCTGCTGTCAAGAGAAGCACACTGTGTTTTCAGCGCATTTAACGCTCCTGATTTAGCTCATGAAGAGCTCGATAATTAGTGAAGCCGGACTGTTAGAGCTAGAAAAACTGTAAAGTGTGTAGTACTGTGGTCCACATGGAGCGGAATGTAATTTTATTAATTATAGTGTAGATTTACTCATCCCAGGACTCACAAGCTGCTCATACTGAACATCCTGTAAACACAACTGGGATGAAACCAAAACACAAAGAAATTTTTTGGAAGGAAAATATCATGTGTTTTAAACAGATGCAAATAGAGATATAAACAGGAGGCGCACAATTCATTTGTGTGTCGTGTCTATTGTTGGTAGTTTGCTCTAGTAGTCTGTCCTAAACACTGCCTTACTAGCTCCTGAATAAAACTGTATTTCTATACAAACCGAAAATTTTACAAAGGAAAAGTCACCGCTCTGTATAGCTGGTCCTGGTTTGCAGAAATGAACACAAAATCAAGCAAACTCCGCAATGTTCGGAGGAGCTTGCGATTTTTCGAAATTAACACAGGTTTTCCGCACAGTTGAGCCAAGATGCATCATGTGATGTCATCAAGACCATCATTCAGTCAAAAGCCCTCTTCGACTGATATGTTGAACATGAGTACAGCTAAAAGGTCTCGTTTACCAACAAACATCACTGCGAAAGACTGCAATTTCGCCAATTCAAGTAGTTTTGCACAAATAATAAAAATAAATAAATAAATAAGATTCATCGCAAATTTTGGAAAAAAGAAGCCGCAAAATCGAGCATTTTCGGCCACAAGAATCGCAAAAAAATTTCCACGAAATCCTGTACTGATACAGTATAACCCACAACGGCAACTCGTACTGTACGTTTGTTTTTGTTTGTTTTTTTAACCGATGAAACATTAAATGAAAATATTCCTGGAAAAACTAATGGGCATTATAATAAAACGGCACCTAAAGGATCCCCGTTTTTACTCGCAGCAAAACTGCATCCTAGCGTCGTTGTAGATGCTGCTAGCGTGTCCAATAGTTCTCCGATTTGGGAAAGAAGCTGTAGTTTTGAAAGATAACTCCCCAGCTTACTCGGTCACATTAGATAGTAAGCTTACCAGAATGTTCCACAGGGCGTCTGGTTGAGACCAACTCCCACTTGTACACTATAATGATTTATAATCCCACTGGATAGTGGTGTCACCCAGAAAAGGATGGGGTTTCCATTTCGAGTCTGGTTCCTCTCAAGATTTCTTCCTCATGCCGTCTCAGGGAGTTTTTTCATGCCACAGTTGCCTCTGGCTTGCTCATTAGGGCTCTAAATCTACATCCAGAGCTGCTTTGTGAGAGCGTCTATTGTTAAAAGTGCTACACAAATACAGCTGAACTGAACGTAATTAATTCTGAGTACAAAAGTTAATCCATTTGTTTGTTTGTCGTCGTCCTTGCTGCTGTATTTGTGCCTTTCCCCAATCAACTACTCCATTTTCTACAATGCCAACGGTCATAGATCTGTGGACTGGTTACCATGGAAACCTGACTGGATTTGTCAAGAACGGTTAACTGGGAGAGCCAATTTTCGATAAAGGCGGATTTAACACCCTCTTTCCTTGTTTCCTCAAGTCAGCGGCTTGAAGGTGTGTATATGTGTGTGTGTATATGTGTGTATGAGCAGGCACATGTGGGTCTGTGCTGGCACTGAATTGCCCGTCTTCTTGAAACAGTGCCACAGAGACTGTTGGGTTTCTATGGGATGAAACAGATGATGTTTTCGACCCCAGTCCCCCCCCCTCCTCTCCTTTTCAGGTCTGCTAGAAGGGCTTTTATGGTGCTGGAGAAAAGCTTTGTTCTGCTCTCACAGTTACTCCACTTCTAAGGTCAAAGGTAATTCCTGCAGGTCTGAACCTCAAATAAAAGCAGTCAGTGAAATTCTAATGCTACAGTGAAACACCCAGCGTTAACTTAACCACTGAGAAATAGTATGGCGATAAGAATGGTATATTAAAAAAGACATAAAAATATATTGGATTTTTTTTTTTAAGGGCACTTTCAGTTAATAAAAATTGATTTTTTTTAATTTAATAATATACATTAAAAAGAGGTTTGTAAGCAGTAGCAATAATAAATGTTAGGAGCACAAGTGTTACCGTCTGAATAAACGCGAGTGTAAAAGTGTGCATACCTTTAGGACACAATGAAAGACAAATAAATGTAAGACGAACAAGACATTTAGTGTGCGGTGAAAGAAAACCCAGATTTCCATAAATATTTCATTTCTTATGAGATTTTTTTGCTCCCCGCTACAACTAGTCTTAGATTTAAATAATACAGAAATAAAACTCTTGGTAGTGAGATTTTTAGACTCACTGTACATTAAAAAAAAAAAGTAGTTTCACAGACATAACTTCATGCTTCACACTTCCTGCTCGATAAATTAGACTTGATCTCGTGGGCTGCACAGACAGACGCAGGTCAGTTCTCACATGGCCTGCTGTCTTTCCAGCGACACACACCATCAAGAAACTGCTGGGTCATGTCACAAAAAAAAAACCCAAACAACCCTCTAAAAGCAAAGTCTTGTTGTGATAGCGTGAAAGGAAAGACCAGGACACATGCAGTTTTACTTTAGTTTTGCCCCATGAGGAAACGATAAAAGGTCAACTTCTGTCCCCAAAAAAAAAAAAAAAGCTGTCTTCAAAGTTTACATGGACGAGGCTGAATCTCAGTTTATACTTATTTTACAATGGCATTCATTATACGCAGTGTAAGTGAATAGAATATATATTATATAATGAAGAGTCTGTGTGTGTGTGTGTGCGTGTGTGTGTGTGTGTGTGTGTGTGTGTATACATAGTTTGTTATTAGACAATCTGCAATACAGGACGAAGTCAGGAAACAGGAAGAGAGGGACAAATGTCTTTTGTACCCATCTTTATGTCTCTTCTCACATTTTTAACATCACTCTTTTTGTCTCACACATGTCCGGGTTCATGCTCAGTTTCTCTGGTTAATGGGCTCTTTGAACAAACAGTGTGCTCCCTGGTGGAATACTCGTGTCTGAAGACCCATTGGAAGACCCTGCTGTTTTTCTTGGGCGAGCATGAATCATCTCCGCTCTCACACACACACACACACACACGCAAACACACCCCACTGGCAAAGTCATCTACACTGAAGCGAGAGAAAAAGGGAAATGTGGTAGTGAGGACAGGTCAGGTAAAAGGCCAGCTCAGATGATATCACGAAATACAAGATTCAGGGACAAACAAAAAAAACTTGAGATCAAGGGTCTGGTCACTTTGAACTCCGTTTCGTTTCGAAATGAGAAAACAAGAAAACAGCTTTTTATTTGATTTTTCTTTTTCTTGTCACAGCATACAATGGGGAATTAATCCATCCATCTTCTGTACCGCTTATCCTACAGTGTCCTGGGGGAGCCTGGAGCCTATCCCAGGGAATTTGGGGCAAAAGGCGGGGGACACCCCACACACACACACACGTTCACACACTAGGGACAATTTAAAGATGCCAACCAAGCTACAATGCATGTCTTTGGACTGGGGGAGGAAACCGGAGTACCTGAAGAAAACCCCCGAAGCACAGGGAAAGCATGCAAAAGGGCGGAAGCAGGATTCAAACCTCTAACCATAGAGGTACAAGCCACCGTGCCCCCTAGGAAATCAATTTTATATTTTATATATATATATATATATATAAAATGAAAATCGTTGTCAACGAATCTCATTAAGGATTCGTTTGTCTGCGCGTGGCACGGGGCATGTTTACTCATTACGTTACTTCTGTTCCTTAAACACGCTTCGGAGAGTAAATACTAACGTTGTGTCCCAAATAAAGTACCGTACACTTACACTGTGCACTCTGCACTACCGTCTAGTGTGTGGAATTTAGAAAGGTAATATCCTCTCAAATATAACACTAGCGGGTTTTTTTTTTACTAACCGGAAGTATAAGCCGCTTCCTAGGTGATGGCGCATGACGTCATACGCACGCTAGCATTAGCAGACACCCGAGTCACCGATAATGACTTTCTTCAGTTTACTTTGTCAACGTTGCCTTTTATTCCCAACATGACCTCAGTCACCATCAGACGGAGGCGAAATCGTCACGTGACTGAGGAAGAAAGTCAGGAGAGCATTTTATATTAAACACCGCGGAGATCAAACAGTGCCGCACGAGCACAAACATGTTTATATCCAAAATGCTCCACTGTGTGTAAGGGGCAGGGGAAACTGGTGCACGCTGCTTAAGAGGTTTAGTTTAATT
>JANDJT010000060.1:19886857-19897071 GCA_024331685.1 Stegophilus panzeri | reverse complement strand
CACACACACACACACACACACACACACACACACACATACACACATACATATATATATATATATATATATATATATATATATATATAAAATATATATAATATGTATATACACATACATATTTTATATATATATTTTTTAAATGCCCATTGCAGTACATTTCAAGGCGAAGGACTGAAATATTGGAAACTGATTTCTTTTCCTTTACTGTCAACTTCTTGTTATTTTTAAAAAGCATGAAGTGTTCGTTTACATATATATTTCATTTTGAAATGTAAAATGAATAAATGCAACATGCACAGACTATAATAACTGGATACACTGCTATTAAATTAGAGGACATGTCCTGAGTGATTGGGACTCTATCCATCACTACACAGTAAACACAACAGGAGTGTTAATGGCACAAGGTGCATTAAAGGATCCCAGAACTGGTCTCTGGTGCACTGCAGTTTTACAGAAATCATAACAAAACACTATGAATCTAACTTTGTGATCTTTACCAGTGGCTTCCACTAATTGGATCGCTGCTCCTTCAATGGATGATTTATTCCAGGGTTATTGCTATTGATCCGAAGGCCATCTGTACGAGGGTGGGAAAATCCATTACGTAGAAGGATGAGGAAGAGGAGGGTAGGTGCGACCAAATGAGGATGGTATTTAAGCACCGAACATTCGCAGCTCGTTAGGTTTTTCATTCATGAGGATGCCTGAAGAATTAGTCACTTTAACCGATAATTACTTTACCAACCGACATAACCATATCATCTATTCATCTCCGTATTGGGACAAGGCATTCCAGTGGGCAACAAATTAATGGTTGGCTCAATGGAGACTTAAGGTGGATCAATAGAACATCTCCTTTGGCGATCTATAATGGGAAGGCAACATAAAGAGCATTAGTTCAGAAAGACTGAGACCTTGGTGGAGAGAAAAACCGGAAAGCTCATTAAAATCCAAAACACTCTTCGCTGGTGTGTGAGACAGCCACAAATCAAAGTGATGAGCAGCTGTAGAGTGCGCTTGCTCACTCAAATGAGCTATTTCTTTATGCACGTGCTCTATCGCAGGTCTGTGCAACATGACGAAAGTTTTCGCTCACGTGCGGCTGAACAGGGCCAGCTATTAAATGCACGTTTCATGTGAAAAACGTGAATTACTGTTTCATAATACATGCGTTGAGAGTTCGCAAACCACCCAAATGCCGAAAATACATTTGGGTTCGAGGCTGACACCGATGACAGAAAGCAAGAGAAAGGAAACGGTGAGACGGCGAGAGACAGAGAGAGGGGAAGGTACAAATGAGTGATGCATATCACACGCCTGCCGTCGCGCTCAGTGGCACGACTCACACACTCTACACACTCCGGGGGGAAATGACTCTTAGATCTGAATTTACCTTCAGGAAATTATTCTGACAGTAAATAAAACATTTCAAGTGCAATAAATAGAAGGGGGGGTGCACAGAGTGAGGTACTTGATTGAAGGAGACAGACAGAATGTGTGCGTGCGTGCGTGTGTGTGTGTGTGTGTGTGTGTCAGCCTTGGGGACCGCCACAGTAGCAATAGTAGGTTTTGGGAGTCGTGGGGGAAAGGGAATGTAGAGATGAATTATTTAAACAGCTTTATTAGCATGTCCTTTAGTGATTTCTCAGGCTGGCTGGGGTGGCTCGAGCAGCGGGTTCTTTCCTGCAGGTTGGGTGGAGAAACAGCGCGAGAAAACAACCACAACTCACATTCTGAAAAATCACTCTGAATCCACAATGGCTTTCTTCATGCATAACACCCTGGAAATGATGGTGAAACGCTATGAACATGCTCAAACAGCCAACAGCGAGGTCCTTTTCAGTGCTCTGCTGTCAAACATTAGTCTTGTGTCTCACTTAACACAGCTGAAGCTGCTAATTATTGTTAGGAAAGCTCTCCTGTTAACAAGGATGCCGCATACGAGGAGTGAGAAGATTAATCAACACATGCTGCTTTCACAGATGAGTCGAAGATGTTAGACTACAATAGTGTACCCAGTAGTCAGTTTGGCTCTGGCAGGAACAATAGATTTGAATTATATACCACTACGTGGACAGCCTGCTACAGAAATATGCATCTCACTGGTCACTCCTTCAATCATACCAGTGCAATGTGGCAGTTTCATGCTGTAATGACTCAAAGTCATAACATCACTTATCCTTTATATCTCAATCTGGTACTGGTCAAAGTGATCAATTGCTTCTCTGAGAGTACCTTGGGTCTTATCATGTCAGACATCAGATATGTTTACAATACTGACAAATCGAGTTTTACTCAGAGGTACAAGAATCCGGTTTCCTTCCTGCCTCTTTTTAGATTGAGATGATCATACTGGCAATAAGTTAGCTATTCTGCTACCAGAATTGAAGCAGTCCCTGCAGATATTCACCTCTCTTGGCCAGGCCACTGAGTTCCTATGTGTCTCCAGATATGATCTGACAGCTCGGACAAATGTGTCCAAGTCAGCCCTGCGTAATCTGCCTTGCATACTGACGTGACTCTCACAGGACACCAAAGTGACCCTGGATTCGAGGGGGCACGGAATCACAAAGCCAGCACGGCCAAATGGACTTTTAGCACAGTGCCTTTAGAACACAACACTTCCATGGTCCAATGCCTACAGGGAGTCTGATTGCCTCGCACTAACCTTACACAGGGGGAAACACACCAACAAGCTGCTGGTATGTGTCCGAGTACTCCCTGTCTTCCATTAGACAGCCCCTCAACCCTCCCAGACCCCCTCTCCCCTACACCCACACTAGGACAAACGTGTGATAAGAAAAGGAAGGCCACGAAGTTCAAACCATAGGTTTTATTTAACTTATTCATTACTTCAGAAAATGGATGGCTGTTTTCTTCCAATCTGAATGGGGTACAGATATTATAGATACTCTTGAAGACTGATATTCTTGAAGACTGCTCCAGCTGCTAAGGGTGATAGATGTAGTTTAAGCTGCATAGGAACAAAATTGGTTCTTGGTGATGCTTGCTTTTATGTCCCCATTGCCCCGGAACACAGTTTGTTTGTTTTTTTTTGTTTTTTTTGTTTTTTTTAAAAAGGTTTACCTTCTAAGGACATGTCCTGCTTTTCAGTCTCTCCCTAGCATAGGTGTTTTCAAGATGTATGCAGATCAAACTTGTCTCCTCTGATAGCTATTGGCATCAGGATAATACCATATTTCACTAAGGAGCAGACAATTCAGAACACATCCACCCTTCTTGACCACATTATGGTGCTTGTTCTTGCGGTAAACTCGGAGAAGTCTTCCCTAACACAGGGGAGGGCCAAGCAGTTTATTGGAATGAGGCTAGATACACTGAGAATGCTAGCCACTTTATCACCCCAGCGTGAGGGGAATATTATTATACTTGTCAATCAAGATTTAGCCGCGACCCCTTGAGTGGTATCGGCATCTGGTGAGGATGCTAGAACTGATGACGCAAGCCGCCTCAGTGATCACCATAGGTTTGCTGGAGCTGCAGGCATTCAGAAGTGGGTAATCAGCATACAGCTGCACAGCTCCGAATGCCACAGACATGAATGCGTCCTTGTCTCAGTGGAAGAAACCCGAGCATTGGCTTGTTGGTAATGCAGGGTATTCCTAACAGAAGGAATCCAGTTGGGAGTGAAATAATCAGCAAGATGTAATAACCATGGAAGCCGTCCTTACTGGACAGGGAGCAATGTGGTGCCACAGTGGTTCTGGGGGCATGTGGCCCCTTGGTGTACATTTTATTCTGACTTTTACTCACGGGCTGTAAAACTGCAACAAATTTCCAGCTACACTAAAGCTCTGCGTAGAAGCCATTGAAACACCACTGCACCACACTTCTCTCTAGGGTTTCATAGGCTAATTACTTCCCATTTTAAAAGGGGGCGAGGGGATCTCCACCTGCCAGGGTCACCTACGAGCCTGTTATAGAAGTTTTACCTTGAGCTGGAGTCTCTTTGAGCTTGTACATGATGCTGACTTGAAATGGGTGTCTCTGAAAATTGCTACCTTGATAGCAATCTCTTCTGGCAATAAGCTCGTCTTGCACGCATTTATAGCCAGATGACTTTGGAGTGACCTTGTGAACGAATCCATGATATCTGCCCACGATCATATCAGTGAACTTTGTGAATCAGTCCATCGGCTTCAACAAGGCCTGAATGTTCCTTACTTTGTCTGATACACGTCCATGTAGCTGGAACATGCCACATCACCCTTCCCAGTGGTGTGAGTACAATGGTCATCTCTGAGCACATTTAAGGGCAAGCTTATGTTGAGTCCTGTTCCTAATGACACTGCTGGCATCTGTTTTTCAGGTGTTTCACACTACCCCTGGTGGCTTGGAGTGGTAAAACACAATAACAGTTGTGTATATAACAGGTTCGGAACATTCAGAACCTGCACCAAGAAATTTCTAGAGACAGATGGATCATTGTGTTTGCAGGAAGAGGGGAAGGGGTCAGCATGCATGTGTAGATACATAAGGAGGTATCCAGGTGTCTCACACTTCCCTTGTCTGTTCCCATGGTTTAAATGACCACAGTTACATACGTAACTAGCATTATTACCCAGTTATTATCCAGGGTTTAACCAGTGTGTTTACTGTCCAACAAAAGCATGACACCAATGCTCACTTGTTTTTCATTATGGAAAGGGTATAAACATTACTATTTTATTCATTATGTCATGTATTTTCACATTCAGTCAGTTCCACCTGGGAGTAATGCCGAGCTATGGAGTTGTCAATGTAGAAATCCCTCTCCATCTCCTTGCACTGTCCTGTTCGGTATGCACTCTAGTCTCCCTCTGGCTACTCAGTCCTATGCTGATGCCGTCCATCACACCTGTCCCTGTGATGTTCAGAGCACAGCAGGACATGGCAGTGGATCGATGCGCACATATAATAGCGCTGGTTTTGTTTGCCCCCTCCCTCTTCCATATAGTCTGCACTCATACAGTGTGTTGTGTTGTATACAATATTCTGTAGCTATTAACAGTCAAATCTGCCAAAATGTTGGGTTTGTTGTTGTTGTTGAAAAATGTTCAAGAACACAGCACTGATTGCAGAGGTATAAGAGGTATCTGAAACGAATGACGGTTCTGACTTACATTCCCATAAAACAGCCGTGACTGCTTTTGTATTATGTACATAATATTAAAACAAAGTCAAAAGGTTTTGTTATTCAACGCAACTTTTGCCTAACTTTATTCTCTCATTATTGAGTTTCCGGGGTTTGAGCAAGAAAAGGCTGCACTGAAAGATTTGTGGCCTGACAGTACGTTTACTTTTCACTCCTATGACAGGAGTGTGAAAGCTCATTTACTTCAACCTTCAAAGAGATGCAGAAAGAGAGGGCTTAAAATGTAGGTCATATTTCATAACCCATTTTCTGATAACTTAATTTTGGGTTAAAGCTACAGCCAAGGCTGGGGAACACTCGAGGTTTTGATAAAAGCAAATAAACTGCATTTACGCTGGGAATTTTGCCAGAAAAATTTGCCTTATCACCATACAATAAGTCAGTTAAAAGACGCCATATTCGTTCTTCCTGGTGGTTCATGTGTCAGTATCCACAGGATAATGGGGAGCAGGTGAAGCATAAGAGAGAGCGAAAGAGAGAGAGAGAGAGACAGAGAGAGAGAGAGAGAGAGAGAGAGAGAGAGGAGTACTAAACCATTTACATAGTGAAAATATGGAAAACGTAATCGCTATTCTTACAGTTCCTGTAAGAACATCATTTTATTTTGTCTTGTATAAAATCGTAAGTATTAAATAAACATTTCTGACCGTTTGTACTGTTATATGGATCATAATTAAACTCTTATAGGGGAAGCATTTAGGTATGAATTGGAAGATTTCCACAATTTAAGAGGGAAGAAAAAAATTCTGCAAAAAACTTGCAAAGGGCACTAGTAGATTAGTCCGCTAGATGTGAAATGTCTGAGGAAACAACGGGGGGGTGGGAGAGGTCAAAGCTAATTCCCTGTTATCCATGTGGTTCATTAGCAATTCATTAACCCCTCGGCAGGTATGGTACCATCACCAGTTCCTCACGCACACACACGCGCACACATGGCACTGAATGGCTTTAAAGTTTCAGGATGAAGGCTGGACTAATAACAACCCTGAAACTCTAAGAAACAATAGACCAGAGTTCCTTTCCCACTGTTCTCACACACAGAACCTCACTTGAGAATAGATGACCTTTGGAAGCATTCAAAGCATGCAATTAGCTTCAGTGTGCATAGTTTGTCGGTAATTAGATCAATGGTTGTGATTTGATTTTCGCTGAAAGGTAACGAATCAAACCGTGTTTTTTTTTTTTTTTGCCTAGCCCAAGGGCTCAGTTGCTCCGAGTGTGAACGCGGTGCTTTGCAGTCACGACATTGATAAATGCACCATGCAAATTCCTTTCCAGCGGAGGCACTGTTCGTTTTCAGGCACACCGAAAAGATGAAGCGAAAATGTAAAGAAAAAGCTGTGAGATCCTCACAGGGGAGATATGGAAGTGTGGAGGTATGGAAGGATTGGTGCAACATCAGGCGAATCATTTCACAAGCAGTAGCGTGCACTGTATGTGAACGTATAGAGTTGGGGTGCAACACAGCCGCTCTTTGTTTAGTGCCACATTCCTAATGAATTTAGTTGGTTCTAGATCCCAAAATATAAACCCGATATAGACCCCAGTCCCAGTGGAGAGTATCAAATAGATCATGTGAACCGTTCTGGCAAGCAGGGGGGGGAGAAAAAAAAAAAAAAAAAAAAAAAAAAAAAAGGAATAACCCGCCTCCTTTTGGTATCTGCACTTGTATTTGTTTAGAACATATTATCTGTTCATTCTGAGTAATGCGTTCGGTTACATCCCTCGCATAGAGAGACTCCCAACAGTGATTCTGGCAGTAAGAGGCTGAAGAACACAACTACATGAATATTCACAGGAATGGTTCTGTAATGCTAGTTTATTCACGGATACCATTTTCTGTGTGTTTATAAAGCTCTGTGTGGTCCCACTGAGCTTGGAATTGCTTCGTCGCGATAAGATGAAGGGCACCGCCAAGGAGTCGGCCAACGAGAACAGCCGGAGTCTGAGCCTCTAAACCCCGAACAATCATGCCCAAAGTTCTGCCTCTGCCTCTGCACTGCAGACTTAGACATGCCCTCTTAGCTCCAACATGAGAGCAACAGCACTCCATTTTGAGCCTCGCCAGACAAAGCTGCAGGCTTTCACAGGCCTCGTTCACAGCTGAACGCCTCTGAAGTCTAGAGTCAAACTCGGCATTTCATTTTTACGTGCTTCTAGTCTTCTGTTCGGGAGGTTTCCTCATCCGCCACCACAAACCGCCCATTTTCATCAAGGTGGTGAAAAAAGTGAACGCAAAGGTGGCAATCGCAGTTATAGTGCCTTTTGGCTGGCTTTAGAGAAGCCATACTACCATACCTACTGAACAGCAGTCTCATTTTCGACTGCCCACATACAACAAAACAATTCCAAATGTGCAATATTACCTCCGTCGTGACCTCAGCGAGCGAGCTGAGGGGAAACACGGACCTAATCGCATTTCCTTAAAACACCAGAGAAGAACAAATTGCTTAAGCGAGCCTATAATGAATCGAACAGCAGACGGTGCGCCGCTGTAATGTGCTCAGACAGGCAGCTGTAAAACAGAAAATCTTGTTGACAATATAAATATTTTTTTCCTCTCTGCCTTGCGTGAAGCAAAGCAATTCCTCTGGAGTGATTCTGGCATGATGGGCTGGAAGAGGAAAGAGGGGGAGGCCTCCTATAAGCCCCGCATGTAAACAGAGGAAAATGAGTCAGTGCGAGTGAGAAAGAGAAGGAAAAACGACGTGGCGCATAGGGCCAGCTGGGCTGACAAGTGATTGATTTCCCAAAAGAAGCACCAGGCTGCCCTGCAAAAAAATAAAAAAATAAAAAAAATAAACAAGCACAACTACAGCCCCTTACGTCAGAGGTAAGTGCTGGAGGCTAATCCGGTTTGCTCATCTTTGTGTGGATGTCTGCTTTCGGGCCTTCAGTAATCCATTTCTTTTTCTATCCCCTGCTAGCGTATTTCATCAATTTGGATGGCAGAGAGGCAAGACGGCTGGCCACCACTTGAAGAGTCGAGGAGAAGGGAAGACATCTAAGTGAGCTTCCAATCTAGACCTTTTCCGAGTGCACGGCATTCATCATCTTTGCAGGTCTCCGTGCTACGTCTGAATCTTAAAGGATTCTTCTTTTTATGAGATCGATGTAGGCTGAACTGGTAAGAATAAAGTTCTGCCGGCTTCAATTACCGTGCAGAGCGAGACTCTCTCTTGAGCAGAAGGACTGAGGTAAGGAGATGCAGACTATCCTTTGCCCTCTATTACAACGGGCCAGGAAATTGGGAGATTAGGGGGTAATTCATTTGAAACACTGTTATGCAACCGGAGAGAGAATGAAAGCGTTTGAAATGAAAATACGAGATAAAAAAAATAAATAAAAAAAACGTACTCCGTGAAGAGAAATACAGTGAAAGCGAGAAGTTCTCGGTCAACACAGAAAGCCTGGCAGAAGTAGAATGGACCCTCAGCTGCTGTGTTCTTTGGCTGTGTGTCAGCAGAGGACGCCTTGTGTAACAGTGTTTCCTCAGCGTGCAAGAATGCAAATCCTCCCCTGGGATGGAGCCTCATGTTTTATAGAGCACAACTCGACAGAAGTGTAGCTCGCAACTCTAACGATGAGCTGACCTTTTCCACAGAAACTGCTCTCCTACAGTCTGTGGTTGCGTGAAAAACTCGGTCTCTCTCCCTGAACTGCACTGTCTCCTTAAGATCAGCTTATTAATGGCATGACTCACTGAGCCGAGAGCCCTCATCCTGCAGATTAACTATGACTGAACTTCACGAAGGTCAGTGCCAATTGCTGGCTCAGTTAGAAAGAAAGCAGAAGGGAAAACAGAGGACCCTCAGAAGAGGCAAGAGTCAGGCCATGAACATATGTGCAGTAGGAGGACCAAGTCTTTTAGCAGGTTCATCAACGGAAGGCTGGATTTAAAACAGTACAGAGACCCACGGTCTCATATTTCCACCCTTAGGAATGGAGGAAAAGGAGCCGATTCCATTCTTTTGGGAGGTGGCCTGCCATAACTCTGCTTTTGAAACAAAACATAAGCACATACACACTGCATGCGAATTTTGTGCACTGCAGCAAGTCAACAATTAGCATGTGCAACACAGAGAGGAAGGTGTGACGATTCTTTCAGGTGTGAGATGAAAAGTACCGAGAAATAAAGATAAAGATCAGCCTATCGATCGCTAACGAAGTGATTGTCAAGGAACCCGCAGGCACTGAAGCCATGGTGTTGCTTCCATATTACAGGAACTCAATAACTAAGTTACCTCTAGTCATCGCCCAAGGTCTAAACTGACCTCTTTGGACATCCAAACAGTCTCTACAAAACATCCCAACTCTGACTGACTTATGAGTTAATCCTGCCGCGTCCCAATGTTCCATTAATCCTCGCGCTCCAGAGAGCCCAGAGGGCAAAAAGAGCAGAGCCCGAGCATCTGGTAAATTCTGAGGAGAAATGGCAACCTTTGCAATCTCTGACGTCCCAATTCTCTTGAACCAGCGTGGAAACAAACACATTGACAGAATAATTACAGGTCCTGTCTGTGCCTGAACTCTCAAGAAGACTGCTGTTGATGCCGGTGCACAAACCAACACTGTTCCGATCAGATGCTTTTCAACTTTTCATAATAATTACTGCATATATCATTAAAAGAATCTCATAATTGAATGGTAAACTTCCACGTTCTCTTGTTAGTCACTTCATTTACGTCGATCAAAGAACATTTTCAAAACACATGTCCAAATGACTCTGGTTGCTTGATGAAGAGCTATAAATAATGTTCACAGACTGGTTAAATCATGCACTGCATCAATTGTCTGACCACTTTTTCAAAAAAAAAAAAAAAAAAAAAAAAAAAGATTATGTGTCCTAAAAGTGATAATACAATATGGAAAAATGTCCAATTGGCACTTACTGGAGTCACATTTTTTGAGGCTGAATCTCGCATACACTAAATAGTATAGTAAAGTAGAGTGATATCGGCCGATACCGATAGTTCTGTCTTTTATGCCTTCTTTTAAATGAATAATAATTAATTCCACAATTCTGAAGGAAATGCAAATAAAAACTTTATTCTCT
>JANDJT010000060.1:19843685-19854164 GCA_024331685.1 Stegophilus panzeri | reverse complement strand
TCCTATAATGCCTGATGAGGTTGGAGAATACATGGCAAGGGATCTGAGACCGTTCCTCCATACAGAATCTCTCCAGAATCTCTCCTTCAAACGCTGGTGGACTCACCTCTTCGGTTCACCCCACAGGTTTTCTATGGGATTAAGGTCAGGGGACTGGGATGGCCATGGAAGGACCTTGATTTTGTTCATTTTGGGAATGAACAGCACGGGTACTTAGCTATGCCAAAGGTGGAGGAGGCGCTTGTGATCTACCTCTTTCCATCAATGGCAGGTAATTTAGGCGGGCCGGCTTTGCCACCCAAGCCATGTAAGGCCACCTCTGCATTGGTTGGCAAAGCTTATGCGTCAGCGGGTCTCGCTTGAGAGTCACTGCATACAGTGTGGCTCAATGGCTGTGTTGCAGGCCTACCAAGCAGACCTGCTGAGACAAAGAAAAGAAAGAGCAGTCCTGATGGGCCGCTAAGGGAAGTATGAGGGGACGTGAGGTTGGTAGGGCAGATAGCCCCCAGTACTACTGTAGGGCCCCCCCTAACCAATGTTGTCTTAAGTTTTCAGTCTTCTCTGATCAGTGAGCTGTCACAGGGCAATGAAAATCTGATGCTTTCCCTCCAACAGAATATGGAACAGTTAACGTCACTAAAAGAACATCTAGAAATGTGGAAACTACTGCCAAATGTGTCTCCATGGGTTCTGTCCACCATAGCAAAGGGTTACAGGTCCAGTTCAGACCTCGACCCCCCCGGTTCAGAGGTGTGCACACCACAGTAGTCAGCACAGAGCAGAGCCCGATATTAGCACAGGAAGTAAGATCCCTCCTGGACAAAGGAGCCACAGAACATGTACCCCATTCACTGAGGGAGGGAGGTTTTTACAGTTGTTATTTCCTGATCCGCAAAAAAGATGAGAGTATCCAGCCAATGTTAGATCTGTGCCATCTGAACTGTACTCTTCAGGCATACAGGTTCAAGATGCTGATGCTGAAACTTATTGGGCCACAGATTCAGTTCGAGGACCGGTTTGTGATGATAGATCTAAAAGATGCATATTTCCACATAGAAACATCAACCATTCACAGGAAGTTCCTGAGGTTCGCGTTTGGAGGCAGCGGGTACCAATATCGGGTTCTTCCCTTCAGGCTAGCTTTATCCCCTCACACCTTCACAAAATGCATGGATGCCACTCTAGCTCCCTTGAGACTCCAGGACATCCATGTACTAAACTACCTGGATGACTAATTAATTCTAGCATGATACAGGGAACTGGAGATTCAATATTGATATGTTGTTCTCGCCCACATGAGGAGTTCGGGGCTCAGGTTGAACCTCAAGAAAAGTATGCTTTCTCCAGTGCACAGGACAACTTTTCTAGGGGTTATTTGAGATTCTACAACGATGAGGGCATTTCTATCCCCAACATGCATAGGGTCAATTCTAACAACAGTAGAGGTGATGCTGTGTCTATTCTAATTGAATAGGGGAAGCAATCTCTATTACTTATGAGGCGCGCTGTCTTGCTACACCTCTGGGCATAAGGGCTAATTCCACTAGGGGGTAGCCTCCTCGAAGGCTTTATCCAAAGGAGTACCCTTACAGGATGTGTGTGTTGCGGGGGGGGGGGGTTTGGTTGGTCTACGCCACACACATTCATTCAATATTAGAGTTTGGACATGTATTCCACCCCAGGCTTAAGTGTCTTGCAGTGGCCTTTGGGCTCGGATATTTTGAACAGGCCATACCCTCATGACAGAGTGGGTCTTCTTGTTCCCATAGCGTCAAGCTCATGCAACGTTGAGTTCCATTTGAAAGGGAACGTCTTGGTTACGCATGTAACCCTGTTCCCTGAGAAGGGAACGAGACATTATGTAGCTTTGTCATACTGGGGCATGCCTGTGAATTTAGTCTTCACTTCAGATAATAGAGGCTGACGGCGTGGTTCACAGGTGCCGTTTTATATCACGCGACGTGCTTAACTGCCACGTCACCTGATCATGGCAGGTCTGTAAATAGGCATGATTTCACACAAGCTTCAGACGCCGATCACGCGAGAAGGCGCTTCCCACAGCGTTAAGCTGACGCAATGTCTCATTCCTTTCTCAAGGAACAGGGTTACATGCGTAACCCAGACATTTTTGCAATGACGGTACATAGAAGTATTCACTCAAAAAACTTTAGGAAAATTAAAAATGGTCAAGCAAACTGTATTGGACCACTTGAGACTCAAAAGTCAGCAAGGAGTATGCTTTCTTTTTTTAGTTGTTGAAGTACTTGTTCGCCAAGCAACTATGAATAAAAAACAGATAACCTGGACAAAACATCTGCATGTCCCGGTTGCCCAAGGAACCATTAATGCACCAGATTTATTTTTTAAAACTGTTGATGCATCAATGAAAGTGTATTTCCAAACTCAAAATTTCAAACAAATCCTGCTCCATTAAGTGTTCTACTAACACCACTCTCCTAAAAACATGGCGCACTCACTGCCTGCACTAGTGCTCCCACTGAGTACATACGTTATATGACAGCTGCCTGAGGCCGTGAATGCGTTTTCGGTCGTGTAGTGTGGACGGTGATTGTTTCTGAAGCACAGCGGAAACGCCAGTGTGGACGAGGATTGTTTAGTTACTAGTGTAAACAGGGCCTGAATGTGTGAATTTATTCATAGTGGACCCTACATTTTTGCATTCTTGTTAGGACAACCAAAATATTCCCAAAACACGCACCTCGAAGCGGGGACTTCATGGCGGCTTCCACCATGCCGACAAGCAGCTGCAGGCTCTTGGGGTCCTGAGCGAGACCGGAGGCGAAGGCGGCCAGAGCATCTGCATGCCGGCCCAAGTACTGGAGGGCAACACCCTGTCGGAAGTATGCCTGGAAAAAAAAAGGGGGGGGGAGGGGGGGGGGCACACAAAAAGAGATTTTAGATTCCGGGTCTATCTGACACAATTTTCAACAGCTATCAATACGCTGTGGAATATAATCTTAGATAACAATACTGAGAAAATTATGCTATAGTGATAGAATGGAATAGTACAAAAATATCACAATATTTCAATGATATACGATACGTGAGACTTTTGCATGAGAGCGTCCAATGGCTGAGCCATGATCTAGGCCATCTATGATGATTTGAGCGAATTACACAGATACTTTATCCTTCCTGAATTAGACAGTCAAATCCTTTACAAATTACATCAGCAAAGCCTCTCTGGTAAAAATGATCCAGCTCAAACAGTGCTTCAGTGGCAGTGATGGAACGTGATTAGCCACAGCAATAGGTTTGCTCAATCAGAACATCTGGGAACTCGAGACTTTTCCGCTATGACTGCTAGTGAATTCCACCAGCGAGTCTAAAACCATCTTCTGTAATACATCAGCATACAGCAAACAGTCGAGGGTGAATGCTCACGTCCTCTATCGATGGTTTGAATGAAAAGAGGGAGATAATATTAGAACTGACAGTATCTGGAGGTTATAAAGGAAAGCGTAGGCATACAACTTAGACAATATTTATATCTCATTCAGAAAGTAAATGCAACTGCTCACACTCATATCTTGCTGTTAAAATGCTGCTGGTTACTTCTTGGTGATAATGAAGGAAGCCAGATTCCCATCTGTGAAACACACTAAATGTCATTTTGCTATAAATGAATCTTCTTTATACCACAGTGCTGGTGAATCCGCAAATCTGAAGGTTTATATTAATGTGCATCGTTCCTATAGCAACAGCTCAGGGACTTGTATGGGAGGCGCGCTACATAATCCAAAGCTGTTATTTAACCAGTTGTTGATATGGTAAAGTTTATTAACATTTAGACACATATATAACATTTATGGAAGGACTTTGTAACAGCCAGTAAGGTTTCTGTCAAGGGAGAATCTTGAGGATAAATGAGCCTGCCTGTGTTTTTTTTGTCTTAACTTCAAGAAGGGGGGGGGAAGAAAAAAAAAAAAAAAAAAAGAGAGGATACTATTTATATATACACTATATACTATACAACAGTAAATGTAACTATACAGTTACTGTGTGCTCAGATTTACACACCCCTTGCAGAATCTGCAAAATGTTAATTTTTTTTTTAAATAAGAGGGATCGTAAAAATTGAATTTTGTGTTTTTATTTAGTTCTGCCCTGAATAAGCTATTTCACATAACAGATGTTTACATTTAATCCACAAGACACAATAATAACTGAATTTACACAAATGAACCAGTTCAAAAAAATTTACATAAACTTGATTCTTAATCCTGTGTGTTGTTACCTGGATGATCAACGACTGTGTATGTTTTGTGATAGTTGTTCATGAGTCCCTTGTTTGTCCTGAGCTGTTAAACTGCCCACTGTTCTTCAGAAAAATCCTCCAGGTCCTGTACATTCTTTGCTTTTCCAGCATCTTCTGTATATTTGACCCCTTTCCAACAGCAACTATATGATGTTGAGATCTTTTCACACCGAGGACAACTGAGGGACTCGTACACAACTATTACAAAAGGTCCAAACATTCACTGATGCTCAAGAAATCAACATGATACATAGGGGGTGTAAACTTTTGAACAGGATTGGTGTAATTTGTTATTTTGTTTAAAGATCTTTTTTTTTTTAATTTAGTACTGCCTTTCAGAAGCTACATAAGATATTTACATGTTTCCCAGAAGACAAAATAACAATTTTCATCGAGCATCCTGTTCAAAAGTTTACACCCCCCTGGTTCTTAAAAGTATCATGTTACCTTCTTGAGCATCAGTGAATGTTTGCACCTTTTGTAATAGTTGTGTACGATTCCCACAGTGTGAAAAGATGGATCTCAACATCATACAGCCACTTTTGGAAAGGGGTGTTGATGTCGTTGATCATCCAGGTAACAACACACAGTATTAAGAATCAAGCATATGTAACCTTTTGAACTGATTAATTCATGTAAATTCGGTTATTTTTGTGTCTTGTTGTAAACAGGTTATGTTTATCATCTGTTATGTGAAACAGCTTATTCAGGGCAGTACTAAATAAAAAAATAAATAAATAAAAAAAGCATTTTGCAGATTCTGCCAGGGGTATGTAAATTTATGAGCACAACTGTAAACTGTTAAAAAGAGCGATATTTTATTCCTTTACACAAACAAAATGATAATCGTTGGAAATCGCTTTCAGGTGGAATAACACACTTAGGGCTATGATGTAATATGTAAATATGTTTTTCCATTACCCGTCAAACCATCACACCACCTCGGTGTGGATTATTTTCAGATAGCAGCATAAGTCGTACATTATTACGACTACTTGCCTAATTTAATCTTGTGCAAAATGTTGCACTCAACTGTAGGTGACATCCTTCTATACTATCTTGATTCTTTTTTCTCAATTATCAAACTGTAAATTCATCATGGTGCTAATAACTGTATTCCTTATTTCTGTAGAAAATCTACAAAAGAACATTACTGGGTGTGACACGTGACTTTGGCGGACGTGTTAACAAAGATGTCCTTTAAATCCCTAAGGGAAGAAATCTGGCGCGGTCTATCCACCGCACCATCTCTGCTCGTACAATAGTCCTATCGTATTTATAATACTCCATTATCTAAAGAGGTCGCCCGTGCAAACAATTCGAATAATGAATGAAGGCTAATGCAGTCAGTCCGTATGGCAGTGTCTGACTGAAGTATCCCTTTAACTGCCATCAGTGCTAATCAGCATTCTGCATGCAGCTCCGTTTCCTTGGTCTTGCGAGGGATTGTCTTATACATAATGACTTAATTTTCACTCAGAGGCTTGTTTCATTATGCCGCTAATGTTTGACTACAGGGGTCTCTGTCTGTAGCCTAGCATATACACACACACCCCTACACACCACATGGATGTGTAGGAAGCTCGTTCATGTCTCTTACATATCTTCCCCGGAATCTGGTATTTTTCCAGTCCGAAATTACGAGACAGTGGAGAGCTGCGGAAAGTGACACAATGAATTTATGAAGACCGGCTGTAATTAATTTCACGACGCACAGCAGAGGGCGTGACCCTTTGATTACAGAGACATCATCTCTTTTTTTTGGACTGCTTCATTGAAACGAATGGAGAGGCAGATTGAATTCCACGCATTAACCTTTAGCCTAACTATGTTATTACAGAAGCTTGCAGGCCATCACGCGCTGCTCACTATTAATTGCCTCAGAGTGTGTGTGTGTGTGTGTGTGTGTGTGTGTGTATGGGAAGCTCACCTCTCCCTAAAATAACCTACTGCACCGTCACATCAAGCGATTCCATTTAATCTGCTTTTGACATTTTATTGGAGCAAGGATCAACGTTTCTTACAAAACAAGCCTTTAAAACATCATTTAATGGCATTAGACAGTAAACGTATGGTCGTCATTCTCAGAAGCTCAGCTTATGCTAATCGGCAGACTTCTTCGAGGTGCCGGAGCAAATGATCCGTACTGAAATCTACTGACTGACCGTTTCAAAACGCACAAAGTGTGGACGATGTCGGTGAGCTTGATCACTAGCTACGTTAACTCTGAACAGTAATTCAGCCACAGCGATGCTCCTCAATAAATAAATGACCAAGTAGAAAATTTTTTCTCTCATCGGTTTAATTGGGTTCTCTTTAACTACTTTGTGTGAAAATCTGACGAGGTTTTAGGTCATATTTATGCAGAAACTGAGAAAATCAGAAAGGGTTCACAAACTTTCAAGCACCACTGTAGCTAGCATTTTGCAAATGTCCAGGTTCAAAGATGATTTCAAATATCTGTGCTGACTACATTTTGTGTAAAAAAAATAAATAAAATAAAAAAAAAACCCACAAAAAAACCTTATTTAGTTTTTAGTCAGTTGTAGCAGTAGTATTTACACAGAAATGTGTGGTTTATACACAACATACATAGTAGGGAAAAGAGTGTGTGTGTGTGTGTGCGCTTGTGCTCAGTCTTTTCATAGCGCTCTCAATGCTCAGCAAATCTTTGATGAAAGCTTTTATCCAAATTGCACTTGAAGAAATGGCATTCCTGCTCTTGCCAAGATATAGAGGATGTGCTGCTTGTTCCAGAGATGCGGTTCCGTTTCTTTAAAACGATTTTTATTTACGAGTAAGTGATTTTCCTCCTCCAAGTACAACAGGTTTTACAGTCATTAATGAGCATAAACCTCTGCTTTACAGCTTCTCTTGCACCACTTTACCAGCTTTTACCTGACCTTGTGCTATTCCCCTCAAGTCTTTTGTTTTCCCGTGATCGTTTCTTTTTCTCCCTCACGCGCGCACACACTCCTCACACTGCCTGATACACATCACTTCATTAAGAGCCTACACAGCGTTCAAGTCCCTTCAGAAAAAGACCAAAGTGACAACCGCTCTTGACAGCCTAGCATCTAATCTCTACATGTAGCCAAGCATGAACACAAACACAGTGCATAACTCTTAATCTACCGCCTTATCACGCACCTTAGTGCTTTGCTGATCCGTATGCATGAACAGATGATTGGGGAAGGCAAGGTAAAGTAGGTGTGCCGGCTTAACTCCATCCATCCATGAAACTCGGTTTGTTCAACACGGCCCTCGGAGCGAACTTGCCTTTCATCTGTAAGCCTGCTTCTAAAGAGCTCTATTCATGGGAAAAGAAATCGTGCTGATGGTTTTTGTTTAAGGGCTCTACAACTCAAGTAGTCGTCTTCGCCTATACGCTATACTTTGCCTTCTAGCAAATAAACAAACAAACAAACACATGAGATTTCGACACTTCTGCACCGAAATTGCCCGTCTTGTTTCAGGAGTTTCACAGGCAGTTAAATTCGGCACTTAAGCTGCAAACACTTCCCAGCCAGGATTAAAATGTGTCCCGGGTAACAGCGGTGTTAAAAACGCACTCGGCGCTCGGAGTAAACAACTGTATCGCGTTGACATAACACACAGTGCTACCCTGATCCATTAGGATGCTCTGCTTTGTAACTTGCTGACTGATTGTGCATCATCAGTAGGAGGTGGAAATGTCTGTGTGTATGTATATACGTGTCTCTACCCAGCAAATGCCTCCTAAACCTACTGGCTGCCTAGCAACATTTTCCTGCCTCCTTCCCTCAATACGGCTTGCTATCACTTTGCTTAAAGCGTGCGGTCAGAGACCAGCCAATTAGCTCCAATGAAACGCTCTCTTGCCTCAGATTCGCAGAGGTAGTCTGAAAAAAATTAAAAATAAAAAAGCGCAACGGAAAGTTATTCACCCCACAATGTAACTGGGCATCTTTGTTCCCTCTGAAAATCAAATGTGACATACATGGCAAAATATGTCTGAGCCAATGGCGAGATGATATTAGTCATGCATGAGCAGGCAGAACGCTGCAGCCTTCCCTGAGTGCATGGTTCGATCGATTGGCCCGCATCAAACCGCGGAGAAGTGCGTGGAAAAGGTCATACTTCAGAGCCGTGATCAATACACGCATTTCAAATTCATGGCCTGTTACAACTGTTATACACGGGAACAATGACACAATCAAGAAAGCTGCGCACTAACCTTGCTTTGAAATCAGAGAATGAGCTTCTTTGAAGGAGGAGAGAGAAAGAAAATTATTATGAAGGTTCTATCTTCTAGCCCGCGGGTGTTGCTTTATTTCTGAGGACAGCTTACTGAAAAGCGCTTTCTGTTCCGTGCTGCAAAAATGTTCATGAATCGGTATTGGGGGTGGATGATATGGGGTAAAAAAAAAAATGATGCATCATAGTATGTGAAGATTTAGATTTGTGCGAGAAAAAACAGTAGCACCATATGTAAACATTTTATAAAAATAAATAAATAAAAAGAATTTTATGTAATACCTATTAGGGATTTCACGATACCAAAAATCTAGTAGTCGGTACCGATACCACCAAAAGTACACGATACTCAATACCAAAGTCGATACCACGGTGTGGTATAAAAAGTAAGTAAATAAATAAAATTAAAAACTCTCCTGGAGGACATCCTCCTCTGGCTGATACTGGCAAAGAGAGAGAGAGAGAAAGAGGGATGGGGGGGGGTACTTTAGTTATCAAACACTGTCTGACTGAGTGGCGGTGCACTACTAAACACGCGCACGCACACACACACCTTATACTCTGAATGCAAGCATTAGTTTAAATTCACTGATATGGTGGCAGGCCAAAAAGATTTATTAAAATGATGAACATGTGAATAATTATTAGTGACATTAGGCTACATGTAGCGGACAGGACACGGGCTGAATGGAGATGCATGGTGGACCATAAGGAGATAGTTTATAACATTGCAATGCGTTAGCGTCGTTAACAAATAACTGGCTATCGCTAACATTACATGGAGCATAAGGTTAGCTGGCTACAATGCAGCTGCCTCAAACAAATATAATATAGGACCATCTTTCAGGTGCTTCACCAAATTCCAGGTGTTTCCTCGCTTTGTTTGAAATGAACGAAAGCATCGGTTACACACCGGCAACTGATGCTAACTTTCCTCTCAGCGAGTCGGGGCGGAGCTAAAATTGTCGCTGTCTTCTGTAGTTTTTCCCATGTGCTTGTAGGCGTTCTTCTTCTTCACCACTCATGGACCGACTAAAATGCTTAGGCGTATTTGCTGCCCCCTTCAGTTCCGGAAGAATTGCAACCTCGGTACCTTCATTACTAACGATACCTACGCTACTGCAGAAAAACAAGTACAGTCATGTTTTAAGAATGTCTGTACCGAATTGGTACCGAAGTATCGGTTCTTGTGACATCCCTATTTCATTGAAAATGTTAGTTTTGCAGACATGGAATCCATATTTGAATATCTGAAACCCTCCTACTTTAGCTCTATTACTGAAATACACATTTACATTAACAATAGGGCCCACATGGTTACGTTGTATGGGCTCTATTGTTAATGTAATTTAACATTGTTAATGCTACTTTTTGTTTAAGTAACAAAACACTGGAACAAGAAATCATAAATATGTGCATACAGTGCACACAAGGTAAGCACAAACTGCACCATGCACATTACTGTAAACAAATCAATAAAAACATTGTAAATGTGCAACAGTGAAATTCATTAACAACTGTGTCGACCTCATCTTTACCGTCAACTGGCGACAGTGACCTTCCGCCATGATCCTGTCTTTTTTGTTTTGTTTTGTATTGTTTTAAAATGAAGCAACTCGAAAGATGGCGGCATCTTCAGGACAAGAGGCGAAGTACAGAGAATATTCCTCTCAAGTAAAGCATGTACGCGCATTAAGACTCGATATAAGAATCGATATTGTTTCGTTAAATTGAAGGATTAAAACTGGAGAATCTATATTTTTTTACCCGGCCCTACTGAACAGTATTACACGGTAAATGGCCCGTCTAGTGTTACTCAATAATACTGAGATTACCTGAGGACTTGAAGGTAGAGCTGGTGAAAACAACTGCTGAACTTTGAAAGAAACGGATTAAATTCCTGTCAAAATAAAACAAAAACTATAAAACTATCATTATTACCAATTTCGAGTTACTTATAATAA
>JANDJT010000060.1:19817791-19832791 GCA_024331685.1 Stegophilus panzeri | reverse complement strand
TCTTGACCCAGGATCTGAGTCGCTTAGTGATTGAGACTGTCTGAGTGAAGGAACCAACAAAGAGAGATGACATGCATTTGAGATAAGGGATTCATGTCAAGCTGACCGAGTGCTTGCATTTCAACGGGAGGTGTTACTCAATCACATGTTAAGATGCTGAGAGATTAAACGACACCTTGTCATTATTTATCATCAGTCAAAGCAACACACGAGCCCCTTGTAGTTTTTCTCTCTCCTTACAGCCACGTCGCAATGCTTGTGTTCAAAGCTCGGATGCAGTGACTCCCATGACTATTTTAGGAAGAGGTTTTTTTTTTGTTTTTTTTTGGATAGTGGGGCACTGCACTGGTCAGCAGAGCAAAACAAAGTGGTCTAGTCGGCTGACGTTACTTTTATTTACAGGACTTTACTGGCGACTGCAACACACACTTGGCCGATACATTAACACACGCCCATTCTCATCTGACGTAACCCCTGAGTGATAGTTTTTTTTTCCTGCATATATTTTAAGCAATTCAACGATGGAGGCGTGCTGCTTAATTACAGTGTCTATGCATAATTACTGCATTTCAGCACTAAATCATAATCCAGGTGCTTAAGGAGTTGGCTTTGCCCAGGAGGCAGCTGTCCTAGAGCTGCCAGGCAGAAAAAAGATACGTGGGAGGAGGTTCTTGCTGCATCATTGGGAACAGGGATGGCTGATGCACCCTACGCTGGGCCAAGCACACAAACAGCTGGCGGCTTGCCTCCGGTCCAGACACAACAGTCAATCACAGCCCCGTATTTGTCTTGTTCTTCCCCTGTGGAAGCCACCATTTCTCTCCACTTACCTCATTATTTGTTTTTCGCTTTGTTCTTTGCCAGGCACAAAAAAAAGGAGGTTGGAGGTCCCATGACAATGCAGATGGACAGAGAAAGGACAAACACCCCGACCCCCTACCAATCCTGTTAGCTACAACTACAGCGCATGACTGGCATTGCTGTATGAGGTAATTAAACTGTCAATCAAGTCTCGCAAGAATAACCTCGAGGTCAGGAGGAGGACATGTATTGAGAGCGGGCCAACTGTTGTTTAAGTAGAATGTGACCTGTGGTGTGTTCAAGTGTCCTATAAAATAATCTACAACACAGGAAATGATGAACAAGGTTTAATTAGACTACACTTGTTAGGTCAAATTGCAGAACCAAAAACAACAGTGCTCTCTGAAACGGCACAAATGCAGCTCTGGGCCAGTTGCGTGTCATTATACCACCTTCTCAAATCAGACTGGTCAAAACGGTATGGAATAATTTTTTTTTAATAACAGCAGCTCAGACAGCAGTGCCAGCTACAAGTCAAGTCACAGGTTTATATTTATGCACTCATTCTGATACGTTAGTGCTTCTAAAATAACAGCTAATTAACGTATGACGTCTTTCTATAATAAATAAAAGATTGTTAGCGCTGGCAAATTGCTGTGGTATAAGTAGAATATAATCAACTCCAGGGCAGTAACTCTTAACAATAACTCAGGATTGCATCGAGATGCATCACGTCACCCCATCGCTGATCATTTTCCTACAACAGCATGCCCAGTCATGTTTTAGTCCTTATTTCCTTCATACTGTATCATAGCAATTCAGCTTAGCAGATGCTCCACTAGACGGATAACAAGGCATTAAAATCATCCATAGTTACTTCTAGAAGAAAAGAAAAGAATATAATAAAAGTGAGCAATAACACAACTGGATGAAATAACAGTTCATGTTAACTTTTTGGCAAAATAGCATATAAAGTTAGGCTTGCTGCGATAGTCGGTGTTACATGATGTTCGGGCCACACACCGATTACATCACTTGCCCACCGTGGCACCGCCCCCGCTGTTGTTTTGCTTTTTTATAGTAAGAAAAATCATTTAGTTCAGTTAGAGAACAGACGCTACGATTAAAAACTAGAAGCGTCTGCTCCATCCAGCATGAACTGAACGAGGCAGAGTCGCAGCACAGATCAGCAGGAGTCAGATTTCATTTATCAAGAGTGAGATGAGCTGACTGACAAGAAGATCTATGTTTAATATAATAAAGTTTGTCATTGTACCGTTTCGTCGTCGTTGTCTTTTTCATCAAGAATAACAATGAATCCACCATTCAAGCAACTGCCGCACCCCGAATTGCCACAAATTCAAACGCGAAATGGAAATGAGCACGGCGATTCGTAAGCGATTTAAAAGAGAGAGGGGAAAGAGGGAAAAGCCCCCTGGGGAATTTGAAGGCCAAGTCTTCTTAGAATCAGAAGAAAGAGGCCACTGCCATTAGGGAATACCGTTATCATGAAGGGGTGTACTTGGTCTGCAACACTGTTTAGGTAGGTGGTACATGTCAAAGTAACATCCACATGAACGCCAGGACCCAAGGTTTCCCAGTAGAACATCGCCCCTACATCAAACTGCCCTGCTATATTTTCTTCCTATAGTGCATCCTGGTGTCATCTCTTCTCCAAGTAAGCGACGCACTTGCACCCGTCCATCCACGTGATGTAAAAGAAAACGCGATTCATCAGACCAGGCCACCTTCTTCCATTGCTCCACGGTCCAGTTGTGATGCTCCTCTGCCCAATGTAGGTGCTTTCGCGGTGGACAGGAGTCAGCATGGGTACTCTGACCGGTCTGTGGCTACGCAGCCCAATACACAGCAATGGGTGTTCTGACACCTTTCTACCATAGCCAGCATTAACAGCAGTTTGTACTGTAGTAGCTCTGGGGATTGGATTCTGAGGGATTGGACCAGATGGGCTAGCCTTTGCTCCCCACGCACATCAATGAGCCTTGGACACCCATGACCCTGTTTCCGGTTCACCAGCTGTCCCTCCTTGGACCATTTTTGATAGGTGACCACCATTGCAGATCCACTTAGATCCTTACGCTTGCCCATTTTTCCTGCTTTCAACACATCAACTTTGAGAACTGACCTTTCACTTGCTGCAAAATATCTCCCACCCCTTCACCAGTGGCACTGTAATGAGATAATGAATGTCATTCACTTCACCGGTCAGTGGTCTTAATGTTATGGCTCATCTATGTATATATCCATCAAAATGACCTGGACAAAACATAGATCCCACTGCATAATAATACATTTAAAAAATGGAATTCCGGTATAATACTTACTCATGCCAAATATAATAAAATTGCTATACAAACAAAACAGTTTCCTGTAAAAAAAAATATATATATATATTATATATATAAAAAAAAATGCAGCAGTAAAAAAATAAAATAAAATATCTATGTTTGTTACAGAACTGCATCAGATTTGCAATTTTTTGGATCCTTATAGCCGATATTAGTCTGATATCAGATCAGTGCCATCTCTAACAGAAAGAGACAGATAATGCTTTAATAAACCCTGCATTCACCATGGTATATCCATCCTCCATCGCACTTGCTGTCTTAGGGGGGACAATTATAGCCCACCGTGACACACACACACACACACACACACAGTGAAGAGGGCACTGGGAGCAGATGCCTCAAAAGGCTTTATTAAATCTTTAATAAACCCACAGCACCAACCCAGCACTTGCTTTAAAAAATAAATATAATGCACACACACTTACACAGTCTTCCTTCTCAGTGATTGAGCCAATAAGATTTGATTATCTGGGCAATTCCATGATAATCCATCTCAGGCTCTATATCAGCGTGAACTTTCTATCCTTCGCGACACCTCTAGAACAAAAACAATCACCCTAACACTTTATCTAGCTGTCAATCATACTGCACAAACACAGTAAAAGCAGGCACAATAAAGAAGAAGAAGAAGAAGAAGAAAAAGAAGAAGAATGCAGCAGCAGTGGCCCCATGCACCAGTGTTGATGTCCATCCCTGCCTCCAACCATCCACATCTAAGGAAGAGGAGAGGGAGCAGAGCGCCGCTTCAGAAGTCATGAGCTAATGAGCGATGTCCCTAAAGACCAAGAGAGGCCAGGGATTCAAACGCCTTGTCATCTTCTCAGCTCTTCTTTTCATGTTTCTTTCTTAAGGCACAGAGAGATGCTTCTTTATCAGGTCAAGCTTACTGAAGATTTGGGCCTCTGCATCTTCACAGCTCCCGTTTCGTCCATTTCCTCGGATGACAAATACTTAATAAGCTCAAATTTATTCACTTAGAGGAATAACTGAAAAATCCAGGTCTGTCCGCTCCCAAGGGAGAGAGTGCCCTTTCCAAACCTCAACTCCTTGAGCTGGTAAATATTTCCATTTACTATTTATCTGTACTATTGTTTTTTCTTCAGTAACATTATAAATATTTAAAAAGAATCCATTTTCGCCAAGACATTATTTATTATTACAGTCTTTGTACGATGTAACGTGTTGCTTTCTCATGTAATTAACTGTAGTTTTGTGTCAGTATTGGAAAAAGACAGGCACCAAGTCGAGTATGGCGTCTTGGTTAATTCACTGACAGCATGGTCTATTAGCATGCATTCGCTAATGAATGATTCTGGAGTATTTACTGAGACTGCATGACGTTCCATGCAGGTCTCGTTAACATCCATCTCCAGCAGTGTAAAAAAGGCTCAACGTTTTTTTTTTTTGTTGTTGTTCGTTTGTTTGTTTTTTTTTCCATTCTTGGGATTGCATATTAACAATCAAAAGGATTGTATTAAACGCAAGGCGCTTAATACTGTGCTCAATATCACTGTGTTTCAAAGGATATATGAAACATTTATGGGTGTATCATACAATATAATGGCTGTGAAATGTGAGCGTCTACGCCATCCCTCTGCAATTTTCTCCTGAAAGTGTGTGCGCGCGCGTGTGAGAGAGAGAGAGAGAGAGAGAGAGAGAGAGCGCACAATAGGATAGAAGACAATTTCACCTGAATCTTCCGTACTTTGTGTGCACAGAGGAGATATTTTTTCCACAGGTGTTGACTGCTGCCTGTTGTACTATAAATAATGCATACAAAATCCCCGGTCTCTCTCATTGTGTAATCAGTCCTTACTGATTAAAAAGGTCAAGTTAGCTATGTTTTCTGCTGTGCTATTTAAATTACCTTTAAACCAGTGGTTCTCAACACAGGGGGGAAGGGGCGCAAATAATTTTCAAGAAAAATAACACCGACAGGGCATCATTTGGGTACTCTGTGTATTTAATTGCTTTTCAAATAGAATGTGCATGAATAAAAAACCCTGCGTTCTCTCTCTCCTTCTGTATTTTCTTTTTGCTGGGGAGAGGCGGAGCTTAGCCTGACTTTTATTTAGCAGTCAGTGCCAACTTAACGACTTTTCAGACCCCTTCAGCAACTTTTTGTATCACCCAAAAAAAAAAAAATCTGTAAAAGCGCCTAGCGACAAATCTAGCAACTTTTTGGACAAACTTTAGCAACTTTCCAAATGTGGGCAGTACTGTCCTGAAAGTCCGAGGTCTTGCTTTCCCGCTGCACTCACACCTCTCTCTGTATCTGCTCTGCTCAGTGAGGGGCTGAGAGCCGGAGATTTAACAATGTCATGGATAACGAGACGCGCCCTTCATCCCGATTTACATCATTCGTATGCGAATGTTTTTAGAACGCAAGACGAATGTAATGCAGCATGTTTTACATGTAAAATAGTCCACGTTATTACAGCCTAGTTCTCTTGTTCAAAGTAGTTATAGTGTTCAGAAATATTTTTCATCATTCATGTTCCACACCTGTCCGTTATATAGTTTTATAAAAGTCATAAAAGTTATTTTCAAAAAAATCATAAAAGTTATGAAAAGTAATTTTTTTTTAAAAGTACAAAAACACAAAAGCAAAGAAATATCTATCTATCTATCAAATACAGATTATAGATTAGGTTATATATCAATAGATTTTATATAGAATAGATCATTATACCTGGTCTCCTCCAATATGGGGGGGGGGGGATGCCACATGATAGGGGAAGCTTGGGGGGGGGCTTTAGTTACAAGCTGATGACTGAACTGAGAACACATGCACTTTCCTAACAACTCAAATATCCACGAAACATGATGAAGGGGGGGGGAGAAAGGAGAGGAGAAAAAAAAAAAAAAAGAAAAAAAAAAAAAAAGAAAAAAGGGTCCATTTTTGGCAACCCTCTCCTTTCCTCCGCCCAGCTCACTGTTTGACCAAACGCCTGACGTACGGCGAGGCAGAGGAGAAGGAATGCTCCATTCCAGTAGAGTTATTCTTCTTCTCCCATATGGTATTCTCCTTATTACTGGAACACATTTACTTGCTCAAAGCCTGTGTTTAGAAACTCGTCCATTATCATGTCCTAAAGTGCGAAAAGACAGATTTAGAAACAATCTGTCTTCTGCAGTGAGGCTTTGGGAATATAGGCTTTAATAGTGAGGCTCTAATATAAAAGGCTTGGAATTCGTATAAAGCACGCTCTCTGGTCTGGGGGGGGGGGTGCGTTTAGTATAGTAGTATACTGAGACTCCTCAATGTCTGTCTCAGTTTTTGATTCAAAGCATGAATGAGGAAAAACTGCCTTACATTTACTTCATTTTTTTGTGATTGCAATGGAGATTGTTGACTTTCTGCACATATCTTTTTTTTCTTGAACTTAATCATAATCAGGCAAACACTGTCAGCAACTAAACAAAATGATGCACTTTTATTAAGAAATTCTTTAAGCTGTCATTATCCGTCGCTGCTTCTGCTGCTGTAGAAGACAAGACGAGCAACATGAGAAAGTAGGTCAAAGATGTGTTTCCAACCAAATCGGAAGAATAAAAAGAAAAGATTTTGCAGTAAAAGATGTTCTTGAGGTCCTCGATTTTCCACAAGTAATAATGTTTAGGCTACAGCTTCATCAAGTGATTGGTCTGCTTTCTATTGCCATATTATAGAAGAGCTCTGATTGGATGGCTCTACAGTATATAGTTGTCCTGACTAGTTCAAATCCTGATGAAAGCCAACAGAGCCAAATTGGCTGTGTTCTCTGGGTGAGCGAGATGGTACACTCTCTCTCCACCATCATTCACAGCCACACCAGCTAATCGAAGCCATCTGTGAGCTCATGCATGCGGAAGACAGCAGACAGCACTTTCCTCAAAGTGTGTTACGTTGCACTGTGATGCAGCAGGTCGAAAAGACGTGGTTGTCTCGAAGTCGGCGCGTGTTAGCATTCGTTCTATATGTGGACAAGGACAATATAGATGAATTGTGGATGGATGAGTCTCTGCTTGCCTGTCTGACATCTCTGAGTGGATGAAGGAACACCACCTTAAGCTCAACTTGGCAAAATCTGAGCTTCTCATCATCCCAGCCTGCCCCTCAATCAACCACAACCTCACTGTACAGCTCGGCTCAACCACACTCAAGCCAACCAGGAACCTTGGGGTGACTTCTGATGACAGCTTGACCTTTACAGACCACATTTCAACAACTGCACAGTGCTGTAGGTTAATTCAGTACAACATCAAGAAAATCAGACCCTATCTCACCGAACAGGCTACTACTACTACTACTACTAGTCCAGGCTGTGGTCATATCAAAACTGGACTACTGCAACGCACTACTCTCGGCCTTCCCAGCCACCTCCATCAAACCCCTTCAAATGATTCAGAATGCAGCAGTACACCTCGTCTTCAACCAGCCCAAAAGAACCCATGTCACACCCCTCTTCATCTCCCTCCACTGGCTTCCTAAATCCACCCGCATCAAATTCAAGGCCTTGATGCTCACGTATAAGACCTTGTCTGGAACAGCACCCTCCTACCTCAACACTCTCCTGAAGGCTTACGTTCCTTCACGCAATCTGCGATCGATTAACGACCGACGCTTAGTAGTGCATACAAAAATAAAAATAAAAACTTACTCTGGCACTTACACCTCTACTGTGCGCACGTTGCTTTTCTGGAACTTAATTAAAAGATCTTGTATAGTAGCACTACTTGTATTGTTCTCCACTTGATATATCGCTTTGCTTGTATTTTCTAAATGAATAAATGTAAATGAAGGTTTTCGAGGTTTGGCCTAATACACTCGCATGGCATTTTCTACCTCAAAAGAACCAATCCATGACGATCTGCCTGGCCCAGTCTGTAACACGAATCTTAGAAAGCGTGTGTTTAACAGACACCTTGAATGTGATCCAGGAGCGTCTTCACGCTGTGATGATTCGGCCCAGAAAGACACTGTGAAAAGCACTGTGGTGACATTATCATTGCTCACAGAAGCAGCCGAGCAGAGTGGGGACGCAAAACCATTTTCAGACGAATCGCTTTAGAGGATTATTTCAGCGGCAACCTCGGGAAGACGTTTGTGTGTGTGTGTGTGTGTGTGTGTGTTTCTGAGAATGAGGATAAAACCTGCATTCTTGAGGTGCACATTTCAATCAGGGTCTCATTCAGGAGGTCTGCATATCCAGAGGCCTTATTTAGCTCTGTGGCTGCATCAACACAGGAATATGACAAATCTCCTAAGCTTCTGTTCCCCTTCTCATGCATATTCATCTGTCTCTTACCTCTGCTGCACTGCTGAAGACCTAAATAAGGCCCTTACACACACGTGCACACACGCAGACTATCTCTTTGCCCAAGTCATAATAACCCTCTCATTCTTGATTCTTTGCCAACAAGGAAGTCTTCTAAAGAAATCTTTCATTCAGGGAGGACTTGGGAGAGAAGATGATTGCTCCTGAAAACCTGTTTTTTTTACAGAGCATCACCGCTAACAAGACTACGGGTGCTGTAGGAATGCAGGATGGAATGCCTGAACGCAGCGAGATGAGCCATAGAGAAAAAAGTAAATCAGGATTGTGTGACAGTCAGGAAGGAGAGCAGATGTGCAGGATCTCCCTTGCGCTTACTTTTACACTTCATGGGGTTTTTTTCTTTAAAAAAAAAAAAAAAAAAAAAAAAAAAAAATCTGTTTCTTTCCTCCTCTCCTGAGCACCGCTGCACACTGCACGCTGGAGTACAGACCTTCTCGTGCCTCACCGGAACTCTAACCCCAGCTGCACAGGGAGCCACATGTACAGTTCCTGCATTAGTGCTGTGAGACTGTGGGAATTCTCCTGTCCAGGAGGTGTCACAGTGTAACACTCTCAACGGCGACAGCAGCTATCGTACAAGACACGCAAACGTTTTGGTGTCTTCTTGTGCAGAAGCCATCTGCTAAGGATGTTTAATTGACAATAGTGTTGTCTTACAACTTGACAGCAGGAAACAGAAGGATGGGGAATAACGGCTCATGCAGTTGTATGCTTTTCAATTAGCTGTATTCTTAATTGGAATGCAGGCAAAAGCACCCACTTGTCTACCTGCCTCCATTTCGATACACAGGGGTGGACAAATTACATTTATTACCTAACCCACTGGGCAAGTAAACGCTCCGATGTGTTGCCCCGTCCCATGTTTCGGTTGCCCGGAAACCTAACCGAGTAGGATTAAAAAAAAAAAAAGCTAGCAAATAAGCTTTAGACAATTGATGATATTATTAAGAACCGCCAACAGATTCTCTCACAATAGCCATCAAATTTTCATCATTTAAATGTCTAAAGACGTGGTGTCTTCAGGTTTAAGACTGACAAAAATAAACTGTGTTGTATCACGTAATACAGTGGTTCGGGTTTTCCTCCGGAGTGCCCAGGTTAGTGATACACACTACCTCGTCCTCTGTGTGCTGAGAATGCTGGTGAGCGTGCGCTATGCTTAGAATATTTTAGGAATATACTCTTTTCACCCCGGCAACTCCGTAGCCATGTTTGACACGTACAGTAGGCCACAACAAATGATCTCTATCCTACAGATATACATCTCCTCACAGAATTGACCCAACACTCCTGACCTCAGATACTCCAAACAGATTTATCAGACATCAGCCCTGCGCTCATCACGTACGCCCTTTCCCAAGTATCCGTCCATACGGCGCGGCGTTTGTTGCGTGTCTTTCCTCCATTTCCTCTGATTGCTAATTATTTTAGCGCCGTCTTTTTCCCGTGGGTCACTCCGGCTACGTACCTACACTTATCTTAATTTGAAATCACCCAGGTGTAAGCAGACTAAGTAGCTGATAATTATGATTTCAACTCCTCTTGCGTTGTTTCCGTGGCCGCCCTTGGCCTCTATTAATTGAATCAGTTCCAGTGAGCGATCAGCACTGAGAGAGTGATCCACTGTTCTCTGCCTCCGAGGTAAGCAAGTTACTGAAGTCCATGTCATTGCGCAGGATGATAAGCTTAGCGTCGCGCCACTCGTGGAATAGAGAACGGGACGAGACATTTCAGACGCTCGCTTTTCAAAGACGAGTCATTTCGCGCAGTGCTGGGGGAATCCAAGCGTTTGACGTGTGGAAGATTAACCACTGTCAGGAGCCCAAGTTCTATATTTGGCACTTCCCATGTGGCCCGTAGGTCTACAAACCCAAATGAGCAAAAAAAAAAAATAAAAAAATAAAAAAAACCCCGTTCTTGGAACTTGAGAGGCCAGTAAGTCTGGACAAGATGCAGTCTGTGGTGAAAACTGGAGGCGTGTTATGGAAAGCAGTCAAGCAGATGAATGATTTCTGTAGGGGAATGGAATATAAAGGAGACTAAATCTCAGAATTTGTCTATCTGAGAGATCGCATGTGTGACCAACAGTCATGATGCTTCCGTATGACAATCGAAAGAGGAGCTTATAGCAGAAGAGTGGAGGGCGTCAGTGACGACCCGAAGAAAGGACACGTTCTCGACTTTATCCGTGCACGCTCCAAAGCCTCTCCGGTGCTCTTTATTTTGGTTACAAGAGATTAATACCTCTAATCTGCTTTTAGTGCTTAGCTGGATAAATGAATGCAGGCTTTTGCGGGCTGAATGGCTCTGTTTGTCATTTCTCTCGCTCACCTCCTCGCTTTCTCTTTCTGTCATTGCCCAGGGCCACTAACTGCAATAGCCCATCACTCTCCACAGCTGGAAAGACAGTGAAGGACAAATCAACTGGCACAGCAACCCTTATGCTAATGTGCTGATACGACAAGCGGAGCGCTTTTCTGTCCCGGGGAAAAGGATCATTTCTTGTTAAAGATTTATACCACTCAACACACCGACTCCTCTATATACCGAAAATCTTTGTTTAGCATCTTTCTTATCGCGATATTCCCAAGAGGACAAGCAACGTTGTGGGAATTATAGATCAAACATATTCGAAAGAAATGTGATCTGGAAGTGTGATCTTAAAATGGCTCAGCCCTTAAAGACCAAGGAGAGAATCAGCAAAGCTCACACACTCTGGCCCCAGCACTCTCTCTCACACACGCACGATAAGACTAGCAGAACTGTCTTTATAGAGGGCGTATCTTTTCTGGTCTGAGAAGCAGGCTTGCTTTCTTCTGTTCTAAAGCCGAGCCCTGCGGCTTGGCCGCAGGCTATAATGACACTCGCTGCGAACTCTCCACCCACTCATTTGATCCAGCGCTTGATCTGGCCTCGTAGCCAATTCGACAAACAGCTTTCGCTTTTGTTATCTTAAGACCTCTAACACATCCGCATGCTCATATCCTCGTACTACGAACGTCGACGGAACCGACCTCTGAAATCTCTGATCTCTAAAGAAGAGCGTTCAGCCCATAATGTCGACCTGGTATCCGGATTCAGCTTCGGCTGTGGCTTGAACGAGAACACCACCCAGATTTAAGAACCGTACTGGATCTCGTGTTTGTGATTGTTAGACCACAGTTAGGCTTGGATCATACAAGAAGCTTGAGTTGAACAAACAGAGACCATGACTCGTGCCTTGTCTGTACTCTTCTGAAGGTAGCATGCACTTTCGGCATGAAAGCAGCGATATTCGCCCGTTTAGTTTTCCTTAAAGCTGACGATTCTCCCGCATAACGAGCCTTGTGTAAAAGCACACCCTGCTTAATGATGTACTCAAAGAGAGAGTTCCATTATTTCACTACATTCTCGCTGCCATCTGACATCAGACGCTCAGAAAAGCCTGGAGGTTCTTTATTCCTACAGCACAAATGATGCTTTTTCAGAGCGAGATGAAAGAAAGTTAAGATCCATCACCGCAAGCAGAAGCGGGTATTGTACTTCCAAGGGTTCTTGCCTTTGTTTTTATTTATTTATTTATTTTTACTTGTTTTAATCACTGCAAGCTATTGGTGGCTTTTGTTTAGGGAGCAGTTTGTCAGAAAATGAGTGGATGCAGCAGAATCAAGTTTAGTTCAGGTCCAGGGAGACAAAGATGAACAATGTAAATATGTAATCTAAAACCAACCCTCCGCGAACATTTATTTTCTACGTATATACACACACATGATACAAAGCTGCGATTTCAGCGACCGCATGACGCGCAACATTTGTGAGATTTTGTTCATTCTACGCAAAACAGGTACGACGGATCCAAAACCTTATATCCGTGGTTTCATCTTATCTTGTCTTATACAACCGTTCATTAAATGTGTATAGAGATGTTGTGGAGAAAAATAAAGCTTGAAAGTAAGTAGCAGAGATCATATGTATCTCAGTCCCTCCAGGATTTCACGATCGCAGAAATGAACTAACCTAACAATCTCTCCCTCTCTCCACCTCCCTCTCCCTCTGTCTTTCTGTTGAGCCACACATGATTTTATGGAGATGCCAGTGATCCTGACCCTTTCTGCTCTCCGGACCTGTCTGATCCATCCTGATGCCCTACTTCTGGATGGAGCTCTCATCAACTGGAGGCTACATTCTGCGACTGTGGATGACTCCAAGCAGTGCAGCCTGGAGATTGATGACGATGGTACCATTTGAAGTACAATGGAAATGGTTTTGGACCTTAATTCCACATGGACATTCTCGCTGTGGTTGCTGGGACTACGGTTACTATTATGGCCTTAGGACTGCAATTACCACGTATATTTTTTTTGCACTCAGGTCTCCTTTAGTGCACAGTGGACAGTGGACTAGTTCATCAAAAGACTTCATATAAAAACCATAATGAACTTTATTTTACTTTTACACTTTCCGTTGTTACCCAGATGAGGACGGGTTCCCTTCTGAGTCTGATTCCTCTCAAGGTTTCTTCCTCTTATCATCTTAGGGAGTTTTTCCTCGCCACCGGCTTGCTCAATAGAGATAAATTCGCACACTTAAAATCTGTATCCTGTGTTTATATGTTTCTGTAAAGTGCTTTGAGACACCATTGGGAAAAGCACTACAAAATAAAATTGAATTGAAATCAAACAAACTCCATGATATATGGAGGAGCTTGTGATTTTTCAAAATTACCGCAGATTTGGGCCGAGATGCATCATGGGGGATCATCCCTGCCAAAGTCCTCGTCGATTCACGTGCATCGAACATGAGTACAGCGAAAAGGTCTCATTTACCAACAAACATCGCTGTGAAAAACCCGTGCAAAACAATTTCGTGCAACTGCAATTCCGCCCATTAAAGAAGGTTTCTGCACAAAAATGACAAACAGTTACATCGCAAAATTTGAAAAAATTGGCAGCAAAATCAAGCGTTTTTGGCTGTAACATTCACACAAAAAAAAAAAGACCAGCAATGAAATCCTGTATGGACTGGTATCTCTGGCGAGTGTATGCAGCTAGTACTGTTAGCCTGAGTGTGCATGTAAACACAAAATAAAAGCAAAATATAAAACTAGAGTGCAATTTTCAACGAAAAGAAACCCACTCTAAAACTCATCCACAGGACAGTTCTTTCTGTGCACCTTTCATTGCAATCCCATTCCCATCTGCACATCCATCCACCCAGGTTTCCTGAACAAACATACAGCTCATCATAAATACAGTACATCATGGGCAAACTCTCCTTGAATTGTGACCACTGCCTTTAATAATGCCAGTCATGTCAACACCTCCGATCTCCCTGGTGTTTGATATTACCATCGACCTGCCAGATGTAGGACACTCAGAAAGTCACGCAGGCTGTGATCGTAGCTGGATGCCATTACGCATGCCGGAGACAAGTCATTTGTTGTACTTAATAATTCATACAGACATGATAGCAGGCCTCATAGATGCACATGCATTCGGAAAAAAAAAAAAAAAAGAAAAAAAAAAGTCTGCTGTATTTACACCGTGAAAAATTCATGCCGCTGTGTTAGAAGAGCCAGAGATTGGGTGATTAGAGCTCTGGCAAACAGGTCATTTGGGACAATTCTGCATGGATCATGTTTCCATTTCTGAGTTTGCATTATGCACAAGTAAGCTTACGCCACAGTAATGTCTGTTTAACTTGTTGGTTCAATAAATGTCTCTGGAAAATGGGCCAGCAGATTCCATGAAATGCTCAAATTAAGGTTAACAGGACAAGCCAATGTGTGAAAATATCACTGATAAACCCAAACGCTCAAGTAAATGCATACATCAGATTCTACACTGACTACGTTTACATGGACAGCAGTAATCTAATTATCGACCTTATTCTGAATAAGACAATATTGTGATTAAGGTGTTTACATGAGCTGCTTTTAGAATACTCCTTTCATGCTCCCGTTGTATATGTTCTAGAACATAGATCGATTAACGGCACACGTCATTACGTCACCGCGCCACGCCGTCCCCTCCAGAATTTCACGTATCGACTTACAGTTCGTCTTCGTTATGGTACCGTATACAGTTTTAGGTGTGTTATTTTTAATTTTACGAAAGCTTCAAGTGCAGTTAATTATTTGTCATGCTATACGTGTAAATAGACGACTAGTTGTAGCCGTGGGCTGCGTCCCAAACCGCATACTTACCTACTATATAGCAGCCGAGCTACATGTATATCTCCTACTATATAGTAGGTAAGTATGCGGTTTCAGACACAGCCGTGCTCCCTTATTTGCCGTAAGACGGTTGAGCACTGCCGTGTGTGTACGTGTCCTGTCACAAAATGCGGTGAAAACTCCCACACGACGTTAAAAGTGTGATTACGGTGTGTACATGTCTATAATACACTTCCATAATGCGACTAAAACAGGAAGATTAAGGTCATCAGAAATCACCGTTTACATGCTAGTTTCTTAATCAGAGTATCGTCTTAATCGGGTTAATATCGGATTATTGTTGTCCATGTAAACG
>JANDJT010000060.1:19797204-19817691 GCA_024331685.1 Stegophilus panzeri | reverse complement strand
TGCTAGTTTCTTAATCAGAGTATCGTCTTAATCGGGTTAATATCGGATTATTGTTGTCCATGTAAACGCACTGATTGTCTACAAGTATCTGGTCAAGGCAACTGATCTTGTGGATGTTTTAAGTAAAAGAACAACAGGGCATGCTGTTACATACACATACATACATACATACATACATACATATACACACACACACACACAAACACATATATACACATTATATATATATATAAAATGTTACCACCTTGAACTTACTGATATCCCAAAAGTGTTGATTCCTCTTATACCCCTGCAATTTGCCAACAAACCTCCACAAAAACAGTCATTTCCTGTTATCACTTTTGCAGCTATTAACAGTCGTTCCCTCACCAGACCAGACCTGGTCATTGTACCAAGAAACCATAAAGCACAAAGTCCTCGTTCCTGAGACAAGGCGGAAAACATACTGATCGATACAAAATGCTGACACTGGAGACTCCTTCCATAAACGTTAAATAAAGGTCTTCTTACGGAAAACTCCACTCCTCCATAACAATTTCTCCTTGTTAAATAGCAACACATTTTTCAAAATGTGTTTATCAGATTATGCGGGACATCCAAAATACAAGCAGCTGTTGCCATAGAAACGATGACATATTAGAACCTTAGCAGAAACCTGCGATTTTAAACTGCCACTACTGTCAAGCTGCTGCTACAGAAAACGATTCAACACCTTCTGACCAATCAGAAGTTCAACAGTGCTGTGGCATGAAGTGCTGTGGCAGTCCGGATCTAGATGTCTGAAATCCTTTACAGGCGAACTGCGTATGATTTTACACAGCTATTTATCTTTTCACAGAAGACTGCAATCAATGACACTCCAGTATCAGTAGAGCTGCTTATCTCTGCATAGATCTATATAACGTGAGAAAAATATATTCGGCACCTGAAATGTTTTTTAACCACCCTGGAAATTCTCTGCAAGGAGATTGGTGGTTTAGTGGTTAGAACGTTTGCCTTGCACATCCAGGGTTGGGGGTTCGATTCCCACCCTACCCTTTGAGCGTGGAGTTTGCATGTTCTCCGTTTGTTTTGGGGGGTTTCCTCTGGGTACCCTCCCCCAGTCCAAATATATGCGCTGTAGGCTGATTGGCATTTCCTAATTGTACATATTGTGTCAATAGGTGTGTGAGTGTGTGTGTGTGTGTGTGTGCGCGCGCGATTGTCCCCCCGCCTGATGCCCTGATTCCTCTGGGACAGGCTCCAGCCTCCCTGTGACAGAAAATGGATGGATGGAACAGCTCCCCCCCCAAAAAAAAAAGTTCAGAGGTTAGGAAGACTTGAAAGCTATGGATATAGGTGGGTCCTTGTGTAATTCAGTATCTTCACATCCTCTCAAACTGCAACATGCGCAACATAATTTGTCCACTGCACACTACATGAGTAATCAGCTACGTAACAGGCTAGACATAAACACCACTCGGATGTCCCACAGGTGTTTAGCTGGAGGTGTCCTTGCAAAAGCAATGCTTTTTAAATCAAAGGAGTCACACACATCAAGCTAATTCTACGAGCTTAGCGTAGACATTGCTGGAATCACGCTTTAATTAACGTTACATTGTGCACTTCATTTGAACGTAGGGGGCTTTAGAAAGAGGTTCGAATGGAGAGCCTGGAATTCAAAAGGAATGAACAAACTCTAAATATAAAAAAAAATAAGTGTCGAAATATGGCAGAACCTCGAAACGCTTACAGAACTCTTAAGTGATGTCGTATTGCTGACTATTTGAGACAAACCAGGTCATGAGAAATCACACAAATGGTATGAGCAGCAGGAAAGTGAGGTATAGCTTCCCCACATCGCTAAATCATTTCTGCTGCAACCTGCAGGACATTTTTCCACTTGAATGCCCATGTTCCCTTGAACGACGGTGGAAAATAAGAGCAATGTGAGAAGCTCTTAAAAGCAGAAGGTAAAAATAACAGCAGTGGCTCAAGCAGTAGCACAAGAGGTCTTGGGTGGATGCCTCAGAGCCACAAGAGCTTATTATTTGGCTTGCTCCAGCTTATTTCAGACGACATGACAGGGCTTGAGCCAACTCCAGGAGGTCCTCTAACCTTCTACCGCGCACACACACACACGCGCACACACACACACACACACCTCTCAGTGACTGAGTCCAGCTAGTTGGCTGATTACTCACTCAAACCCGTAGGTGGTCGCCCTTTACCCATATCCACACACACACACACGCCCCTAGCATCCTGCTTGCTTTATTAAACTGCAGAAATACAACTGAATCCATTTTTCCTTGCTATTCCGTAAAGACTTCCATCATTTCAGACAGAACTGGAAAACAAACAAACAAAAAAAATTCCTCTTTACTCAGAGTCCAGCAAGACAAAAGCTTCTCTTGTATCATGTATACCACTAAGCTGCCATGTTAAGTTAGCAATCCCCCCCACCCACCCCCACACACAATCACAGTTCAAGCCATCTCTACTATCCAAATTGTATTTTAATTACCAGACAATGACCAGAACTGGCGTAAATTACAGGCATGTTCTCACCGAATTTAACATCTAATTAGATAAACAGTGGAGAGCCATATGTCTGTGCAGAGTGTATTAACGGTAAAACCGTGCGGGAGAGAAGAGCAGGGGCGTTCACGGGAGAGCAGTCTTGCGTGTGTCATTACAGAGAGTTTTGATGTGGACGGCGTGACCGAAACCCCGCTGTTTAACGATCAGGATGACGCAGCTCGAGGATCTCGCAGAGCTGCATCGACAGTGAACCTCGCTTCTCTCCGAATTACAGCTCTCATCTCTTTCACCCTCAACCTTCCCAAAGCAAATCCATCACGCCCCTCCCCCCCATCTTCATGTGCTCTAGTCGCTCTTATTGATCCCACTTTTCATTAACTGCAGCTGTTTTGCCTCCAACGGTGCCAATACTGTCCTAAGACAAAATTGATTCTTTTTCTCTCTGCTCCTCACGACACAAAGCATTAAACATGACAAAGATTATCGCAACGCCATATTTACATACAGCAAGAGAGACGTACAACTCGGACCACGCGTACCACCTCCGGGCCACTTGCCCCATGGGTGCTAAACATTGATGGGTATTATGAGCAATTTTGTAGTTGAGGACTTAAACACATTTAAAATTGAATAATTTATTAGTCAGTATTTCAAAATGAACAGGGTGTGTATTAAACTGTTTCGCTTTTCTTAACGGTACTAATTTAATAACAAATAACATTTCGGGGTTTTTATTTATTTTTTTAGGCTTAAAAAAAGTCTTAAGAACTAGGCCGCTGAGTAAATAAAATAAATAACCATGCATAGGCTAGTTAAAGTGCACCTATTATGGTTTTTCAGATATTACCGTTCATGTAGTGTGTTATATAGAGAGCTGTTTGTGAATGTAAAATGTCTGCAAAGTTTCACAAATCAAAGCGCACGACAAATGGAGTTATTGACTCCCAAATGAAGGAAGCGATTCTGAACAGCTGAAACGAGTCATTAGTAATTCCAGACTTACTTCCTGTATTAACCTACGTAGGTTTGTAACAAAAAAAAAAAAAAAAAAAAAAACCTGCCTCTGGTTTTCATTGGCTGCTCATGAACAACGTGTACTTTGACCCGTCCTCAAACACTACCGTTAAGGTTGCATCCTGAAACAGTTAGGTGTTTTCTGCGCTGCAAAAGAAAAACCACTTTGCATGGACTCCCAAAGGATGAGGATGTTAGAATTCATTTTTAAAACGTTACCAGCAGTTCAACTCAGACCTTTGTTTGTGCACAGCTGTTAGCCTGTTAGCGGTTAGCCTCTGCTAACCGGCTAACTCGTGTTATTGTCAAACTACATATAAACTTACCACTGAGAAACGTCCTGTTATCGTCGTGCTTGCGATGGTGGTTCCGGTTCGAGTCACTACCGGACTCGGGCTCAAATCGATATTGCTGTGTACGTGTACAGTCAGTGCCCAGCTGTTAGCCTGTTAGCCTCTGCTAACCGGCTAACAAACATTCTTTCAGACTGAGCTGAAACTCTGATATGGTAGTGGGCGTTTCCTTTTCGACATGCGCTGTAAGACCAATCACAACAGACTGGGACATCTGACCAATCAGAGCAGAGTATGAATTGAGCAGAGTATGAGTATAGAATGAATCATGATGAGAGTATTCTCAATCCCAAGATGCATCTGAAGTCTGGTTATATTGGGGTATAATTTAGGCAGAAATGGTGTCACTACTGTATATAAGATCACAACATACAGGCATTTGTATCACCTACAGTACATGTTTTATATATACACAGTAGAATGCTATTTGAAATTGAGCTGTATACATTTGTGACACATTATCTTACTACATATTCACTATTTTCACTAAGATATTAAAATATCAGCACACTTGTCATCATTTAGTTGCGTGTTCACCATCACTACTGACCAAACTCACTGTGTCAATAGAAGCCCTATAAGGCACACATGTGATGGCGTCATTCATGTAAAAGGTCTGGGGATTTTTTTTTTTTTTCCCCCCAGTCAAAAAGATAGAAATCTGCACATTTCAAAGAGCATTTTTCTAATCGATTAGGCCGTTACATACATACTGAGTACTTGAAGAGATAACGATTTGTGCACATAACTAGTGACAACTTCTGAGCAATTAAAGGCACAAAGAAGCGCGGTGCTGTCAATCACAGCTTTTCAGAGTTATCATGTGCACTGCTCACTATTCCCTGCTGCGGAGATCATTTAGCAGTCACAAGGCCAATCAAGTGCCCTCCCAGAGGGTCTCATCCTGCCCTCATCCTCAAATCAGGCTTGTTAGAGACAGCATGATAAAAATAAATAAAATTTAATAATTTTTTTTTTTTTTTTAAAAACACAACAAAAACGGCCTTTACTGACTTTCTCTCCATTTCAGGGTCTTCTCCTTCCTCAAACCTTTTCGATTTCCTTATCTGTGGCCCGTCTAGCGATCATACTTCTCTTTGCTCGTCTCATCCGTCTTTCGTTTGAACCATTTCAACCTCTCCTAATATTTCAATCCATCCTTTCCCATAATCACATAAACCCTGTTCTAATATTCTCTCTTAATATCGGTTTCTCTTTTTCAGTCCTATGAAATTCTCTATCCCTTCAGAATATCCAAACTTCCAATTAAATCAACCTTATTCCATCCACTATGTCTGTCTCTCTCTCTCTCTCTCTCTCTCTCTCTCTCTCTCCCCATCTCCATCTCGCTCACGCTAAAATGAAAGATGATACCAGAGGTGCACATTCAAAAATGAACGGCACGACCTGGCTGCCACATTGCTCTTTCCTTCTTGCTGTATAATTACTTCCTCTCCCTCTGGACGCCGGATAGAGGCCAAATAGAGGAATGCCACCAGCAGCCAGCCTGCAAGCGCCCCGGGCCAGTGAGGAGCTCAGTTCAAAAATCCCGAGCTGTCTTGTATGGACAGGCAAACACCTGATTTTGAAAGCACCTGGGTGCATCCTCTAGAGATTCGGCACAGGTATGGCCACCTTTCTAAATTTATCCTCTGAGCTCATCCTTTTCTTTCTCTCCTGTTTCTCTGGTATTAAAGTGGATGGCATTGCATACAGCTGTACCTGCAACAACAGAACACTGGCAGCCCTCCAGTCTCTGCGACGTATGGCACATCTGGGAAACCAGTCAACGCACTGGATGTGTTTTCAAGAAGCACATGACGAGAGTATTCCAAGTCCCAAGATGCATCTGAAGTCTGGTTATGAGGATCAGAGTATAAGACATAGCAACACATGGTGGGCATGTTTATGTTATTCTACCTGATGGCAAGGATTTACCTGGCATTGCTTATTCGTATTGGCAGTGTTCCAACGTTTCTTGTATACCGGCATGACAGGAGAGTGGCACGGAGTTAAAGTCGTATCCAAAGGGTTGCATTCAGAGCCATAAATATTTCATCCCATGGAGTCACAGCCAATTTCTTATATTCACTGTAATTAAGCATGCAATCCTGAAGGGGAAACTGGAATGAAGCCCTAAATTAGAGGGCTTCAAAGCAATCAATCAGGGTCAAAGCTGGTACATAGCACACAGAGTGACACAGAGTAACCGAGTCCATGGACATCATTTCCACCATTAATCAAAAACCGCTGCCTCTTGATCACTGACGGATCTGGAATCTCTGCTACAAAATCTGATTCTGACATCTACACGAATCACTGTCTCGACTGTCTCTTGTTTCTGGTTTGACTAATGCTCTGGGTTCTCACTATCACGCTGTACCCCAAAGACCACTTTAAAAAAAATTTTTAAAAAATAAAATAAAAAAAGCGCCAAAGCGTTTGCCACTTATAGAAATCTCTCCGACAGTGTAAACAGATCGTAACACTTCTGTGCTCGTGGGAATATGCTTGACGCAGCTACGGTTGGTAGAACCGCAGTGCATTTCCTCTCCACCCACTGCCCAGCTGCCGTGACTCCCGAGCCACAAGGTCGGCTCCACCCAAGGTCGCAAACAGAGTGAGTAAATATCGCCGCTTCGCATCTCCTAAAACCATCCACCCACCCCTTAATTACACGTCCACCTCTTTCTCGTCAGGCCCCACTTGAAAGATGGCGTTGCCGCTGTGCTCGGCAGCCTTTAATGCGGCCCGTTTTATGGTTTTCGCTCGAAATTCCACCGTAGACTGCAAATGGCTGGGAAACGTGTGGTCTGGTGCGGGTTTGGTTACTATGGAAACATGTAGCACTGTTTACCTGGCCTTACGATGGGAATATCTTGGGTTTCATAATGATCTAATGAGATGTCAGATGATCTAGAGTGAGAAAGAAAAAAAGAGAAAGAGAGATTGCTTTGTAAATAGCAAACATGGTGTCATCTAGCCTATGTTTAACTTTAGAGGACGTATAATTAAAGCTGCCGGACTACTGGAAGACGCACTAAATTATACGACGGAGGTGCAGACCATTCCAGAAGAGAATTCTGAGGGGAAAGTCTTATACGTTAAGGCCTCCTTTTCCTTCAGACTGGAGAGCCTGGAGACTAATGCAGACTAAATGTGGAGAGAAACACCTCACTGGATGGACGGACACCTTCAGTAGGCCTCTGTTTTTGAATTCATGAGAGTGTATGAACTTCATTGGTGCTCAAATGTCTGGACTGGCCCACCTGTTTCAAAGTCCAAGAGCATATATCCAGACAGTCTATACTGTTGGGGGACACTGGGCTTTTGTTGAGCTAAGCAGGCAATATGAGAACGCTCATGTTTCACTGAGAGCTCTCGCAGACGGACCAGGGTATGAAAGGACGTGAATAGTTTTAGAATTGCAAGGCTCCTGTGGATGGTATCTTTCTAATAAACTGAGATGTGCATGAAATTAATAAGCAGATGGTGACAACAAATTGTGAAGCCAGCATGGCGTTAAAACAGCTCCTTCCTGCCTCAGTCTGCAGATATAGCCAAATTTAAATGACAAGAGCCCGACTGAATGGCGCCCGCAAGCGCAGGCATACAGGATCCACTTCAAATCCTGCGAAACGTGATTCCATCAGAACCACTTCCATTCATCCAAATTTATAACATGCTAGATAGCTAAAATCAAGAACTTCCTCGAAACTTGCCTGCTTAATGGTTCGTTCCGCTGTCAAGGAACAACTCTGATGAAATTATGATGAGCGTTTAAGCGTCTAAGAAGCTTCCAAAGCCACGCTGAGGTTAGACGTGTGTACCTAAGCACCGTTCCCATGCCGAGTGTGTTCCAGCTGCCTCGCTGTAAAGTGAGCTATGCTCTAAATTTGAAAGTGGCAGAAACTGGGACACCTACCACACAGACCTTGGGTAGAGGGCACACAGGAAAAGACACAAAACTAGACAGAGACAAAGCACGGATCAAAATGGAACGCAATGGCAGGGGCTGTGCGTTACAATTTCAGCCGAAATGCCACAAAGGCATACGCTGGTGTCAGTAGAACGTCATATCGTTTCACAAGGTGCTATGGGACATTCGGTCCTTCTTTCCTGCCAAGCCTCAGAGAGATTTTTTTTTTTATTGGCTGAAGCGCCAGTTTTCTCTTTCTGCAATCTAAACATTTAATCTAAGATGAGAAAAAAAAAAAACTAATTTAAAAAAAAAAACAAAAAAAAACACACCACACAGATTAGAAACCACTTTACCAACCCCACGGCGTCATCCCTGGGGACGAGAAAGAGACACAGAAGCCAAGGATTGATCCGAGAAAATGATAAAGGACGCAGAATCACATTTCTCGGCTGTCGGTTCACGCTTTATTTCTCTCTGGCCGAAATGAACGCTTTATTTAAAGCGAATTAAAGTGGAATTAATACAGTTGACTGAGTTACACACAGCCGTCACACGGCAAGTAATATAAAGCAATATTCTGTCCTAAACCCCTCTTTCCAAACTCGGTTCCATGAAATGAGGTCAGTCTGCACGGCCCCGTTCTAACCTCAGCTCGCTGTCTCCACCGAGATAGCTGGGGAAATTAGGATGCTGTGACTGAGCCATGGAAAGATCCCAACGTTTGCAGCGCATGAGGACATTCGAAACCTGCGACGGCCATAAACACTGAAAAAGGTCATTACGGTTTCCCGCTCGGTCTGTACTGCATATATTCATATTGCAAAATGGCGTATTGTGTACTACACAAACACGGTTTATCCAGTGATTCGACACGTCCAAAATGCTGCTTTGTTCTAGACAAAGATGAAGGGATGGTCAAAATTCAATTTCTTAGCACTGGAGTGAAACGGGGAAAAGAAAAAAAAGAAAAAACGACACGGCATAATTACATTACACAAAAGTGATTTTTAAAAGAAGAGGATAAAAATGGGGCTCAGACTTGATTAACTGGAACAGCATTCTAATCGGGTTTCTGGAAGAAGCCAATCCCGTCTCTGGCTCTAACCCCCCGGAGGGATGCAGGATCATATTAATGAGAGAGGGCCTGAGCTTTCAAATGAGATCATTCTGACACTAATTCGCCAGACAGAAAACCAACATAGACCATCCACCGATACACAGCAATGGATAGGGGCATATCAGTAAGCAATGAGCTACCTCAAGTAGGCAATTAGTGGAAGTGAAAGGCACACTTTTGCGAAGCTTGAGTGGGTATCTATTCGGGAAACAATGTTGTCTGTAACGGAGGGTGGAGATGAAGAGGCAAATTGGGAACTGTCTGGAGAAGGGGGGAAATTTTTTTCCGGATAAAGGCTGACGGCAGACAGCGCACAAAAACAAGTGTCATATCCTCACAGCCGTGATTGCTTATCGAGTCTGTAGGAGTCAGATGCTGTCTGAAACGGAGAGAGAGAGAGAGAGAGAATGCAGGAACGCACTTGCTGTTTTCAGAGACCTGAAGACAGAAAGACAGATCAGAGAAACACTGAACATTTGTTATTGGCTGTCCAGAGAAGTCTAGACCATGACAGAACCGTCCGGCAGCAATGCGTCTATGAACTCTAACAGTAACGTGAGCTAATCGAACAGTTTCGACCTGTCTACGGGGTAAGATGAACACACAGATATGCTAAAATGGCGAACCAAACCAGATAAATGTGAACAAAAACTGGCCACCATAAGATTAAAAAAAAACAAACAAAAAAAAAAAAAACCCTGTGTGTTTTGAATAATTCAGCTTTATCAGAACCACCTGGTCTTAACAAACAGAACGGTCTGTTCCCAAACGTTAGACAAACAGCACAGAAAACTAGGCTCTCCACTACAGCAGCCCCAGAGGCCTAGAAGCATAAGGAGTGGCCAAACCAAGGATAATGACTACAGCGGCAGCACCCGTTAATATGAAGATCAGTAGAAGACCAACATCGGTACAAACCCTGCTCAGGCTTTGCTGGCCTTCATGCTGGCCAATATGTCAGAAAATATTTATTCAGACCGGGGGAAGGAAGAAAAAAGAAAAAAAAAAAACTAGTTCAGAGTTTTCAAGGCCAGAGGCCATGAAAAAAAATGAAAGCCATGGAAAGTGCTAGGCTGAGGAAATTCTAAGCACAACAGTCTATTATTTTAGGAGCTCCTATTTTCCACCTGGCCCTGTGACGTTAATCTGACCCATCTAACTGGTCTAGGAGATCATGTTGGGGATGGACGACTGATGAGCTTCACTGGGTGGATATGCAGAAGAGATTGCTAGCAGTAAGGACTTTTCTAGAATAAGGGTTACAAAAGTAGAACCACGCAGACTGGAACTGTACCTGGATGTATAGCCAACACGTTTGGGTTTTTTTTTTCTCCACTAGCATACTACCCTCTCTGGCTCTCTTCTTCTCTTTCCAGGCCAGTCTTTTTTTTTTTTCCATGAGCCCTCTGAGAGCAGGATTTATTTTTGTTGCCAGGACAGAAAAAGAACGAATGAGCCAAAAAGCGAATGTGTGTAAAAACAGAAGGGTTGATAGAACACGCCTGTATGTAAGTAACGTCACCTGTGCGTATGTTCTACTTAACTGGCTTACCATATAAAGCTTTATAATGAAACCACCCACACGTTTCATTGTCACCTTCCACTGGTAAAGCAATGGAAGCTTCTTCTCTTGATAGTTTCCCCTTATTTACACCCATTCCAGACCTCAAAAGCCTCAAACCCTGACCAAAGGGTCAAGAGCAAAATTACAAAGGCTCATTAGGACGATTTAGTCTTAAACTGTTTGGAGTCCTAGCTCTAGACTTTGTTTTTTTTTAAACCATAAAAAGTGTCATTATAAAGTGCATATACATTTACTGAAGAACATTAATGAAAAAACAAACAAACAAACAACAACAACAACAACAACAACAAAAAAAAAAAAAAAAAAAAAAAAAAAAACATTCCTATGCCCACACTGGAAGTTTTCAAATAAAGATGCACACCCTGCCCATTTCCAAAATGGGTTATGAGAACACAACATTTTTTTTTTGGGTCCAGAAAGAAAATGGAGTGCTATTTACTATGCTAGTATGTGATCTGGGACGAAACGCCATTTTGGATGCGATGTAGTTCAGTTCAGTTCTTTATTGCCCACGTGGGAAATTTGATTCGCAGCTTGGTATGCCAACACGATTTATAAAAGACTAACAACAATAAACACAATACACTACATAAACATAGGAATACAATACGGAAAAAAAAAGAATGTTTGTATCTATTGCTCCTGGCCCTAGTAACTCTATGGGCGTGTCCTGAATATAAATTCTTCATTTACAGAATGACTGAGATCACTCACAATATTCCCTGCTTTCTGCTAGACTTAAATGTGTCTGAAGCTTTCGCCTGCTGTATTGATGGGCTTTAACTTTCGAAAAATAAACAAACAAATAAATAAATAAACATTTTATTCTCAATGCCACAAAACACCCAAACGCAGTTAAAAGCAATTTGTTGTGCATGCAACAATATTGTTTTCACCATAATAAAATAACCCCTCTGCTTGCAAACCCAATTGTGCTGGCTTAGGATCTCCACTTTCAAGACAGCCTTTGCCCTTGTTTCTGTAAACTAATATAAAATTATTACGCGTCCGTGCTGATGAGATCTGACTGAACAGCCATCTTTTTTTTCCTTAAGTTTAAATAGTAATGAAATGCCTCCGCTTAAGTGAGAGATAAGGAATATAAAATGTTGTCGTCACCGACGATAACTGCTTCCTGAAAGCGTGACTGCGTAACAGAATGGAAGCATTCCCGAGCACCAACAGCTGTAACAGCAGCTCTTGTAATGTTATTGCTCTGAAAATCTCACCAAAATAAATAAACAAACAAACAAACAGCATTTTTGTTTTCATGCTAAATGTCTACATTGTGTTATGAGAAAGATTGTGCTGAATAAAATGAGCCCGTACTGAGAAGCATGGAGGAACCGTTTGGAAACCAGGCAGAATCTCTGGCTTTGCTAAATGCAGAATTGGACTAAACCCCTCGAACTCTCTTTTCACTGAATGGTCAGAGGTAAATCAGAGCAAGCTGCTACACAGCTCACTGAGAAACCTCTCCAGATCATGAATATATTTTTTGTGCAGAGTCAACACATGAAACACGCAGAGACTGAGCATTTCACACCTTTGTGGCATTGGAGAATTGGAAAGCATCCATTCAGAGATTATTCTCGAGTATATCTCACTCACACACACACACACACACACACACACACACACACACACACAGCTACAGCCACAAAATAGCACCGGGCAGCATCTTGCAGGGAAAAGACAGTTGGTGGTTAGAATAGGTGTGAAGCAATGCTGGGAATTGAAACAAATTGCATTAAAGTCCAGTGTGAGGTGTGGAAGAAGGAAGCCCCTATGGCCTTTTTATTACTTCATTGTTTCACACCTGAAAGAGGAGGAAACGAGATATAGCTCCAAGGGACAGGGGCACTTTGATGAAACGCGGGAGTGCTATGTGTGAGAGAACGAGAGAGAGAGAGCGTAGCGGTGGAGGACGACTGCACTGAGATGTGCGCGGTCGTGATTCTTGCTTCGCTCCGCTGCTCGCAGTATTTTAAAGGAGTTCAAAGGCGCCACTTACATGCACACATGAAAGACTTGCTGTGTGGGTGGTGCCACCTCTACCCCAACGGCTCCGTTCCCGCACACGTCTGAAGAGCTAAATTTATTATTCTGATTTAAGCATATACGTCAAACTGGGATACAAAACAAAACAAAACAAAAAAAGCTTCGGATAGAAAGTTGATGATTATGATGAGGATGATGACGAGCCTTGTGAAAAGTTCTACTGTACACTGCTCCAGAAATGTGAAGGTTCAGTCAGTGATTCAAGCGTATTAAGAAAATGGCAGCTACCATGGCATCCAAGATATTCAGATGATCAGATTTCACAATATAACCATACTCTCCTATATACACAGTACACTGACTGGTTCTACCAGGGGTTCCCAAACAAGGGGTCAAGATTCCACCTGATTTACAAATGGGAACGGGTTAAAAACGTCTCCGATTCTGTTTTATTCGTTTATTCTCTCCAACTATGAAGTAGTATTTTGTGTGCTATATTTAAGCAAGCCATTTTTAAATGACGTTTGTGCTATTTTAGGTTTTTTTCGCTATCCCGACACACTGGCTGCGTCCGAAACCGCATACGTACCTACTGTATAGCAGGCGAAAAGCAGTACGCCAGAGGGGTAGTACGTCCGAATTCTAAGTATGCGAGAACCAATAGGCGAGAAATACACGGATGGCGTACTGCTACGGCGAGATTTTGCGGTACACAACGGATGCACGCTAGGCGAGTCAAACAATCCCATGATGCAACAAGACTGGTGCGGACGAGCTCAGAAAAAACCCCAAAAACAAACGCGGAACACAGCGTCGTCTCTTTTTATGTATTAAACCTTGATTAAACAGGACTTGTTTAACAGTTCCCGAATAAATTGTTAACTCGTTTAAGATTTTTGTGTTTATGATGACGTCGAAGGTCACATGACAACGCTAACATGGCGGATGTAGTATGTCCGGGATTGTAGTCATAATACTCACATGTACCGATTAGTACATACTGTTTCAACGGCAATGCAGTACGTACCGTCATAGCAGAGGATTTCGGATGCTGCCGCTATCTACTATACTGTATGCTAGCTCCTGAACAATATCAAGTGACTCAACTCAACTGGAGAAAAACAAACATTTATTTAACATCTATTTAATACGGATTTACAAGTTTGGCATTTCCAAATGGTCAACAGTGTGTGAATGGGAGTGTGTGTGTGAGATTGTGCCCTGCGATGGGTCGGCACCCCGTCCAGAGTGTCCTCCGCCTTGTGCCCCGAGTTCCCTGGGACAGGCTCCGGGCTTCCCCCGCGACCCTGTGTGAAATAAGCGGTACAGAAAATGGATGGATGGAAGATTGCCCAGAAAGTTCGGGAAGCTATGATGAGTAATTTTTATATTTTTATATTTATATTTTTATATTCCCACCGTGATGCTAAAAAAAACAACCCAGACCAAAACCTAATAAGTTCTTCCTACTCTACTGACATGATGCTGGTGTCTGATCCTGACACACTTCTACTGCTGTGACTCGTCTCGCACTCTGGACCTGCCCGATTCATCCTGATACGCTACTTCGGCACTTGTGACTCACTTTGTGCTGCTGTGGTACCACATGGATCCCCTGAAGGTTTACACTTTCCAAAATCACACTTGCTTCAGTGAATCTCACCTGGATACTGACTTACTGCCGTGTGCTCGAATACTGAACATCCTTTAACATATTTAGTACTATATACACACGGTTGCAGACGTGTAATGATTTATAAACCCGCTCTCCAGTGTCACCAGAAGACGATAGGTTCTCTTTGGAGTCTGGTTCCTTTCAAGGCTTCTTCCTCATGTTGTCTCAGGGAGGTTTTTTTTTTTTTTTTTTTTTTTTTTAAACTTTGCTACTGTCGCCTCTGGCTTGTTCATTAGGGAGCTAAATCTATACCTGGATTTTATTGCTTTGTGAAAATGCCTGTTTACATCACTATACAAATACTACAGTGCAAGTTCCTCTTTCTAGAAGTGCATATAGGTTATTGTCTCTCTCTTCTGACAATACTATTCACGAAATTTGGCCAGAAAAGCAGCGCACCCGTTTCCATTGCCTTTCCCTAGTTCGAGTTTCCTTACCCTGGCAGCTTACATAGAAATAGTTATGCATTAAATGACAAGATTAGGTGCTTGTGTAAGTTAATGACGACCTCAAACGGAAATTCTTTCCCTAACGTGACATTTCCGCGTGCACCAGGCGCTGCACTTTTCCTGAAAGATAGCCGTGAAGGTGAAAATGGGGGACGGGGAGATGAAAGAAAAAAAAAAAAAAAAAAAGAAGAAGATATTGTAATTCAAGAGATTGATACTACTAAATCATGCACAATAGGACCAGGAACATAAATGAACAAGGTTTCTGAAGTTTAACATGCTAACCAGCAGGTACTCGCCCAGTAAAGCTTAGTGTCGGTCATGTGATCATCCCTGGGTGAACTCTTCATCTGTTACAGTAGTTCAGCCGTCGCCATCGCCCCTGCGCTTAATACGACGATGTGCACGGAATATCGCAACGTTTTGTACATGTCAACGTCTCTAAATGTCATTTTCTCTCGTCTACACAGCCGCCTGCATATTTCATGACCTGAAAGCACGGGCTGTCTGCATATTTCATGATCACACAAGCCCACAATCCTCTACACGAACTGAAGGGCTGTTCGGGTCAAAGAGTCAGCAAGCACAAGTGCGATCAGATGTCCGTGAAGACTAAACAGCCGCTTAGAACTGTGCCACTGTGTCTCTACAGTATGCCTGGCCTTCGTTTATAGAGCAGGCCCGCTGGCCTACGGAGCAGGAAAGCAGTGACCAGTCTGAAAGATAGCTGCTCCACACAAAAGCCTGACCTACACGGTTCAATCTGTCCAGAAAGACACGCCTGATCAATCACTGTGTGAAATGTGTCTGGAGTGTTTAGTGCTCAATCTCGCAGGTCATGAAATTCAGTGGGGCAGCGTGCACCTGTCAAAACACACAGTCTCACTCACACACACACAGGTGTGGGTATTACAGTTTACAGGCATGTATAATCTGTATATTTTCTTTTGTTTCTACACAGATTCATTTTCCCGTACCACATGCAGCTTCATTTCCACCCAAACCCAACAAAAACATGCCTTTTTTTGGTGATGTAAGAGAATTCATCTCTTTCGTAGGATCCTTATGAAAGACTTTTGACTTGTTTAGTCGATAGACAGATAGAAAGATAGACAGATAGATGGATAAAGAGATAGACAGATAGATAGATAGATAGATAGATAGACGGATAAAGAGATAGACAGATAGAAAGATAGACAGATAAAGAGATAGACAGATAGAGAGACAGATAGAAAGATAGACAGATAGATAGACAGATAGATAGACAGAGAGATGGACAGATAGAAAGATGGACAGACAGATGGACAGATAGAAAGATAGACAGATAAAGAGATAGATAGATAGATAGATAGATAGATAGATAGATAGACGGATAAAGAGATAGACAGATAGATAGATAGATAGATAGATAGATAGACGGATAAAGAGATAGACAGATAGATAGAGATAGATAGATAGACGGATAAAGAGATCGACAGATAGATAGATAGATAGATAGATAGATAGATAGACGGATAAAGAGATCGACAGATAGATAGATAGATAGATAGATAGATAGACGGATAAAGAGAGACAGATAGATAGATAGATAGATAGATAGATAGATAGATAGACGGATAAAGAGATACAGATAGATAGATAGATAGACGGATAAAGAGATAGACAGATAGAAAGATAGACAGATAAAGAGATAGACAGATAGAGAGACAGATAGAAAGATAGACAGATAGAAAGACAGACAGATAGATAGACAGAGAGATGGACAGAGATAGATGGACAGATAGAAAGATAGACAGATATATAGACAGATAGAAAGATAGACAGATAGAGATATACAGATAGATAGACAGATAGATAGATAGACAGATAGATGGACAGAGATACATGGACAGATAGAAAGATGGACAGACAGATAGACAGATAGAAAGATAGACAGATAAAGAGATAGATAGATAGATAGATAGACAGATAGATAGATAGACAGATGGACAGATGGACAGATGGATATATGGACAGATAGAAAGATAGACAGATAGATAGACAGATGGACAGATAGATAGATGGACACATAGATAGAAAGACAGACAGACAGACAGACAGACCGACCCCAGGATCAATCTTGAGCTCTGGTTACTGTCCGAGTGAAGTTTAGGTACTGTATGGATATTGTTGCCGGTTCTCCGGTTTCCTCCCACCTCCTAAAAACACATAGGTTGAATTTCCAACACTAAATTACCCTTAGGTGTGAATAAGTGTGTGTGTATGTGTGTGTGTGTGTGTGTGTGTGTATATATAGTGCACTGACATGGACTGGCATCCATTCCAGGGTGTAATCCAGCCTCACACCCAGTACTCCCGGATCCGCGGTGATCCCGACCAGGACAACGCACTTAATGAAGATGAATGAATGCATACGTTAACGAACGTATGGAAATACCTGTGAATGTGATGCAGATCAACCACAAGCACTGGCCATCGCATTATTAGCATAAAACATCCATCTAGTACACCGCCATGTTCGCGAACACAGTTGGCTACAGTTAGCTCCATATTTTTTGGTACATAAACATATCAAATGAATAACACAAATCCAGTGAATGATAGTTTGATCTAAAACACATGGTAATGCTTAGACTTGAGATGGTTGACGATAGCATTGGGAGTCGCCAATAGATTCCATCTATCGCGATGGATGTCAAGCTGCACGGTTTAAGGGTCTCACTGTTTACAAACATGATGTCTGCAGCTTTAGGATCGACAAAAATAAACTGTGTTGCATCTCACAATACGCGTTTCCTTTTAGCCTAATTTGTCGTCGTATACGAATCTTATTAGCCTATATTGTCCGACTTCAGAGATCACTACCCCCTACCCCCACCCCCCTCTAAAGCCACAAGTGATATCATCAAGCAACGATAGTTACAGGGACGATAAGATGATGGTATCTCACACTATCTCACAAGCCAAGTAATGATATAGTTTTATTGGAATGCAATTTTTTTTTCCTCCAAACAGCACAATTGTTTTGCCAAATACTGTTTTCCCTCAGATCGAACATCTGGAGAAGTGTTCCCTGGAGAGGATAACAACAGTGATCTTTCTGTAATGTCTAACAAGGTTGTTGACACCTGTAGAGGACCTTGGACCACTTCTTCATGCAGAACATGAACGTGGTGGTGGGAGTAGTCATAATAAATCCACTACTTCAAGACACATCATTAGGCACAGACACCAAAACTGACCTGCTTGCATATTTTAGCTCAGAATGATGGTTGCACAATCAGCCAGGAGGTTAAGAACTGGCCATAGATACTGTAGATCATCAACTAGGTAATAACCCCACACGGAAATGGTTCAAGAAACACAAAGGTTTTGCAATGACCATCTCGGTCTCCAGATTTAGACCGTACTGAAAAGCTGTGGTCTGAACTAAAGAGGATGTGCAAGAAATATAAACATGCTTGGAACCTTCTGCAGAAAGAAAACGGTCCACAATCCCTCTAGAAGTATCTTCAAAACTTGGTTTGGAGTCTCAGTGCAGTTATACTCTCCAGGGGAGGCTTAGTCATGGTGTGCAAATAATTAGAAAACCAGAAAAACTGCACTAATTAAAAAAAAGAAAAAAAAAAGAAAGAAAGAAAGAAAGAAATATTATGCATGAAAAAAATAATGTGTTCAATTAGAAACCATACAGTATTCTCATGTGTACAGGCTTGTGCTCTCACTCATTGGACACACACATTATATACACACACACACGTATGTAAATAACGTATATGTATACGTATGTATGTATATATTCATGTTGCCATATTCTAGAGTTGACTGTATATTGCAAGAACTCACAAAAAACAAAAATGGCCCGAATCTTTTCAATTTGATCTTGATTAAGTGTAAAATAACGAGTGGAATTCTCACTCATGGAACAGGCTACTGGTGTACAAGAGCAGACGCTCAGCCATCTAAGGAAAGGTGAGGACCACAGATGCGAACACATTTTTTGGTTGTACATCCCTCTGGCAGACAGTGGTGAGGCTCATTACTTATACAGAATATTCTGATGAAAGCCAGGCAGCTTCAAGACACATGCTGACAAACACTCAGCATCAAGCATTATCTAGGAAGAGGAGAAAAAAAAAAAAAAAAAGCAATCAGGCCATTAAGCTGTAGAACAGTAGGTGAGAATCCTCATCAAATGTTTCTGGGCCAGCCCCTGTTTTCAGACACAAGCTTTTTCTTTTTTCTCCCCTCCTCATGCTTTTGCTTTACTTCCTTTGGAGTGGAGAACAAGGGGCTCCTCCTAGATTAGATTCAAGGGGCCGGTGTATTTGAGGTGTTTTTCCACCTCAGTGCACAAGGAAATATGCTGCGCTTTGAGGCTGCATGTTTACTCAACTGACTGCTTTTTCTAATACCTCTGGGCCTGAGGAACAGCCGTGCTGGTGTGAGACTGAGACACACACACACCCACCCCAATCAGCACTGCACCGTTACATGGTGAAACATCCAACCCTAAGCATTTCTATCCCCTCCTGGTGATACCACCGCAGCGTTCACACACACACACACACACACACACACACACACCCCATATCTACCGCATCCAACTAATTAACTCATCCGCCCGCCTGGGGTAAAAAGCAAAATTGTGTAAATAGGTTTCAATCAGAAGCATTATTGGTCATATTAGATGGTTGACTGCTTGGCAGAGATGAGCTCTTGCGGCAGTAAACCTCCAACACATCAAGGAGCTCATTTTCTGCGTTGCACTGAAGATGTTAAAAGGGAAATAGCATCTCAAAATTATATTTTCATAGTTGCTCAAACTGCTAAGACACTTAGGATGCTGAGTGCTTCGAAAATGAACACGCAAACAGGATTACAGCAACAAGCATGGCAAAGACGGAAATATAATACTGGGTAAAATGTGACGTGCACTGTAGGAATTAGGGGTGTGGCACTACCTGTATCTGGATCTGCTTAGGGATCTGAATACTCTTATCTGGCGTGGCCTAAAGTGAAGGAAACTGGAAAGCAAAAAAATCCAACCCATAGAAATGTCAGCATGGTGTGAGAGTCCTGGCTCTGAAAGCTCGTCAGTGAGTAAGTGATGTGGACGGCACTGTTTTTAATCCTGCTCGTGGCTTTATTCATTTCACTTATACCTGACCCTGATCACGATTTTCTGTAGTAGTGCAGCAGCGCAATAAACTATTTAATTGTCCAGAATCGTCCTAAAATGAATAAAAAGAATAAATAAATAACATTTAAAAAAAAAAAAAAAAAAAAGGAAAAACAAGTGTTTCCACCATTTCTGGTTTAAAGAGAGTACGGGAGATGTAATAATATTACCAGCTGTGCAGTACATTAACCCTTTACTTACTAACACTAGCATACTCTGACATGTTTTTGGAGCTCCTATGTAAAATGTGCAAAAGTTCAGGACTGAGAATATATAGACAGACACAGACACACACACACACACACACACACACACACACACACACACACACACACACACACTTGTATGTCCCCCGCCTTGTGCCCGATGCTACCTGGGATAGGCTCCAGGTTTCCCCGTGACTCTGAAAAGGATAAAGCGGTATAGAAGATGGATGGATGGAGATAGATATATACACACACACACACATATACATACATACATACACATAGGGCTGCACGATTATGGCCAAAATGATAAACCCGATTATTTTTGATCAATATTGAGATCTCGATTATTTGTCACGATTATTCATTGATTTTAGGGAAACATTTTTATTGCACTTTCACATTTAAATAAACAGACCGCTGCTCTCACCTCCATGTTGTGCTACATTCCTGCTAATGT
>JANDJT010000060.1:19755647-19788640 GCA_024331685.1 Stegophilus panzeri | reverse complement strand
CAACGCACTGTGAAGAGGATGGTTCGAGTGGCCAAAAAATCTCCAAGGATCACAGCTGGACAATTGCAGAAGTTAGTAGGATAAAAAAAAATGCTAGCTTTAGACAATTGATAATAATATCAAGAATCGCCAACAGATTCTATCACAATAGCCATCAAATTTTCATAATTTAAATGTCTAAAAAACGTTATGCTGATAAATAATATATTTTCATTAACTTCCATCAAGTGAAAATAACTTTCACTTCTCCCTCTGAGGTTTGGCTTATGCAAACGTTTACACACAACTTAATAAAATTGATAATCGGGTCCCACTGTGTGTAAATGCGTTCGTAAGCCAAACGGAACCAAAACAATCCCGTCAGATCTACAAAACACACTCACGTGCTGATGCCAAATGATGAAGCAGTCACGGCACAGCTGATTAGCGTTTACTAATATCCACAAAACTCCGTAAAAGGCAAAGCTCACAGAGAGCCGAAAACGACAAAATGGCTACATGACTAAACATGGTGTGCACTAAATGTTCCAGTAATGCAGCTCAGCCACTGCAGCGTGTCAGCTACCACAGGGACACATCGACTCTTTACACGGCGCCGTTTCTTTTATTGTAACCGAGTGGCTTGTTTTGCAATTTATTTTACTAAATGTGCATGTACAACTCGTATAAATAAGCTGAATAAATAAAACTACTACAAGATACTACACTAACGAGAATCTTGGGCAGCCGGATGGATGGATGGATGGATGGATGGATGGATGGTCGGACAACCTGAAAACATAACGCATAAAAACAAAAACAATTAAATGAGTCAAATAAAAGTTGGGTTCTCCATGGCTCGGTCTCAAATGGTGCCCCAATCCCTGTGGTCCTCCAACAAGTCTGCACTTTGGTGCCTCATTTATCAATCATTTAATAATATTGTGCCTCATGAATCAAGCTGGATACGAACCAATTTACTGCTGCAGAAACTTACGCCAATTATGCAATTCGAAGCTGATTAACCGAGGTTTACATTCGTGAATCTGCAGTACAGGAGCTCTGGTATAATGTTTCCAAACTAACTGGATTTTCATGAAGACTACATTTCTTGTGTAAATGCTCCACTTTCTTGATAAATGGGGCCTATTGTCCAGGTGTGAAGCTATGGTGCATGGGGGCATGAATAGGAGAATTTGGGACAAACCTCAAGCCTCATGACTTCCAAGATGTTGCCTATTGTGGTGTTCGGCTTGGAGCTTTGACAATGGCTTACGTTCAGCGATTCCTGCGGCAGAGTCCAAAACTCACACTGTCATTACAGGGGAAGTGGTGGCTCAGTGGTTAAGGCTCTGGGCTACTGCTTGGACAGTTGTGAGGTCAAATCTCAGCCTCGCCAGGCTGCCACGCTTGGGCCCTTGAGCACCTTTGAGAGCCCTTAATTCCACAACTGCTAGGCTGTATCCTGTCTCAGTGCCGAGTTGCTTTGGAGAAAAGCATCAGGCAACTCATTCAACTACTGAGTCAAACTTTTTGTCATTTTCTATTTGGATACAACTAAAGTTCTGCATCATTTAGTCAGTACTTTCAGCCAGAAATAAATTGCACAAGATTACGCTGACAAATAGCTTACGCATAATCTACTTTGGCAAAATCAGCGATTTATCAATTGATGCAGGCTATACATGAAGTTAGGTAATCAATACTCTGTTTAATCAGTTGTTGATTGTGTTTGATTTCATACTTTCATGATTTCAAGATTGTAACGGAGTATCTTTATCTCCATTATTAGCTTTAATATTTATGCAGTATTGCTCTTAACAAACCCATCCACTACTGACATCTACAGCCTTGCGCATACACACCAAATAACACACAAAAAGTACACCATTTTGGGCAGAGCGACAGACACTGTACTCTGAAGGCATCTTCAGTTTCATCAGACGTTTGCCTGAAAAGTAGGTCGGTTTTCTTCAACGGAAAAAGTTACAACAAAGCCGACTTGTACACTGTTTATCTGAAGGTTTTACACTGCTAAATCATGAATCACGGACACACGAGCCAACAGAAAACAAATGGATGGATAGTGTTCAAATCACTCGTACTTTCTCCTGCTTATTCAGGGTTTAATCTGGTGAATTGGTCAGAAAACCGTTTGCCTTAAAACAAAAGAAAAAAAAAAAGAAATCTCAGTGAATTGTATGGGGAAAGAGCTTCTCTGCAACATGACCTGGGTCCCATTCTTCATACATGGATAACCGAGTTATGGGACTGGATTGGACTGGTTGTACAAATTGTATTTAGGTGTTGTTCCAAAACTAACGGTTCATATGCTCAATTCATTTCTGCTTGTTCTTGTTCATGTTAATTAACTCACAACTTGCAGTTGGACCACTTATGGAGACTTATTTTAATGACGCTGTTAGCATGGGGAGGTGACATATTGTCAACCACAGCACAGCTGAATTAGCCCATTTGAAATGAAGATATGATTAGTAAATATGGCATACATCATTTCATCTTGGAATTTTTTTTTTAGCAATGTCTGAAGCACAGAGTGCTGTTTTACACTGCGCTGGCTAGTAATCGGTTTAACTTCTTCCTGTTGCAAATAAATTTGAGTTGAAAGTCTGCTCGGTCCAGTGCTTAAAGGGTAAAGCAAATTTACTTGGTTTAAACACACACTTTTATATACTATGTAAACACTGTTAAAGTTTCAAAATGTATCACACCCTTCCAAATCTATTTACAGACATGAAGCTACATGGACAGTTCTTTTTGGAACTCCTCACGACTACCACACACACATTTACACACATCACCTGGTCAGCTTTCATCAGCTTGACCTGCCTGGTCACAGTGCGGTATAGTGAGGAGTGCTGTTACTGTGGTACGTAGCCACTGGAGCACAAGGTGTAAGGGGAAACCGCTAAACATTGTGCTGTTCCTGGCTGTCGGGAAGCAAATGTATCTTTGCTGAAGCTTTTTTTCCCCCCACATCCCTTGGGATTTCAGTCCGAGCGTAACGGTTTGTTCAGCACATTGCAGCCCGGGCTGCTTTTTGTACGCAGCACAATGCACGGAAGGCTTTGCCAAACTGCTGGGTCAATTCCAGCTTTATGTGGCCTACAGATCCATAGCTGATAATGTACTAGCTAGCTAAATAAGCTTTGTGTAGTCATCACACCAATAACAGCAGTATTTATATTCACTTAATTAGGTCTACATGAACTAGATGGCAGATATACTGGGCTTGACGATATATCGATATAATATCGATATCGTGATGAATGATTACGCGATATACTTTTCGGAGATATCGTTGGTATGGTGATGTATTTTTTATTGTTTTTAATAATTACAAATTAAATGGTACTGCATGCTGTTGATTTGACATTTAAAAAAAAAACAAAAAACTTCATCTTTGTAGGCAAAATATCGTCAAAGTCAGCTGAACGTTTTTTGTATATTTTACTACTGTTTCGCATACGTCAGCTAATACACATCATGTATCACAGAAAAGTATTGTGATACGATATTTCTGTCACATCGTCCAGCCCTACAGATATATAAGGGCTATATGGAAATTTGGCTGATGCGGTCATGTACATATATTGATATAAAGGCCCAATAGCAAAATTAGTCCTTTTAAACGCTATCTAGCACACCAAGTCAAGCTATCCAGGAAGTAATAAACAAACCTCTGCACACTAAAATGTTTGCAGCTAAACAGGCTACATCTCCTTTACATTTGTGAATTTATAGTGACAGTCCTTTTAGCCATGTCAAATGATATATGTGGGGCTGCCTTCAAATCTCCGGAGACGAATGTGTTATGCTGCATTTCAAGTAGGACAACCTTTATTCCAGAGCTACGCAACTCCCCAAGTGAAACGGAGGTGAATTTACAATATCCTTATCCACAATAAATAGAATCCGTGCTAAAATAATCAAATGTTTAATTATCGCAATCATATTACGTTAGAGATTATTGCCGCATACCTAGCATTAGGATTTGTGCTGTAATTTTGTGAGAGGCTTCAGTTCTACTATGTTGTTTGCATATTTTTAATCATCTACAAAGACAGAAGCAAAGAAACCCCAAGCGTGGTACGGTTTCTACAGTAGAAAAACGAAATGTTTTGTATGGACGTGTGAAGCATGAATGAAGCACTTTGCATGCACAGCTGAGAAAAACACTTCATTCTGTAAAAATGAAAATGTTTTTTTTTTTTTTTTTTTAATCTTGCTTCTGTATAAACTTTGGGCATAACTTCAGCGTTTTAACAGCCGCCATCATAATGTTATATTTTTGGATGTAAACCCACTTAAATTGTGTATTGGCTTGGCAGTTCAGCCAAGGAACCTCCTCGATAGTTTTCAAGCACACAGGCCCTCATACCAAGAGCATAATTTTAGAAGCATGAACTGCCTCGGTTTCTATGCATTCCAACAGAAAGAGTGTCCAGAATGGAGTGCGGTTTACGAGTACGCTGTTCTTCTGTTGTTACTCTGTAACGCCAGACTCAAACTGACGTGTCTGTGGGCTTCTGCTGGAAGCAACCCACCACCCCATCACCCACAAATTGCATCCAACATCAGTGGATCTTTACAAAGGCAAACACAAATACTGCCGTCTTCAGTCTGTGTCAATAACAACCCCAGGTAATGCGACACTGGTTTTTTTTCTTTTTTTTTTTTTTTTCCAGGCTCCATTACAAGTCACCTTTAAAGACTGATCTCCTTGGTTGTTTGCTTTGCTTTAGCATCCGGTCCAAATGTGTCTACTTAGAAAAACTGGCTTAATCCCGCAATAATAATAATAATAATAATATCATCGGCTCGGATTTCAAAGGCACGAATGCCACCCTTAGTGGTGTTAGATAAATGAAAGGTATCATTTTCCGCACATTTGTAGTGGTTTGCAATGTGCACTTGTGTTTGAAATTGAGGAATGTAATTTATACCAAGCGTTTATCAGAAATTAGTCACTAAAGGTCCTTTTCATACACACACACACACACACACACACACACACACACACACACAAGCTGCTTATCTTCGCTGTGGAGGCAGAACAGGGGGCTGGACACCACTTGCCCTGTGAATAATAATGCTCAAGTGTCTCAACTCACAACACTATGAGCAGCAATTGATATAAATGACCCTGAATTGGTGATCATGTGCTACTGGAGCACAGATGTTCCGCTGCACCTTTTGTACTAGTCCTTAATTTGATTTTGCTATTAGGACACAGAAATGGCCATGACGGAAAATTGTTTCCATTTACTACGGCATTAATCTAGATACGGCTTTAATTGTGCCTGTCTAGTCCAATATGTCAGCAGTGCAAATGACCCAATGTCCAACGACATGCTTCTACACGTTCAAGAGAAGACCCGTGACTTCATGCTTCGATACAGTACGACCAACGTCCATTGAAGGGTTCGTTTTGACTGACAGGCATGTTTTGAGAGTTCCCACATTTCAATTACAGAGTTATTCGTGATTTTATGCTTTTTGAGTAAGGGCATCCATAAACAGACATAATCTCAAAAATGAACAGAGACTTAAGTAGAGTGTTTATGGGCGTGTCATGTATCAGTTTATATTTGCTTCTCATGCCACATCACTGCTGAATTCTCAACTCTGATTCGTCAGAAGGGTTAAGGTTGTCTGCACGGTTTATATTAATGCTGGCATTTTAATACACCGTTGTTTCTATAGCAATCATTTGAATAAAGGTTTGTATTACACATAACCATAATAAATGAGTTATTATTACATATTAAATTACACATTAAATGCAGCAATGTGTAATTGTTGATATGTTGAAGGTTTCATTGATTATTTTCCTATAACAGCATGCCCCTGTTTTTATGTTTATATGTTTGTTTGCCTTACAGAATAACTTTAGTAGCCTAACAGCCTAATGAACCAGGCAATGTGTGTTTGTTATATATGGGTTCAACAGTACAAATTCTATGTGTGTACATATCTACTCTCATCTTAAACTGGAGAACATAAATCAGGCCTTCTGAAAATCACCACTCCTGAGCAACACATCCATCTGCAGCTGGAAGCTCCAGCCCAGGCCTGCTTTCATAGTCAGGACTATACAGGAAATCAACACGGCTGCCGGTTGTTTTTAGCATCTCTGTTGATGTACCAGCCACGCACTGCATCTGCGTTTCTTTTTTTGGCCGAGCCGATGAAAGTGTCTTCATCTTTGAAGAGGGCGATGTCAGAGCAAGTGAAGAAAAACAGTGAGGTGGGTCAAAGCTGGGGTTTACTAAAAGTGCAGAGTAATATGGTGACGTTCGAAAAATCAGTCACTCCAGGTAGCTGAATATTGATCGTGATGAGATTGAGAGTTTTCTGAAGGACCTCGCTGGAGTGCCATGGAAAGTATTTAACACGGAGCTAACAACAGGATTTCAGCATGTCAAAAATTATTTCTGTAGTGCTCGCAAAATGTTTTCATATATGCATACACAAACACACACATACATATATACATACATATATATATACACACACACACACACACACACACATATTTTATAACAAAAATCATCTAGTGCACAGCAGTTCCATGAGTGGAAACACATTACTGATAAGAGAAGTCAGAAAAGAATGGCCAGACTGGCTCGAGCTGACAGGAAGGCTACGGTAACTCAAATAACTATTCTTTACCACCAAAGGCCAACGGGCCATAACAGCAGAATATATATTCCAGCAACATGTATGTATGTATGTATGTATGTATACACAGAGCGAGAGAGAGAGAGAGAGAGAGAGAGAGAATTATCTAATTAATTTATACTTTAAGGACATCTTGCAAGTCTTCAGACCATATCAGTGTGAGTTAATACTTTCCAGAGAGACTAGACCTACTGGGCTATAATCAGGGTTGTTAATTAATATTGCCTCTATCTCTAAGCCACAGTTGCTCTATCTACAGAAAGCCCCATCCTCTCACTACTCCTGTTCGTGGTCTCACAGTCACTCCTGCCCCTTTCCAAAAAAAAAAGAAAAAGACATCTGCTAAACCTTTTCTCTCTTTACACCCAAAATGGCTTACTATTGAATTCTCTCCTTCTGATGAAGATGGATTGACATTTTGGATACCCCATTGCTTCACGGGTAAATCCCCCATGGGGAATGAAACGGTCAGATGGGCAGTAAGCTCCAGCTGCGGGTCAGGAAATCCTTTTGGGGCAGGTCTGAAGGGAATAGGGTCCATTCCTGGATGTGCAGGGGTCTGGTCAAGCAGGAGAAGATATACTCTCAGCTGAATGGGCCACAAGAGAGGGAGTCGGTGTATAAAAGCACTACGCAACTGTCTCCCGTTATTAGATATACACTGACCTTACACAGAGATCACCAGCGCTAGCCGCAGGGCCCACATATGACCTCCAGGCAATTGGATTTAGCAAAGCATTAGGCTTTGTTCTACAGCGCCTTCACCCCCTGAATATCCTGCTAACTCAATCAGAGCTGCCTGAGTATACATGCTGGTTTGTCACCCTGCCTGATTTTAGCTGGAGGGCAAGAACCGTCTAATCAGTGATGTACAAACTGAGCAGTGAACTTCCACTGACCACATATGACACAACAGCTTCCAGGAACCATGTGTGGCATGGTGCAAAAACATGTACATATATAGATGAGATTACTTATCGTTTCTGTCGTTTCATAAATATACGTACGAGATTTATACACACAAACATATAAAGCTTATTTTTAATCACATCCTTTTCACATTTTCTGAATAAGAAGGTGCTTAGATGAAAGATGGATGCTCCACCAAGGCACGGCCCATCGTTTAAAATTCAACAGTTAAATCAATAATTCATAAAATGACAAACACCCTGTGTGTCTTTGATGAATGCCGCATCTTCGAGCCTGTGCTAACCATGTTAGCGAATGAAGTAGTGTCATTAAGCTGTGATCTCATCGTTTACTGAAATCAGTCTGATGAAAGAGAAAGCTAATGCTATAAACACGGCACCTTCTACTGTTCAAAGAAAACTCTGAAAGCGATACCCTTTTCCCGAGGCTTACGCTTTCGCTCCACTCATGAGAATGAAACCTCCCGGTTGCAAAATCAAATTTAATCTAACGTCAGGCATTCTGTCATTCTAATGTTCCCCAGACATGATAGAGATGTTTGATTAAATCCTTTCCATTGCTTCCCCGAACAACCAGTGGCCCCGATTACTGTAATGTACACGGGTCTGTTTATCTACAAAGCGTTGCTGCTTATATGAAAACCTTTTATTTAAGAAGGCGCCAAGCCTACTAAAGCTGTGTTTAATCATTCATCTGCACTGGATATCGATGGAATGGAGCCGAACATGCTGTTTAAATCAACATGGCTGTTAAAAAGCAGTCAGGTTTCCTCTGTACCCAGATCAATAATAGCACAGCACAGAGGAGCCACAGTATGCACTACAGAAACATAGGCAGAGAGGGTGAGGGAGAGAGAGAGAGAGAGAGAGAGAGAGAGAGAGAGAGAGAAAGGGAGGGGGAGCGAGCGAGTGAGAGAGAGAGAGTAAGTTGGTGGGAGGGGTGAGAAAGGGCTGTGTGGTCCTCCTGGTGTTAGCACAGATAACGACTCTTTGGTAAGTGGTAAGTATCTGCGTATGAACATGTATTACATAACAGCACTGTTGAATTCTTGATTCTGATTGGTCAGAAGGTGTGGATTAGGGATGTGATTAGTAGTAGATAGGGTAATCTCTACGTTTGGCCGACCTCACGAACCGATCGCACTTTGATGACGTTAAACTTTAGCGCTGCAGTCATGTCATCACCGGTGTGGAATTATTACGAGGTCTCGAGAAACAATGAAAAATGTTGCCGTGTATTTTTAAAGGTCTATTAAATTGTTCGTTGTAAAATGAATATTTATTGTGATTATTTATTTGATTGTCAATTAAAACAACAATCTACAACATTACTGTAAATAATATAACCAAGGCAACATCTGTGGTATTACTTTATCTGAAAAAAATTTATTTAACATTGACTGTCAACAGAAAGCTTACACATCACTTATATAAAGCTTGAACGATCGGGATCGTAATCGGTATCGGCTACAAAAATCTTGATCAGAGCATCCCTAGTGTGGCTTCAGCTCTGACGATCGTGCCGGTTGCAAGGCAAATCCAATTATATGAATGCACTCATTCTAATATGTTATTTCCATAGTAACAAACTGCACAGGGAATTCTATAGCGGACACTCCACATAAATAGGTTTTAAAAAAATAAATAAAAATTTTAGACGGTATTCTTAATTTAGCCTCCAGTGTCGGCTATTTATAACAGTCAGAAGTAAAACTGTTCCTTTAAGGAACTTCTCCAGGAGAGAAAGCTTTGCGGTTTTTTGATAACATGACAGGAATTTGTCTTCGAGTGAGAATAAATGAGAGGTTGGTGAGGGAAAGACTGTGTATCGCTACTATAATGTGTTTAATATTGGATGTGATGACTTGTTTTGCGAATATTCCACAATACACAGTAAGTATATATGTAAATAGAAATGTATAAAAAGCTTGTCATTAGAAAATTAATAATTAAGTGCTATGGTTTAAAAAAAAATTTAAAAAAAAGGAATGAAAAATTAAGGTTTTATTATTGGGAAACAATCACTGGAAAATAATCAACTCTGGGTGATAAAAGTGACTTGCCACTTGCCATCAGGCCGCATCCCACTGCATCCCGTCATGCATTATTTTCCTATAACAGCATGCCCTATAGTATTTTCTTCTTTACACAGCACATTACATGACCATCACACCCATATGTAGTTCTTCCTCAAACTGTTGCCACATAGTTGGAAGCACACAATTGTATAGAATGTACTTCATTACAATTTCCCTAAGAAACCCGAACCTGTTCCAGCATGTCAATGCCCCCGTGCACAAAGTAAGGTCCATAAAGACATGACTTACCAAGATTGATGTGGAAGAACTACGGAACGGTCTACGCAGAGCCCTGATCTCAACCCCACTGGGCAAAAATCCCGACAGCCACGCTCCAAAATCTAGTGGAAAGCCTTCCCAGAACAGCGGAGGTTATTATAGCGGCCAAGACGGACTAAATCCGGAATGGGATTTTCAAAAAGCACATATGGGTTTGATGGTCAGGTGTCAAGCGTTTGACCAAACAGTGCATATGTGATGTATGTTGGCGTTCAGCTCTAAATTAGTGTGCAGATAAAAAGACGAGGCAGCGCTTGATCTTTATGGTAACGGGCGCGTAAATATCGTCTTAACAAGGTCAAGATTAAAATTCAGTTCGAAGCTTGACTATTCGTGGTGCTGACACAACTCTCGGCTCTCTGGAGGTGAACTTGATTCCGGCTGAATCTTCAGCTGACCGCGGTGATGCTGCGGAATGCCTCTCAGGCCAAAGCTCTCAAGATAGCACCACGAATAAATCAGCCTCGTCACTCAGGATTAAAGGATCCACGGTGCGTGTGTGAGAGAGTATGTATGTTTATCAAGCGCAGGACAGACAGCACTACACATTTGATGCTTTTTCTATCCACAAACGATTCCTGACAGCTCTTGAGGGGGGAAAAGTATCGACAGCTATCCGCTATAGGGCAAGGAGAGACTTTTCACCAGCTAATCCAACACCCGATACCTACCGGTTAATATAAAAAAAGGTGTCAATTTCACAAGGTGTAATTTTTAACTGAGGTGTGAAGCTTGTTTTTAAGTGCCTTTAGCGGGAAACCAAAAACAGCGAGAGGAGTGGGTCTTCGGTTACACCAAAACAGGTTGCGGTTAAAATTAATGAGGCTGCTGGATATTTACACAGCGTTTTATTTCTGTTTTGCATATTAGGATCTTTACAGCAGCTGACAGAAGGTGCGCTCTTGCGGAGTGGCACTTTATCCTGCTGCTCTATGTCCCAGAAGTAAAAAAAAATAGATAAATAAATAGTGTAACATTAATTTTTTTTTTTTTAAAAATCACGTGCATGACAAATAGTGCCTTTGTGAGAGCTGTGAAAAAGGCGTATTTATCGTATATCAGATTGAAGACCAGCCTGCATACACACAATGCACATCTACACGCCTGCTATGTATTAGGCCTTGCATTAAAAAGCATTCGAGTTGTGGTCTCTTCGACTAAACAGCTCTGAATTTCAAAGACGAGGGACGGAGGGAGTGTAGTGCTACGGTTTGAGCTTATTTATGGTTGGCAAGCGAGCGAGGAAGAGATAAGCGTGGGGAGGAAAAGAAAATGAAAAAGTTTTTTGGGCTCCATAACCTCGCCTGTCTCCTAGAAAAGGACAAAGGGGTATATACGAAAGAATAACAAGGGAGATTAGTGAGATTAGTGAGTGGCATAGATCCTCCGGATGGAAAGTCTGGAAAAGGAACGCTTTGGATTGCGTTTTTGTTGAACTAATTGGTCTGTAAAGAGGCAATAAACTCGAACTTGTGAGAAAAGAGAGAGCTTACTGTCAGAAAATGCAGCAATAATAAGCGAGAAAAGACTGTTACGTTACCCATAATGTGAAAGAGTCGTAAAAAACGGCTCGCTTTAATGAACCAATTTCCTTTCAAAGAAATTACACCCACACGCTGCCATTATTGGAAGCTTGAGCAAACCAGGATCTATTTCCAAACTTTGGAGCAGTAGTGCACTACGAGTTGTATGAGGCAAACGCAATAGAGCGTAACGCTATAATATGACACATAAAACTAATCACATGATATACTCCTATTAATCAGGAAGAATAATGGAAATTTGTTATGCCTGTGTGCCAATCTGTCTTAGAGTATAAGCTGTTAATTTGGTGCTTTAACTAAACCAGTTGTACACAAGGAGCAGGATGATTGGGTGTCCCTAGACTACATGAGGGCATTTATTAAACAAATAGCTTTGCCGCTAAAGGTGTAGCTGGGGAAAAGATCACATCTAGCCCTATAATCTAATTGCTTTCCCTCTCACCTCCAAAACAGGCATATTACATCTGCATGGGCATTGATCAGGTGGAAGAAGTTATCTTGTGCCGGTCCAGTGGGAGCTGAGTGCAGGCTTTGCACCATGCATATTTCATGACTAAGAGATGGTGGCGTGAGCGAAAGCATCTTGAAAGGCGCTTATTAGAGAGAGGCACGTGCTGAGTCTTCAGTGCTAGAGTCAAAGGAATGCATACTCATTATGGCCTGATTCACGCCGCTTCGACTTCATCATCTTCCCAAATTAATCCAGCCGTTGATCTTTCCAGTCAGAGTCAGCAGTTTGACAATTCAGCAAAAAGCATTTTTTTTTGTAAACCAGGGTTCTTATCAATAATGAAAATAGCATGGGTGATGAAAAAGTGAGCGGGGTCATGGAGGCGCTGAAAGGATTAACTCTCCAAGCAAGTGGCTGCGCTGGACTGATGAATGCCTGTTTTTCCAACAACAAATTATCCACTGTGTCTTCAATGGCCAGAAAGAGCCATTAGCAGAAAATCCTGGAGACGGTCATTAACCACAGGCTTGCTTGGAGTTAAATGGCGACCGATCCTTTATGCGCTCTCTACAGGTCCAGTTTTTGTTCAGCTTTTGGGGCTCTGTTGTTCAGATCTACTGATATGTCCAGTCATGTGTAATCTAGTATTTGCATCTACGCCAGTGTGTTGCATAGCAACTTCCTTTTACAGTGTCATCTTCTTTCTGCATCCATCTCAACATGGTGCGTTCACTTCCAGCCAAGCGCACCGACATGCTGTCAACACATAACTCGCACTCACTCTGTAACACTTATCTGATTTTTCAATATTAACATAGTTGTCTCAATAACGTCTCTGAATCTCAGCCAAGCTGATTCGTTCACCCAGAGTATACCTGGGTTACCATTTCTTTCCCTGTACCATTACATGTCCTTTCTCTCATCTCCACACAGAGCAGGTCTTAATAATATGGATGAGTCAGAGGTCAAGGCTCCCAGATGAAGTCCCACCTGGTTTAACTCCCTAAACTGTCCGCCACCAGGTTCTCCTGCTTACAGAGGGCCTGCCTAATTAGGAGACAGGGAGAACTCTTACTGGAACTGTCGATGCATTAAGCAAACCGCCGGCTAACCCTGATTTGGTGGGAGTGGACATGACCGCTCCCAGATCCAAAAAACATTAGCGGGACTCTCGGTGGCATCTAAACAATATGAAGTATGCCATCTGAGAAAGGCTAAAGAAAACAGTACAAAATCATAAGGAGGGCTTAGATTAGGGACGCATTGTTAGCAATACTCGTTCACTATTGGTCCTATACTACGCTCATCACTGGTTGTGTCTCATAAACGTAAAAGGTGGAAATGATCCAGTTGTTAAAACTGCTATGCATTTTACACCACCGTATGATCAGCCCGGGTAATGCAGGATCAGAAATTAGTGCTCTGACTGGTGCCAGATTGGTGCCAGATTCTGTGATTACAAATTATATGTAGCACATGAAGCCAAGCCATACAAGCAGCTTTATACGAAAAAATGTATCAACAGGATTACTTCCAGTATGCTAGACGTCTTTCAATATGTGCTGTCCCTCATGATCAGTGGATCCTTCGGCACCAGAAATAAAGGTCACTGTAAGAATGGAAAAGCTTCTCAGTCTCTTTCAGCTCCAGTCAGTTCGGCCTGCTCTCCTCCGAGTGCTGCTCACCGACCATCAATCACACCAGGCCCCGCCCCCTCCCCTCCCCCTCCACTGTGGGCTTTTGAATCGCAAGCATGACAGCCTGCTATAAAAATCACCGCATAATTCTGGTCCACGCTCAGCAGGGTCCACACTCTATATATTAAATATTCATGCTGAACACTTTATCACAAATATTAGACCTGTATCTGTTCTCATTGGGCAGAATTTTAAAGAAGCGGTTTGTCATTTTCAGAGCCCTCTGCTGCCAACGAGATGAATTACAAGTGCGTTGGAAACACTGACAAGCCTTCTCATACTGCTCAAACGACCTCCATCGTTAAGTAAAATGTAAAGAGAAGTCTGAAACAAAGAAACCAACAATTGTGTGGTAGTACCGTGAACTGCTTTTTCAGTTTTGTATTTTTATAATTGTACATTTTTGGGGCCGAATAGCATATTTAAATATAACAAACACTATTTCGGGTTCACATTCTAGTGTTTTTGGGCATGTTTAGCACATGCATACAGGGATACTGTATCATTTTATTTTCATTTGTTAATTTATATATATTCATTTTATATCAAATCTCTCCAAAACACAAAGTTTTTCTAAGTAAGTAGTGCGTTTCTTTTTCCTACACTGGTTCCAGCACCTTTACAATTAACAATTTTGTAACACCACTCGTCTCTTCCTGTTCTCCAAGGATGGAGAAACTTGTAGCGAGATCTTGGTCCACATCTACATGCAGATCGGTTTAAGCTCCTTCACCTTCTTAGGTTTGTGCATGTGGACTTCCATCTTCCATATCTATGGCCATATCTGTGACTGAACCTCCTGGCAGAGGCAACCAGGTTTTGGGCTGAAATACTCTAGTACTTAGCGGAATTCATGATGCTATCAATTTTCCCGAGAGTCCCTTAACGACCAGCCGCAAAACAGCCCTAATGCCTCAACGATGCTTTTACAATGGAATCTCTCTTACAGAGGCGATCAGTTGATTTTGCTTTGACCAAGCACAACCTATAATACCAACTGTAGTTCTAATGAAGCCTGGTGTAGTTCAGGTGCTGTGTTTTGTAAGATGTTCTCGGCCAGGACTTCCAAACGGCTTGTTGTTACAAAAGACGTGTTTAAAAGTAGATTTTCAAACTTGACAACTACAGGAATGAACTAATCTGTCCAATTCTAAACCTGTCATCTTACGGCCCTTTTTTCTCTCTTTCACCTCCTTACTCACTGTTAGGGAGACAGCAGTGTGCTCATGGGTTGCATTCTTGGCAAATTCCCAACTGCTGCAGACAAACGTTTAGTGCGTAACTGTATTTTTAAACTAATTATGTCTTATTTTATTTTTATATCCGTTACCCGATTTGTGCAGGTCAACAACCATCTGTCACTTGTCTTGAAAGGTCTTTGTTTGTTTCCTCTTGGTAATAAGTGATTATAAATGTGTGAAACCTCATGTTCATACCTCAGGGTAACAGCACATGATCAAAGGCAACAGAGTTCCTGGGGACTGAGACCAAATGGACAAATAATCTCATTTCTTTTATTTGACATTCACATATACACATACGGCCAAATGTATGCGGACACCTGACCAGCACACCTGTATGTACATTTTTGAACATGCCATTCAAGATTTAGTCCCGTCTTTGCTGTGATAATAAAAATCCTCTTCTGCGAAGGCTTTCCACTAGGTTTTGGAGCGTGGCTGTGGGATTTGCTCATTCAGGCCCAAGAGCATTAGTGAGGTCAGGTATCGATGTTGGGCGAGGAGGTCTGGAGTATGTGTTCCAGTTTATCCAAAAGGTGTTCAGTGGAGTTGAGGTCAGGGTTCTGTACAGGACACTCGAGTTCTTCCACTCCAACCATGGCAAACCATGTCTTCATGTAGTTTGATTTGTGCACAGGGGCAGTGTCATGCTGGAATCAGTTTGGGCCTTTTAGGGGGCTTTCACATTGACAGTTTAGTCCATAACAGAGCACAGCTTACATGAAAAATGCGTGTGAAAGCGGTCATGCGGACCGGGAAGCGCACCACGGTACCGAACCCGAGACTACCTGTAGGAGGTTTGGCTCACACTGGAACTGCACCGTGATTCCCGTGAATGAGAACGCAACATGTACCCGGGTACGCACTTGTTCAGGAAGTAAATTAACCTGCGCGTGTGTTTTCGCCCATGATGACATCATTAGTTTCCAGAACACGTGTACTATGATTGGCAGGGGATATTCCGGGACACAGAAGAGGTCCACTGCTGCGCATACTGGCACCAAAATAATTTTTTTAAAACCAAAAATATGTTGAGTCTCGTTGTGTCCTCCACGTACGTTTCTGATGGTGTGAGAGGAACGGAAATGCACCGGGGTTTGATGGAAATCAAGTGAGTCTGTAAACCAGACTAATGTTGTAATGCTACAGCAAACAAAGACCTTCTATACAACTATGTGCTTCCAACTTTACGGTGACCGTTTGGGGAAGGACCACATGTGGGTGAGACGGTCAGGTGTCCACATACTTTTGGCGATATCATGTTTTCATATTTGAGTGAAAATTCTATGATTTAAAATTTAACGCTAGAACAAATATCATTATATACAATGAAAACGTGATATTCACTTGTGTCCTGCATTTATTATAATGAAATCCTGAGTTGACTCTCTTCATTTTAATTGGTGTCTATTTTTACTAGGGCTGTGACAGTAGCCATGACAACCGCACTACCGCGGTGGTGTCGCACCAGACGCCACGTTAATGTTTCGGCTTGAGTGGGCACTATGACAAGTACAACGTATTGAATACCAATGTAATAATAATAATAATAATAATAATAATAATAATAGCAGTTGCAATATTAATCTGTATTTATAGCCTACCATATAGCGGGAGATTTTATGTTAATACACAAATTACGTAATCATAATCGAACACTTTATTTGGTGTTGTCTGTTCGTTTGGTGCGGGTTTGTTTGAGCGCGGCAAAATCCAGTCGCTGCGATGGATCTTGTTGGGAAACCAAATGTTACATCGGCGATCTGGGAACATTTTGGATGCGTGCCTAACGACAGAGGTGAACCAAAAAATTTGGATGAAGCCATATGTCTTTTTGGAAAAATAATAAGTGTTAAACACTACAAATCCCAGGAGCCAGCTCCAGGCATGTCACCAAGACGCGTGTTTTTTACCTTTAATATTATATAATATTTAGCTTTTGAACATATTATTTAAGTTACCGTCCTACTGGTATTTCTTTCAAAGTTTTATAGGCTTGTGGTACTACACTTGTAAAAGAAAAAGTATTTGTCAGAGAAACGTGCGACGTGTGTTTCACTCCATTATCCACGTCTTATCTTTCTCCCTTACCGTATCCCACAACGCCTTCAGGCTGTTTCTCAAAACAAGGCTGTATTGAGTTGCTTCACTGACGGAAGTGCTCAAATAAAGCCTCGTTTCATTTTTTTTAGATTTAGGTTTTTATTTAATTCAAGCCTATAAAATCATATATTATATATATCATATTATATTATATAGTGATATAAACCCCCCGCCCCCTAATTTTTACTTTAGACAACAATTTATTACATTACTGATAATACCATTCAACTACTCACCGATTATGACAACAGGCCCTTGCTTCATCTCTACCTAGAGACAGCGGTGCAGCAGCGCTTTAGTCCTTTATTCTGTTCAGCTCTCTCACCTCCTTATCTATAAACTCTGCTCAAACAGATCAGGCTACAAACCTTCAACGTTCATGCGAATACTGCCATCAATATCATCACCCTTGTCATCTCGTCAGATTGCTAATTAGCCAGGCTGAGTTGGTTTCCACCCACGCCTCCTTACTCAGCACAAGCGCATCGCGTAGCTGAATTCCGCTGCACCACTACGCTTCTCATTAATAGAATACTGAATGTCAATGGAAGGAATAGTGAGTGAGAGCGACACACTATTAAACACTTGTAACCACACTAGTGAAAATAACAAAAAATACAGCGTTGGCCATCTAATTAACTCCAGAATCGCTCATCACATCACAGACTTTTCCACTGTACTGTATAACCAATTATTATCAGCGTAATTCTAGTTCAAGAGCAGCTTGCTGTGATGTAACACTGGTGTAAAACAAAACCTAGTGTGGAGGAAGAGGATGAAAGGAGGGTCTACTACGCTGTTTGAAGTGTGCAGCCACCGCATACATGTACACACGCTCTCACAGGCTCCTGAGACGGAGCCCAAGGGGAAAGCACAGCTGTGAACTCCATGATCAGCATCAATCAATGCCATGTGGCACTTTCATCAAACAACACACACACACACACACACACACACACACACTGTACCTATACCTAAGACAGTAATATACATACTTGCCGTTGCTGTACACATCATGTAGAACATTCTGGAAAAGGCTTCGATGAATTTGTGGAATTTTAGCTCGACCAAGCGCAAGCAAGCGTAACAAACGGCATTTCATGGACAGATTTATAAACCTGTGTGTTATATTTCAAGAAATATTTTCTTTCCTCTTGAGATTTTGTTGACTGGCTGGGTCAGGAACTAAGTGCTCCCAACTGTATAGTGAGACAAAGCTCAGGAATGCAACAGGGTGTACTTGTGTGCCATAAATTGGGCAAATGAGATCCCCTGTACTATCATCAGCAGATTTCTCACACATAAAAGCAAGGCAGCAGGGAGGATCTGTGGAGCTGGGTTTCAGCCTTACACCTCTGTCTGGTTTAGCATAGACGTCTCAGTGCAATTGAGAGAGAAAAGAGAATTCTTAGAAAAACCTTAATGACAGCATGCCCTCCTACCTTTACAGCACACAAAGAAGGAATGAGACAGCCCATCAGCTTTGAAAGTCAGAATTATCTGATACAAGTACTTCACGCCTCTATACAGCATTCTCCCTGGTTGCTATTCAGCAGCGAGACACGGTACATTCTCAGTTACACCAGGATTTAGGTCAAATTAAAGAGTTGCTGATCTTTCTCCTTTCTTTTCACACTCTCTGTATGGTCCTCCAGAGGCCTTACTGATGGATTAGAGCCATCTGCCAAACAGAAGTGCTTCCAGGTTTTGGGGAGCGCAGACAGACACTCTCTTAGCTCTGAAAAACTTTCTATTCCCTGGGTTCTATGTCGTATCCCATGTCTCCAAATGCCCACACTACCTCTGCGTCATAAAAATTCGTCTTTGAACTTGACTGGAAACGCAGCTTGATGAAAAGGAAAATCCAGAGTTGTATAAACTGTATATACAGCGGGGTCAAGAAGTCTGAGACCACACTGAAAATCTGGGGTTTTTTTAATTTTTTTATTTTTTTTTATTTTTTTTAAATAAACAAAGTTTTACAAAGAAATGAAATCTCAAATATTCAAAATTCTACATTATTTCTAGGACACTATTTAAATGTAAGCAAATTTGATGCTGACCGTGCAAAAGTCAGGCACACAAAATACTCTGAAATTCCACTTCAATTCAAAATTCCACTTTTTACTCGAGTTGTTACAGCATTTTCACAAGTGGCCTGAGACTTTTGGACCCCGTTGTCGGTCCAGGTTTTGTCCAGGTTTTGACCAGAATTCAATTAATTCTCAATTGAATTCTCTAGAATTCAATGCAGACAATCTTCTTGTCGCCGATATTTAGAGAAATGACTTTGCATTAGCTTCACAATGCTTAACTTATCTGTTAAATGGCATGTGTAGAAAAGCACTGCATGCGAGGTAGCCTCCATGTACTCGACTAAAATAAACAGCTCACAGCAGACAGCGAGTCTTTACCACTGGGCTCTAATTGGACAGATAAGGCCACCCATCTATGCTGGCAAAGTCCTTTATGGATCAAGCTCACAGGCTTGACATCTGGCCTTCCAGCAGCGCCCTCTCTTGCACGCTTGATCTTCAGCACTGTGGCTTGATTGGGCAGAACCGCTTGCCCATTGAGAAGCTAAGTCCTTCACGACTTAGACTGATCGGGCACAAGAAGCCATAGAAGCCATCATTTCTAGCAGAGATTGTGTGTCTGCTTAGGCTTAAAGGGCCGAAGCACAAGGCTGTGTCTTTGACCGGGGGAACCGAGTTGTGCCCAAGCTTCCAGCCAAAAGTGTCCTCAATAGTGCAGTGGCTGTGAGAAACACATCAACAACAGAAGCAATACAGCAGCGCGTGTGCTAAAACAAAAAAATTCTATCCAGCTAACACTTCTACAGCCAGCATACGAAACAGAAACATGGCTGAACTGTCATATCTCAGGGCCAGCCACAGAGACATAACGGGCAACTGGAGCAGCTGCATGACAGCTTGTGTGTTTAAAAAATTCTGACAAGTAAATCTGACTGTCCATCACCGGTTGGTCCTTGGGAGGAAAGTACAGTATCCATACTAATAATATTTGCTGAAACTGACGATATGTAACCCAAGTAGTTCAAGGTTCAGTGACGAGATATGGTCTTATACATGGTATTGAATTACACCCATTCCAGCTCCATGGAAAGACGCTGTTGCATTTGTATTCGTTTTTTTTCTTTCTTTTTTTTTAACAAATACCAAATGAAACTGTTGAGATGGGACTAATGGGAAAGAAAGAGCAAACAACAAAGGACTTTATTAAATCCATGCAGCTGCTCTTGCTCTATTTGATTCAAGTATGAAGTGTTTGTGGGAGACCAGTATGAGCCCTCTCTGCGCAAAAGACGAAAAAAGATGGGTGGGGGGAGGTCAAAAGTGGTTAAAGAGGCACAAAATAAAATAGCAGAGACAACATTTTTTTTTTCTAGCTGAGCCTGATAAGATAGATCACATTACAGAAGGGGGGGGGTCCCTATCATGTTGCCATGGCAACGCCCAGGCCTATCACCCACGGCCTTGGCTAGAGGAGAACTGGAGTGAGACTCTTGAATCTTTCTTTAATTGTGATGTGATTTCTGATATTACTTTGGATAGCACATTATAAGGGCTAGATATATAAGATATGAGCTGTGGAGTTCTTATGCAGTCGCTGGAAACAGGAAAGAAAAACCTTCAGAACAGCATGTCAATTAAAATGATGTAAAGTCAAGGTTAGATTTATCACCTTTGAGTTCTAGCTCTGCAGATATGCTTGCTGTGTGCAGTATTTCTAAGTTCGCCAGTGATCTATAGCATGATGGACAGACAGAGAGACAGACACACTAACAGCACATCAGTGTTTACTGGCTTTTAGCCTACTGACTCTACATAAATATTAATAACAATTTTTTTTGTGCATTTATATTATATTTGGGCATAAATGTTAATCTGGCAAAGAGCTTATATTCATGGCATTAGATAGTGGTGCTGTCTTAAATTAACATCCTTTTTTTATTTAGGTGTATAATGCACATTTTGTTGTATTTTTCACTGTATTATTACCCATAATGCACCATGAATCTAGTTTCGACACTTGACGCATGCTACTTCAGCGCTAAGCTATTTTAGTTTAGAGTTTCGGTACTTCTACTGCATATTTGTGTGTTTACAGTTCTCCGTGTACTTTAGTAATGGTCACAATGATGCTTTTCTGGAGCACTCACAACAGAAAAACGTTCACTTGATCATCAGGAGATCGCGAGTTTGAATCCTGTTGATGCCACAGCAATCCGTGGCTGGGAGTTAAGGGATTGGCCCTGCTGTCTGTTCGGGAGGGATGGCATACTCCCTCTCCCTTGTCAATCACAGCAACACTACATTTACATTTATTTCATTTAGCAGACGCTTTTATCCAAAGCGACTTACAAATGAGGAAATACAAGCACAGTGATATATCACTAGCCAATCATGGTTGCCTGTGAGCTCATGTATGTGGAAGGGGGCAGATAGCGCTTTCCTCTAAGTGTGTTATGCTGCCCTGTGAAGCAGCAGTTCAAAAAGATGCAGTTGGCTGGCTTCAAAAGTCTTGGACAAAGCATGTGTTAACCTTCACCAGTTGTTAGCTGTTGTATGATAAGGAAGAGCTAGCTGGGGGTTGTAAATTGCCAGGGAGGGAATTAATGTTTATAATTTATAGAATTAATGTTTTTAATGTGAATAAATATTTCCTATAATGTGGTCAGAATATTTTGAGAGTAATTTGAGACAGCAGTAGGTTAACTCGTAAATAGCACCCCTCAGTCAGCGGAGGGGAATGTGGGAAAATGTGCAAAAGGTTTTTGTACTGTTAACAACTAACAAATTTGACACAGACCCCAATCTGTATTGTGTGAAACAGCCATTCAGGGTAAAGGTTTAAAATCAGGTTGTGTTTTTTTTCAGGTATTCAGGTATACGCAAGCCTAAAAAATAACCGCCTAATTATGTGGGGGAAAAAAACGAATTAAATAAAAAATTGAAAAAAGTACAGCATCATACATCACGTCTCATCATTCGACAATTCATACCACAGCTACTCTAGCGTACAGTCTACTAATTAAAAAGGGCTGTTTAAATCAACACTAGTTAAATGAAGATGAAATTCTGCACTATCCTCTCATTAATTCAATGTGGCACATGCATGCTGGTCATTAACAGAATCTATTTGACAAGTAAGCTTTTGTTTTCATTTTGTCTTATTCTTAGCCATGTGTGGTCATCTTCATTTTATATCTTTATAGTAATAGGACAAAATGAACTGTGATTACCACACAGGCAATCATTCATTTCATAAGATTCATTCGTGAAACCTGATATTATCTATAGCAACTTGGTCAATCCCAACCTTTTTTCTTAGCTAGAAACTTTCAGTACTCCTTAGGAGAAGTCTTTGTGACTTGTTATTCTCTTTTTGAGAATACGGACACAACCGGCTGTGGGCACGTTCCTAGCAATCACTGCACTAAACGTTTCCTATTTTAATATTACGTGTCACTGTACAGGACACTGGGCCTCATTTCAACAAACTGGATACCAACAAATTGACTTTGTAAATCTTTCTCATATACAGGACAAGAACAGAAATGTGGTATTTATTAAAATCCAGTTAATTCAGAATGTTTGTAATCCTGTGAGAGCAACCGAGATTAAATTTAAATATACACCAACCTCGACTGACTGGCTTCAAATTGTATAACTGGTGATGAATTAGTTACTTCAATTTTATATACAAATTTAGTTTGCTCATTTATTTCAACTGCACAATGTCATGAGAATCTATAATCAAAATGAATAGCGGTTTCATATTAACGACCAACACAAATTAATCAATGAAGACAAATCAAGACTAGCCATTCAATTAAGTCAAAAGAAATGGCATTGTATAAAAGGAGGAAGAGTAGGGTGGGTTTATTTAATAAAACAAAGAGCAACAAAAAAAAAAAGGGGATTTTTTTACACACACACACACACACACACACACACACACACATACATACACACACATTATATTATATTATATATAATATAATTCCTTACATTAATATAGCACTTTTTCTAGACACTCGAGGCGCTTTACATAGGATGTGTAGCATCCACCTGATGATGTGACGGCAGCCATAGTGCACCAGAACACCCACCACACACCAGCTATTAGTGGAGAGGAGAGAGTGATGTAGCCAATTCAGAGATGGAGATGATTAGGGGGTCGTGATAGAGAAGGACCAATGGGGCAATTTCACCAGGACATCGGGGAAATTACCCCGAAAATACCCCCGTACTCTTTACGATAAGTGTCCAGGGATTTTGATTTTTATATATTATATATTATACATTACACACACAACAATGTAAACAATATTAACAAATCACAAGAATAGAAAGCTACAAATATGACTAATAAACAAAAACAAAGAAATAATTCAAATATGTAAATACATTTTTTAATAATAATAATAATAATAATAATAATAAAAGTACAAGATTTTACACAAACACTTAATTTGGAACACAGATTCCATGTTTTCTTATTGCATGAAGTATTTAAATGTTTGCACAGAGCATTCCAAGTCTTTTTCAAAAGGGTAAAAAAAAAAAAAAGATTGGGTTTAGAGAGCTGTGCTTAAGAGGCGCTCTTTCACTGTTTAGTCGTCATTTTGTAATTTTCATCTCTTTGTGAGCTTTGCCTTTTATGTGGGGATTACTAAATGTAACTCAGCTGCGCTGTGAACACGCTTGATAATTTACGGCCGATTGGCATTTATCAACATACACACAAGAGCACAAATAAAATCAGAGTTACTGAAACTTGTAAATCTGGTGGGAATTTTTAGCTCGCTTTGGACTATGAAAACATTTACACACGACTTTCCTAAATGTTGGTGGAAAACACTAACCATGTAATCATTTAGGCATGCAAGTCATTTGAAGGTTCAATTCACCCTGTGCTATATTGAAAACACATTATTAACACATTATTTAATGTTTTACTTAATTTATTTTTGAACATACACACTCATTTCAAATCTGTTGACCGCACCACACTCCCAAAAAGTTGGGACAGTCGACTGTTTACCGCTGTTTAACATGACCTTTTCTTTTAATAACATTTATTAAGCGCTTGGGCGCTGAGTGAAGACAACAGTTGGTTAAGTTTAGCAAGTGAAATTCCCCCCCATCCCATTCATCCATTATGCATTTCTTCAGCTGTGCAACTGTACGGAGCCTTCGTTTCGTTATTTTGCGCTTCATAATGCACCACACATTCTCAATGGGAGACAGGTGAGGACCGAGGGCAGGCCATGCTAACACCCACACTCTCTGCTTACGCAACCATGCGCTTGTAATCCGGGCAGAATGTGGTCTGGCATTGTCCTGCTCTGGATGGCAGTATGTGTTGCTCCAAAATGTGTACATATCTTTCTGCATTAATGATGTGCAAGTTTCCCATGCCATGGGCACTGACGCACCCCCATACCATGACAGACGCTGGATTTTGGACCTGATGCTGAGAACAGCTTGGATGGTCCTTTTCCTCTTTGGCCCGGAAAACATGATGGCTGTTTTGTCCAAAAACTATTTGAAATGTTGACTCGTCAGACCACAAAACACGATTCCACTGTGCTGCTGTCCATCTCAGATGAGACCGAGCCCAGACAAGTCAGCGGCACTTCTGGACAGTGTTGATGTATGGCTTCTGCTCTGCACTGTAAAGCCTTAACTTGAATCTGTGGATGCAGCGGCGAATGGTGTTGATTGACAAAGGATTACCAAAGTATTCCCGAGCCCATGTCAGGATATCCATTACAGACTCATGACAATTTTTAAGACAGTGACGTCTAAGGGATCGGAGATTCAGACGTTGCCCTTTACGCACTGAGATTTGATCAGATTCCTTGAATCTTTTAATTATATCGTGCACTGTAGAAGGTGAAACGCCCAAAATCCTACCGACTTGTCTTTGGGGAATGTTGTTCTCGAAGTGTTGGATTATTCGCTGACTCATCTGTTGCAGATTGGCGAGCCTTGACCCATCCTTGCTCTTGAAGGACTAGGCTTTTTTTTGGAGGCTCCTTATATACTATGATTAGACGAATCCCTCACCTGTTTCACATCACTTTCTTATTTCAACTTGTCATCACTATTAGTCCTAAATTGCCCCGTCCCAACTTTTTTGGAATATGTTGTATGCATCAATTTCAAAATAAATGTTTACCTTGAAAAACTATGCAATTGATTAGGTAAAAACATCAAATAGCTTGTCTTTATACGTTGCATACCATCCCAATTTTTTTCGGAATTGGCGTTATAATATCTGAAACGTTGTACAGTGCTTGATAGCATTACTACTCCCCATTTTTCTCCAAAAACGTCCCACTTAGTTCAGTACAGATTCAGTGAGCTTTAAGGCAGTTACAATGCCTATTAAGAGCTTTAGCCACAAATGGATGCCCTTACCCTTTAACCAAACTGACATTATTCCCAGAGTTTCTTAAGGCGTTTACAACAAGCAGGATCAGAGTCAGCAAAGCTTCTGAAAAAAAAAAAAATCATTAATATACAGTCCATAAATCTCAGTAACATGCATCCAAAAACGCTGTAAAGGGTGAGAGCTTTATGGGAAGGAAATGCTTAATGAGAAAATATTTCATTTAAAGAATTTTTTTTTTTTTTTTCGTCACAGTTTGATAAAACTGAAAATGAAAACGCAGTACAAAATGAAAGATGTGATGGGGAAAAAAGTGCAGGCCAGGAAAAATAATCATTAAACTGAATGGTTACAAGCTTGAGACTGAAATGCGAGTACTGATAGCAAGTACACACAGACACGTTTATCAAAGACTGAGTCGAATATATAGGTACTGGTTATAATATAGTTGAGGAGCAGTGTCTAACAACTAACTAACACTCAATATGTGAGCTGAAGTGACTCTGTGTGACTCATCAGGTTACCAAGAACTGTGCTGCAAGGACAGACGTTCAAGCACTAGAATAACCCCAATATCTGAAGCTATTAAATGTTCATTAGACTGTTAGCTTTGTAGTAAATCTGGATGTCTGCCATCTGGCCATCTGTTACATCAGTTTCCAATCATATCGGTGGAATGGTGTGGCATAGGAATGGTGTAGAAAAGCAAGCCTCATTTACATTGTAGATTTTCTTTTACACTCGTTTTTTTTCTTGGATCAGAAATGACAGAAAGCAGTACTGCATTTGGTAATAAAGGATCTCAGTAGTATCATGAAAAAAAAAAGAAAAAAAAAAAAAACTTTTTTGTTTTTTAATGTATTTCCAGCACATATATCCATTTCAAAGTTACAGTCTTTTGACTTCTTGTAACTAATTAGTGTACATGAAATACCATTTAAAATACACTCCAAACAGGAAGGAAGCCATTTTAGAAAAACTATTTCAGACATTTGACTTTCTAGTGACTCTGATTCAGTTTGGATCAATTCCAAAGTCTAATCAGTTCATCTGTAGGTTACAGTGATCATTTTCGGTTCGGTTTCAAATGATAAACACGGACGGACAAATAAACAATCCGAAAACATGAGTTAAATATAAAAATTAAATAGGGGGGAAAGTAAACACACACATATGGGTATAAAGGTTTCATTAAAATAAATCAAAGTTATAGATACAAGTGCTACAAAACAAAATTTCCCCTTGCAAATTACACCTGGAGCTTCCTAATGGCAACATTATTAAACAACACTAGAACGGTAAAAGCTACAGAGCCACTAAAAAGACCTTAAACAGTCCTGTCAGCAAGGCCACGTTATCCCAATAGGAGTCATGGGCTGCAGCCCACGGCCCGAACACTAGGGGGCCCCGGAGAGGATTCTCTTTTGTATTTTAAAATTACAGGGGTAATTATCCGTACATAGAGCAGCATAGACAAGCGCACACACACACACACACACACACACACACAAGTCACAAGTCATGATAATGGATAACATCATCTCAACAACACGTCACACGAAAATGTCAGAAAATATGACAGTGGCGCTGAAAAGAGAAAAGAACAGCAACAGAAAAAACAGAGAAATTAAGAAACTCTAAGCAAAATCCCTAAGCTTACAACTTTCTTTAAAAAAAATATATAAGAACTTCTAGACGTTGATATACAACAATGAGGCTAATTTTACATCATCAACTACATTATCAGCCGCGACCAGGGGGGGTTACTGGATCTATCAAAACGACCTTGCCACTTTAGGTAGGCCGAATAAAATAATAATAATAATAATAATAATAATAATAATAATAAATAGTAATAACTTAGATTTATAAAGCGCTTTTCTAGGCACTCAAAGCGCTTTAAACTGTATGGGGGGAAATCTCCTCAACTAACACCAATGTGTAGCATCCACCTGGATGATGAGATGCCCCCTCCTTCAGCCAACACTTCTGAATAAGGTGGTTCAAAATTGGGGCTTACGGTTCTTTGACTGCTCATTTGATTTACCAGTTGATGGAATATAACTGGCATATAACTGGGGCCCCAAGGGATGCATTAGCCCCGGGCCCCGCAAAGGCTTAATGCGGCAGTGCCTGTCAGTACAATTCATTATATAATATAAAAGTGGAAAGTTCACGGACCTACAACACGGCCAGGTGCAACATGCAAGATTTCACAACGCACTCTCAGATTAATAATAAGGAAGGTCAGTGAGACAAAACAGAACTCTGTAACAAAAGATGAAAAAGAAATAGAACTCTTCGGCAATAATTCAGCTCGTCATGCATGTATGATCCCAAGGATACCTTGCTCACAGTGAAGTACGGAGGTGGAAGCCTCATGATATAGGGCTGCAACCAGTACTGGGCATTAGACATCTTCAAAGAAAACATGAATGGGCCAATGTATTGAGACATACAGTAGTAGAGAAGAACTGAATCTCATTGGCTGAGATGGATGGAAAAGATAGAGGTTTGAACAAGACAACAGCCCCAACGTACAGCCAAAAGAACATAAGACTTATTTCCTATAAAAAGATGATGATGGATCTCCTGATTTTGAAAGTGAGAGTCCACCAGGACCTTCATAAATTTGGTGGAATTCAAGACGATTTGCCAACAGGAATGGGCCAAAAATGACACCACAAAATTGAACAAATTACTCATGTTGGTAATTAGTGGTGTCCAAATACTTTTTTCCTTACTGATGTTTGGTTTTAAACTTAAAGTGGATATATACACTGGAAGAATATTAAATAACAAAAACAAGAGACTCATTTACATTTATGGCATTTGGCAGACGCCCTTATCCAGAGGGACTTACATTAACCTCATTTATACAACTGAGCAGTTGAGGATTAAGGGCCTCGCTCAAGGGCCCAGCCGTGGAAGCTTGGCAGTGCTGGGATTTGAACTTAAGACTGCTGGATCAGACGGTCTAACATCTTAACCACTGAGCTACCACTACCCTGCAATTGTAGCCTTGGAGACTCAGACTTCATAGCATCATTAAAATCGCATTTTGATAGCCACTTTGCACTGACTGCATTTACGTAGATACACATAGGTACAGATTTGATCTCCTGAACAACTGACCATGAAAGTAGTGCTACATGACTGAAAAAAGTGGATCGATCAAAGACACAAGAGGATCATTAAGTGCCTAGGATAGAAGAGAACAAGTTGTTAAGACAGACAAGCATCAAACTTGGTGACCGCTCCACTGATTGAAGTTTCTGTGCTGTAAAACACTTTCCACAGTGAATTACGATGCAGATATTTTCTGTAAGTGTTGGACTTTCAGGGGACAATGCATTCAGTGAAACTCTTCCAACACACTTAAGCCCTATTCGGATGGGATTAGTTTTCACAACAGAAACACAAAACAACAGAAGAAGTGGCTCGGATATAACATGTGGGGTTATTTTTACAGGCTGTTTTATAGAAGGTAAAAGACACTGTAATCTTCACTGGCACAGGAACATGCAGTCTGGAAAAAGTCTGGAAAAATAACTGACATGACGAGTTTGCACGGGAACGAAATCACAGACAAGCTCTGGTAATTATTACATTACCTCACCTCCCCATATAAAACTAATCCTGTCCGAATCGGGCTTTATAATGAATATAAGTGATTATAATTTAAGTATAATTGTGTCAGTGCGCAAAGTCATCAGATTTCTTGGCACATTACGGCCAAACCTTTTGGAATATCATTATATATTATTTTTTGTTGTCACCTGAGGTTATTTGTTTGTTTACAGAAGTTGGTGAGGACCACACAACTGTTATTTAGGCATAAAAACACAGAATTAAAAGAGGGTGTACTTTCTTTTTCCCATGACTATAGATTCTTCTAGCTCTCAGTGCTGCTTTTGACACGGTTGAATACAAGATATTTAGCCGGCTACAAACCTAGGTTGGTATCTTCGGTTTTGATCCTACCCAAGTGTCCCTGATGGCTATGTTTCACTTGGTACTTCCTTATCCAAGTGCAATAATTCATCTTGAGAAATACCTCAAGGTTCCCAAACAGCCAGTATAATCAACGAAATCTTCCTATGGGGAATGCAGAGCAGAGAAATGATATTCCGGTTTGTTCAGAATCTGTATCTGTGGAGGTTAAAAACTCAATCAAATACCCTGGGAGGTATATTTTCAATAGTGACCTTAGCGTCGTTGTTCACAAAACAGCATTCTATCACCTCAGAAATATATCCAAGGTCCGTGAAATTCTCTAAAATGCTGATAGTGAGAAACTTATTCATGCTTTTTAATGGGATTACTGTAATACTGTTTTATTTCATTTTCCAAAGAGCTCTATTACAAAATGCTCTGGTACACCATGCTGCAGCACAGTTCAACCCTGCTGTCATGGGGCTAACTGTCCTGAGCCTAGGGGATCCACTGACATGTGGAATAGGCCTGTTTGTTCAAAATATATTGCTAAAAACATAGGTTTGTCCCAATGAAATTGGTTAGTCTATGGCTAAAGAGTGGTGAAAAATCCTTTTGTTATTATGACCCCATACTCTGGAATTCCTTTCCTGATGACCTGAGAGCTCTGGATACACTTACTGTAAGTGGAGCCTGCTTAGCTCTTCGTTTATCCTCAGTCTGCTTAGCTATTCATTAATTTTACTCCTGCTAATTTTATTTTGTTACCTAATTTACTTAACATTATCTTACTGGTTTCTATTCTTGGTCCTGACTTAATTTTATTGTACTCTTCCTGTTTTAATTTTATTCATTATTTTACTCTCTGCAAAGCACTTTGTAAACTGTGCTTTAATAAGAACTACATCAACACAGGTTATTATTAAATAATGGTTGCACTGGGCATGTAGAGCACTATGTAGGTTCTACATGCATTATGTGATACAATTATGTATCATTATATGGTACAATATGTTGAGAGCATAAATACTGAATAGGTGGCTTAAGAAATGCAATAAATAAATAAATAAATAAATAAACAAATATCAGCGATATGGAATTGTGAGCAAACAAACAAAACTAAAATTATGGTTTATGGTAAACGTATGATATTTTTGGGGGGAATTTTTTTTTTTATGTTTAATGGGGTAAAAGGCAACATAGTTCTCTAATTTTGTGGTTAATACAAAACCATAGTGTAGAAATTCTGTAAAACACATATACAAAGTAAATAGCCTGGTTACAAAGTAAAGGGAAAAAAGCACTGGTGTGTTATACAACAGGAGGCATGCTGCTTTCAGCTACGACAGATTTTGGACTTAAGTGTTAAACCGCTCTCTCCACCATCATCATCACCATGATCATCAAAACACCAGTTGAGTGAATATCTTTGGGAAGAATGGTGTTCATCCCTACAGTACCGTTCCTCACACTTGTAGACTCTACGTCAAGGCACAGTGAAGCTCTTCTAGTGACTTGTTGTGGCCAAACACCTCAATAAGACTGTCTGTCTCTGCAGCCCACCAACTCCCATAATCCTCAGCTAATCAACAACCTACACTCCATGACACATGACCAGCAGCATGATCCATATTCCCATTTACAGTACCGGGACTTTTAATGAGTTGCATTTGTATATATTCCTTAAATAACCCAGACTCTCAGAAGATCTTTGGGAAGTCTTGCTCCTGCTTTTGACAGTCATGTCACTGATGAGTTTATTTTGTGAATGTTATTGCAACTTTGTTTTGTCTAGTAACAGAGACCAATATTATTACTTGAGAAACTGCCTATAAATTAAGAAAATGAACTGACTTTCTGTGCTTTATAAAAGAGAGAACATGTGAAAACAGACCCAACCAGGTGACTAGTAGCTGTGTGGTTGTGCTTCATCTGTGAACCTGAGAGTCCTGGCATGGGCCGATCCTTTCCCTGCTACAGAGATAATGTCAAGGTAGGCCTTTCAGCCAATGATATCACAATATTTACAGAAAAATGATGCACGAAGTTAGAGTTAGATGCTAGCTCAAACTGCATATCAGCCCCCCCACTCCATACCACCCCACTCCACCCCACCCCCGCCCATTAATAATGCAGCAGTGAGGTTATTTGTTTATGCTCGTGGCTGCTGCTACTTCATTGTATTTTCATAAAGGCTGTTAACTGCATATTTATTGCAAATAAGCACACCACCAACATTGAGGCATAGAAATGCGAATGAAGAAAGTGTGGAAGAGCACACACACACACACAGAGAGTGAGAGAGAGTGACAAAGTGTCACAAAGAGCTGACTGTGAGCTGAATGCCTGATTGACAATTCCATCCGTTCCACTCCAAAAAGCAATAGATCTTTCTTTTTGAGAAATATTGAGTGGTCCCTGCTCGCACCTCTGTGCTTTCATCTTGTACAACAAAAACGAAAAGGAAAGAAAAAACTGACTGCAGTGTTTCATTTGGGTCAAGGGGTTAGCCAGAAGTAAAGTGGAGAGTGGATGGGGTTGAATCCAGAAGTCTTATAATTCAGTTCACTTGTATCATGGAACAAGGACAAGGCAGTAGAGGTTGCATAGACTAGTGGACTAGCTGACCAATACATTCACTAGCCACTGCATTGGGAAGTTGCCGACTAGTTGGGGTAATGGTGGGTGGGACAAAAAAAACAACAAAAAAACCCCCCCCAAAAAAACAGTGAGGCAGACAATAAGGAGATGCCGGCAGAGAGTAAAATGAACTTTATTAGACTGAACATATTTCAGATATGATGAAGTCAAAAAGTTTGCTGTAAGTGAACTTTAACAGTTTGTATAAAGATATGCACAGGACCGTTTTGAATTTGAATACTCGCATATGGGGGGAAACCTAAAAAGACACTGGTGTAGACATAGCATCTTCCATCCAGGGAAGGCCGGTCATTGAGCTATAAGGAGGGCTCTGTTGATGAGACAGTAAAAAGACCAAGCAATGATTTCCCAATGTTCAACTGTTCAGTTTCAGTAAGCACTGTAGAATCAGATTTCTGTTCTTGCCTGACAGGACGGGAACCCGATGTGGTCTTCTGCTGCTGTAGCCCATCCGCCTCGAGGTTTGGCATGTTGTGTGTTCTGAGACGCTTTTCTGCTCACCACCGCTGTAAAGAGTGGCTACTTGAGGTACCACAGACTTCCTGTCAGGTAAAACCAGTCGGTTTTTGACCGTCTCTCATGAACCAAGGCCCACAGAACTGCCACTCATTGGATGTTTTTTTGTTTTTCACATCATTCCAGAAGACCGGCAGTTTCTGAAACGCTCAAACTAGCCCAGTTCATCAGAGTCACTGAGATCACATGTTTTCCCCCATTCTCATGTCTGATGTGAATGTTAACTGAAGCTCTTGGTCTGCATCTGCATGACTTCGTGCATTGTGTAGCTGACACATGATTGGCTGATTGTATAACTGCATGAATGATCAGGGGTAAGGGTGTTCCTATCGAAGTGGCATGTCAGGAATTTAAGGAATTCAAGTAATCTATCCCCATTTATTTTTAAATTGTTCTGAATTTCTTTACATAAGTTGTTATTTTGAGCCTTCTAATATATATTAGCCGTCT
>JANDJT010000060.1:19732879-19755556 GCA_024331685.1 Stegophilus panzeri | reverse complement strand
TTATCTTCGAAAAGCTAAGGGTCACCCTGGTCACGTCTGCATTTACTCCCCATCAGCCTGGTCCATGCCGCCAGAGGCCTGCCATCATTACTCTCCATTTCACCATATCAGGGATAACATGCATTGTGATTGAATGCTTATTGGCAGTAAGGTTGTTTAACACCAAGACAGTGATGGATTGGATGCCCGGTGGCAGGTGCGCGTACGTGTGTGTGTGTGTGCGCCTATATGTAACAGTTCATAGATCGGTTGCCTCTATAGGCTCTCCACGCAGTCCTATAAAGCCTTGTTTTCCACAAATTATTTCCCTTGCTCACATTAATGCATGCAAATGAGCTCAGCAATATTTTTTTTAGAACCATGCATCATGAGCCATCTAGCAAACTTACAAGCATAATCTACTTCATATGTAATAAACACCCCGTCATATAATCCCTAGGAAATCTAAATGAAACTGAACTCCATATAAATATATTGGAAGCAAATACTGTATATGTAAACTTAAATCCAGAAACACAATCCTTCAGAATGATCTTCAATAGATATTAACATATACAAATGGCATATTCTGTTGTGAGCAATTAAGCTTGATCAATAAACCACTAACGGCTTGACAGGGACGAAGCCCTCGCAGAAGAAAACGTCTGTCCCTCTACTATGCTGTTACGTTTTCCTGATTGACGGCAAATAAAGACTTAAACTGAAACACCAACCAGATGATGACCCCATAGCGCTGAGGAAGATCAATATGCCACAACTGGAAGGCACTGAGGCAGGGCAGACATGTTTTGATGCGGCCTCTAAGGGTCCATCCGGAGTTTTCTTCCTTTCAAGTGCAAATCTACAAGCTCCAATTTAAAGCAAACCAGTCACTTGGAATTATGGAAGAAATCAACTTCAGGGACTTAGACAATTATTATAAAGCCCCAAACCAGGAACTGACTGGTGATCATTAAATCTGCTCAGTATATCCTAGAACCATGGCTTTTCCTCCACATATTGACCAGCTACAGAAATCAGAAGCCATGAGCATGCTGGGGAAAGCAACCCTGACCATATAAAGGGCTGAATATATTTTATTGAATTAAATTAATCCCAACAGTTTTTGTAAAGAACTGACTCCATTCATTCATTCTTCTTCAGTAATCACTTTATCCTGGTCAGGGTTGCATTGGCTCTGCGGCCTCGGGAGGCAGAGATGCATTGCTTCACAAGCACATACACACATTTGCACACATATTAACACCTAGTGGCAATTCAGAGTAGCCAATCCACTTACTGTTTTCGACAGTGAGATGAAACACAAGAACATGGGGAGAATATGCTAAACTCTACATATAAATGAACCCAAGTTCATCTATGAAGCAACAACACTACCCCCTGAGCCACCATGCCACCCTGACTAATTTCATCTTCAATTCAAATCCATTAAACCTCTGCATTGTTGTAACGATTCAAATTTTAGCTAGCTTGTTACCTTTCTACACAACCGGGTACAAACTACACATTTTATCATGTCTCCAGCCTAACTTAAGGTGCTGGATCTTTACAGTGACACTGGGAATACCATACAAATCCATACCATAGCTACAAATCAAATCATCCACAAGACACCAGGTCAAATAACAGAGCAGCTTCAAGTATGTGGGGATTAACTGACCTCTGAACTCGCTCACAAACAATGTCTGCCTTCAATGTCTGCCACAACCCTCCACTGCATCTACAGGATCACTACAGAATGTATCCCATCATCAGTACCAGTCTTGCACAGCAACTGCACCATATCAGACAAGAAAGCCCCCAGAGAGAGGTGAAACCGGACGAGGACATCAGCTATTTTCCCCACTCATATCCAACATGTACCAGAAATAGCACAGCTGAGACCACTTCAGTTTGCTGCCAGCCGGGAAAATGTACCAAAGCATCTGGACCAGTACCAGTATAGAAAGAGAGGGTCCATAACACCAAGCTATCAGGCTTTTAAACCAGGACTTAAGCATTTCACACAACTGTGAGTGAAAATTGCTGTGTTTGAATGTGAAAAACTATTTAAGTGACTGGTGTGAGTGACAAGATGACACCCAATTAAAACGTCGAGTACAGCGCTAACGCTATATGCAATTGGCTGTTTCTCGTCTTGTTCTAAAGTCAGCCGAGATAGCAATTAGCAATGTGAAAATTAGCGATAGAATCAGTGTTCGGACTAGATACAAAGACTGGCGAGTCCTATAGTTAGATTTGAATCCCATGTCCTTGGTCCAGTTCCCCCAAACCAAAACAGAGGCTCAATTAAACATTGTTAAGTGGAACTTTTAACACTGAAACAGACCAATTGAGTTCAATGTAAAAATATAGGGCTAGCTGAAATTTAGCAAGCAAATCCACATCGGTTTACAAGCTTAGATCCAGTTTAAATCGAAAAGGAAATGAGGGTCTCATTTTGGAACTACTTGGGTACTTGCACACTAGTTGTTGGATTCAGACACATGGTAGCTACGCTGGACTCCAGACATAAATGCATGTCTATTCTAGACTCTATTCTATGACTCTAGACATAAATACATAAATAAAGTCTGCAACTTCTGTATAACTCGCATCCCCATGCTTTATGGAAAAACAAGTTTTGAGGGGAGAATTAATGCTGCTGCTGCTGTTGTTCATTCGGCTTCTCCCGTTAGAGGTCACAACAGCGGATCATTGGTCCACATATTTGATTTGGCACAAGTCTTACGCCAGATGCCCTTCCTGATCCTCCAATTTTATCCGGGCATGCGACTGGCACCGAGTGTAACCCCCAGTGGCTGTGTTTCCCGGCGATTACAGCGCGAGATCCTTAGACGCTAGACCACCAGGGAGGAGAGAATTAACGTCATACAGTTAATTAATGTATTACCAATTCTCAGACAAATGAAACACAATGAAAAAAATGTTTGCAATCTGAACTGAATCTTATTGGATCCTGAATTGAATATTAACATTGTCGAAACGCATCATAACGATTCACACCCCTATATGTTACAATACAACCCAACAGCATTCACGCTGAAACAATGCATTTTTGGCAAGTCGTAACCTAATCATCCATGAGCAATAACGCCTGCCAGCTGGCAAAACAGCCCTAATGCAGAAGAAGCTTATCAGCAATTAAAACTCAAATCACTGAAGACCGAGAACGGTGCCACCTGTCAGGTTAGAGCAAAATATTATTCTGGAGAAAGGTTCATCACGACAGCATGAGGAAGAGACCTTGAGAAGAACCCTCTTATGGGAGACACTGGTATAGTGGGATTATAAGTCATTACAGCATACAGGTGTAGAAGAATATGTTCAGGTGGAAATTCAGGTCTCAGATTCCGAGATAACAGATCGTGGTTAGTAAGAAGTGAGTATTTCTAACTATAACTAGTTCTGTTAGTTCAAGAACTCAACGTTGTGTTAAAATGTGTTGTTGAAATGGTCAGTATTATCATAATCATCATCATCATCTGTAGTGGATTTTCCATTTTATTTGTTGGTTGTTCTGTATTGTTGATCATTTCATGATCGTTTTTATCTGCTGCACGAAGCCAATTTAATAAATAGTGGAAAGCAACTTTACATTCAATGTCAATGTCAATTCACTAGATGCGCACTCTGTATTATTTATTCAGTTGAGTGCCTGTTCTTTCATTACCTAGATGTGGATATGCCTTTATATAATAAGGTCATCTGAGAGTATATTAGACCAGCTGTTTTTAGTAATAAATAACAAGCAAATAAATGCATTTAGGGTTTGCTGTTTCCAGAACGCAGAATTGGAAGTCAATTCTTTTCCCTCTGAAAGAACCCTCACTACCCCTGCTTGGGTTGGGAAAACCTGCCGGTTTCTGAAGACACAGGCATGATGGATATGACGGTTATGAGAGCTATGACTCTGACTTTGAAATGTACGCTGTGATATGTGAACGACAGACACGCAGTGTGAAGGACAGTCACTTAGGATGCGAGGGAAGGTTTGAGGTGGTCTGGAGCTTCACGTTATTAAATGACTTCTGCATGGACGGCTGCTGGAAATGTACTCGATAAGGTGTGCGGTGTGATAACATTTACTACGAGACACTTCGTGTCCTAGCTGCAAATGGATGTAGGACCAACATTTGCAGCAAGTAATCAAATCTACGAGACCGATTTGGATACAGCAGGCAAACATGATGAGAAATCTTCCTCATGATAATAACCCATAACTGCAGCCTTCAGCTAAACTGCAGACTGACAGTGGCTGGCTATTATAGGGTGTCTTTTTTCCCAAACTGACTTTGCTGTCGCGTCTTCTGTTGGTTCATTCTGTCCTCTTCCGAAGCTTGAACACGGTTCTTCCTGGGTGTGTTTAAAAAATAAATAAATAAATAAAGAGGAGAAAAAAAAAGAGGGAAAAAAACTGCAGCAAGCCGTTTTGATTTTTTTCTTAGCCCTTTAAAAAATCCATCTGGCGGCCCGATTAGAGCAATTAAGGCCTTTAATCGAGGGGTGATGTTGGGAAGTGAAGACAGGACATAGCATACTGGGCTCCCAGCACCCCTCTCTACACACTGATTACAGACTGCACTCTCACTCTCTCTCTCTCCCTCTCTCACCCTCATAAAAGGTTCACAGCACAAAGCTGAGTTGCAGGCACTTTCCCTATTCGTTATTCTCTAAATTTAACACTTCAAGTACCCCCGCACTTCCACATGCTGCTTTCTTTCTTCCTGCTGCCGTTTCTTCCTTTTTCAGTGCCAACTAATACTCTATTTCCATGGCTCCTTATTTCGCTTGGATTGTAACACAGGGAATTTGTGTTTTATGCTTGCCATCACACTGCCACTGTCTGATTAGAAATTTAATAAGCAAGCCAGGGAGATGTTCTCTCTCTCTCTCTTTCCCCTCTCAATCTCTCAGAGGTCTATAAAAACAAGCATTTCTCTATGTATTGGTAAATTAAAGTGCCTCGGTGCAAGATTCCCATTCCTAGGCGACACCGGAGGAAAAGGAATAGCCAACCCTTGAATCAATGACCTCATTATGGCTCTGCATTAAGTCCAAATATATTGCTCCATAGAAAAGAAATGGTGGTGGGAATTTGTTGGGTTCCTCTTCATTTACCGAACCCCTCTCCCAGTCTCCGTACAATATTGGTTTAAATTATTAACTGCGCTCCTTTATGAGTGTGTGCATGGCCCGCAAGGGTGGGACTCGCTCTCCCCCGAGGTGGCTTCCTCCATAAAACACATTCTCCGTGTTATTTAATACCGCCGTGCCACACAAACTGACTAGCTTAAATCAACTGCCAGCTCCACTGTGAGCGTGTGATTGCATGCCTGTCTTTATTAATGAGATGAAAGCAGGAGATTACGTTCCTGTAGTGCGCAAGAGTCCAGCTACGAATCTTAGCAAGCTCCTTACTGGACATAAACATTTCAAAAGATTGAACTGAAACCGTAGAAGAGATGCTGTGATTATTTTTAATGATCTACTGAACAACCGAAAAGGAATCTATCATTTAAAATGGCATCATTTATTTATCACTTCGGAAAACACACATTAAATAGCTGGCCGGGTCTCTTAAAAGCTGGCAATTTATTCTGACATGAAGCAGAGGATTCTGCTTGCCAAATATTTTGAAAGAACAAGCATTAACATACAGATCCTTAAATAGGAAATTGAAAGCATAAGAACTTGTTGCAAATATCAAATTCTTAGTTCTTAGGAGAACAGTGAGGTATGTGCGCCAAGCTATTTCTAATTCCCAACATAGTCATATTTGCTGACGTATTGCCACATTTGTGACAGAGACCCTGCAGGGCTGTGTGATGAACTGCTACCTTACTGCCAGCTAGCTCCTTTCCGCAGCAACAAATCACGCCCCGGTGCAGCCCTGAAATCTCACACACCCTATGCAATCACACAAGCATAGTTATAGCACAACCACAAAACACATCAGAGAAGCAGAGTGAAGCTTATTTAGGTATGGCTATACCATGGGATATTCACGTTCAACGGATGCATAGGGTAAATGGTTTGGCGCAGGAAAAATAAACCAACACGAATACATATGCAACAGCCCGTAGCCCCCCATCGGAAAACATTTAGCAATTAGCTCTCAAACACATTTATGAATTTCAATGAACCCAAACACAATAAAGAAAATGTGGAGGCACCACTGAAGAGGCTGTGAAGAGGCAAGGGATCAGGATGTTGAAACACACATGGAGAGGAAACCTCCATCTGGGGTTCCATTTGTAACGCACCTGGGGGGTGATCCTGCCAACAGATGGATACCCTGTCAGAGAAACGTTACGCTCTCTTTTTGACAGCCTTCCCAGTCATCCTCTATACCACCCAATGGGCCAAATGAGCTCATGCGCATCCAGAGCCAGTCCTGCCCCACGGACTGGGTTTCTGGGATGTACCTTTCTGACCCAGACTTGCCATCCTGGACAGGTGGAACTATTAAACAGGGTCATCTGTTCCGTCTGCATGGGCATGTGTTAGCAAAGGTCACCAGTCAGTCCAATTATAATAAGGAAGGAATCAGACCAGTAGGGTGGCAATGCACCAAAGTGATGCTTGGGTTCACCAACAGACACAAAAATGTTTTTAGGACATTTAGTTAAGACATAACTTTTTTTTTTTTTTTTAGTTCTCTATAGAATATTTTAAAACTGCACAGAAACTCCAATAATATAATGCAGATCAATATTCACAACAAATAATGACACCAATATGAAGATGCGAAACTATACGACGCTGAACTAAAACAATACTGCAGTGCAAAGATTAATGGAATTAATCTTCCATTGTTCACCACATGCACCGTATTAATAAGATTCTTCATTTATACATGACAGACATTCTGAAAGCCATTTTTTTGCAACTCATTTCTTATCTTCATCTAGGTGTAATGTATCCATCTATCCGCTCTGACGACTAATACGATGAAAGAATGCAGAACTTTCTTGGGTGTTTCAACTTTAAATAGGCTATTCACCTGCAATTCAGTTGAAGCAGAGCAAATATTATCATAATCTTATTTACACCCCAAAGGCTATGATTTCTAGCTAAACTAGTTAACCTCTTTGACATGACTAGTCATGTAACAACTTAGTTTAGAAACATACAACTGTTTCACTCTGAAATGAATTACAGCGAGCTAGAAAGCACGCAAGATTTACTAATTGATTTCATTTGGGTTTTTTTTTTTTTAAGGAGGTGCCGCATCAGCCACTTTCTTTATGAAAAAAAAAAGAATAAAAAAAAAAAGGATAATCACTATGGCCAATCGTCCCCAGGAATTTATACACTCATTTAGGTCTCGAATTAGATCACTGCATGTTATTACATTATGTTAACTAGCAAAACATGAGACTGGGCAGCATAGTAGAGCTTTTACTTGCCCAGTGGGTTAGCGAATACATTGAATAAACATGATTTGTCCACCCCTGATGGTGGTTATCTTAACCAGCACCAGAATCGTGGATGCTCTCGGTCAGTGATGGTTACGTTTGTAAGTTGGGAGTTCTTTAAAATCAAGCTTGAATGAAAAATTGGAACAATGGGAAAACATCATTTTGTGGACAAATAAATAAAAGCCGCTAAGCAGACTGCAACTACTAATAATGTCGATGCTGAAATACCAGAGAATGATATCAGTGATCTGATATATATTTAGCTCGTTCGCCACTTTACCTCACCGAGAAGGTGTCATGGCATAGAGCACAGCGGTAACACAGAGCTGCCATTACCCACTAATGCCCTTCACCCTCCCCTTCCCATAAAGAGCCCTCATTGTGTTTTGCCAGCACAATCCATCATAGCAGGTCTAGCGCACATGCATTTAGGATAGTATCGTTCTATTGCAACCCAGGCTGGTAAAAAGGTCTGGTCTTATCCTGCCGCATTGACTGCAGAGTCACGACATACAGAGCCCTTAACGCAATGGAAAACACCCGTTGTAAATGACTGGCTTTGTGCACCACTAACTAAGAGCTGTCAGCCAAAACAATAGCAGCATACACTAATCAATGGGCCCTGAGTCAAAGTGAGGACGAGGGGAAAGGATCCAGAAACAAACGCGAGGAGAAAGAGACAAACTGCGTTAATTATTTTTCCACTGGGCGTGTGCTAAAGCATCAGAGCCAAGACGAATGATCTCATTTGCAGCGAAAACTCAAGAGGCGGAGGCAAACAAACCTAAACACTTACACCAAGGTTTCATTCTGGGATTTATCAAGGCACAGCAGACAATGGGATCAGGATGTATACAAATGTGACTAACTGAAACGAAGCCTGTACATGACTTTACTTGTCTGAAACATATGATGTCTCAACACATATATTATATAACAAACATGTATAAGGATGCTTATACACTCAGTACTACATCTACCGTGTATCTATACTCATGGGCCAGATTATCAGGTAACTAACTTTGTAGGTATACAATTACTGACTGTCCCTTCTGTTGCTCTGCGTAATGTGTAGAATCCCATCTATCAATGTAACTTTGGACCTCCCTTGACCAGATGTTTTTATGAATGGAGGACCATTCTCAACACATCAGTGATACTGACAAAGTGACAGGGTAGTGAGTGTTGTGTTTAGTTCTAAATGATCAGCTGATCCTCTCTTGGTTTGCTGATGTAAAGCTGATTAGATTTCAATCCTACAGCATCACACATAATAGGTTACGAACGTGATCATTTTAGTGATTGTATTAATACATTTACATGCACCACATCTTGAATGGTTGCCGGAATGTGACACACAACATATGTGTTGGGTTTTTTTTTCCCCCAGATATACTTCACGCCTGACAGGCATGATGTTGATGGTTTGGTCCTATCCTTTCCAGAACTTTTTTTGTTCTTTTAATTGGATTAACATGGGTTATGGTATCACCTAGCCTAGGGCTAGAGTCTGTGAATCATGATTTGGACTTGTCTCAGACTTACTGGCATTTGTACTTGGATCGGTCTTGGTCTTGGGCATTGGTCTCACTAAATATGGTCTTACAAACTTTCAACTGAGATGTAAGATGTAATTCCTTATTCTGGAAACCGGTGTACCCAGAAGAAACCTCCAAAGCACAGGAAGAACATGCATACTCCACACACACTGAGCAGAGGCGGGAATTGAACCCACAACCCCGGAGGTGCGAGGCAAACGTTCTAAGCACCGTGCCCGCAAACCAACAAACCAGTAAAGAAGTAAAGACTTGGCCTCAAAAAGGATTTAACGGATTTCTGCCTCTATCTTGTCTCATTGTTGATTTTGTCTCAATCTCGTTCTCATCTGGACTTGGCCCCGACCTCCTCAAGACGTGGTCTTGACTCTATCTTGCCTAGTCTTCGTCTTGGACTTTGCAATGGCAGTCTTGACTACAGTCACTGTATCATCCTTATGTATGAAATATACAGTTATAAAAATATTTGCATGTACTTCTTACTTTTCTAGAAGTCATTATTACAGTTGTTGCAATGCCTGGGATGTGAAGAGCTGTTTTATGAATAAGAATGAGACTCTATAATGGATGGTGGTATTTAAAAATCAAGAACTTATACAAGAAAAAAAAAAAAACATGTGTCACACCTGCCTGTATGCCTCTTTATTGGATTCAAAGAAACAAAATAAAATACACAGATGACACTTGACTATGCACAAGTTTATTTCCACACACACACAGTTTAGAGGGAGTTTAAACCTAGAGAGGTTGTGACATTTGATGCCCATTGAACTAGTCCTTTTTTAGGCACAATACTGAATGATCACATCTTTTCACTGAGACAAAGGCAAGCTGTGATTTCATATCCATAAACAATAAATCTCACTCCAGCGAGCAGTCTGAAAAACAAAATGCTAGTGTCATAGTCATTAGGACGTTAAGATACGCATCACAGCAGAGAGGCTCTACAGGTCCATTTAATACATTTTATATATACGCTACACACCTCATTTACATAGTGTGAGTAATGAGATGGGGAACAAACAATGTGCCGTGCTTGAATTTATCAAAATGGTGCGTGATCCCGGCGGACACTCCATCTGTGCCAGTTTAATAGGCACTCGTTGCCAAATGTAGCATCAAACACACAAAAAATCCCATTTATGACTTTAATGCTAATTAAAATGCGTGGTTGTAGCTGTGGTGTAAATGGCAAAATGGCTCAAAAGCTGGAGTTTCTTTTAAACTTCCATTAACATACAATCCTGGAGCACAGAGCTATTGTAGGTAACGTTAGACTATCACATTTGATAGAATCAGAGCAAAGCTATTGGACTGAAGGAGGAAATGTCAACACCAGCCAGTTAGGGAATGTCTAGCAGTGGGGGAAGGAGTTGTATTCATAAGAACTTGTCAAGCATGGACAAGTTAGTGCACTTTACATCTGAGTAGCTGACCTTCATAGTGGAGTCCAGCGTTGCACTTTTATCTCATTTATCAGTAGAGCATGTGTGTTCATCACTGTCACAGGGTGGGTGGGTGTGTGGGGGTGTGTGTGTGTGTGTGTGTGTGTGTGTGTGTGTGTGTGTGTGTGTGTGCGTGTGCGTGACAGAGAAAGTGGCGAGCTGTGCACAGTTGGTTAGCGGACGCTAGCTCCCAGAGCCAGCTGCTGGGGAAGAGTGGGCTTGCTGAAGGCATCTGTTCTGTGTGCTTCCACGGGGCACCAACCACGTCCAAGAACGCTGCCTTGCTGGAAACTAAAGCCAAGGCATCATTACTGACACCTGTTATTTGAATTATTAATGTGTGCAAAGGCCATCCAGATTGGGTATGTGTACACGGATGAAAAATATTTGTTAGGAATTCAATTGAAATTCAAACAATCAAAAATCCAACCATCCAACCATTTTCAGTACTGCTTATCCTACACAAGGTTGCGGGGGAGCCTGGAGCCTATCCCAGGGCACTCGGGCATGAGGCGGGGGGGACCAGGACTGTTTCTAGGCATAGGGGAACTAAGCAGTCACCTAGGGCACCACCAGCTTGGGGGCACCAATGAGCACCCCAAAGCCCTTGTCTGACTCACCCACTCATGAGTAAGATAGAACCAGGGGCGTAACCTGGCCTGGGCCTGGGTAACGTTTTATGATTGCATGCCATTATCTGGTATCCATGGTGATAGTGGGTGCTGCTCTTAGGAAGAGAGACAGAGAGCCTAGAGATTCCAATAGGAATCTCGCCTAGAATGACCAGAAACGGCCTTGGGCTGGGGGGGGGGCGGGGGGGGGTTTCCACCCTGAACAAGGTGCCAACCCATCGGAGGGCACAATCGCACACACACTCACGCACCCATTCATACACTATGGACAATTTGGAAATGCCAATCAGCCTACAACGCTTGTTTTTTTAACGAGCGAGGAAACCAGAGTACTTGGAGGAAACCCCAAAGGCACGGGGAGAACATGCACATCGAACCCCTAACCCCAGAGGTGCAACACAAACTAGATATTTTTTTTAGTTATTTTTCTGATGAGTAACTTAAAGGGGACCTTTTATGTAAAACTCACTTTTACATGGTGTTTGAAAATAATTGTGTGTCGGCAGTGTGCGTACACAACCACCCTACGACGGTAAAAATCCACCCACTCATTTTTTTTTTTTAGATTCCCCATAAATCATAAACAGTGTCTCAAAATGAGTCGTTTTAATTTTCTCTCCAATGTGACGTCACGTTGGAACAGGCCCCGCCCACGACTGGCGATGGACTCTGCCATATTAGCATAAATCCTCCCCTGAGTGAGCTGCACACAGTCCGCCATGTCCTCCACGCTGGAGCAGCTACAGTGATGAGAAGAATGTCTGAGCTTCGAAAGCTTTGTAAGTGTTCTGTTGTTGGCTGTGAGAATGAACATGAGTCTTCATGTGCTCCCGGCATCAGAACCACTGAAGACGCAGTGGAGAAGTTTTCATTTGGAAGGAAATGTGCCCCAAAAAATAGCTAAATTCATACATGTTTGTTCGAATCATTTTACACCAGACTGCTTTGTGAACGAGGGTCAATACAAAGCAGGATTTGCTGAGAAGTTGATTTTCAAGGATGGATCAATACCACCTGTTCGTGATCCAGCTTCATACCCAGAACTAACAAGTATCGCACTTTATATTTTGTGAATGTTTGCAAATCGCCTTTCCGAACGTGCTTGTTAGCAAAATCCACGGCTAATGCGGCTAAACATACCATCATCTCTGATTGTGTTCACGGAGACCAGAGCTATGTCGTCGTTTTTATTTTTCAGCCCAAAAACGCTTACTGTCTGTATAATTCATACATATAAGATTGAATGCCAGTATTTACAGTGTCAGTCATACTGGTTCTCCTGAATTGTTGTTGCCGTAGTATCCAAAAGCACGAGCTGTAAAGGCATGGCCCTTTTCCGGAAAGGGGGCGGGGAGCAGCAACTCATTTGCATTTAAAGGGACACACGAAAACAGCATGTTTTTGTTTCCAGCCAAAAATGGGCATGTTCAGCATGGTATAATAAAATGATCCATGGGGTAGTTTGAGCTGAAACGTCACAGACACAAATTGGGGGGACACCTGAGACATATATTAGATCTTGTAAAAAGGGGCATAATAGGTCTCCTTTAAGGGCGTCAGAGAAGCAGCATGGTAAAAATGCCATCAGTAACTTCACTGCTCTTGAAGCTTTCGTCCACTTTCCATATACATGGCATAATCACTATTATACTGTATGTATATGATATTGACCTTCCAATACCGCTTGCACCCAGCAATACTGCAGCATCTGGATCTCTGCTGTAATAGGTAGAGCAGTGTGTATGACCTTCAGACGTTCCCCTGGCTCCTCTGTGAAGGGGGCTTTGCATATTTACCTAATATGCTTGCCATGAAAGCGCCGAACAAAAGTGAGAGAAAAACCATTTAATCCAACTTTGCTTGTAGGCTTGGGCAAATCTAATTATTCTTTGCTTTCTAGAATTGTAATATCTATCTTGCCATAAGTGCAAAGCATACGTAACAAAATTTTCATCACTCTGGAATGAGAGTGTGTGTGTGTGTGTGTGTGTGTGTGTGTGCGCGCGCGCACACTAAGCGTGACCACATTTGACCACATGACGGAAGGGCTTGGTTTTAAAACATGTAACTCAGTACCAAATGCAGGGAGTCTAATCACACAGTTTTGATTCTGATCACGTTTCACTGGGTTTTGACTCTTACAGATTTTCCCAGCCACTATGAGGTTGTTGTTTTTTTTTTTTTTTTTTTTTTTTTTTTTTAAATCAGACGTGTAATATCGTTGGGAATTGCACTACCCCAAATGTCTGGCCTGATTCTGACCCTCTGAACATTTCCCACCCTGCAACAGAAATAATAAGACCTACTATAACCATCTGACAGGATGGGAAAAAAACGGTAAGAGCTATGATGGAGGCAAAGATATAAGCCCTCGTTGGTACCTTAGGTTAAGAGTAGTGCTGGGACTGGATGGCTCTAGACACACATCCCTAATATCCGAAAGGATTATCAGCCAGCAGCAGTGGCTCAGTTCCAATGATGTGCTACAGACGGACAATGAGGTCTGATATTGTAGACAGCAGTAGATCGCCTGGGGGGAGAGGAATCAATATCAGCTGGAGGTTGATAACATGGAGCCATTGACTTCGGCTTATCACCCGCAGCTCGACCACAACACTGACGAGCTTAATTCCTCTTACACACAAGCATGCCTACATACACACCTCCACACATCATTATTTGTAATTTCCAGCTCCCTAACTGTAAGGGCTTGGAGACTTAGTAAGGGCTTAGTATTTCGTGCACGACGGTAAAAGTAGTCGGACAGATAAAAGCATCTGACTGCAGACAAAACATGTCTGCAGTCAGGGTAATCTGAACAGAGCCTCACACTTTCAACATGCGCCGCTACAATGGCAGCCTGCTAGCCGAGAGGCCTTTTGTCTATATATGAAATAAATAAATAAATAAATAAATGTGGAATAAATTTGGAGCTCAGTTAAAGCGCTGATGAAGCCCATTGTGAATTCATATCAGATCATTACAAGTGCAACAAGAAAATCCTCATCTCCGGAGCAATCATTTAAGCAACAGACCATGCGAGAACGTATACCACTGCTGCGTTTATGACTTTGACTTGCAAAGCTATATCTCATGGTTCCATCTGACCAGTCATTCAGGAGCAAGAGCCCAAAAGGCTGTCAGCCTTCCGCACCAGCGACCATCTGAATAACGGCGGCTGTGTGAAATAACCACTAGAACTGCACAAACACCTCGGCCTTCGCTTGTCAAGTCAAGTTTCGTGTGTCGAACGGTATATTCGTTCTGAAGGAGACAAATCTGCCTGCGCAATCAGCTTGCGTGGTGATCAGAACAGTCCATCAGTTCTTCTTTCTTGTGCGATCTGCCTGTGGGATGGATCGTGATTATGCACTTCTCCATTTCTTTTTTTTTAATGCATAGAAAGCCAGTGGCATGGTTCTGAGAGGAATAAGGCAAAGGAGAATCATTTCACTTCAGTGGCTGATTTGCAGCTCTGGACCACAAACGTGATCCAGCAATGATGTTTTGATAGTACTAACGATAGAGAGGACTGTAATGGTGCGGTGAAGGTGGTGATTGCAACAATGATGATGTTCAAGTTGATGATGACAGTCAGAAATGAGTGTTTTAGGACTTGTGAGGAGCCAATTACAAAGGAAATGACTGTGTGCAGGAAGAAGACCCATTATATATATACACACGCACACACATATACATACATACATACATACATATATATATATATATATATATAGGGGTCTTCTTATACACACACACACACACACACACAAAAATGTTCATTTTACTCTCTTCAACTTCTTGTGCATTTTTCAGGATACGCTATAAATTATTATTTTTATTTCTTTTGTCATTCAGCAGTGCGAGGAGGCCATTACAGCCATGGCGAGGAAGCCATTCCAGGAATATCCATACCACCTGAAAATGGAGGACTTTCTTTCTCATGGTTTTGAAATCCAGGAGAAGGATGCGGTGATAGAAATGGGCAAATGTGTGAAGAGGTGCGTTGATCGATAGAGACGCCAGCTGGAAGACAGAAAGCTGTAGCTCTGTGAGCATCAACACGACCCAGAACATCTGCCACATCAGCATCCTGCTCTACAGCTACTAAAACACCTCTCACTCTGGGAGTATCGCTCGGTGGAACTGTCTGAAGTGAGAACACATAATATTATATGGAAGCCAATTATGTAAGCGCAATTAGCACAATTGATGTGACTCACTAGCTTTTGGAGCCTTTTCACATAGTCAGTCTCAATCTGGAGCAAAAAAAAAAAAAAAAAAAAAAACCTACTGTGCAAACGACTTGACAGGCTTAATCTGCGAATGGAAAAACACTAACCGTTGCATTTTCGAAATGCCATGTGCGGTGTTCTGAAGGTCAACAGGAGACCAAGAAGTGGTTTTGGGTGAACAAAAGTCGAGCGCACATAGTGGTGTAGCCATGCCTTGTATATAATTGTCCCTTTATAACCTCAACTGTGAGTGAACTACAGAATCAGGCATTTCCTCTGCATGCTGAAGACAGGGGTGGAAGAGGGGGTGGGGGTGTGGAAGGATCTTCAAGGAAACTAGGACATGGCCCAGACTAATATCTGAATGTAGGTTAAGTAATTAGTTGGACTGAAGCCTGCACGCTTTGCAAAGATGCCGGATAAATTCTCGGCACTTTAATCTAAACATTCCACGGGCCTTGTGTCTGGGGCCAAAGGCTGTTCACATACCAGCATTTCAGAGCTTGAGTCGAATATCTGCTGCTTTAAACACTGAGCAATGTTATTCGTTGCTTGACCCATATAAAAAGTGGTGCAGTGAGTACAACTGAGTCCAAACAGTCAAACGTTATCTGTCTGTTAAATGATGACACCAGGTGGACAGATAACAGGAAACAATTGTGATTGTCACAACGGTCTCCTCTGATTAATACCAGAGTGGCCTCTTGACCTCAAGCCAGAGTCAGCAGCCCCAGTGACCCCGGAGACCTGTATTGATGAGACTGTAAAGGAGTCAGAAGCTTCTTGGTGATATTGACAAAAGACAACAGCATTGATTCCAATATGGCTCTCTTCAGACCCATTCATGGGATTGATGGGAGGTTCAAAATAGCAGAAGGGGGTGGTATTAAACAGATGCACAGTTGAAGACAGAGTGGAAGGCAGAATGCAGCATTACCCCAAAAGAGCTGAAGTCAGCTTTTTCCCCCCGTCTCTCATAGCTGTTTAGACCCGGGATTTGAAACGTTTTGAGCATTTGACCCACAGGTGCTGTATAAAAACAAAAGAGCTTGTCCCAGAATCCAGGTTGGAGGATCTTGATTTTTATGACAGAAGCTGTCAATTTGTTGCTCTCAGCAGCACACCCTGGGGAGAGCGGGAACAACCAGAGTCTTTGCCATATGTCTTTAGAAGCTTCGTACAAGCAGGCCTTGAGCAAACAGATGAAAGCAGATTAAACAAGAGAAACAGAAAATGCTAGTAAAATCAGTCTGATCTTCTAATGAATCTTGAATCCATAACACTCCAATACAAGGATGGCCACACACACACACACATACACACATACACACACACACACACACACTCAACACCATGTAGTTTAGGCTCTAAAATTCTAGCAGTTCAGCAGAAGTGGATACACCTACTCACAGCAAGATCAATTTTATTAAGATTATTCAGGCATCACTAAGGCCTATATAAAAATATATACTTCAGACATCTTATCTACAAGGCTTATTTTTCACTTTGGACACCATCAAAAGCCACAAGTCAGACAAAAAAAAAAAAAAAAAAGTGCTAAAAAAAGTGCTGAAAATCTCCTGGTCATTAAACAGGGTTTTGATCGATAGCTGGAAAATAACGCCTGCAAGTGATGCGATAAATTTTCTCGACTTCGTATTAGATCTGAAAGCTGTGGGTAAAGGGCAGCAGATCCCGGCTCAGATCAGGGGAAGGAGACCGGTGAAGCTACTACAACAAAAAGATGTTCAAAACACAGCAGTGCACGCCTGAACAACTGACAACCGCCGACACTGGAAAGGTAATGGAGATGTAATGTAATGCTGATATAACTCCTTTTTCTCCCCCAGAAATAATGGCTGGCTCAAGTCAATAAGATCTCTTCACAAAAAAAGCCCTTTGAATTGTGAATGGGACTGTATTTCTTTACAACATACTGACGGTTAAGAAAAATTGAAAAAGCAGTACCGATGGAAGCCAGAATTAATTTTTATTTACTGATAACGATCTTCTGATCCACAGTATGCATTACTTCATTTATAATTAAATCTGAATCCCTCTTCCTCCAGTCACATCCTATCCCACAATAGATCTCATCCGCTCTTCTTTCTAAGGGCATAATACAAGCCTATAACAATATAAATCTAATAGCAGAGGATTTGGTTGGAACGAGCACAGCAAACAGAGCAGAACAGAAGGTTAAAACCTTATAACCTTACATCTGGGTTTCAGAGGACAGGCAGCATACGGGTGCTACAGCAGCTCCCTAAATATTATAATATCATAAAAGGAGTCTTGAAGTTAGAATTGTCATTTTAAGTGGCAATTTAAACAAATAACACTATGATAAAGCCACCAATGAATTGACATCACCCCTTACCATGGCATTATATGAAAAGTGCTGTATTCCAGTCATGGTTAGCCACATTAGCATGGTTTGGTTAACTATGTTTTTGACACAGACACGGTTTCCACCAACAGCGAAAACTGCAGCAAGAACTCATGCGAATGTCATCAGCAAGACTGGAGAGTGGAAAAGCAGAAGTGCAAGAGGAGGAGAGGATATCCAGGGCCCTTAGGCGGCAAAACGGGGGAAAGGCAGCCCCTGCAGCGATGAGGCGATAAGGGCCTTCACTGCGGCCAAGACTGCTTCCGCTTTCACACTCATCAAAGGTTGGAGGGGCCAGCAGGTCAGCTGCCACAATACCACTGCCAGAACACGGCAAATGGAGCAAGGATAAAACACGGTCCTATTCTCAAGCGAAGCTACAGGATGAAGAATGTTTACATTTCTTTTTAAAAGCCTGATACGGTGTGTAAACACCAATACAATGACTGTAACATAAAGCATCATGAAGCAATTAATGTGCAGGATAAAGCATAACAGCTAACATAACACGACTAGCATCCACCGATAAAACGAGGCAGTTAAAACGTAGCCTTGATTTCAAGCCTTGAATAAGTTCTGTAGGCCGAAATTCCTCTCCCGAACCCCTTCAAGCAATCAATTATTGAGTCACTACTGCGAAGGGCTGAAGATCAAGTGAGCCTGAACTCCAGACTAATTACTTAAAGTAAGCATTTGACTTGAAGGAAACTGAAATGCCCATGGCAGCTGCTCTCCTTTCACTGCTCACAGCACAGCTGGAAAGAGGACGGACAAAGACCTGGACATGTACAGAAAGGGAAATGTCTGTGGAACAGAGCAACACACACACACACACACACACACACACACACACACACGCGCTCTCACCACCTCCTTGCATGAGGGCCACAGGATTTGCAGGCCACCTCTGTGAAAGACAGATAATTCCATGGCTCTTTTTCTCACAACCAAAGGCAACCTCAGATTCCTTCCCTCTCAGTAGCCTGTAATTACAAATCCTTTATTTGATTGTTCATTAAGTTGAACCCTCCTCTGGAAATTGCGACGCACACCCCATTATTAGTGGTTCCAGACATTTCCCCTCCCGTGTGTCTGTGTTTCCCCTTCGAGCGTGTGCCTCTGCAAAAAAAAAATAAAAAAAAAAAATACGACAGCCCGTGAGATGACAGAGCGGCGAGATGGCGGCGACTTCGCTTTAATGGTTGCCCTGGCAGTAGCATAGACAGAATAAACGGGAGAGAGAAACTTACCACCGATCAGAAAGGAAATTATGTCAGTACTGGCAAGGCAAGGCCCACTATTATTACCACATTATTCCTGATAATTATTATTCTCACTAACATGATATGATGGTACATACGCTTGCTTTGAAAATCACTGCAAAACAGAAGTGGGAAGAAAGAAAAAAAAAGAGGGAGGGAGAGAGAGAGTGCGAGCGAGCGAGAAAGGACACCCAACTTTCTCACTCTCCTTCTGCCTTTATTTCAGCAAGCCAATTCTACAGCTATTCTACCCTGCATCTCCAAAAATAACCCTGAGGTTCAGAGTTATTCGGATACACCAAGACCTACCCACTGATGGGTATTCCCTATTCTGGCCTTAAGAGCATCAAGAATGTCTCCAAACCAGTAGAGCACTTCCAAGCACTGGGAAACTCCCAACAAACTTGATCTCAGAAGCCCCGTCAACAGGCATTAGGATCAAGTGGAGGAACAAAGAGAAAGGGCTGGGTTTTGAGACACTTCACAAGGAGTGTCTCAAGTGTCTCCAGAACAGGGCCATGTGTGAGAGAGAGAGAGAGAGAGAAGGGATCATGTGTATAAAACCTCAGAGAAAAACAACGCCAATCTGGGATAATTTTTTGTCTTGCATACTTTATTATACACAGCAATTAAGACAGGGAAGAGTTGAGCCTAGATTCTCAGGCGTCACACATGCGGCACCTTGCTGCTCTCTAAAGTTCGACCACGATAAAGACAGGGTGCTGATCAAACCGCACGTGGCCTTGACTACAGCTGCAGTTCCCTTCCCTGCCTCCTCCATGGCCACAACTGCTCCTCACCTCACACACAGGCCACACTGTTAGAGATGCTTGAGTAACTCAATAGCTTCCACTTGACTGCTTTGCATCACATTCAGCATGACTTATGATTTACGTTAAGCTGCTGTCGCATAAATGAGTGACTCACCACAGCAACTGACACTCTGGAGCCGTTTTTTTCTTTTTTGGTGCTCTGCACAGCAGTGGTGATAATCACACATTGTACCCAGCTATATTAAAAAGGCACTCCTTTTCAACAGGATAAGACCGTTTCTAAAAGATTCCTGCTCTGCCAAAATGTGAAGGCAGTATTCCCATGCGTTCTTCCTGGCAAAGGCAACTCCATAAATCTCATCCCCAAATGAGATTTGCGTAAACGTTTGAAAGACACTGCAGGCAGAACTACCGCTGTTAGTGTGCAAATATAAGTTATACCAGCAGTGTAATACTCTAACACCACTGTTGAACTCATTGAGCACATCAGATTGCTCAGAAAGTGTTCACTAGTTTTCTATAACACCAGCTCTGATAGCAGTGCCTGCTGTAATTCAAATCAAAACTTCTTTTGCACTAATACGCAACTCATGCTCTATATACAGCAACCTAAGCCTTATAATAAACAGACTGTAAATGTGCTGCTTTTTAACAAAGAAGCGCATATAATCATGAATATAGTAACGCTTTCTGTTATTAAATGTGTATTTAACATTATGTGGAGACTCCAGTGTCCGCTGTTTGAAGACTTTCTGGCACTGGAGAGTCTTCAGGACTAAGGATTTGGGGAGTTTTCAGGTTTCTTGGAAGCATGACAAGGTCTGGGTTGGGTTTTTTTTTTTTTTTTTTTTGTGGTATTAACTTCACAAAAGAACCAAAATAAATAAATAAATAAATAAATAAATAAATAGAGGCTGGTGACGGAATTACTGTTACAAAGCAACTGAAAACAAGAACCAATGCCTTTTGTTTCGCGGACTTTCCCCAACGTTAAACAGTTCAAATTCTGAGGAGTCATTCAATAAATGAATTAATTCAATTATAAAATTAAACGTTGTTTGCCAAATTGCTGTGGTATAAGAGGAATCAAACATGACAGGCCATGCTGATGCTGGAAAATAATCAACATACCAGTAACTCTGCTTCACACTGGGATCGCACCACACCACCCGGTCATTCGTTATCTGATTACAACAGCACGCCCGGTCACGTTTTAATTCTTACTTAACACCCGCTTCTGTAGCTAACATTTTCTGTACTTGTTAACTTTTAATAGTTAACTAAATAATTACATTTAATATGTAACTCAACCTGACCGGAAACTCGGATAACTCGCTAGATAGCATGTGTTACAATCTAGTTTCGCCTATACAGTATGCTTGTATTTCTTCCTTTAAACTGAGAAGCTACCAAACAATTATAAGTAAACGAAATGGCATTCCCAAAGAACAATATTAGATAAGTAAATGTAAATGTTAGTTATGGCGCAATGTGAGGCAGAAGCGTATCATAAACGTGACTCTTAATGATTTAAAATGCTGCTCATAACGAGACAGCTGCTATGACACGCTATCGTAAAAACGTGACCTTGTGAAAAGGCAATAACCCTGATTTGGACGTTCGATAACAGAATGCATGTAAAATTCGTGTATGTTTTAACACCCGTAAAACACAAGTAAACAGCAGGGGGTGAGCAGAGCAGTGTGTGGCACTAGTGAGATGCTGCAGTGGGATTTAGTCACCTTCGCTGGCATGGAGAGGATGAGCTGCTTCTACACCACTTCACCGCTGAGCCAGCACTGTGATCTGGCTCAGAACAGATGTTCCAGTGTGTAGCTTGAGCAGCTGCACTACTTCCACCCACCTACACACCAACATGCACGCACATACACACATAACCTCATGTGTTTCTGCACTCGTCTCAACAATTAACACACCTTCGTCTCTCGCTTCAAACCGATCACGGCTGCTCCGATGCCAGCCGGAGCGGAGTCAATTAAAAGAACGGAACAGACAAGCAGAGGTGTGATTGGAGGCAAAAAGTCATACAGCAAATGTGCCCTTTTTTTGAAAACTAGTACACACCACTATATAAATGTTTGATGAATACAATGAGCTGATATCAGGGTACTTGTTCCACATAAACGGTTATTAGAACCATTTGTTTGTCCTTCAGTTGTCACCAAGAGATTGATTCATACAAGAGAGATTGGCATGTTTGGTCCAAGACGTTTCAGAAATGTATGATTTGTGCTGCCCTTGTCTGTCAAAACAGAATTTGCATCCTGACCTTTCACCCTGGAGATGAAGGGATGCCATCTAATGCCATATACATGTCAAAACACAAAAGAGGCTATTGATAAGAACCACTCTGCAGGAAGATAATCCATCAATTTCCCATCTAGCTGTCAGAGACAGATTGGATCATTTACTCCAAAGGTGTTTAAGCAGTGTTGCGGCTGATGACATTTACGACCTCTGTAATACGACTCCGCCAGTCAAGTGCATGCAAACTGCTTTTCATTCCTCACCATTACATTTACATTTATGGCATTTGGCAGATGCCCTTATCCAGAGCGACGTACATCTATCTCATTTATACAATTGAGCAATTGGGGTTAAGGGCCTTGCCCAAGGGCCCAACAGTGGTAGCTTGGTAGTGCTTGAACTCCTGACCTTCTGATCAGTAACCCAGCACCTTTAACCACTGCCACATTATGGCATTAGGCAGATGCCCTTATCCAGAGCGACTTACAATTATCTCATTTTTGTTTTTATACAACTGAACTAGGGATGTCACGAGAACCTATACTTCGGTACCAAGTCAGTACCGACATTCTTAAAACGTGACGGTACTTGTTCTTCCGCACTAGCGTGGAACCGGTTCTAATGGAGGTACCGAGGTTGCAATTCTTCCGGACCTGAAGGGGGCAGCAAATACGCGCAAGTGTTTTAGTCAGT
>JANDJT010000060.1:19702241-19726867 GCA_024331685.1 Stegophilus panzeri | reverse complement strand
ATAATGAACACATGAAAATCTGTTACTGACTGGAATATGTTGAATATAGTTTACCAAAATGTTGAATATATAGGAGTTTCCAGTAGGTTGTAGCAGTGCACTACAACATACTTGATATAATTTATTCTGGGCTAATTTATTTTTTTTTAATCATTTTTATATATTGAATAAATGTTTAGTAGTTTTCAGTTGGTTGTGGAAGTACACTATAAAATAGTAGATATTTATTTTGATCTAATTTATTTTTACACATATACACACATTTAGATAGATAGATAAAATTTATTTAACTTTGCTTTACATTTCTATTTCTTTTCAGTTGAATTATATTCAAGGAAATCCACTGTTAAAATACAATAATTTTTTTTTTTTTTTTTTTTTTTTTTTAAAAGTTCAATAAACGCATGATGTTCCGTGTTTAATAAATGTGATCTCTATACTGACCAAAATAATCGTGATTATGATTTTTGCCATAATCATCTTTAGTCTCAGCCTGCATTTACACCTGCTAGTTTTGTGTGCAGTCCTGTTTCTGTTTGCTAGATGCAAAATGGACATTTTAAGCCCTTAAACTCCAAAGACTATAGTCCTATTTAGATTGGAGTAGTTTTAAATGGGAATGTGGGGTAATATAGTTATTATGGGAGTATCTCGGTCATGTCAGTATTTTTTATTTATTTTTACACAGACCACACACACACACACACACATACACACACGCCCCTGGGAAAAAATCCGCCATATTTTACCTTATATAACATGATCAGTAGAAATAACCCCAGGTAATATAAATCCCATCCCAACTGATACCTCTTACTAAAGATTTCCTTTATATCCTGTGGTAAAAGAGGCTTTGGACTATTTCTTCAGTATAGAGACACTCCAGGAAACGCTCACTTCTTCTGTTATTTCCTGACAAAAACAAAGCAAAACCAAGTATTGGTCCAGTTTAGAGTACAGAACAATGAAATATACACAAAGTTTAAAAGTATGTGGCGGTGAAGCAACACTTCCAGGGGGTTTAGGTATGTTACTGAGCATAGGTACAGCCCACACATGTTATGGTATTGTGACCAACTAATGATCAAGTGCAACATCCCAACGGGTAATGCTCTGGGTTACTGATCAGAAGGTCAAGGGTTCAAGCCTAAGCACCACCAAGCTGCCACTGTTGGGCCCTTGAGCGGGGCCCTTAACCCTATCTGCTCTATGGGTATCATATCATGGCTGATCCTGCACTATGCCCCCAGCTTCCTAACAAGCTGAGATATGCGAAAAAAAAAGAATTTCACTGTGCTGTAATGCATATACGAAAATAAAATAAAGGCTTCTTCTTCTTCATGTGCATCAATGTGCACTACAACAAGCTGTTAAAATAAAGAACAAAAATCAATCTGTATTAAATCTGTGTAGGCAGTATTCATGGATTTTTTAGTTTGAAGAGCATGTGTACATTATTTCAAATGTCCTCCAGCAACTTACTTAATAGACATGTGTCCGGAAATCTTTTCAAATAGTCAATAAGCCTGTCATTAATGTTTAAGCATTCGGAGGGGTTTTGATTGTCAAATGTCCCTTGGATAGATGGCTGTATTCACACTCATGTAATGTCTAGCTAGAAATGCGTCTCAGTCCACCTGAAGGGGTTGTATTTAGATCTAAATTCATTTTCTATGTCTTGGTCATGGCTACACCTATATTTCTATGATGCTAACCTCTGTTCAGATCATTCTGATACTCAAGACACGTGAAATGACCAGATGAAAATAGGGTCTCGGTATAAACATGTGCTGAAAACTAGAATAACTCTCGAGAACGTCTACCCCTTCTCTCACCGTGTGGTTAATATAAATGCAAGTCAACTGCGTTTGGTTTCACACGTAATTATTTACGATACAGTGTTCAGTCCACACAAAGCAGTAGGCTCCAAATGGAACAAGACCTTATTTATTCAAGAAACTGAAATTACAGATAAAATGCTTGATCATGGACACGAGAAAAAAAAAAAAAAAAGCCTCTGCATTATGGGACGCAGAAGCCCTCTGACGTGCGGTCTCTTTTTAAAATAAATAAATAAATAAATAAATAAATAAATAAATAAATAAATAAAGTGCAGTGAAAACCACAGTCTCTGTGCACCTCACCTGCAATCCTGTGGGCTTGACAACCATAACCTAGCAACCATGCGGACTCCATAAGAACTAGAGAATGGCAATACTTGTGACTCCCTTTCAGAAATGCAATGTAAAGAAAGCAAGGATGGAAAAAAACAGACCATAGAAAACGATGGACACATGCACTCAATGTCTTTCACCCATGAAATGCTTGATCTGAATAAGAAAGAGCTCTTGTGTCTTAGCAGACTGGCATTGAAAGGATAAGGAAGGAAAACTCCCCATCTAAGAAAATGCTTTAAAAAAAACCACACACACACACACACACACACACACACACACACACACACACACACACACACACTTCTCCTGCAAACGTCCAGGTCCTTTAAGGACCTTTTGTGCTCCCTGTGCTGTTCATTCTCCTCATCCCTTCTACTGAAGAGGTTGCTGTGCCAACACCGGAGTCTGAAGACAGGGAGTAATAAAGTCGAGGGAAGCATGAGGTTCCCCAGCTGATTTGGGAACCCAAGCACATGTAAATAGCCTGCTCACAGTGCACCCTCTTGCTTGGGACTTAATTAGAGTTGAACTTGACCAGTGACCCCGTGGTAATGGAGCAGCAGGTCACTGCTATGACACCGGTCTGCCTGTCCTGCCACTCCGCTACACTTGACTAACCTTTCATAGAAGCCTACTGGCATATACGCTTTAATAGAAGAATTACGAAGGGGACGAAATCTGTTTTTAATGTACATTCTGAAATTACAGAGTGCTGACAGACCGGACCCGACGGCCCCATTTTTACACGTACCCATTTCACGCGTCGAGTCTGATTAAAACTGAATTCCGCTACAACACTCTTATTAGGAAAGGCTTCTCCTAAGCGCAGTTGTTCATGAGCTATGATTGTGAAACATAATCACAATGATCAAAAATGTATTGTTACACCAACATATCATATTGAAAGATCATTTTTTTCATTCTGTGCATCATCATTACACCCCTAATATCTACTAATGTCTGCTAGCTCTTTCTATAAACTGAAAGTAAGATTTATTTCAAACCATGTGACATTATTTTGAAAAAGCAGATCATGTTTACAGTTTGCAAACTGGCTGTAAAGATTTAGCAGTAAAAGCCAACATAGTAAAAAAACAAACATAGTAGTCTGCTTAGAATTGGACTCCGTCCTGCTTGATAGTTAGCGATCGGTAATTATGTAATTAGTTGGAGAGCAGTGGTGCCTTGTTAAGGCTTTAGGTGTTGAAATATCAAACCAGTCTGCATTTCACTGTCTATGATTTGTGCAGCCATGCCAAACAAACTGCATTATTCATACTGACTGCTCCCAAGATAGGTCTGTCTGCTTCGCATCACTAAGGGATCTACAACTGATATTGACAGACACTGCACAAAAATAACTGAAATAATAGTGTTCCACGGGATTTAAAAAAACAAAACAAATAAATAAAGATACTGTTTTGCAAGAGCATCGCGTCACTATATGTTTTGATACCCAAATTCCACGGACACAAAGCCTCGAGCTAACGTGTGCATGCTGATGAACTCAAACTCGTCTGAATGCATACTGATTTGCACCCTTTCCGCATCGGCCGCTCCACATAACCTCTCTTCTGAAAGCCTGAAAAGTGTCTACATGAGTGACAGAGAGGCAAGAAGCAGCAACTAACCAACAGAATGCGAGCGCACCAGTTTTCTATGTCTTCTAGTCTAGGCTCACACAATTTTTACTGTAATGAAAAATGTTTTTTTAAATGAGTAAACGATATTATACATGGCTAGTTACTGTAATGTTTATACTTTGACGTATTTTATAAAATAATCATGGATGATATTGAAATATCTTGGTACACTGACTTCTGAAACATTCCGTTTTAAACATTTAACTTGAAGAGTAAAAAAAAAAAAAAAAAAATCACAATGAAGGACACTTAGTGAAATGTGTTGTGTTGAGCAAGAACACAAACCCCATCTGTCTCTTAAAAGGCAGTAAAGGAAAAAAAAAAAAAAAAAAAAAGCATAGGAATGTTCTCCTGTTATTGTCCTTGTGCTAGTTTGCTGGGAAGTTTGTCCAGTTTTTGGACAACAACATTGCAGTTGCTGCTCCACACCCAGCACTTCCTCCTATTCTACTCCAAGAGGAAGTCTGATACTAGAAACAGACTCCATGCTGGCTCTGACATAGCTTACTACACGTCCTATTACTGCTGTTCTGTTCACTATTAAGTTCAATTCGATTTCATTCAAGTCAAGTCAGTTGGCAGTTACACTATTGCCAAAGCACTGAAATGACAAATGACCCCAGCTTTGCAGACGAGAATTGCAATATAAAATCTCATCATTGCAGAGGCGTGAGTGCAAGTAAAGAAATGGGAGTCATGTTATCTGTTTCAGATTTACAAAGAACAGTCATTTTTAAATGATTCAAGTTGACTTTTCTCTCACCTTGCTAATATAACCTGGAAGTAAGATAACTTCATATAGGACTGATGACTCAAGCCAGCTTCTGAGGGTGAAAGTCTTACATACATGTGAATTAAGAACTTTGCTATCTATGAACTTAAGATGTTTACACACTCGGGAACATATTAAAATCAACATTAAGTGGAACAAAGCTGAACCACAGCCACACAAAACAGATGTGTATAATTAAAGTTGCCACAAACCACGAACCCATTTCATTCGATAATCCAGTACTACCATGTGATTAGTGCCCTTTTCTTTTACGACTGAGAGTTTTATAAGGCCCTGTTGAGTTTGTTTGTTGGCAGAGGTTGCTGAGTACGGCCATTCTCAGGAACGCAGAAATATGAGCATCATCACTGTATTAATCTTATACTTCCACAAGCATTAAACATTTCGCTTTGGTTTAATGTCTAGTTATTGCCTTACCGTGCTTCTATAGCACATCTTTTTCTGGACAAATTAGCATCTTCTGATGAACCATAGGAATAATTCAATTAGCTTAGAAGTCAAGTGCATAATGCACACTAGCAATTTATGAAGTCAGACAAGATCTTGAAGCTGAAATTGAAGTGAAATGGGTCTAAATGTATATAAAACATATTGTTCCAAAGACACAGCAGGGTAGAATGAAAGAGCAAATGAAACGGATGTGCCCATGGGTTTCAGGATGGTTGTATAAGGCCACTGCATGGTAGTGTGTCATCATTTTCCCTGTCAAAATGTTGTGACTGGACGCAGACATAAACCAGATCAATGTTCACCTAATAAGGGAACACAAGCGATTACCTGGCAGTGCCAAGGCTTAGTCATTTGAAGGGTCATTTCTGAGAAATCATCAATTATACAGATCTGATTATGCATGCATGTGACTATAGACTCGTATAAACTGGATTTCTGTTTGGTTGTTTATATTCGGCTGCAATTTGGAGTAGGTGGGTAAAACATATGGAAGGAAAAATACCAGAAATTTGGAAAAATATATTGCAAAACAATATACTGAGTGTATTTTCCAGTCACTGTATGACTGTGATTGGCATCATCACTAGTTACATACAGTATGCAACTGTGGTTCTATGAATAGCTGCTGTGGGTGGTGATAATCAGCCGTTGTGCATGTGTACACGCATGTCGAGAACTTGCATGCAAAAAAATATGTAGAGACATATGATGCAGTACTTAAAATATATTTTATATATACACACACATACATATACACATACATACATACATACATACATACATACCACTGTCATACAAGCCATATTTCTCTGTGACTTTCTCACAGAGTTCACGCTGGATCAGAGCCAGCTCTGAATGACGAGGCGTTTAATAAATCCATAGTTACACATGTAACTTGCATTACATTTCACCCCTTCTATAGGCACTGTGAATCACCTGGATAATCAACAGTGTCAGCTAAGGACTACATGGAAAGGTTATCAGAGTTCGCCACCACACTTGACCATTGGCAATATCCTTGTAGAACCTGAAGAAAGTGCATGGTGATACCCATGTAACAGTAGATTTGTGGAGCAGCACACCTCTAAACAATGCCCATGAGGAGCATTCGCTCTTTGTAGAGTGGTTATGTTAGGTAGACGCTGGGCACCCAACCTGTCCATAGGCTATGGTCATTATGTCCACCAATCGATTTGACCAACCTCTACTTTGAAAAGAAAGGCTTTCCTCTGTGACAGATTAACACTTGGCCTGAGGATCGGATGGACAGTGCGCAGTATTATTAGAACCATAGGGCACATATGTACCAGAGACAGCAAGAAACACTCTGCAGGTCATTCAACTGTTGTACAAAATTGGGTGATATAACCTTGGGCAGATACCTCACATTCAATAACCAGGTCACCACAGAGTAGTCTAGCCACCAACTCAACTCATGCAAGGCAAGTTTACAGCCAGAGCATGCAGTTCTCCCACTCTTTTTGATAAACTGCTAGTTTTCAAAGACACACATTTCAGTTTGACACACTTGTACAGGCTTGAAAGGAGAGGACTAAAGGGAGTACAAAACAAGACAGAGGTCTCACACAGGGCTCCTAAGGTATTGTGGCAAATGGAGGTGCCTTGACGCTTTCAGAAATAAGTAATAATTTTATTAGCCATGAGAGAGAGGTCGTACATGGTGCTCAGGTTCAATATAATGGCTGCCATAACCTTTTACCAGGGCATACATGATCTATGTACTAGGGGCTCTTGCCTTCAGGAATGTGTTTTCTGTACTGTTGGGACTCAATGCTTAGTTGGGGATTTATTCTGAGGGGCCAAACCTACAGACACAGGTCACCTAGCTAAGGGCATCAAATCGCTCCATGCATTTGGGACAGCAGATCTGCCTGGCAAGGAAGCCACCAGGGTTTTCTGACCACCAGCAAAACCAATTGTAGAAACAAAGGTCTTGCTGGCTATCTCGAAGCCACAAGCCGAACTCTTTGGCCTAGTTGCTCAAGTATGTGTAACATAAATTCAATCTGAAATAGAGGAAAAGTATAATGTAGACAGTGAGGCCAGTTGTGGGTCTGTGCATCCTGTCTAGGGCTGTCTGTGTCTGCTAGTAAGAAACAACCAGCAATGTGGTGATTTGGTGAGGTGCAGTTGGACTGCCAAAGCCAAAAGTTTCCCATATCTGGACTATCACTTCCAGGTGCAGACACCACTCCCATCGTCATATTCACGGTGTCCACAGAGCATTTGAGTACTGAGCCTGGTTTATCAATGACGGTCTAAGCTGCGTTTGGCCCTTGGCCTGTTCTTTTGGGAAAGCTTTGGCTTACCCTTTGGCTGAATTCTGAAATCTGCCCGTGTTTTATCTATTGCTTGCGTAACCACGTTGAGATGTGAATTCCAATGTGAATCCTGTTTTCCTCTCCCTTGTTGCAGATATATTGGCTGTAAAGCAGCCTGTCACCAGTCCCTGGCCTTCAAGGGTGTGCTCCATGGAATAGTTTATTGAGGCGACTGCAGCACACAGGGCAGATTTTGCAGGTGTGATCTGCACATGTCTGACAGAGTGGATTGTACTAATGACACATGATCCCACAGATAAACCATGTTCACAAAAAGGTGCCCCATATCCTGGTCTAGGTGTCTTACTTACTAGGTGTCCAAATCTCTCCTTAAATCACTCTCAGTAAAATCTATGCACTGCAGCATAGTACTGTGACCGGTGTAGTACGAGAAAGAGGGCACTCGTGCTGTGCGTTTATTAGCAGTGTCCAATTCTACTCGGGCCATTTCCATTTTACAAGAGTCTACATTGATAAGTTTACAGCAGGGACCAGACGACACCCATTTTCAGATGTTGCTGAGGCCAGAGTTGCATGGTGGTTCAACTGCTAGGTCATTATTAGCTTAGAAAAAACTTCCAGACACAGCTGGAAACACAGCGATCCTGTGCTACTTTGAATAAGACTGAAATTGGGAAACCCAACCCAAGTGAGAAAACACAGGGTCCATTGTGTGAAAAAAAAAAAAGTCTCGGCGTGCATGTGCACATGCATAAGAAGGTATCCAGGTAACTCTCACCACCCCTGGCAGTTAGGATGTGTGAAATAGAAATATGGTTTATATACGTAGGTATTAAATACAAATATTATCAAATGTATTTAAATACTCTAATAATTTCAGACTTATTGAGCATTTACTCATATACACTATATGGCCAAAAGTATGTGGACACATGACCATAACATCCATATGAGGTTCTTCCCCCAAACTGTTGCCACAAAGTTGGAAACATGCAATTGTCTAGAACATCTTTGTACACTGTATCATTAAGATTTACCTTCACTGCAAATAAGAGGCCCAAACATGTTCCATCATGACAATGCCCCTGTGCACAAAGTGAGGTGCATAAAGTCACGGTTTACCCAGGTTGGTCTAGAAGAACTTGAATGGCCATATAGTGTAAATGTAGTGATGCAATAAACAATACACAATACACAGACCGAATATCGTGCTAAACGTTTATGTGTACAATAATCATTATAAAACACATTATTTCAATATCAATCCCACATAACTATCACCCTATTCAATCCCACCTACCTTAGGCCACTTGGGGTTGAGCAGACGGGCCTTGACTGCATCATCTAGTGCTGCGTGGTACTGGCCAAGTTTGAGGAGGGCGGCTGAGCGGTTGCTGTAGAGGATGCAGTTCTGTGGGTCGGCACACAGAGCCTCACTGTACAGCTCCACAGCCGTGCTGAAGTCACCCAGCTGGCATGCCTCGTTACTGCGCCGAACCTTCTCCATGAACTCAGCCTTGCTCATGACTGGTGCCTCAGCCCCAGTCGGTGCTGCTCTGCCCAGCGCCCGGGATCCAGCTCCTATAATCTGCAAACATACATTATGAGAATGAGTGTTGCCTGGTGCGGATTATACAACTTTCATTTGATAAGATTTAAGATTGAACAAATGTTTTGATGGAACTGATATGGTTAGGGGTGAGACAATACCAACTGCCGTGTTGCTGACATGACATCAACGTAGTGTGCCCAGGTACTAAAACTGTAAAACATCTGAGAAAATTATATTTCTACATTCCTTTTACTACCTACTAAACCTGAAGTCGAATGTACTGCAAACATGTACAAACTTGTGAACGTGTGCACTAGGGGGCAGAGTGGCATATATACCAAACCAGAATATCAGAAAACAACAACAAGTCAATTTGCTACAATAATGAAAATGGATAAAAGAAGCAAAAGTATTCAAAGGGATAATGAAGAATTTTAGTTGTTACACAGAGTCCTTGAGGATCATGTGTGGGAATATTTAGGTCTGCGGCAGAAAAGGAGATGGTATGTGGGACTGTAAATGTCCAGGACTGATGAGGGGGAAACACTGTACAGTGAGTTAGTGTGGCTAATGTGGCTCAGAAATAAGAAAATGCATTTTAGGTATTTCAGCATGGCCCGAGTACAGAGCTTACATCAACATATTGTCCATCCCAATCCCAGTGCTACTGAATATACAGATTTGCATACAGCAATTCTCTGCATCTTGGCACAAATATGTTTAAGTGCATCCCTGCAGTTTTGTATCCTTTTCCAAAATGTGAAGCTGTAAGCAGATACTGCAATGTAATGAACCCCTAGGACAGGGTTTTGTAGCCATTTGTTATAGTTATCGTAGCAGACTATTGTAGCTTGTAGCAGAGCATTGCGAGTTATTTTGCTGCACGTAAAGATAAGGGAGCAGCTGCAGGAAGGAGGAAAAACCCGGACAATGCAGCTGGAAGGCTCTGCTCTATGCATTTGGCTGCAAGGAACACGTTGGTGGCTGCTGCTGACTTAAGAGTATGCGAGAAATTTATGGCTAGCCACCTCAGAGCTTCACATCTGGAGTATCCCCAAGAGCAAGGAGGGATGGACAAAGGGGGAGACTGAGGACGCCTGGGGAGAGAGAAGGAGGGCAGAAGCGGTGATCTCTGGCACAGGCCACACCTCTCCTCTAACGGAACTCTGGGATAGCGCAGTAATTACTTCCAGAGAGAGAAGAAAAAGAGGAAGGTCATAGGAGGCAAACGCTACGGCTACAGGACAAGTAAGAGAAAGTAAAAGCACACTGGAGGGAATTCATAAGTCGAAAAAGTAAAGGAAGCAGAACGGTTGTGAACCCTGGTCGTGGTTGTTTTTTTGTCTGATTGGAGGACAGGATAAGGGCATTCTGAGGACAGAGTCTGGGTTACTGTGTGAAACAGAGCATGAGGCCATGAGAATAAAAAAGGTGCATGAAACAGGATGTTGGGGAGAAGAAAAAGAAAAAAAAAGAAAAAAAAGAAAAAGGACTGTCAAGGCAATGAGGGGAGAGAAAGTGGAGGGGAAGAGAGACCGACTGAAACTGAGGGCAGGAGGAGTGTTAAAAGGCCAAGAAAGTAAAATCTGTTTTAAGACATTACACCTCTCTTTTAAATGAGAAAAAGAAAGAACAAAATGGAAGGCAAATCATACATTAATAGACTGTATTGTTCTTAAGTTTTTTTTTTTATCTTTTTAAATATACGAACCAAGAAGAAATTCATGCCTACCTGCAAGTGATTATGTGAAATAGTTTATCTCCTCAGGCATGCGAGTTCTACCGAGGTCTAAACCCTTCTGTGTGTGTACAGACGGTCTGCCTGAGACCAAGACCGTAGTGAGTATTATCCAGGCCAGACAGAGATAACAGTGTTGGGTGTGTTTACGTTGGCTGTTCACCACATGGACACGCAACGAGACTTAATGAGAGCCTTGGTGGTGGTAATTCTGCACAGACAAATTTGGGTACCACCAATTCAGGGAGTTCAGGGAGTGAGACTCAACTTTCAGCTGAAGCAACAAAGTGCAGAACTGTATAAGAACACACACACACACACACACACACACACACACACACACACAATTGTCTAACTATCCTTGAATAAAAATTAATGCTGTGCCTACACCTAAATCTAACCCTAATTTTACCCTTGGTAGCCAACAGAACTCCTTTTGGCTCTTTTAGTTCTTAATTACAAGCTGCAGTTTTTTTAAAACAACTAAATGTCCCCACAAGGTCAAAACTGTCAGATACTCCTATCCTCATGGGGACATTTCATCCCCACCAAGATATAAAAACATGCCCACACACACACACGGAGCACACAAATGTACCTCACAGTGGGCATGTACAGACCCACCACATGCACAAACATGCCACACGTGTAGAACCCAAACCATTCAACAGTCCAAACATAACAGCTGTAAACTTTCCACAGACACAACAACTAACAGATGAAATGTAGGCCAATTAAAATGTCTTGTAGATGCTTAGGCAGTCTTACAAAGAGATCATTCACTTTATTTGTGAAACATCTGTCAGACAACCTTTCATAAATCATGCCAAATATTTCTGCTATCCCAAACAACTTCTGAATGGATGATCTGACAGGAGAGATAGCACAATACCATTTCCCCCCGATTTCCTTTTCAATCGCAATACTTAAACCAAGCTCGTTTTTCAGTTCTGAAATGAGCTAAAATTTTTCTTAAGCTTCACTTAAGATGGCCACCTCAAATAACCCGTACTATCTGTTCAAAATCTGTTCAAACATTCGAAAACTTACACACCCATCAACATGGCTTACACAAAACCATAGTGTTTTTTTTACTCAAACCAAGAAAATTAATTAAACAAAAATGTCATTCTAGAGTAACTCTTATTCATGGTAACTATAATTAAATCAATTCGTTAAAAAGTTTTCGAAACAGTTTTCTTTTTTAAATATCTTATAGTAGCATGTTCGCTAATGGGGGGGGTAAATGGGGGGGGGCGAGGGATTGTTTCTCCATATCCGATCCAGCATTTTATGCTGATATCAACATGATGCTGATACTGGATATTGGTGCAGTGACGTTTCTATGGTACAACATAGTGGAGACACTGCTTTACTTTCCATCTTCTACAATTCTTCCTCAAAGCAAATCGCTAAGTGAGGCACTAAGTCAAATTGCAGACTCTTTCCAATAATACTCCGGGCCTCAGCTCATAAAGAAGGAATTTTCAACCTGCTTCTTGGGCCTCGGCTAAGAAGAACAAACAAGGTGCCAGCGCACTTGCTGTTTCGGTCAAGACCCACTCGCACGGAACAGTCCAACCACTGAAACTATCGTTTCTGAGTAGGCAGTGCCTCCACCTGTACGGCCCGGCCTCTGGCAGAGGGCTTTATTTCTCCTTCTTCTCTCAGGTCACGGGGATAAAGCACATTCCTTGGGGCGGGGGGGGGAACAAAAAAATAGCAAATCTCTATGTTGGCGGGTAGCTGCAGGAGAAGTACATGCCCACTTTCATTGGAAGCTTTAAAGATTTAGCTTCAACATGGCATGATGTAGATGTGGAACAGCTGCTTCTCCGGCTGTCCATCAGCCAAAATCCCAAAACATAGAGCAGATCTGAGAACTTACTCGATGCTTTTAAGACTGGCCAAACAGCACGCATGAAGAGTGAATCAGAGATGTTTACGAGTTGTCATGAAAGCACACAAGTGGAATAGATTCATTAGGAATTAATCATGTTTGTAGCTTGCCTGGCTCTTTTAGTTTTCGTGACACCTTTTGAGGGGAGAGATGCTTGAAAATCAAACCTGAGAAACAAAACTAGAACAATGGCAAATGCTTTCAGGGCCCTCTTTAATGAATCAGCCTATAGGGCTACCTCATAATAAACATCCAGCCGCGAGCAGTAAGCCTGGTGTCCGTTAGAACCCTAAGCAACAGAGCAGATGACACAAAATGATGCCAATCTTCACGATTAATGATGGAAATCAAAGCAGAGCAGACTGCAAACTGTGCTCTGCGAAAATATCACAAGGGGGTACTACAGCATCTTCCTGCAATACAAGTACCCTATTAAAACATCCGAAACATAAACCTCAGCACTGTGAAGATAACAGCTCTTACCCGGTGCATTATTTTCGCTCAATGACGACGAGGGATCCTGACACAATAAAAAATTTATTTTAAACTTATTTTACTTAGAGCTGTATAGAAACGCTTTTCAAAATGAAACCACCCCCTCTCTTCTCCACTGCAATCCTACTGGACCAAAGGTAATGAATGTAGCTAGCCTATTGTTTTACCAATGGTGAAGGTGCCGTCCATATTCCAGCTAAATAATTTACTCTGCATTATATTTAAAATGCTTCAAACTCACTCACATAACTGAGCTTTTCTGTCATCATTAAGAATTCTGTTTCTGTTTTTCATCCATCTTTCTCCAATCCCCTTAAACCCCTTTTAAAAAATTATTCCTTCCTTCCATCCAAGGTATTTTCTTCTTACACCTTCTTACTTTCCTAGCAGGGTGTCATGATCGACAAATTTCTTTCAATGTCAGTTTGAAACATAACTAAATTATTCAGCCAGCCTTCATGTCCAAGTGTATTATCACAAAGACTACTTCTAAAAATACTCAATAAATAAAACATCTCCGGGCAAAAAGACTCACCATGTCAATACCTATACATGGTTTTTTTTAATCCATACAAGCCCCTGTCTAAGTTGTTACTATAGAAACAATAACGTATTAGAACGTTAATATAAACCTGTGAACATTGTTCCCAGCTGGAGTGAAAAAGAAAGACACAGGTGAATCTGATGCTCTGGGAGAGATCATAAAACCGTTGTGAAACATGCGGCAGTCAGTAGGCTGGAAGCACAGCGGTAGCTACGCAGACGGCACTGAGAAGCTGTTCAGTCAGAATCCTGATCCAGTTTCTACACCTGTTATGTGAACACTAGAGTACTGAAGTGTATACTGTTGCATACTGAGCACTGAGGCGAGTCCTCTACAGCAGAGGTGTCCAACACTAATCCAGGAGGTTGATTTCAGGGGATTTTCCTGCTCAAACACTCCTAGTAAAAATTTGTCATGCTATCTGAAATTAATGTAGTCCCGTGTACATAGTTGTTTTGAATGTTATGGTGCACCATAACCCAATATTGATGTATGTGGATTTCCTTCTTTTTTTCCCCCCAGGCTGTAATAATAATAATAATAATAATAATAATAATAATAATAATAATATTTAATTAGGATATCAGGTTCATTACTTAAACGTGTATAATAGTACTGTCTATTTACTGGAGCCATACAACCTTTCATTCCTAAATGTTTCATTGCACATTTATTAAAATTATCATTAGATTCAAGTTGACAGCACTGATAGGCCTGCTTGTTTTGAGTTACTGAGGTTTGGATTAAACTGAATTAAATTTAATTGACCACTCACACTGGGTAATAACTCTGAGAACTCGGAGTTGATGGGCAGTAATTTCCACTACTGTAATCAATGTTTATTTGTCAAGCTTTGAAAACCCAACGTTCAGCACTCTCCAGTGGTGCAACAGAAAAGCGTTCGCCGTATCATCCAGCAATCACGAGTTCGAATCCCAACGATGCCACAGCCATCTACGGCCGGGAGTCCAAGAGAGCAAAACCGGCCATCCTCTCTGGGTGAGAGGGACGGCATTCTCACACACCCCTGTCAATCACAGCGACATTAGCCAATTGTGGGAATCTGTGAGCTCTTGTATGTGGAAGAGGGCGGATAGCACTTTTGCTGGCGTCGGGTGTCTCGGAGGAAGCATGTTTGCCCGGAACTTTCCTGTTTGGTAGCTGTCATGTGATAGGGGAGAGCTGGCTGTTGGTTGGGAACTAGCCATCACCAAATTAACGTTTATAATGACATTTCATAAGTGTGTTGTAAAAAATTTGTTTTTTAATATAATTAAAAAGGACATTCAATCAAAATCACACATTGAACATTTGACACATTGGTTGTAAATATGCCTACCAACCAAATCATCCATGACATTAAAACCATCTGCCTAATATTGCACAGGCGCCCCTTGTGCCGCAAGGCATGGACTCCACAAGACCTCTGAAGGTGTGTTGTGGTATCTGGCACCAAGACGTTAGCAGCAGATCCTTTCAGTCCTGTAAATTGCGAGGTGGGGCCTCCATGGATCGGGACTTGTTTATCCAGGACATCCCACAGATGCTTGATCGGATTGAGATCTGGGGAATTTGGAGGCCAAGTCAACACCTCAAACTCTGTCATGTTCCTTAAACCATTCCTGAACAATGTTTGCAGTGTGGCAGGGCGCATTATCCTGCTGAAAGAGACCATTAGGGAAATCTGTTGCCATGAAGGGGTGTACTTGGCCTGCAACAGTGTTTAGGTAGATGGTACGTGTTAAAGTAACATCCACATGAATGCCAGGACCCAAGGTTTCTCAACAGAACATCGCCCACTACATACCTGGAACACCTCAAAAGATCTGCCATTTTGGAAATGCTCTGACCCATTCGTCTAGCGATCACAATTTGGCCTTTATCGATGTTGTTCACATCCTTACGCTTACCGTTTTTTTCTGCTTCCGAAACATTGACTGTTCACTTACTGCCGAACATATTCCACCCCTTGACAGGTGCCATTGTAATGAGATAATCAATGTTTTTCACTTCAGCTGTCAATCAGTGATTTTACTGTTATGGCTGATCGGTGTATTTCTTACAGCAGTGTACAGCAGTGGAACAGTAATCTTAAGACATCCTGTTTGAATACTTCCTGATGATGTGTTGAAGGTGGTAATTCATTTTAAAAGACTACCAGCGCTTTAGACACATAGTTTGAGTGTGTGTGTGTTGGGGGTGCAAGCATTTAGCCACAGGTACAATTGGAAATACTGCGATCAAATTACTTCACTAACTACATTATAATGGAGAGACTGGATTGCTTCAGCACAAACACGAATTGTGAGATGAAGATTTCTTTCATTTATTGTGACGGAGATCTAGAGCTAAGGTTTCAGTGAGCACAGTATGGTGTGTACTAAACGCAGAAGGTTTCCATGCCAGAACTCCAGGACGTACACCACTACTGACCCAATTGCACAAGAAAAGTCGGCTCAAAATCACATAAATAAGCCACAGAAGTTTTGGGATTCTGTTCTGTGGAGCGATGAAACAAAACTGGATCTTTTCAGCACGATGGATCAGCGGTATGTCTGGAGGAAGAAGAATGAAGAAAGAACACGCTGTCCACAGTCAAGCATGGTGGTGGCTCGGTGACGCTCTGGGGCTGCTTGGCATCCTCTAGCCCTGGAACCTGCGGTGTGTGGAAGGCAAGATGGATTCATTGAAGTATCAGGAAATCCTAGAAAAAAACGTCATGCCGTCTGTGAGGAAGCTGAAGCCTCGGCGTCATTGGACCTTCCAACAGGACAATGTTCCCAAGCATACCTCAAATTTTGTTCATGGCAGTGATCCCAAGAATACTTCAAATTTGTTCATTGCAAACAGCTGAAAGTCTGTACATTTGGACAATGAACCTGATTTGCAATGGGGGTTGAATAATTTTGATTACAACTGTACATGGAAGGAGAACTGCAACAGCAAAAAGTGCAAAAGAGCTGAAATTCTTGGAAAGTGTTCGGGGTAATTTTTCTGTGACATATTACTGTCTTTTCCCATTTTCCTCACTATTTTGGCAAAGGTTACTTTTTTGGAGAAAAACTATATAAACTGCACCCTTAGCTTTCGTCTCTTCACATGCAGGGCACTCCGCTGGCATTCTTCATATTCGGTATGCACTTTAGCATAAACGGGCTTCGTCACTGTCTGCATGATGTGCATGCGTCATTTCTTTACTCTCAATCACACGCCAGCTTATTAGGCTTTTGGATTCACTGATCTAGATGACCAAAATAGATAGCTAGTAATAATATCACATGATGAAGATTGCAGTTTACACCACATCGCTGTTGAATTCTCTAATCTCTTTTGTCAGAAACTGTTAATTTTCCATAACATTAGCACTTACAATAGTGCTGGCTGCCAGGCACATCACTGTTCTACATGCATGCACTCGTTCTAATTGAAGTTCTCGTTTCTTTAGTAACAGCTAATTGACAGGAACTTGTGCAGACACTCCATATACTCCAAGTCTAATACTAAATAGATTAAAAACATGCTGTAATTTAACAACAACAACAACAACAACAACAAAAAACAGTCCCAGGTAAAGCTGTTCCTTTAAGTTTTCTGCCATGAAGGAGGACATTGCGTTTGGCTGCATCTCTGTAACAAGCGACATTGTTTTGTCTAATTAACTTAAAGAGAAATGAGCTCTTATAAAACAACAACAAACTAATTTGGTTTGTGGACTTTCCACAACATAAAATGTAACTATACAGTCTGTGGACAAAAAAGGAGGACTTTAATATACAAAAATACAAAAAGGAATAAAACACTTGGGGGTATGTTGTTACAGGTTAATAATCAACTGCTTCACAACAGGCTTCGTCACATGTCCCGTCATTGCTTCTTTTCCTATAACTGCACTCCGTCATGTTTTATTCCTTAAATATTGCATAATGAAACAGATTACTGATTAATATTAATTGAGCACACACCAGAAAAATCACCAAAGCATGGCTTGCCTTTAATGGCATCTATTGCAACATTTGTGGCAAACAATCACGTTTACTACTTAGGGCAAGTGCATTAAAATTTTGAAATGTCATTCCTCGTTGTTAAATGTGGCCACACGTTATGATGTCAGTGTTGCTGGGGGGGGTTAAAAAAACTATTGAAACGACAGGCCTGTCGTTCATCAAAGAGCCTTCGGTGCCCATAACCCTGACGCCGGTTCACAGGTTGTCCTTCCTTGGAGCACTTTTGGTAGGTACTAGCCACTGCATACCGGGAACACCCCACTAAACTAGGGATGCACCGAATGTTCGGCAACTCAAATTATTCTCAAGTGAACAAGTGAAAAGACAGAATAAATTTTACCGAAAAATGATGTTTTTGATGACGCGATCAAATAGCAAGCAGCGTAGAGCGAGAGGCGCGTACGCTTTATAAATGCAGCAAGTACGTTGGCAGTGTGGAAGCATTTTAAAGTGTCAGAGAAAGATGCAAAAAAATGGCCGTTTGCAGACACTGTTCTGCTGAGTTGTCTAGAGGGGGGTTCATCTGCAAAAACTTACAGCACTACAAGTTTCATTTATCATTTAAAATCAAATCAAGACACCCCGAACAGCATGCAGAATACGAGAAAGACACGGCGGCGACCGCAAAAAGGAAACTTCTTCCTCCCAGTCCCAGCACACCCACTCCATCTGACGCTGACTTCTAAGAAAAGGCAAAAAAGTTTGTCAATGACAATGCCAAAGCTAAAGGCATTACTAAAAAGATTATGGAATACATCGCCTTGGATGATCAACCATTCTCGGTTGTAGAGGACGTTGGATTTCGCAGGCGTATTGAGACTATATTGAGCCCCATTACACCATGCCTAGTAGACGGTATTTCTCAGACGTGTGCTTACCTGAGATGTATAAAGTCATTTCAACTCTCGCCCAAGAGCTCTCGGCTACAGATATCGCAGCTTCCTGAAGAATTAGGCTAAGTATGCTCATGTCTAGGACGATTATTCATTTGTTGTGGGTTCATCCACGTTTTTGTTGTAGTCGTACAGAGTACGTTACATTCTTTCAGCAGTCACTTATAGGCCTAATATATGCTATTCAAGAAGGGGACTCAAAGATGGCCAAATAAAAATAGTTTTGTTTTACTCATTTATTTATTTTAAGTTTTAATATTGCGCTTTGTTGGTATAATGTCAACTAGAATGTTTAAAAAATGTTCAGTGTTAAATAAATATTTGTAAATTGCAGTTTTGGAATTGATTTTTTCTTTGAAAAGCAAGACAAAATAGTAAAAGGCACATTTTGACCATTTAACTTATGCAATGGTGAAAAAAATGGCTAAATAAATGGAAAACCGTGTTCGGTATTCGGCCTTTGGCCAAGCGCTTCATTATATTTCGTTTCGGCCAAGAATTTTCATTTCGCATCCCTACAGAAGACCCAGAAGACCCAGTCTGACCCAGTCGTCTAGCCATCACATTTTGGCCCTTGCCCATTTTTCCTGCTTCCAACACATCAACTTTGAGAACGGACTGTTCACTTACTGCCTAATATATCCCACCCCTTGACAGGTGCCACTGTAAGAAGATAATCAATGTTATTCACTTCACCTGTCAGTGAATTTATTGTTATGGCTGATCGGTGTATCTCTTACAGCAGTGGCACAGTAGTCTCAAGACTTCCTGTATGAACACTTCCTGATGATATGAACAGCTGCTGTGAACATGTTGGCTAAAGAGAGTAACATCCCAGAAACCAAAAAGGAAATCAACTGTGATTACACCTGAAATTATCTGACTAAAGAAAACAACAATCTATAATAATAATAATAATAATTCATTAGATTTATATAGCGCTTTTACATTAGGGGGGAATCTCCTCAACCACCACTAGTGTGTAGCGTCCACGTGATGATGCGACGGCAGCCATAGTGCACCAGAACACCCACCACACACCAGCTATTAGTGGAGAGGAGAGAGTGATGTAGCCAATTCAGAGATGGAGATTATTAGGGGGCTGTGATAGAGAAGGACCAATGGGGGAACTTCACTTAGGGAAATCCCTACTCTTGAAAGGGTTTTCAGTGAGATTCCTTTTACTTACTTAGTGATAATGTAAGTGTTAACCAAACAAGGGGGTGGGGCTAAAGATAAAAATGGCACTCCATAACAAAGCAAAGCAGGTTACTAAGACTTTTCAGAAAATATGTACATGGAAACAAAATCAATAAATGAGCTAGTCTAAAACCAAACACACGTTTGCCTCACAACACCAGGGTTGGGGGTTCGATCCCCGCCTCCGCCTTGTGTGCACAGTTTCCTTGTTCTCCCAGTGCTTCGGGGGTCTCCTCACCTAGTCCAAAGTCATGCACTGTAGGCATCTGCTGGGACTGATGGAGGGATGAATTAATGGAGCTAATTAATGCCATACTTGCACCTAAATCTAAACTTAATCATAACCTCTGTAAACAATGTCCACTACACAGATCCTTGTGGGGACATTGGGTGCCTACCAAGATCTCTCTCTCTCTCTCTCTCACACACACACACACACAGAAGGTTTTTTGTTTGTTTACACAAAGAGTTGAATAAGATAAAGAGTGATTATAGCTGAACAGAGATCTGTACTAATATCCAGTCATAGCAAGGCCAGTAAAATACAGGAGTTAGGATTACATTTCTAAGACCTTAGAGCAGTTTCATTCATGGTTTGAGCTCTGAATTTTAAAAAAAAGTTGTGTTACAAGTTCAGTATCATATTGTTGCAATAAGAAGACTCTAGAAGAAATGGTCTGGTTTGTTTGTTTGTTTTTAAAGACATCCAACACTGTAGCTATTGTAACGTTAAGCTCCCAGGCTAACAACTAAACCCAAATCTACTAAAACTAGAGAAAGCTTCTTCTTTTAATTTAAATAATAATAATAAAAATAATTATAAAAAAAATAATTTTAAATAATAATAATAATAATAATAATAATAATAATAATAATAAAAACAGTCGTAGCTAAGCTAAACAGTAGCTAATTCTTGGCTGTGGGGTTCAGCTGAACCCTTCTCATATCTTATAGAGGTAAACTACTGACACGAATAACCGAAGAGGAAGAAAAAGTAGAAAAAGGAGGAAAAGAAAAGTGTCGCCATCCGTCAGGGTGATAGGTGTTAGCTCGGGAGACGCGGTGTAGCGGCTTCAAGTCACAAGACACGACTAAACAGGCTCATATTTCACACTCGGACCATTTTACCTTCTCTCGCCTCGTTCCTTGTTTCTCCATCCTGTCTCGCGTAGATTTCCAACAGCAATGTGAAACTTTCAGCCCATGATAGGTTTCTCTCCAAGCCGAGGGGAAAAGGGCCGCTCACAGCCAGTCGAGTTAATAAGATGAAGAAGAAGAAGGAGAAGAAGAAGAAAAGCCAAAACCAAAACCTCGGAGCCGCACGAGCGAATGCACGAGAAGAAAAGACTAAAAGAAAAACAAGGCACGCGCGGAGTTTCTGCACAAACCGTCAGGAAGCCCAAGTTAAAAAGTTATTCCTGGGAAAGTGCGCCATGTTGCCAAATCCGCTTTTCTTGCGGATTTTCCCCTCCTGGTAGAGGCGGTTCAGAATGGCATGGTTGCGGCGGTGAGGGCTCAATTAACTATTCGTGACATCAGGCGGGAGTTGAGTTACCTACTGTAGCGCGTGCAGCTCCTCCATCACAACACATAAAGCGTGCTTATTACAAACGCAAAGGTGCACACAGATTTATACTGTAGTCATTTGAAAATGTTTGGGGTTTTTTTTTTTTTTTCTTCTGTGCATGACCCAGAAGAGAGTCGTGCAACAATCTAAAACGATCACGGTGACTAAAGAAATATGGTTTTATTTACACTATTCCCAACAATACATATGCATTTACACAATATTTACATTTATTCACATTGTTACTGCATAGTGTCCAGTTGCAGCAAAGTGAATGCATGCAGGAATCCTCGCGCTCAGGTATCGTACAGTTGTTGCACGTCTTTTCGGAGCTTGGAGTACATCCTCAGACACTTTTTGTGCAATCTGATTGGAGAGTCTTTCCTCTTGGACCGTTTGGAGTGGAACCGCTTGGCTTTGCGCCTCGGAGCCGCTAGATGTCGCCAAACGGCCGCGCCTTTGCTCCAGCGCTCGATGCGAGGCGCGTCATTAGGAGAAGAGGTGGAGCAACTGTTAAAGAAAGAGGGTTGAGTTTTAAAATGGCACCCTGGTCATTCTTCATCATTATTTAGCACTTTGTGATTAGCACAGTGATTAAAGGAATGAGATTTGTATTTCAAGTGTCTTGCTCTATATGCTTTGATAATTATTTTGGTAGTGAAAAGAAAAATACATTTATAGATGCTTTAGGCTCCTAGGTCCTCTAGGCCAGTGATCACCAACCCTGTTCCTGGAGACCTACCTTGCTGAAGACTTTAGCTCCAACCATAATCGTGCCCACCTGACCATCCAATCATTGCCTTAAGAAATTCTTAATCAACTACAATAGGTGTGTTAAGCCGTGTTCACACTGAGACCAATTGTGAGGATCCTAAAAGCCAAAATCTGTAGTCTTTAATTGCTAGTTTGACGTGTTCCCCGACAGCCGATTAATGGCCGCTGAGATCAGATTTTTCCTCTGATTAAATTCTGGCAGTGTCAGAAGATTTGAGGCACAGTCCTGTATTGTGGCTTCTCCTACTCCATATGAGTCTTGACTGTCGTGACATTAATGACAGCTGAGACCCTACAGTGTGACATGGCTTACAGCCACAAAGGCTGTTAAAAAAGCCACTATTAAAAAAGTGTGTACCCGGCTTTCGATTTTGGTGGATCTCAAGGAAGAGGGTTGGAGACCACTGCTCTAGGATCTCTAACTAAAAATAAAAAAAAGGCATACCATTGAGGGAATCACTCCAGGGACAATTAATTGTACCATAACAATCCAGTTTAGCATGTTTTCTCTATGACAGTCTCATAATGTAAATGATACGGAAGGATTAAAACATGACAAGGTGTGCTGTTACAGGAAAATAATCAACTAAGGCATGGTGTACTGTGATGTTGTCTCACATGAAGTGGTTTTACTATTACCACCCACAAAAGTAGATTATTTTTCTACAACAGTGTTTTATTCCTCTTACAAGGATTACAAATTTTAATTCATTAATGAACGACACTTTTAACCACTTGTAATTACATTTAAATGACACACTTATATAGCGCTTTTATCCAAAGTGCTTTACACTGTGTCTCATTCACCCATTCACACACACACACTCACATGGTAGCAGAGCTGCCATGCAAGGCGCTAATTTGCCATCAGGGTTGCAACTTGGGGTTCAGGGTCTTGCCCAAGGACACTTCGGTATGTGGAGTCACGTGGGCCGGGAATCGAACTGCCAACCCTACGATTAGTGGACAACCCGCTCTACCACCTGAGCCACAGCCACCCCACCACATTTAATCTTGTGGATCATCCATGAGACAAGTTATTTCCTTTTATCACTTATGTTATTGCAGCTATAAACGGTCATTCCCTCACCAGCCACTCCAGAATGTGCAAAGTCCTGTGTCTTAAAGACTTTTGAGTTACAAAGCATTGACACTCAAGACTCCTTCCATAAATTATAAATTAATGTCTCCTTACAGAAAGCTTTACTATACCAACAATTTTATCATAAGGCAGTAAGTCCTTGTTACTATAGAAACAATAACATACTGACAGAGCTGCTGTTTTGAAATTAATCAACACCTTCAGGCCATTTAGAATAGAAATTTCACAGCACTCTGGTATAAAACATCGTTTCATAAGGTGTGTGCTGCAAACAGAAAGTTGAATTATAATTATTCTGTGCACACTAATGTACTAATTTGACTGCAAAAACTGGTACCGACTCCTAAAATAGTGCACTATATAAGAAGGCATGTCATGATTTCTTCCATAGGTGACACTCAGTCTGCATTTAATAGCATGTTTACCCTATCCAAAACCAAGCAAATGTCATTTTGCATATTCATAAAAACAAATGATTCATCTAACCACACTTTATTTAATTTGGTGAACTAACCTTTCACTCCCAGTGCAGTTCTGAGGCAGAAAGAAACAGGATTGGGAGACAAAATCCAGCAACCAGAAATGAACCTTGTCAACTTCAACCTCTTCAGCAAGCTCCCTGGCAAGTCTGTTTGCACAAACCGCAAGCTTCAGCTTTTCTGAGTGTCAGCTCCTTTTTAGTTCTTGGTATTAGAATGCAATGTATGTATCTACCTGGCTGTACAGTTGCAATGGTACAAGGTGGTGTGTTCAGCATTGCGTAGGCCAAATTTCTCCCGCAGTGCAGGTATCTGATAATGACAGGTGTCCAGGTCTTTATAACTCTCACAGGTGTCCAGTTTACCTATAGAGCACAAAGTTGGGAGTTAGAAAGTTAGAAAGCCTTTTTTTTTTACTCATATTATGTCAATAAATGCAGGAGAAAACTCATTTAACAGACACTTGTTGTACCTTTTTGTCTGGTGTGCATCTCAGGATGGTTGTGTGTCTTTGGTGAGTCTGTTGTTTTTATGTGTGATGAGTTTGTTGTTTTTGTCTTGGATGAGTCTGGTTTTTGTGTCTGTGGTGAGTCTGTTGTTTCTGTTTTTAGTGAATCTCTTATTTGTATGTGTGGTGAATCTGTAGGTGTCTGTGGTAAATCTGTAGGTGTCTGGGGTGAATCTGTAGGTGTCTGTGGTAAATCTGTAGGTGTCTGTGGTGAATCTGTAGGTGTCTGTGGTAAATCTGTAGGTGTCTGTGGTGAGTCTGTAGGTGTCTGGGGTGAATCTGTAGGTGTCTGTGGTGAGTCTGTAGGTGTCTGTGGTGAGTCTGTAGGTGTCTGTGGTGAGTCTGTAGGTGTCTGTGGTGAGTCTGTTGTTTCTGTTTTTGCTTCATCTGTTGTTTGTCTATGTTCTGAGTCTGTTGTGTTGTGTGATGAGTCTGTTGGTTCTGTTTTCGGTGAGTCTGTTGGTTCTGTTTTCGGTGAGTCTGTTGGTTCTGTTTTTGGTGAGT
>JANDJT010000060.1:19658405-19672257 GCA_024331685.1 Stegophilus panzeri | reverse complement strand
CCGAGGACAACTGAGGGACTCGTACACAACTATTACAAAAGGTGCAAGCATTCACTGATGCTCAAGAAGGCAACACGTTACATTAAGACCTGGGGGGTGTAAACTTTTGAACAGGATGATCAGTGTAAATTGTCCTGTTCAAAAGTTTACATCCCCCTCCAGCTTGAGGGTTTGATTCCCAAGGTCCCTTTGTGCATGGACCTTGCGTGTTCTCCCCATGCTTCAAGGGCTTCCTCCGGGCACTCCAGTTTCCTCCCCGAGTCCAAAGACATGCATCGTAGGCTAAGTGGCATGTCCAACAAGTGTCCATAGTGTATGAATGGGCATATGAATGTGTGTGTGACTGTGCCCTGCGATGGATTGACACCTCGTCCTGGGTGTCCTCCACCCTGTGCCCCATGCTCTCTGGGATAGGCTCCGGGTTCCCCGCAACCCAGTAAGGATAAGCAGTACAGAAAATGGATGGATGGATGGATGGATGGAAAACTCAGTAAATCAACAACACTTACGGTTGTATATGATTATAAAGTATGCAATACTATGCAATACTTACAACCAAAAAAAAAAAAAAAAAAAGCTTTCAGTCTACACAGTTTGCAATCTGCTGATGGCTCACACCACTCACTTACTGTAGCATTGTTGATGGAAGGATGATGTACCCGGCAACAACACAATGGTCTCTGAGGAAGTAGTAAGGGAATTGACTCACACTTTCCTATTAGACAATCCACCAGCAAAGTGCAGCAAAGGGTCATGCTGAGGTCATAATTTATGTGGTCGAGTCTAACATTATGTCCTGCTCAAGACTATGTCCCCAAACTTAGACAATCAGATCATTACTCTAATACACTAAACCATCATAACTTACCTTATTTGGTAATTAAGGTCTATTGAACTGTGGGTATGGCCAATACCATGTGTGTCATTATTTTTACATTTATGGCATTGACTTACATTTACTTCATTTTTATACAAAAGAGCTACCACTGCCCCAGTACAGTACACTGAAGTGTACAGGTACAGGAGTACTGTATATTAAGCTCATCGGCTGTTAAGTAAATAGTTTTCTGGGTATTTACCCCACCACCCTGTTCAGCAATGCACTTTTACAAACTCTCCTTTTACAGAGTTTAGTTGACACCATTACATCATTCATTAACTGCTTTATACTGGTCAGGGTTGCAGTGAATCCTGAGCCTAACCCTATGGATGGAGAACCCCAAGGAAAGCACAGTTCTTGCACATGGACAAGGTAATAAGAACGTGGCACGTGTGCAAGAATTGGCCTCTGGTGGTCAATAAATGAAATCGAATAACTGTTTTGTGTTGGATGACCACCAGAGAAGTCACACCAAATGAGAACGGTGTTTCACTGACCCTCATGTAACTTGATTATATTACACTCACACTCTGCAACTTACTCTGTAATGTCAAGATGCTGGCCTGTGTGCAAGTCAGTATATTAGTGTAATGGTGTCCGTCTATAAGAGAAATATAACTTTATAGACCCTTCATTACATTTGTAACTTGAGTCAGTAATAAGAGTGGACCTTGTTTCGCGTTCATTTGCAGCCAGGGTCACAGTGGATCCAGAGCCTTGAGCATAAGGCAGGATTACAAACTTAATTGGATGCCAGTTTATCGCAGAGACACTGCATACATTCACACACTCATTCACATATTTTAGCATAGCCAATCCACCTTCTGGCATGTTTCTGAGAGGTGGGAGGAAACCAGAGAACCTGGAGGAAACCTACTCAGACAGGAGGAGAACATGTGGAACGCCACAGAAACAGTAACCTGAGCTCAAGTTTGAGCTGTGAGGTGGGGTCATTTTCGCAAAACATTTTTTTAAAAACTGTTTTCACTTAGCAATAAATAAATTCTTATATGACTATTACAATCCCCCTAAAATGCTTGTGCCTGGAGCTAAGAAAAAAAAACAAAAAAAAACAAAACAGTTTTATTGTTTGAAAATCATGACATGTATCGCCACCTCTGCAGTATATTCTCCTACACAGCTGCAGTGAGATAAAATTAAAATGTCTGTGGTGTGCTATTTGACATTACAGTATGCCATATCATCAATGAGTCAGTGTGCTGATCTTTCTAGCGCAACCGCTTTAGTCAGATTCAGCTTTTGCCCCATAGAGCCCTGTTAACCACTGATTGAAATGTCGAGGAGAGAGTGCTGACAGTGAGGGCGACCTAGCAGAAGACGTGACTGATTGCTGTCTGGGGGTGGAGGGCAGGGAGGGAGTAAGGGAAGGAAGGAGGGAAGCAGTGAGAGTGTAAAGAAGGGAGGAACACAAATGAACGGAAACTGCAACACATTCAGCATCACTGTCACTATTCATCTCATCAGCGCTTTTCAAATCCTGCAAATCAAACGGAGCTGGGATTCGTGCCCTTAGCTAATAGTTCAACATTCAACTGATGCAGAACAAGGCGCTTTCTGGCTTTTCGGCTTTTTTATTAAACATTACAGTTTGGTGCTCTCTTCAGTGTGTTGTAATAATACAAGGAGGTATTAAAACATGCTGGAACTTTCCCTTTGGTGTATATCATTTAGATTTGAACACACAGATTTGTGGTTTTGGATATGAGAAAATGTGCGTGCTAACTCACAGTCATCCATAAGATCTATATATGGCGCGTCTGGATGTTACATAATAACACAAATCTGAAGAGAGTGCGGTGCAAAACACTGGCAAATTTGAGATCCTGTTGGTTTTTTTTCCTCCTAACTCATCCACATGCACTCCTGTCCAATTAAAATGCCCTGTCACACATGAAACTGAATCTGGATCCATGCACTTGCTTTGGATCATCTGTACCTACCAAAAAGGGACAATAATTTACAGTCAAGCTCCAAATGTCATTTACGATTGAAAGACATTCAGGACAAGGATTGGATTCGAAACGTATTATTCACACCATAGTCAATGTCATTACTTCTTTAGGTGCAACAAAAGGTGATGTACTAATTATTCATACGTAATGAGCTTGAGGACAGGCTGAAAACTGCAGTAATGCCAAGCACATCAATTTGAGTTAGTATAGTAGTGTATACCATTACAGAGTACAGGCCAATAGATGTGGAATTTCAAGCAATTATCTGTCTGGCAGGAGTTAAAATTACTGATTTCCAATGAACTATTGTGGTGGTAACATACAACACAGGAATAGAAATAAATCATAATAAGTGGGAGAAGATTGTAAGGTCATGTATATTTTTAGCTTGAGTTTGTAAGGAAAAAATATGAAATTTCATTAGAAGATTTATGAAGTGCAACCTCGAACATGACAGTATACAGGCATAGTAAAGAACTAAAAAATATATATATTTGGGGCTCAGTTCCATTTCTTGGTGCTACTGGTGTATCAAAAAGGCCTACACTAGAGGTCTTTTGTTTACATGCAATGAGCCCTTGCCCAATTGGAGAAGACTGTGCCCATTTCAAGACGATTTCACACAGCGAGACCTTACTGCCAAAACAATGTGCTGTGAGCACAGGCAAAACAATACGTTCTGAAAACTGATTATATGGTAATCTAGTATTAAACTGCAGCTATAGAGTCAACTCCATTCTCTGTCTCTAAAGCTACATTTGGCAAATCCATGTGTTTGTTCACACTTGAGTGACCCCAATGCCAATCTTTTCACCCATCGTCAGCTGTTCCAACAAGCCCAGTGTTATTTGACTTTATTGAGGGCTCTGATGGTGCGATCTGCTGGAAAAAAAAAAAAAAAAAAAAAACCCCAGGGCATCCAGACAGTGTCTGGTCCCCTTTAACTCCAACACCTGCTCTTCTCATCCTTCTAAACCCAGGCCTCCTGTTGGTATTACTCAGCCTCCACTGCAGCCAAAAAGCAGTCATCAAAACCCTACATAACTATAAGTTTAACAGAAAACTTGATGTGTACGGAGTGTATGGGAAATAGGTTAATGACATTCATACATCAAACACGAGTTATGGAGATTTAATTTGGAACATTATTCAGTGGAGGGGAAGGGAAAAGTGGCAAGATGAAGACTATTCTAAATTCAATAATGTGTTATGCAAACACTTCTGAGTAAAACAAAGTCTCAGAGAGAAGAGTGGAAGAGGACAATAGTGCATGATTTAAAGAATGATATACTGTCAGAACTTAAGCATATTACATTACACATTATAGGGTTAAAATAATAATCGTCACGGTTTCTCCTTTTGCATTGTGGCTCACATGGCAATACATGATATGTTCGAGTGTTTGTTGGGTTTCAGTTTTTTTTTTTAAGCCTGTCTCCACCCCTGTCCTGTCATTGGTTTGGTTCCCAAAGGTGTGCACCTGTTCTGTGTTTACTCCAGTTAGTGTGTTTCTGTATAACTTGCTGCTTTTTGTTTAGTTTTTAAATCTGAGCATTAAATCTGAGCCTTGTTTCCTGTGATTCAATGTACTGATTGGTTTTAATCAGTTAACCAGTTAACCAGTTTTCAATTCTGATTATGGATTATGGCCCTAATAAAATACACTACACTTGTGTCCTGCTTCATTTGTCGGCAAGCTGCAATAATCATTTTTTATTTTGCTTATTACTGAAATCCCAATTATTTGCCTCAATTATTCAGGCAAGTTAAGAAAAAAAAGATGTTTTGTTGTAATTTATTAATTTATCATTTTAAATAAATGGAATACAGCCATTTCTTTCACGCTGTATATTGAAAGCCCATTCCTTCAAACATATAAATCTTAGTCTCACTAATTACAAGTTAATCATTTGAATGCTAAATATAAACACAATTAGACTCAGAATAAATAATTAAACAAATATGCCACCATATTCATTGCCAATTCCCACCCACTAGTTAATTTGTCTCTATTGCACGGCAGCTATCATCTGCAGAGGTCATAGGATAACACGTTTCCACTGCGACACATTAACCCACCAAACTGTTGCTTATGCAATGGCTGGAGCTGATTCGCTTTTCTAATTACTTAAATTTGCATATTACATACAATGTATGTGCTATTTGCCTGGGATGCCCAATGCTTAAGAAGTTGGAATAGTCTTAGAGTTTTTAACAGAAGGTACAGGAAGATGCATCAGTCCTTTGTTTTGGAGATGATTAGAAAAAATCTGTTCATTTGTGTCAACAAAGAACAGTGGCCCAGTTTGCTGCAATCTTCTTGGAAAGCTTCCACTGGAGGAATTTGTTTCCATTCAGCCACAAGCGCATTAGTGAAGTCAGGCACTAATGTTTGGCTTTTAGATTTGGCTTGCAAATGACCCATCAAGCCCATACTAAAGTTGTTGATGGGGTTGAGGTCAGGGCTTGGTTCCAACGAGACACATTCTTCCAATCTGCTTTCAACATATGATTTCTGATAGGACTTTGCTTTTATGCTGAGACATGAAATGAGCCACAATGTGGGAAGCTGAGTGTTATCTAGATTTGTATGCTGTAGTACTCAGGGGCTTAGTCAGAACCATGAAAACCTGCCCAAGACCATTATTCTTCTGCCACCACACTATATAGACGGCATTATGCACTGAAACAGGTAATGTTCTCCAAGCCTCTACTTCCAGACAGTGATGTGTGACTCATCACTCCAGAAAAAGTATCCACTGCTCCAGAGTCCAATGATGATAACTTTACATCACTCATGCAATGCAACTCTGGCATTGCATTTGGTGCGTCTAGGCTTATACGTGGTTACTTAGCCATGCAGCTCAATGATATTTAGCTCATTCTTCTGATGAAGTTTGTTTTAACTGTGGTCTGACAATTCAGTATTCTGTGGTAATATTGTACCAGTAAATAATTGTGTGTGGCCTGCCTCTTTATGGCTGTGCTGTTCTTGCTAGACATTTTCACTTTGCATTAACTTCACTTAAGCAGGGAAGGTGCAGGGCAGGAATTTGGTAAACTGCCAGTCAATGATGGTTTTCCACTGCAGTTTTTCTATTAAGAGATCACCTCTGTGGATGCAGTATAGCAAAGGGATAAACAGCCAGCAGAGAAGGGTAGTGAAATCAGCAGGATAGGAAGAGATGAACTCTCCATAACCAATAAATGATATGAGACAGCATCTCTGAAGGGCTGCATGGCCCTGGGGCAGAGATACCACAATGATCGAACAGTAATGCAATTCTGCTCCTGATGAAAGAAGAGCCTAAATGTTTCATGGCGAGTTGCAGGGGGCAAGGGTCATCCCGAGAGAGGTGGCATCAGGCACTGATGTCCCAAGGTGGAGATGTTCGAGCATAGAAACAAAAGAGTGGATATCATAATCCAGGTGTTTCCAAGAAAGAAAGCGGTACATCAGGAAGATTGACGCACTTCAACAATACATAAACTCGGTTTTGACGCTCAGTAAAAAGAATCCATGTCATGTTTTGCCAAAAGATTCCAAAGACTCAGTCAGTACATGTAAATAAATACAGTAATCTGATTATCACATGACATCAGATTTTGGAAATAAGTCATCCAACTCTAAACAATTAATGCATTAACTCAATTTTTTTTTACTTTGTTTTTGAAAGCTTCATCTTACTATCAAATACCTAATTTGGGAGTTTGCTTTGAAGTAAACGTTGCTTTGTCACTATTTCCCAGGTGGCACCTGATTATTGAGCTGAAATCCAGGTGTCTGTATTGGATTTCTTGAAACCCAGTTATGAGGTTTGATCCATTTTACTTATGGGAATGCTGTTTACATGACCAGTTGAATTATTTGGTAACTATTCATATTATTGGTGTGCATGTAAACGCACTGAGTATTTCTCATGAGAATGAATTCTAAGGCAATAAAAAAGCCAAGAAGAGGAAACACAGGTGATGGTGTCCAGATAAAAGTCATTGGGTATAGTCTCAAAAATCCTTGACTTCTCCTGGAGGCAAAAGGTGAAATAAATGATTAAATAATTGCCAGAAATCAGACGAAAGTGAAGAGATTGAAAAGTCACGCACTCACCCTGCCAGTATGATGCAGAGAAACGGTATGATCAGTGTTGACATAGCAACCGATAATGGATAAAGACGGTTGATAATGGGTACAGCAGAGCAAGAAGAAAAGAGGAATACAGAGGATAATATAATGCCCTAAATCTAAACTGTAACTGTAGCATCGCTTCTGTTAACTGTCTGTGACATTTCATTCGACAAATCTGTGTTTGTTCACACTTGAGTCACTGCAGTATCAATGTCTTACCTCCAGTCCTCAGCTGTTTCAGGTAGACTTGTATTATTGTCTGGCTTTATTAAGGATGCTGATGTCAAGATGTGTGGAAAAACCCTGGGGGGCATCCAGACAGTGTCTGGTCTCCTCTAACTCCAACACCTGCCCCTCCTTGATTTTGTGAAACCACAAAAGCACCACAAATCCATACCAGGAAGTGATTTATGGAACATGTAGGGAGGCCAGTAATACTGTGCTATTTGTTTGCATATTTATGTGGCTATACATTTCAACATGATAGGTGAGAAAAAGAACAAGTGTTTAAGGAATTATCAAAAAGCCTTTGGGTGTCCTGTACACTAGAGATGTCAGGACTGCAGTATAAGAGTGAAGAAGAGAACCGGGGTGATGCCTGTGGCATCATCACTATCACTATTTCTATAGGACGCAACAAGCAGGAAGCCCAGGAATAGGAAGGGATAATGAAGTAAGAAGTTCAAATGAATAGGAAAGGATATAAAGAGTAAAGGATATATGATGAAAATGGAAAAAGATTGAATAAAATGAGAAGGGTTTTAGGAAGGAGAATAAAAAAGAGAAAGTATTTAAAAAAGAATGCAGACCAGCAATAAGGAAATCAGACATTGCTGGGATGATTGTGGTTAATTAGATGTGGTAGCTGTTCTAAGTAAGTAAGTAAAGCTTTATTTAAACAGCACTTAAACAATGTTTAAAACAATGTTTACAAAGTGCTTTACAGAACACATACAGTAGATACAGAGAGATAAAATTATGCTTTTATAAATAAAAAAATACAAATAAAATCAAGTATGGAAAATTACCTGGTTTGAGGAAAGGCCTCATTGAACAAATGTGCTTTAAGATACTTTTTACAAGTGCTAATTGAATCAACTGCATGTAGGTTGTCAGGGAGAGAGTTCGACAGTTTAGGCCTGTAGTGACTAAAGGCTGACTCCCAGCAGCGTTCTGGGTACAACCAGAATGTGATCTAGCAGGAGTATATTTATTAAGTGATCATGTTGCAAAGGTATGTAGGAGCACCACCATGAAGACATTTAAAAATTAATGACAGGATTTTAAAATCTATTCTGTAAGACACGGGTAGCCAGTGGAGTGATTTAAGTGCCGGAGTGATATGATTCTTCAGTCTAGTTCGTGTCAGCATTCTTGCAGCTGCATTCTGAACTCTTTGTAAGTCTTTAATGGAGCTCTTTGGTAAGCCAACCAAAACACTGTTGCAGTAGTCGAGTCTAGATATAACAAAGGCATGTACGAGTTTCTCACTATCTTTGGGGGAGAGAATATCATGCACTTTAGAGATGTTACAAAGGTGATAATATGCTGTTTTACAAACATTGCTAATATGTTCTTTAAAATAGAGATCGCTGATAAACACAATCCACAATCCACAATCCCGAAATTCTTAACTCAGAGCATCATTTCTGATAATAAGAACCTCTGTCTTATCTTTATTTAGCTGCAGAAACTTCTGTGACATCCACAAGTTTATGCTCTCTATGCAGTTTACAAGGTTGCTAATCGACTTGTAGGCATCTGGTCCAAGTGAGAGATAGAGTTGCGTGTCATCTGCATACTGAGTAAGGAGATGTTATATCGATTAATTACATCAGCTAATGGCAGCATATATAATGAAATAACAAAGGACCTAAAATTGAGCCTTGGGGAACACCACAAGATATCGCATGACGTCTGGAGGTGTGTGTACGCAATGCAACATAATCTAAACCTATCTAGGACTAGGCTTGATAAGCCAACCCAATTTTGCAGTCGGTCAAGCATAATCCCATTGTCGACTGTGTCAAAGGCAGCACTGAGATCTAAAAGAAATAGAATTGACAGATTACCCGAGTCCTTATTTTGTTGCAGATCATTTAAAACTTTTAGAAGAGCCGTTTCTGTGTTTGGACTGAAATGTCTCATTAAGATTATGGACACAACTTTTTCAATTATTTTGCCTAGAAATGGAAGATTAGAGATAGGTCTGTAGTTACTGAGCGCAGGAGAATCAAGATTGCTTCTCTTCAGCAGAGGCCTAACAATAGCTGTCTTAAAGGTGTGTGGAAAAATTCCTTGCTGGAGGGACAGATTAACAATGCTCAGGATGTCTGGTAATAATGAATTTAAAACAAACTTAAGAAAGCTGGTAGGTAATGGTTGAGAGAGCAGCTAGAAGAATTCATAAGTGACATAACCAGGGCGAGAGTGTTAGGGCTGACCACAGAGAAAGAGGATAGATTACATTTAACAGTAATAGGTGGAGCGTTAGAAAACATACCAGACAGGTGCTGACTATGTTTTGGCTCATCATAGTAATTAGATCACTGAAGAAAGCTGCAAACTCATTGCACTTTTGAGTTGTGAAAAGATCTGATGATATTTGAAGTGAGGGGTTAAGCAGACTATCTGTGGTGGAGAAGAGGAATCTGGGGTTGTCTTTGTGGCCGTCAATTAAACTTAAAAAGTAAGCTTTTCTAGCAGACCTCATTTCGTTATTAAGTATTTTCAAGTTGCTTTTATAGATTGGTGAACCATACGCTTTGTGTGCTTCCATTGCCTTTCTGCTCTTCTGCAGTCTCTTCTTAGTCTTACAATGGAGGTACTATTTCTCCAAGAAGCAGCTTTAATTATCCCAGAGACAGTTTTTGTTTTTAAGGGGGCAACAGAGTTAATACATTTGGTCAGCCTGACACTAAAGCTCTCCACTAGAGTATCTAAAGAAGGGAGTGAAAAAAGAGGGAGAGATGATATGAGATGATATGAAGGTCGCAGCTGTATCAGCAGTGAGATAGCGCTTAGTGATAGTTCTCTTATCACTCAAAATGTTAGTACATGCTGAGATTTCAAAGAAGACACAGTAGTGTTCAGAAGTGACAGTAACCTAAACTGTTAAGAGTTTAGCAACCTTGTGAAGCTGACAGTCGATGGATCAGAGATTAAATCCATACGGATGTTGAAATCACCGGTAATTAACATATATGCATAGCCAGTTCATGTCCTAGAACGCAGTTCCCCAAAATCATCAAGAAAACCTTTGTTAAGTCCAGGAGGGTGATAGATAACTACTAAAATAACAGATTGATCACCCTTGAGATGCACTGCAAGGTACTCAAATGTTTCCCAATAGAAATCTTTTTGCAACATATAGTATGATGGTGTATAGACAAGCCCTTCTTATTCATTCTTTTAAAACCTGGGGGTGGGGGGGAGGGGAATCCAGCTTGTGTTTTTCAACAAGTTGGCTAATTCCAAAAGACTTATTTGTTAATGACCGTACATGTAATACTGCAGATTTAAGAACAGGGAGATTGTTCAGTAAAATAATTCCTTGTCCAGTCCACCTTAATTAAATTACGTGTATTTGAGGACCTCTTCTGTTTCCTACGGCCATGCCACCAAGCATTACAAATGACCGGAATATTCTGAAAAGTAGCATGGTTACCTACACGTCAGACATGCTCACTGGTAGGGGCTGCTGAAAATGTAGTAGGAGAAGGAATAAATCTTGGGGTGCGATGCTGACTGATGTTACTGGATTTTTTTTTTTTCTGTGTAAACTCTAGAGAGTTGTGCCTGAAAATCCCAGGAGATCAGCAGTCTCAGAAATACTCAAGCCAGCCCATTTGGCACCAACAACCATGTCACTGTCAGAGTCACACTGATCACATTTTTTCCACATTCTGACATTTCTTTATTTTATTATTATTATTATTATCATCATTATTTTTGCATTGTGTTGCTGACACTTGATTGGCTGATAAGGTAGTTGCATGAATAAGCAGGAGTACAGGTGTTCCTATTAAAATGACCATTGAATGTATATAAAGTGTACATGGGTGGACATTTTAGGATTTAGGTCTAGTCAGCGTTTGTACAGTAACATAAACAATTTTCAAAATCCAAAAAAAATGAAAAAGTCTAATGTATGCAGTGCATAAACTCAAGAAATAATACTTATACAACTTCACACACCCAATTAGTTATGCTTACTCAGAGGTTGTTTAAAAATGAATGGCCAGCCCTTTTATAAAGATCTCTATACACTCTTAGAAAAAAAAAGTTCTAAATCTAGAACCCTAAAGTCTCTCCGGGGGATCCTTGGTTCTATCCTACCGCAGTTTGTTTTTCTATTAAAGAATGTTCCATGGAACTAAGAACTGTTCAACTTTTTTTTCTAAGAGTATGTTTATAAATTTCTACTTTTCTATGTCCGATACAACACCTATATCAAAGCGTGGCTAATACCTGCTACTGACCCGCTACTAAAATCCACATAATCTTCAGTAACTGCTTTATCCTGGTGCATCTACAGTCTATCCCAGGAACACTGGGCGTGAGGTGGGACTACACCCTCACTGGCATGCCAGTGCATCGCAGCGCACCATGCACACACTCATTCACATCCCTAAGGATTATTTTTTGTAGAAAATCCTCCTACTGGCAGAGAACATTGGAATAATTTCTTTGTGCATACTTTTGGAGTTATGCTTGGTCTACTATATAAAGCAGCGAAACCACTACAGTGCTGAACATCAGCTCAAGGGATTTAGTTATAGAAGGAACAAAATCCTCCTTGTGTATGAGGCTCCCAAGTACAGCCATGCGTGGTCTGCTACAGTGTGTTGCTCAGAGAAAACCCCTGTCAATTAGCATCCACTGCTTGTTGAGTTACAAGTGAACTGTCACTAGCCCAGGGATGGGAATGGCAAATTGACATTGGGGGCGGAGGGGGGGGGGCATCTGGTGGGACTCAACATTTTTCTGCACAGGACTGTGTGGGATGACTCCTGGCAGAAGGGTCTTCATACACACTCTCGGTGTGTACGCATGTCTGTTTACACGCTGCACGTCCACTACAAGACAGGACTCTGGAGGGATGATTCAAAGTGTTTCGAAATGTCTATTTGGAAAGATGCTCGATGGTTTATGCCTACTATGATTAATAAATGATGATTATATATTTTTAAAAATCCATAAAATGATTCTCATAAATGTTAGCATTGAAGCTTAACATATAGTAAAGATTTCACTGATGTTTAATATGCATTGTAATGCCACCACACACACACACACACACACGCACATCTGTATTAACACGTAGCAGATCAACCACCCACCCAGTTTCACTCGGAGGAAGAAGCTTACCATCTTATTAAGAACCTCAGCTAGTTCATCCCTTCATCACCATTTGGAAGACTTTTTCTCTCATGAGATAAAACCTAACGCTATTTTACAACACGGATATATATTGCAGGATGTCAAATGAAGCACTGTGAAGCATGTGCTTGACCATCTGTCTGAGCTGGAGGAACACACACCTCTGACTGTAGAGTGTTTATTAACGTCATAGCTGCCATGCCTCTGTGCCAGAGATTTCCCTCAGGGAATTTGCTGGAGGCGTCGCTCCAGCGCTAACAGGCGACAACGCATTCGTCCTGAGCACACATCAAAATTTCCTACTGTCTTGCCTTGTCTGTTAATTTCATTCTGATTTATTGATTCATTACAGCTTCCTCGGTGTGAGGGAAGCCCTCCTACGACACGTCAACACGATGTGCCCCATGCTCGTGATGTGACACGGGGTACAGAGGGAGCGTTTAAGCAGCTGTTCAATCTCAACTCACTATTAGCAGACAGAAGGTTTGAAGCGCCTTGTTTTCTCTCTGCACACATTTACTACTAGACCACATTTCATCTCCTATTGCTCTGACTATAATGCTTTATACAAAAAAAAAAAGAAGAAAAACATTTCCGACATGCTGACTGGAAGTCTTTCAGCATTGCTGTAATGCTTGCATTGTTAATGATTGTCCATTTGAGTCCAGCGCATCACATGTCTGACTTAAGACAGACCTAAGATATTAGACCTAGATATTTCCTGAAGTGTTGAGGTAGAGTTTCAAAGTGGAAACATGACCTATTGTGGAGACACGCCTTCCCAAATTATTCATTTTATTCAGAATTCACTTTCTACTCACTCCATTGTTTCACATCGGATCCATCGTTAATATGCATGAAGCCTAATGCGCCTTTTCGATCTCCAAGCCTCATGTACTACTGTTGAGTTCAATGTATACCTGCAACACTGCTTTCTCAAGCCGGATAGAAATGAATAGCTGGCACTCAAACAAAGCGAAGAGTTCACCCAGTGAGAGTTTAACAAAGTGTGCTTTAACTTTATACTTACAGATGAATCTGTGACTCTCATCCTCACACATCCATCCAAAATGTACCCTGGAGCCTTTAGTGTGTATAACAAAGAACCCAAAACAAACAAACAAAAAGATTCTCAAACATATCTTTCAACCTAATTAATAATATAGTGGATTTTAAGTCTTGTCTGTAAGAGAGCAATCACTTTTTATTGCTTTTGAGTACCATCAGGCTCACAGTCTAAAAGCTCACAGCCTCTGAAGAGTCATCTCTCCTTATTTAATACACTGATCATGAGTCTCCTGAAGGTGTGCGCAAATCCCTGTAGTGCTGCTCCAAATTACTATTGTCGAGATGCTCTGCAAGGCACAAAAAGTCCTCTATGGTCATACTCCAGGAATGAACAATGAGACCCAAAGGTATGATTCAACAATTAATTTTAAAACAATTCAACATCTTATTTTTCCATTTAAAATAATACATAAAATACTATAT
>JANDJT010000060.1:19636241-19648926 GCA_024331685.1 Stegophilus panzeri | reverse complement strand
ATTTTATGACAAATTTATTCAGAAAACCATGAAATTCCAAAAGGTTCACATACTTTTTCTTGCCACTGTATATATATGTATACATAAAACTGTAGGCGAGAAATGCCTGGATGACCTGAGACTTCTGCTGAGACTCTGCAATATGGAGGAAATGGGCACTGCGCTATCCCATAAGGCAACGGGACTGGCACGGAAGAGTTGTCAGAATAAAAAATGGTAGAAGGCAGCAAGTTGGCTCTTTTTAAGTTGTAGGTCACAAGACAATGCCAATATGGCGTATGTAGCATGTCCGGATTGTATTCATACAGATTCATTCATTCAGATTTTCACACAAGTCCTAAAAGTAGATAAAGAGAACCCATTTAAACAAATGAGACAAAAATATTATACTTGGTCATTTATTTTATTGAGGAAAACTATCCAATATTGCATATCTGTGAGTGAACCTTTGCTTTCAGTATCTGGTGTGACCTCTGGTGTAACTGTTGATCAGTCCTGCACATCGGCTTGGAGGAATTTCAGCCCATTCCTCAATACAAAAAGCTTCAACTCTGGGATGTTGGTGGGTTTCCTCACATAAACTGCTTGCTTCAGGTCCTTCCACAACATTTCTATTGGATTAAGCTCAGGACTCTGACTTGGCCGTTCCAAAACATTACCTTTATTCTACTTTAACCATTCTTTGGTAGAAAGATTTGTGTGCTTAGAGTCACTGTCTTTCTGCATGACCCACTTTCTCTTGAGATTTAGTTCATGGACAAATGTCCTGATATTTTCCTTTAGAATTCGCTCATATACTTCAGAATTTATTGTTCCATCAATGATGGCAAGTCGTCCTGGCCCAGATGCAGCAAAACAGACCCAAACCATGATACTACCATCACCATGTTTCACAGATGGGATAAGGTTCTTATGCTGGAATGCAATGTATGTTCTTTTCTCCAAACATAATACTTCTTATTTAAACCAAAAAGTTCTGTGTTTGTCTCATCAATCAAAACATTTTTCCAATAGCTTCCTGGCTTGTCCACGTGATCTTTAGCAAACAGCAGAAAGGCAGTAGTGTTCTATATGGACAGCAGTGACTTTCTCCTTGCAACGATTCCATACACACCACTGTTCTTCAGTTTTCTCCTAATGCTGGACTCATGAACATTAACATCAGCCAGTGTGAATGGGGCCTTTAGTTGCTTAGAAGTTACCCTGGGTTCCGTTGTGACCTCGAAGACTATTACATACCTTGTTTACCTTTGTTAGTCTCCACTCCTGGGGAGGGTAACAATGGTCTTTAATTTCCTGCATTTGTACACAATCTGTTTGACTGTGGATTGGTGCAGTCCAAACTCTTTAGAGATGGATTTGTAACCATTTCCAGCCTGATGAACATCAACAACTCTTTTTTCTGAGGTCCTCAGAAATCTCTTTTGTTCGTGCCATGATACACTTCCACAAACATGTTGAAGTGTGAAGATCAGACTTTGATAGATCCCTGTTCTTTAAATAAAACAGGACGCTCACTCACACCTGATCATCATCATCCCATTGATTGAAAACACCTGACCGTAATTTCACCTTCACATGAACTGCTAATGCTAGAGGTTCACATACTTTTGCCACTCACAGATATGTAATATTGGATCATTTTCCTTAATTAATAAATGACCAAGTATAATATTTTTGTTTTAGCTCATATTTATGCAGATATCTAGAAAATTCTAAAGGGTTCACAAGCTTTCAAGCACCACTGTATGCTGATCAGTACATACTGTATCACAGATTTGCATGTCATCCTTGCGCAGGGCCCATGCTAATCTTCTCTGTATCGATCCAATTTCAGTATTCGTGCTGCAGTAGCAAAAATGTGAAGCGTTAGCATACGTACTGCACCAACGGCCGAGCAGAAGGTACTTTCACAGTACGCGATTTCGGACGCAGCCACGGTTTTGGGAGGAAACTGGAGAACCCAGAGAAAACCCACACAGAGACAGCGACTCGAGCTCATGGGACCCGCTGCACCACCGTGCTGCCCCCATTCACACTTGAATAAGCAGCAAATAAGACAAAACCCAAGATATGAGCTTGTTTATTGTTATAGACAAACTGATAAACGGTTAATTGCATTGATAGCCAGACAACACAATAACCTTTATTAGCTTGGGCAGGGCTCACATTCTGCCGTGAGAAAAGTTGCTGGATTAAACATACAGTATATTTTATTGGCATTTAGATATGTTTAGTAAGTACATTCTCCTCTACAAGATTCATGTACAATATACAAGTTCAAAAATATAGTTTGTTTGCATTGAATTAAATTTCCCATTTACTCTCTTCAGGATGAAAAAAAAAACAATTCACATTACCATGTTCTGGGGCTCTGAGGTGGACTTTTTTTTTTTTTTTAATAGTGATGAATCTTAAAAGCACTGGAACTAGACATGGAGCTTCTCAAAGACAAGTGTCGATGTGTGTACCCAAAGACATTAGTAAGTGCACAGATGAAACTAAATGAAAGACCATAAAAGTGTGCATGGGACCAAAAAAGATATATATTTTTTTCATTTTAAAAAAAAATAATAAAAGAAAATTAGGCATCAAGGAGCTGAAAGCTTATCAGCAGTTTCTCAGGAAACACATGACCCTATCACACTTGCATACAACACCATATACAAACCACAGGAAGACAAAGACACACACACACACACAGACACACACACACACACACACACACACACGCGCTACAGTACAATAAATGGACGCAGAACAGTTTACTGATTACGAGCCCTGAACATTTGGGCGATCATCACCTGCAAGAACACAATCGAACACTTAGCTTCCTATAAGGCCATGTGAAGGTATTAATAGAAAAGATTAGTATTGTAGTTACGAATATAATCCAAATGGCAGAATTACATTCAGTCTGTAAGTGTCTGAAGAGAACTAGTTAAAAAAAAATATAAAGTGATGAGAGCAGTGGTCGGGGGTTGGGTAAGAGACACGTGTCATCATTTTGAAATGAACGAGGCAGAAAGATGAAAGAAACACGTTAAACCGTGTGGGTGAAACAATCCATTAAATAATAAAAATCTCGGGAATTTCATTTTAAAACAAGAAATACTGTCGGTGACGTATAAATCCAGACAGATCTGGAGAAGGGTTTGGTTTAGTCGAAGTAAAGACAGTAACAGATGGTCTGCTGGAACTAACATTTAAAAATAGAACAATGACAGACATACCTGTAAGAATACATACTGTAAGCAGACGACTGCATATAGAAACTTCCCCACCAAAAAAAAAAAAAAAAAAAAAAAAAAAAAAAAAGTGCCGAGGATTTTTCATCAGAGAGGACCTCAAAAGCCTCGGAACATGCACTCATGTTTTCAACGAGGACTCGCAAATTAAGTTCTTATGGTGCTCATACATACGTACAGAACAGGCAATTTAAAAAAAAAAAAAAAAAAAAAACGATAAAAAGTTCAACCAACAATGATTCAGTAACTCTGACACAACCAGGATGGGGCTGTTTAAAAATATCCAATCCTAGAAATCCATGGGTCAAGAAACAAATGAGATGTGCTGGATTTTGGATTGAGTCTCCCAAAAGAGTAGGCTTTACCTCGTTTTCCCCTTAAAAGTAAGCGCTACACTGTAAGTAGGGCGAATTGAAGTGGGACACAGCTATACCTTTGATGCATATTTTTTTTTTTTTTTTTTAAAATACACAGATCATGTAAGGCTCTGAGGAACAATTTCCCTTTAAATCTTTTACCTCGTGCCCAAATCTCTATGAGAATCAACACACTATGAATGATGACTAGTTAAGGCTGTGTGTCAAGCACATGCCTTTTCACGTACGTACAGAATACCATAATTCTTTGAATAATTCTAATATAATCTTGCTTTGGTTAAAAAAAAAAAAAAATAAAAAATTTAAAAAAAGGACACTGAAAAATGAGGACAAGACAGCAAAAGCTCTTTTCTACATTTTGCTAATTGCAGCCTGAATGGATTGCAGAGAACTCCACAGCGGATCAGTTCGTTTACGCAGGGGCTCTCTTTCTCTCTCTCTCGCTCATCTCCATCGTCACGAGTAAGGCTTCATGATGTTCACAGTGGTTTCTTAGCATGGGGGGGGAGGGGGAAAAGGCTGCTTTGCAGGGAGGAGAAAGGAATTTACTCCATCCACATCTCTCCCTCACAGACTGGTCTCAGTTTGATTTTTTCTTCTTTTTTTTTTTTTAAAATTCATTTTCATACAATTTATTTTTCATCTCTCCGTGTAGCGATGATCACATTTCAGGCATTCAGGTGCGGCTGGCGATAAGGAAAAATGGTTGCTGCGGAAATAGGAACCGGAGTTTAGATTAGACGCGGGTCAACACTGACATTATAGACAGAAACAATAAAGTTAAAAAACAAACAAACCACATTTCACATAAGTCATGCATCAGTCATGCAACATTCTTCCCTAGATGTGTGTTTGTGTGATGTAACGACCTAAAGAACAGAGACCTTCAGATTTAACAGCCACATATTGTACGATATGTGATATTCAGCATGTTAGAATGAACATATAATCTCAGCCTGCACGGTTTACTGAAGACTTGCTCGAGGTTCGACCGATCAGAAATCCATTAGCCAGTCCCACCAGGCAAGTGAGAGCTCTTAATGTGCTGCTATGTTTTGGTTCCCCGGATACCTAATCGACTCAGCTAGAAATGGTAGCGGACATAAATGTAGTAGCTTAGAACGAGCTAGTCAGCTAGTTAAGAGCAATAACACACACACACACACACACACACACACACACAAATTCCTGCATAGGTGATGACTCGGCCATAGAGATTACCCATTTCTAAGAAAGTGTCTGAAGTGTCTTCACAAAAAGACAGCAAGCAGGCAGCCAATGGTTGACAAGTTTCTGTCTTTTCTCTTCACGTCACACATAAATGATACTATTCACTGTCTTTTTTTTTTTTATCACACATTTAATTGAGAGGTGTAAGGGAATGTTTATTTTGCTAGGTTTTGTTTCCACAGATCTGTAAGTTGTGCAAGATTACAGAACTGTCTGTATTTCGCTCATGAATCCGAAGTGCAGCGCAGCAGGTGGCGGGACGAGTTCGCCCATGCTAGAGTTACAGGATGGAGGTGTGTCACCTCTTTTAAAATATCAACCACAGGGATTTTTCCTTTTCTGGTTGTTGATTGAAGGGGGGGTTTGTGATTGAGGTTACAGCTGACTGTACCTACTTGTCCACCGGCAAACTATAAATTAAACACTACTCAGTCCAAACAGAATTTCGTGGCGTTTTTTGGAGGTTGTTCATTTTGCTGATTTTTTTTCAAAACTTCTGGCACAACTTGATTTTTTTCAGAAAACTACTCGAATTGGTGAAACTGCAATAGCGCAAAACTGTTTCGCACAGTCTTTCGCAGTGAGGTTTGTTGGTAAATGAGACCTTTTAGCTGTTCTCATGTTTGACGCACGTGAATCGAACAGGGCTTTGGCTGAATGCACGTTGTGATGATGTCACATGATGCGTCTCGTCCCAAATCTAAGGAAAGTCTGCGGTGACTTTGAAAAATCGCAAGCTCCTCTGAATGTTACGGAGTTTGCTTGATTTCGCGTTCATCGCAAATTCACAAAATCCTGGAGGGACTGACTAACAGCAAGGACAGGATTTCACGATTGCAGAAATTAGCGCAAAATCGAGCAAATGGCGTAATATTCGGAGGAGCTCGCAATTTTTCAAAATGACCGCGGATTTTTCGTAGACTTGGGTCAAGATGTGGCGCGTGACGTCGCATTTGGTCAAAGCCCTCTTCGATTCACGGGCCTCGAACATGAGAACAGCTAAAAGGTCTTATTTACCAACAAACATCACTGCGAAAGACCGTGTGTAAAACTAAATTCCCTGAAATTGCCATTTCACCAATTCAAGCAGTAGCACAAAAAAAAAAACAACAACAAAAAAAAAAACCTCGCATCGCAAATTTCGGAAAAAGCCGCAGCAGAAATCGAGCGTTGTTGGCCGCAACAATCACAATAACACTCTGCAAAATCCCGTTCGGACCGTGTCTACGCAGGAAGTGTGTGGTGCACGGTGAAGGGTCTCACCTGTGAGTTGGACAGTGCTGTAGTCGGAGCCTCATCTGTAACTCTTCTGCTGCTGCATCAGACCCACATTCTCATACACTCTGGAGCGGTCCTCCCGCATACTACACACACACACACACACACACACACACGAAAACAAAGCATCTTCATTTAAAGACAGCTACTACCTACTACAGACACTTAGTATTTTGCTAGGCTCTTGGTACTTACATGGTCTTACACATATAGGCTTGTGGGATTTGATTTTATCGTCCCTATACGATATTATACTGCTCCCAATGTCCAGTGCCGTTTACTCCAAATTAATATTCAAAAATGCACCAAAAAGGCAGTCTTTTTCTCACTAATGAAACAGGAGATTAGTTAATCAACACATGGATCTGGAATGATCTGCGTAGATGTTCTGAACAGATATTAACTGACATCTGCAGGAAGCCCCGCCTTCTCCCCCCCTCACCTCCTCTCAACTGCAGAATCACTTAAGCCTCCGCCGTCCAGCTGGGTTTTCATGAATGCTGGAGTTCCTGACCGCACATCTATTTTATTAGCGATATCACTACGCATTCCTGTGCTCTCATTAAGCAGGAAATTGTAGAAACTCATTTTTTGACTGCGTTCACGCCATGTCGTAGGTACCGTAATCACTAGCGGACGACCCAGACGTTCTACTCGGAGCCGTTCCCGTCCTCGGACTGGGAATTAAATGAATTCTTGTGAGGTGATGTTGGCAACTGCAAAATGACTTTAAACTGTACTGCACGTCTTTCGTCTATTTTCAGATTAATCTAACATTATTAAGACATTACACAAAAATATTTTGTGATAACAGCTTAACTTTGCCAGCTTTACTAAAAGAAAAAGCTTTACAAAGGTTTGAGCGTTTCTGCATGGCGGTGCAGCAGTCGAGTCACACAAGTCGGAGCTCTCCGAAAATTCCTAGTTTACAAGTTGTAATTACGAGTTCTATGCGGACACTTTTTACGAGTTGGAATCTTGTTGTTACGGTAATTACAACATTGCGTGAACGCAGCCTTTCTCTCTTTATTTGGACTAGCGTTTCTGGGCAACTACATCGTTTGAGATTTAAAAAAAAAAAAAAATTTTAATTTGTAAAAATTTCATGCACGACCATATATTAAGCAGAACAATAACAACATTTAGACTTTTAGAAAAATTAAGATTCAGAAAAAAAAGGAAGAAGAAGAAGAAGAAGAAGAAGAAAAAAAAAAGTGGTTCTCCTTTCTGTGTTGCTTTCACACACGTCTACAGAATCCTCTACCAAGATTTCGTCTTATCAAAAAGTAATACAATTCTGGCTAACTGTTACTGCCTGTTTTTTTACTAGTGACATCTGATTTAAAGAGAAGTGCTGTGAATTATTAAATTTACAAACTTGAGTGTTCCATCAAACATCCAGCAAAGTCTGAAGGGGGAATAAAATAGGACAGAAATGTGATCGTGCTGTTCAAACACATGCTGAATGTGCTGACTAGACAGGTCTAAGAACTGTCTGGGTGCGGTCTAATGTACTACAGAACGCACTCTTGATCGCTAGTACTCTGCCCAAGAGTCCCAGCCTGCTACGACACACGCAAAAGTCAACACAACGGAGCAAGCATCGTTCCACCTTCCCTGTGTACCGAATTACAGAATCATCAGCTGCTCAGACTCAGAGCCTATTCAAGCAATCACACCGGTTTAGTCAACGCAAAGTGGGAGGCACAAGCAACATCAGCCATTTGGGTGGTGAGAGTGAAACTTTCACAAGATTTACAAAACATTAATATAGAGAGGAGTAGATGCAGGAACAATATACACACACACACACACACACACACACACACACACACACACACACACACACACACACACACACACACCTGTGAAACAACATACAATACAATCCACAAACGGTATTGCTTTTCATTAGTGTCATGCACAAACCACTGAAAAGCAAAGCCTTCACTGCACTGCTTTTAGGTCACTTCATCTCTTCAGAGAAAACCAAATCAGCACTGGTTTGCTTTTTAAAGAAGTATAATGCTGACCATGTCAGAAGCGCATGGTCAGGGGGCGTGAATGCAATCAGAGAAGGGGAGAAAGGCTTGCAGCAGGATCTAGAAGTTAACAACAAACTTCTTTCAGCAAGAAGCAATTCATCAATGAAATTCCTGACCTGTTTTAGGACGGCATCATGAGCGGTGTGATGAGAGTTTTGCTTTTCAGTAGAGGTCGACCGATAATGGATTTGACGTATACCAAATAACCAATTGGGCGGTACCTGCTGATAACCGATTAATCACCCGATAGTTTTTAAAATGGATACTGAATGAAAACATAACAGTCAAAAGAAAAATATTGCTGAATTTTATTACAAAAATAAATAATACTGACTGTACCATGAAAATGTACAATATTTTTATTTTTTTTAATGAAAACAGATGCAAGATGGCGCCGTGCTAGTGGTAGCCAATTACAGCAGCTCCTGTCTCGAGAGGTGTTATATCTTAATTATTTTAACTAGATCAGGTTTTGCTACTTACTTACATTTTTTTAATTTATCACGCACTCTACACCTGGATTGGAGGACCACGCGGAGAGAGCACGTCGCTTCATGTACAGAATAGAATTCAACTTCCCTAAAGAACCGCTGAGGCTGTACTGAGGATGCAGAGCAGAATCCAAAACAAAGGCAAAGAGGAGACGGTACAAGCCCTTCATTCCCTCCATTATACTGGGAAATGTTCGTGGACGTAAAATGGACGAGCTCAACGCGCTGATCGAGATGCAGAGGGAGTATCGGGAGTGCAGTGTGATTTGTTTCTCTGAGACATGGCTACACGAGGATATTCCAGACTCGGTTTTCTGTCCCCGGATTTCAGACAGTGAGGGCGGACAGACACACTGAACTGAGTGGTGAGAGGAAAGGTGGAGGGGTCGCACCGTTTGTAAATATCAGACGGTGTAATCCAGGACATGTTACTGTGAAGGCTGTTGCCCAAACGTTGAACGGCTGGCTGTTGGTTTATGTCCGTATTATCCGCCATGGGAATTCACGGTTGCCACTGTGGTTATAGTTTACGTCCCACCAGCAACCGATGCAGAAGCAGCATGTGACGGCATAAACTCTGCTATCACAAGACTCCAAACACGGCATCCGAACTCTTTGTTGTTATTTCTGAGGACTTTAATCATGGGGTTTATTGCAAAGACCTGTGAGTGGGTCCAGTCTTACCTTGCAAATAGAGGTCAAATGGTTGACTTTTAAAGGGTGTGTTCTCTGAGTGTTTATTTCGTGTGGAGTTCCACAAGGGAGTATTTTAGTATTTTAGTAGTATTTTTTTTTAGCATATTAATGACTTAAAAATGTTCTGTTCCAATGAACAAAAACAATTTTCATGATGAGAAAGAAATTAATGAAGCTGAGCTAAGCAGAGAGATCGAAGGGGTTTCTAAATGGTTTATAGATAATCGGCTCTGTACGCATCCGGGGAAAACTGAGTCTATATTATTTCATTCGAGTGCTAAAGTAAAAAAAAAAGTTCTAGGTTAGAAATAAAAGGTTGGGGATAGGGTTATCGTCTCTAAACAAGAAGTGAAATACCTGGGATGTGTATTAGATAGTAAATTGACAGGAGAAAATATGGCTGCTTTAGTCCACTCAAAGATTTGTAGCAGGATGCAAAGTTTCTAGCAAGACAAGTGGCTTTTTTAGATTTTCAAACTTTAACAATGTTAGCTTGTGCAAAAAAAAAAAAAAGCATTAGTGCAACCACATTACGATTATGATAAATGTACCAAAAGAAAATTGCAGACAGCTCAAAATAAAGTGAGCAGAGTTATATTCAAAGTTCATCCACAGTTGCATCTTAAGGATGAACATTTTAGGGAACTTGTTTTGGTTTTTTTAAAAGTGGACAAGAGAGTAACCTTTCTTAAACTGGTGTTAGCGTTTAAAATTATTATGAATAGTGTCCCAAAGTACCTGTCAAAGTATCATGTTTTTGTAAGGGATGTGCATAGTCTTTCTACTAGGGGGGTAATACTGATGTTTATCTTTGTAGATTTAAGAGTTTAATGGGGGAAAATTCCTTTTTATATAATAGCTCTATAGCATGGTACGAAAAAGCAGATGAGTCGAAGGTGTTTTTAGAAATGCAGTAAAAAAAAAAATGGCTTTTTTAAAAAAATTTTTATATATATAGCTGGCCCAAATAGTGTTAAACTGGATGGTGTTAGAATTTTTACCACTTTATATGTGACCTGTTTTTTTTCCCCATTTTTAAAACCTTGAGGAGCACAATGGAAATAAGCTTACAGCTTTTTTGTGTTTATCCTCGGCAGTTTTAAAATGTTGTATGGATGGTCTATATTGTGGCTTTTTTGTACAATTTAAAACTGTGTAAAACAAAGCAACAGCAGCCAAATTTTCACCAGTTTGTCAACTGTGTTACCAGAGAGAACAGAACACTGGATCTCCTGTATGCAAGTGTGAAGGGTGCACACACTTCCTCTGCTCTGCCACCACCTGGATCTACTGACACCCACATACAGACATGTTGTCTTAAGGTAGTCTGTGACGAACAAGACCTTAAGACTGTGGTCACAAGAGGCAGAGGGGGCTTTGAAGGTCTGCTTTGAGACTACAGACTGGGAAGTGTTCTGTGAACTGGTTGAGGAAGACATTAACAACATGACGGACTGCATAACGGACTATATCCATTTCTACAGACACTATAGTTCCTGTCAGGAGGGTGTGTTTTCCTAATAACAAACCCTGGATCACCAAGGACCTGAAGGAACTATTGAACAAAAAGAAGCAAGCGTTCAGGAAGGACAAGGAACAAATGAGGAGGGTGCAGAGAGAGTTGACTGTGAGACTGAGGGAGAACAAAGAAGCCTACAGAAGGAAACTGGAAGGTAGGCTTCAGCAGAACAATACAAAGGAGGTGTGGGTTGGCATGAAGCAGATCACCGGCTTCAAGGCAAAACCACAACCTGTGGGGGGCAATCTAGAAAGCACCAATGATCTGAATTTGTTCTTCAAGAGGTTCAACACGACGACCTCTCGCATTATCTCCTCCGCTCCCTCACCAACACTCTTTACCAACTCCCTCCCTTACCAACTCCCTCCCAAACTCAAAATCAAACATTGTTTCCCACCCTGTCGTCCACACCAATTCTTCCCTGCTCATCTCAGACTCATTCACCCCCACTCATCACACAGCCTTCTTCAAAGAACTCGCACCTGTACTTCTCCAAACCACCCCCCCACAACCATCCTCAATGGAATCAATACTTAAACCCCCACCACCTATCTGTCACTACTGGCCAGGTGAGACAGAGACAAGACAAGAGACAGTTGGAGAACCTGAAATATGGGAAAGCTGCAGGGCCTGATAGAATCAGTCCTAGGGTACTGAGGATCTGCGCTAACCAGCTGCATGGGGTCTTCCAGCACCTCTTCAACCTGAGCCTTAGACTGGAGAAGGTGCCAGAGCTGTGGAAAACATCCTGCCTGGTTCCTGTTCCAAAGAAGACTCCCTCCACCTTGAACAATTATAGAACAGTAGCCCTCATATCACACATAATGAAGGTCCTGGAGAGACTGGTGCTGTTCCATCTAAGACCTCAAGTCAGCTCTTTTCTGGACCTGGACACCACAGGTAGGTGTAAATGATGTGGTCATATATCTACTTCAAAGGGCCCACTGCCACCTGGACTACATCACCACCACAGTGAGAATCATTTACTTTGATTTCTCGAGTGCATTTAACACTAATCGAACCTCTTCACCTGAGAGAAGAAAGCAGGTGGACACGTCCATGATCTCCTGGGTCACCGATCGGACAGACTCCCATTTGTGTGATTGGGAACCTACCTGTCCAAGCGCCCGCTGAGCAGCACTGGAGCACCACAGGGAACTGGACTCTCCCCATTCCTCTTCACCCTGTACACCACAGACTTTCAGTACAGGTCAGATCGCTACCACAGAGTAATCAGAAAATTTCTGAAGATGGCAGTTGGGTGCATAAGGGACGGACAGGAAGAAGAGTCAGGGACCTGGTCAACAACTTCATGGAGTGGTGTGGGAAGAACCATCTGCTCCTTAATGTGGCCAAGACCAAGGAAATATTGGTGGACTACAGTAGGAAAAGGACCACAACCAGCCCCATTATCATCATGGGTCAGGACACCTACAGATACCTTGGTGTATATCTTGACAACAAGCTGGACTGGAAGGTCAACTCAGAGGCTGTATAGAAGAAAGGGATGAACAGACTCTACTTTCTGAGGAAGCTCAGGTCCTTTAATATTTGCAGCAAGATGTTAGAGATCTTCTACCAGTCTGTGGTAGCCAGTGCAGTCTTCTTTATAGCAGTATGATGGGGAGGCAACATTAGAGCTAGAGATGCAAAAAACCTCAACCAACTGATCAAGAAGGGTGGCGCGGTCTTGGGCTGCTCTCTGGACAGTTTCAAGGTTGTGATGTACAACGTTGCACTACCACATCACACTCCGACATTGTATTCTTTTTTTTTTTTTTGTTTTTTTTTTTTGTTTATG
>JANDJT010000060.1:19615011-19636141 GCA_024331685.1 Stegophilus panzeri | reverse complement strand
TATATATACACACACACACACACACACATACACACACACACACACAGCCACTCCCACAACAGACGGAACCGGGGAAAATGATCGGTGTGGATTTTTGCTGAACTGAATGTTCCGGTAATCGGTTATCAGTGCCGATCAATCAGCATAACCGATCAATCGGTCAGCCTCTACTTTTCAGTGTGGTACATTTGGTACATGTTACTAATGAAAAGCAATACCGTTTGTATATTGTATTTTAGTTTGTATGCATGTATGTTTTTTTTTCCCCTACTGGTGTGATTGCATTTCTTCTCCACAGATTAAGACCGCCCACTTTACATTCTAAACTAACATCAACCTAATTAAAGAACAGATTTCAATTTCACTGGTCTTTATGAGCAACTGACACTGTTTTAGGAGCAGACGCATGTTGACTGAAATATATGGCTTCACAAAAATGGAACAAAAAGAAAAAAAGGTAGCAGATTTTTAAAATTTATTAATTTTTTTACTTACTTTACATTGAGTCAAATGAAACATGTTCTCGCTATACATCCTATAGCGCTTAACTGGCTCTTTTCTGACCAGTTAAATCGATGGAAGAGTACTCACTCGGCACAGGTTGGCGTAGGGGTGCAGGGAGGAAGCGGGCTCTGGTCTCCTCCGCTCAAATCAGTCAGCGAGTACTTAATATTGGTGTACTCTCGTCCTTTGATTTTGCTTTTCTGAAACGAAGACGCCAGATTAGAAGATAAAGCGCAAATAATCAAGGCTACAAAAATAGGGGACACAGAATTTGATGCTGATTTCACATGGCAGCCTGAAAATGAAACATTTCACACTACGAGTCTAACAGATACCAGACGAGTATACACACCTGCTCCTCCTCTATGCGGCGCTGCAGTGTCTCTATGTAATGCTGAACTGCCATGTAGATGAAGCGGTACTGGGCTTCAGTCTGCACCATTCCTGAGCGCTGTGACCGCACCATCTGGATCGTCTTGGGCACATCAATATCGCAGTCCACTCCTGCACAGAGACAAAAGAGCAATTTAACCCAAGCCCATACGTCTGAGTTGTAACCTTTTATAAAACAGTCAATTACAGATCCCGTTTCCCTTTTAGGTTTTTGGTCAAAGGATTACGGCTTTACCTTTTTCTCTAATGATGTCTATTAAGATGTCAATCACAATAAAGGTCCCGGTTCGTCCAATCCCCGCACTGATGAGAAGACAAAAATAAATATAAGCATGGCATTTGAGCATCAATGCATCCTGTAAGCAGCAACATGTCACCTAAGAAAGCTGTTTCGGGAAAGGAAACCATTTGTGTGTCCTTTATTACATCACTTATATTGTGTTAGGTATTAGCATATTTCTTAATCGCTCACGGGTGTTACGTAATGCATATTAAGTCAACACAGACCTGGAGACGACATATTGCAGTAGATATGAGAAACAAAAACAGCATGTGTGAAAGGGTTTCAGGCTTTCGTTTTGCTTTACCTGCAGTGCACCACAATGGGGCCAGCCTCCAGAATGCCCTCTTGCTTCAGTTTGACCTCCTCCAGGAAGTCCAGCACACCACCGGGATCAGTGGGCACGCCATGATCGGGCCAGGCACGAAAATGGTACTGCCATACAGTGCGCTCTGTGTTTCCCTGTACAACAACAAGACCCCTACAGTGTTACACGCACACATACATACCGATCAATCCAAAAAACCTGGCTGAAATGACATGCCTTTAGGTGAATTGATCTAGTGGAGCTCATCTCTCACACACACACAGAGAGACAGAGAGAGACGACGCATATGTGATGCAACACAAAGCAATAACAGAAAAATGATAATTAATCCAACATCTATGTGTATCATGCTACATGGCAGCATTTGTCTTTGTTTGACATCAACACAACAGCATGCAAATCGCCTAAAACACAAACAATTTGTTGAAGATTACAGGTCAAGGACCCACTTTTCGACTGGACTCGAAACAATTCAGCAATAGAGCAATTCAGCATCTCTGAAAAGTGGCAGTGCTTCGAGGTTGATAGATTTCTTTTGATTACCTGTCCGACTTTCGAAAGCTTCAGCTCTCGCAGGATGTAATCATGGGCTGACGTCTCCTTGACGTTGCGCACGCGCATGGCACCGTATTCCTTCAGCGCCGACACATCCGGCCAGTACTTCACACACTTGCTCTGTAACGATGCACAGTGACGTTAGGTCTTCCTGTTCGAGTGTTCTAACCCCGATATTTCTGTTCATCTGTCTCAGGGTCCAGATTTTAATTTTTGCACGCTGATACGTTTCAGAAATAGAAATTTGAAACGTTAGGGTCTTATATTCTTAACATCCAGTGTTGCTTAAAATACTTCACTCCCTTGCCAATAGCAGGCAGAGTTTAAGCTTACAGGAGCAGGACATACAGAGTTGTATAATCAGATGTGTGAATGCATTTTTTTTTTCTCCATCTTCTGGGAAATGCCAAAGTATAACATGAAAATGAGAATCTATGAAACAAACATTTCATATTCAATACGTACTGACATGCAGTATGTCAAGCGAGATATACCAAGTTGAAATAACCACATTTTATGATCGCATTAGTGACGCCACAAAGGTCTCCCAACAGAAGGAGGAACTACACACTCCAAAGGAAAAGAAAGTACCTTGCTCCTCTCAACCTCTTTAGTAGTCATAACGATGACACGAGAGTTTTCCTGAAACACCATCCTCCAGAAGTCACTTATTGTGCTCTGCAGGCATCCCTGGGTGGCAATGTAGCTCTTCTTTAACCTGGCGTTGTTGCACTTCGACTCTAATTCCGGCTGTGTGAGGAGAACGGCGGTAAATTAACATGAAACAAACTGAACACAAACAGCGCTCTAGTAACACACTGTATTAGCATTTGTGCTGAAACTGGCATTACCTCCTGCCTCACACTGTTACGCAGTTATTAAAATGCTAATTTAATCAAATGTGATCTATGATTCTATCACATCAGTGCATCATGTCATTATTACCATGATAATGTTAGCGTTGATGTAATCAGAGCCCGGCTCGTTTGGGTCGCCGTCCTTGAGGATTACTCGTGTGTGGTCGACTAAGAAGAAGAAGATTACAGGGGAAGTAGTCAGTGGTTTCTTTACTCACATGCCGAGCACACAGCTCTCTGTCTACGTCACTTCTCAGCCACTTCTATATACGTCTCTGCTTTAAGATAACGAACATGAAGGAGAAGAAAAAGAAACCAAATATACGCACAGGGAAGGATGTTTTTGTATCTGTTCTTGTTCTTGTTCTCGACGCGCTGGCCCTCTTTGCGACTGTACAGCAGCTTGCACTCCTGCTGTTGAAGTGTCTATGCACAGTGGGAGAAAGCGCAGAAATGGAAAGTCACGAATCTCGGCATTGCTAAGAGAGTGCGGAGTAACGTAATAACCTAGTTAACTATGTTAACTGAAGCGTGGATGACAGCTCTCACCTCGAACTCTTCCCAGAAGCCCTGTTTGACCTTATCAGTGGCCTCGGCCGGCTTGCTGAGCTCCCGCACTCTGCTCTCGATCTCTGCTGCGTTAATGCGTGTCGTGTTGAGAGGCTTTAAATACAACAACAGGCAAGAAGTCTGATTTAGAAGTACAAAGGATCTAGAATGTCAAACTTTAATTTAGTTGATCTGAGACGAATCAGAAAGGAATATTTCTGGACTGCACACCCTTAGTTTTAGGCTTTTACCACAGGAAGTAGATTAGACTAAACTTCGACCTCAATCCTGATTTCACTCCAATTACAGGACGAGTGCATATGAAGGCTAGTGAACTCTGAAGTAGGGCTAATGATCGCTCTGTTTGCTGAGTCATCGATTTGATTTTGATCAGTTGGATTATTTTAAGAATACACAAAATATCAAAACGTTTATTTACAAATATTTATCTACAGCGTTTTGATTAACTAATACGACTACTAAATGCTTAACTAGGCGTAATTTAACATGTTTGCTTATGGCATGAGAATAACAATGTTTAACAGACCTTTTAGCTATACTCGTGTTCAACATACGTGAATCAAGGATGGCTTTGGCCGAACGCGTGTTGTGATGTCACATGACCTGCAGGAAAACCTGCGGTAATTTAGAAAAATTGCGAGCTCCTCCAAATATTGCGGAGTTCGCTTAATTTTGCGTTCATTCCTGCTGTTGCAAAATCGCAAAATCTTTGGATCGAATTTGACATATTATAAACATTTACGTACGGTAACAAAACACAAACAAAAAAGTAGAGATTAGAAATGCTACTGGGTCAAAATAATATATTTTTTCTACTTACAAAAAGCTTCTCTACTTGTAGACGAGCATGAAATGCAGGGAAGTTTTGAGCGCCATGGTGTGCATCATAATATAGATAAAATAACAGAATGAAATTTGTTGCCAACTATTCGATTTTGTCGAGTAGTAGTTGCAGTCCTATGCTGAACAAGAGCTCAGTCCACCATCAGTCTCATACACTTCAATACAAACATGCGTGAACGTTTTATTTAATGCTAGGACTAAATGACCTGGTGTGTGCGGTCGATCTGCCTGATAGCCCACCTGTTTGAGCTGAAGCACAGTGCCCAGTGTTTCCACCATGGGGTTTTTCTTGTAGTGTTCCACCAGATCTGTCAGGGAGTCAAACTTCTCCCCTCCACCAACATCATACTTCATATCATGCTGAGAAACAAAAACAGAAATAAACCCGTTTACATACAGTCAAATAGAAATCTCTTCGTCCAAACAAAGCAAGTGAACGAGCCAGAATCGGTAAAAGTCCCCCTAGGTCACGTTTCTGTAAAAGTACCTGGCAACGAATCATGACATGGGTGACTTTGGGTTTGCTGTCAGTGCTGTCCGTTTTGTCGTCGCCGGTTCGTACCGAGAGCACAAAATCCCCAGGATGACTCTGGCTCTCTCTCACCAGGAAGCTGCCGTTCTTGCCTTTCTCCGTCAGCAGCTTCTCGGCTTCACGGCCCGAAAGGTGACCGTGAAACCACCTTGGAGAATGAAATGTCAGGATACGACATAAGCACTTATTCATTTAGCAGGTGCTTTTATGGAAACGGGCTTACTGCTATAAACAGCAATCACTCCTATATAAAAACCCTAGCTATAAAACAAAGTTATACAGAAAGAAAAATAATAATAAATAAATAAGAGTGGTTTCTATGGATTTTCTTGAAGAATCACCTCTCTGACGTCGGGTCAGCGCAGTTGAGCGGGTACTTCAGCTCGATCACGTCACCGTTCTTCTCCTTTAGCTGCCCATGGTGCTCCATGTAAAACTGCACCAGCTCAGCCAACGTGGCAAATTTCTCTCCTCCGTACAGGTCGTAGTAATCCCCCGTGTTCTGGATCTTAATGTGGGTGACCGCTCCATTTCGCCTAAATAAATAAATAAACAAACAAACAAATAAAAAAAGCTTCTAAATTCTTTGCCTGCAACATTAATTCCGCTGAGACTTTGTAAGCTCACGAAATTGTGTGGGCCTGTATTCATTTTTTCCACCAACATGAATATTTAGGGTTAGAAACCATGCATATGACTAAGGCTTAAAGTAACTTTAGAGAAAAGAAAATGTTCTGTTCTTTTTACGACCTTCGCCAAATTTAAACATCACCTAAAAATGTGACTGAGCTTCTAAATAATGCTCCCCACCGCCATAACTTCAGAACTGACGCTCCACTCACGTGACAGCAAACACTGTATACGCAAAAAATAAATCAGTCTAGTTGTGTTAAACTGGAGAAGAGTCTGAACCTTAGCTAGGTGTTCACACAATTCATCATATCATGAAATAAACACGCATGCACATTCCTAACCTTTCAATAAATCACAGCTGAAATAATTCACAACTACATATGATCCTCACAGTTTAGTGGTGCCCAAAACAATTACGATTATTTTAATCTGGCAGATGCTTTTATCCAAACTTTGGACTAAGTACTACAGAAATTAGTCACAACACAGCCAGGCTGGATTTTTGAGATTGTTGCAGACAAAAATACTTGATTTTGTCACAACTTAAAAAACAATTTTTTTCCGACACAATAAATAAATTTTTCAGCTTTTCCCCCCGTAAAACTACTTAAATTGGCGAAATTGCAGTTGTGTTTCACAGTGAGCCTTATTAGCTGTATTCATCTTCGAAGCATATGAATCGAAGAGGCGCGCTGCGATACGGTCACATGACGCGTCTCGGCCCGAATCTGTAGAAAATCTGTGGTAATTTAAACAAAATCCTCCAAGTATTGCAGAGTTTGCTTGATTTTGCGCTAATTTCTGCGATTGCTAAATCCTGGAGGGACTGGATCACTACAGATGCATCGATAGCAATTTTTTAGTTAGAGTCTTCTGCCACTCGTTGTTACTGATGATGCCGAAACGAGCAAACCGCCTTAGTATTAAGCAATCGGGGCGTCATGGTACGTTATATTTATCCATCCGTTATCCATTCCACTTATCATACACAGGGTCATGGGGAAGCCTGGAGCCTATCCCAGGGAACTTGGGGTACAAGGCAGGGGACACCCTGGACAGGATGCCAACCCGTCACAGGGCACAATCGCACACTCATTCACACACTACAAACAATTTAGAGATGCCAATCAGTATACAAGACGTGTCATTGGAATGGACTCACAAACCAGTACTTTGTGAAGAAACCCCCAAAGTACAGGGAGAACATGAAAACTCTGCGCACAAACACGGCAGGGTCGGGATTCGAACCCTCAACCACAGAGGTGTGAGACAAAAATGCTCTAAATTGGATCTTTAATAAAAAATTGTGAGGATGGCCCGCCTCAGCGTGCAGAGCCGTATCGGTGAGCACGCTTATTCAAAACGAGCTCAATTTGCCAGGAATTGCACCTTGACTCGTGACCAAAATTCTCACAGAAGAGAAGTGCTCTCACGCACGACTCTCTGCACGCTCACGTCGCCGAGCCGCACTCCTGAACGCCTGCGTGTTATTTTAATGGACACGTTTGCTGATCCTGCTGTGCGCGATCACTTCAGCAGCCCTTGCGTTCTTGATTACAGAAACGACATACGATGTTTTTCCAGGTGACTTGTGTTGTACTAAGATGCTGTCGTAGAGCCTCGGGTTTCGCAGTTTGCAGTCCTTTGCTTATTAATCGTGCAACGTGTCCAGATTGCCATCATTCTTGTGATCTGTTCATTAGCATGACAACGTACACGTATATTTTTAGATCACGCAGTATCACGTGTTGTTGGATACTGGTATCGGAACATTTCTGGCGTTGTGTCCACAACTGACTAAACAAACTAGAGCTGTGTCTCAAATCAAAGTTCTGTCTTATGCACTGTTATTACACAGGTATTGAGTACGAACACGTTCTAGGTTTCCTATTGCGGTTAGCGTTTAAATTAAAAACCTCCCGTGTAGCCTTCAAACCTACTGAAAGGTCTATTTTGAGTGCCTGTCTTCTGGATTTTGCTAAACGCTTATTAATGTAAGGTCAGAGTTTTCAATTTTAAGATGCAGCTCATGACAACAATCACGATGACGGCGGAAAGAGAAACACAACAGAGCTCGTCAACGTGTTTTAACATCGCTGCACACGAAATCGCTTACGGTTTGACTAGGAAAACAGATGGACAGGAACGGATTGGCTCTGTCACTTTTACTACACCAGACTTAAATATAAGCCGTGTGTGTGTGTGCTGTGTCAAACATGATGATTTTTAAAAGACATAATGCGCATACTACGGCGTATACGACATAGGGTTTGACAACGTCTTCCCTCAGAATAATGTCAGTGATAAAAATCCTTCAAGTAACCTTCAAGAAAGGCATGTGGCCATGATTACGAGCAGCAGATTTACAATAAAAGGAAGTTATTTCTTTGATATAAAGGAACAAAGTGCTGCGAGGATGCAATAACGTGCAGAAACAGAGGTTTAAAAACAGAAAAAAAGAAAAAAGGAAGTAGAATTTGCAATGGAGAGCCAAGAGCTTCAAAGTGTGATTAATGAACATGTATATTTGCATTAATTTATTACCTAATATAATAAGCCGGACAGTTTATATAGTTTCTGTGTGCAGAAGATAAAACAGACGAGCCCTGCTTATAAAAGACTGACGTTATGAATGAAGCATTTATTGATGCTATCACAAGCCGTTGTGGTTTACACTGTGTAGCACATCAAGGAGCCCCGTTTCACCACCAGCTACACAGGAACAACAACACTTAGCATTTGTGAATTATACTAGCACAAATTCCTAAAGCCCTGTGGCTTTCATTTTCTCATAAAAACTGACTATACGAGTGTCTTAAAGGAGCCGTCTGCCATGAAATGGCTTGGGAGACTTTGGTGATTTGATTCCAGGCATTGACGCATTTCTTACCAGTGAAAGGAAGAGCTTTTCACGATGTTTTCAGCTCTACATACCCCTCAGCCAGCACCATTTTGCTTTTGGGGTCGTTTAATTATGTGCTATGTGAAAGTAAACCAGATAGAAAATAAACCAAAAATATTAATTTTGCTCCGATTTGGTGAATAGGTCCTCATTATAAAAATATATAATAATAATAATAATAATAATAAAAAATTAACAGTAAGAGATTAAAGTGCCCATGAAATCAAAATCGCCTCTTTAGAGCTGTACCATGGCATAAACCTTCGACAAGTTAACAATTTAATCAGGTGTTTTTAAACGAGTAGTTTAACCACAAGGAACAACGTTTAATACCTTGCACTTACACTTCAAAAGAGCAGACGCGCTGCCTTCTGCCATTTTATATTCTGACGGCTCTACCGCGCCAGTCCCGTTGCATTATGGGATAGCGTAGTTCCATACTGCAGAATCGAGGTGGAAGCAGGAGTTCATCTGGGTATTTCTTGTCTACTGTTTTATGAATACTGAGAATTCTGACATACTACTGTTTTTCGCCTACTGTATAGTAGGGTAGTAGGGATATTCAGACGCACCAGTGTGCATCTTCCCGGACACTATTCACTTCTCTACCCAGCGCTTGGCTGAAGGGGAAAAATATGGTTGGAAGAGGAGCTTCTCCGAGGAGTACTTTTACGTTGCAATTATGTGGTTGTGATTCTGTCTTTATACGCAGTCAGGGCTTCTCCATTAATAAGAGTACGTAAAAAGCTCTATTACATTCAGTGTTCTCATTTGTTTAGGCTTGTTTAGATGTGTCGATGGTGCCGCAGATCTAGAACACTACTGGCTGAAGAGTCGAGCAGTTCAACTGCACATCACTCTGACTTCCTGTTTCAAAAAGGAAATACTTTAACATACAGCATCAAATCACAGCTAAGAAGCTGTTTCATGGGAACATCATTTGAAACAATGGAGAACGTCTCACAGCCGGTTCGTCCGGTGCGTCTCTGCTGTGTTTGGTATTCTAGAGAGGTTTCCGACCACTGTGCCCTCTCCCCTGTGGTAAGCCTGCGGTGAGCTAGAAGCCTCCCCACAGGAAAGAGAGAAGGGAAAACACTGCCTTTTAACATGAGGAAAAGAAATAAAACTATTGAGAAAGCAGCTTCCTAGAAAACTCGCTCACAGAGTCACACACGAACGTGTCTCGATAGCAAATTCCTGTTTACTTGCGCAGCGCAAGCGCTTTCTAGAGAGCATCTGATCGTATGCAAATTAGGCAAGTACAGGACGAGTCAGCCCTTTTTTCTTTCTTTTTTCCTGGGAATTATTAACTAAAATTAAACTCGGAATATTTACAAAACACATTTTTGTCCTTTTATTTGATGACAAAATGGGTTTTGTTATGTCCACAACAACAAGAGACTCAACACAACGCAACAAGGCAGTCAAAGACCAATTCTGAGTTCATGGATACAAAAAAAAAAAAAAAAAAAAAGCTGGGGACGAGTTTGAGGTCTGAAAAATGTCAGTCGGTTAACTGGAACTGGAAATGAAAAATGTGTTTATTACAAGCCTTAAAAACATCATTTGCGTCTCTGTAGACACATGATATTACATTAATCTGTCCAACAACCTTTAAAATGTATTTACAGAGAATAATCCAGAGCAGGCATGCAGTTTAAATTTTACTTTTTTGAAACAGATATTTATTCCACTTAACAACGTTTGATAAGATTTCAGTGCATTATCGCATCCATCCATCCATCCATCTTCCATACCGCATGTCCTACACAGGGTTGAGTGTGAGCTTGGACACTATCCCAGGGAACTCAGGGCACGAGGCGAGGGACACACTGGACAGGGTGTCAACCTATCGCAGGGCACAATCGCACACCCGTTCACACGCTACGGACAATCCGGAAAAGCCAATCAGCCTACAGCCTATATCTTTGGGACTGGAGGAGGAAACCGGAAAACCCAGAGGAAACCCCAGAAGCGCAGAGAGAACGTGCAAGCTCCATGCACAGGGGGCGGAGCCGGGATTCGAAACCCCCCCCCCAGAGACGTGGGGCAAACGTGTATTACTGCAGATCAATCTTACTTTCCTGGAACAGTATTATACATTAATAGCGTGACGCAGTTTATAAACTGAAGATAATGCGAATCTGCCGGGGCTTACACTTTAACAGTGTGTTTTGAATAAATCCTCCAGAGTGGACGTGTGTAACAAGACGCCTGATCAGCACGGGGTTTACTTACTAAAAACATCAAAGTAAACAAAGGAAGCATGCTGTTCATTTGAGAGCCAAAACTTTTTTCCGACTTAAATATTCAGAGTTTAACATTTGCTGTAAACGTTCTCACTCTTCACTCACTCACTCTATCGCTCACTCTCTCACTCCAAGAGCATCAGAAGCACTCGGTTCACTCAGATTGGAAATAAATGAAATAGACACGCACGGCTCTGTCTCGCGGCCCTCTTCAAGCGTGTTTTCGTTTCCGAGATGTCATCTTTCTAATCCTGGGTTCGTCTAGGTGCTCGCTTCAGCTTTATTTACGATCCTCTCTCTCACTCTCTCTCCCCCTCTCGCTCTCGGAGCACAGCAGATTCTCACCTGACAGAAAGGGTGAAATCGCCCGGGTTGCTTTTGCTCGGTCGAGCCAGGAAGCTCCCGTCCACGCCGCGCGTCAGCAGAAGGTTCTCAGCCTCCACGCCGGTGATGTTGGGGTGAAACCACCTGCAAACGCATTCACACTGACTTCAACTGGCACAAAAGACACAACAAGTGACTGCAGCTGAACATCACTGGAAGGCAGAGATGGCACAAAGTGGTCACGTGATGAGTCGCTTGGCTGTGACTGTGAGGAATAGGAATAGCATCGATATTAACCACATCCGACTTAGAGTGAACAGATCAAACGATTTCACCGGATATTTACACAAAAATGACATTATATCACATGAACATAAATATAAAATGTGTGTGAAATGCAGAACAGTCTATGACTGCTGTCTCCTGGAAGTGCTGCTCGAGCTTTAACAAAAGAAAACGCCTTAAACTTACACAAGGACGACGCTTTAGTGGACACTTCTTACACAAGCAGGGTTTTTGTTCATAAGCTAAGCTAATGTTTCTTCTCGTCACGAGCAGTTTGAAAAGCTAGCAAAGCTGCTAATATTAAACCCGTGACGTGTCCACTATGGTAGAGAATATAAAACATGGGTTAGCTAGCCACAGCTCGGCAGTGAGCAGGGTTTCAGCGAGCTAGCTCAAGGTTCTGACTTAAACGATAATGTTGTTGTTTTGGACAGTTAGCTCACTCGCCTGACTAATCCTGTTAGCTAACTAGCCTACAGACTGGTACACAAACCTGCTAGCAAGCTAACACGAGCAAGTTTGAAACACTGGGCGACTCAGTTCATGACCAATTAAAACTTTCTGTGTTCGCTCCACTTCTAGGTAAACCTGGAAGCCTTGTCCAGGCAGATTAGTGTCAGAAAATACCCCGCTGCCATGTTTTACTCGACTATTTAACACCAGTGCATATCGTGTGTTTGTTTTTGTTTGGGTTTTTTTCCATTTCCACAGCTCTCACCTCCGAGATGTCATCTTTCCCCCAAACCTTGTTTCCTCACTCCGGATCCTCGATTAGGATTTAATTTACTTTCAAGACAAGCGACTGCGCCGAAAACCCCGCTGCTTTTCCCTGGCAAAAAACCGTCATAAGGAATAGGCCCGCTGAAAACGGGTTTAAATAAACGAACAAGTAAAAAAAAAGAATAGTCCGAGGAAGAAAACTCGGTAGCTAGGCCTCAGCATAGGAGACCTTTCGAGTCGGTTGTAAAACGTCACCAAACATGCGACAAAGCAGAACTGCGTAAAACACCTGCGCCCTCTAGCGCTGGACGTGTCTCTGCAGCGAGGCGATGCCAAGAGTTTGTTTATTTATTTATTTTTAGACTTTGGCCATTTTGTAGTCATGTAGATGAGGTATAAACGGGCTAGCAGCGCTTTCTTTTATAATATTAAGTTTCACTTTTGCCATCCATATCAGATTCTTTGCTGTTAACAAATGCTTTAAAGTGGATCATGTTTGTAGAACCAAGCGCAACAGCACCACCAACGGTGGTCAGAAAAAATACACAATGATATAAAGAAGTGAGGCTGGGGCTGATTTCTGTCTAGCCCAGATTAAAGATTCATGCAGCCCATGTGTGATTGGTGATTGGCATTCCCTAGATTTCATGTGCATTTTGGATGATTTCCTCTCCACCCCATGATCCCATAAACACCTATATCGCTGATACAGTGGTGTGTATAAACCATGGCCGTCACTAGACCCTTTTTACTAATAATATCCATCCATCTATCCATCTATTATACCGCTTATCCTTCAGGGTCGCGGGGAACCTGGAGTCTACCCCAGGGTGCATCAGCCACAAGGCGGGGTACATCCTGGACGGGGTCCAATCCATCAGACAATCACATACACTTTCATACACTATGGACAATTTGGACATGCCAATCAGCCTACAAGGCATGTCTTTGGACTTGGGGAGAAAACCGGAGTACCCAGAGGAAACCCCGGCAGCACAGGGAGAACATGCAGGCTCTGCACACACAGGGCAGCGGCGGGAATCAAACCCCCAATCCCGTGCGAACGTACTAATCACTAAGCCACCGTGTGCCCCCCTTTTACTAATAATATTTTCCTGATAAATCATTGTCTGATGAGGGAGATTACAGTAGATACCTCTGAAAAATAGGCTTTCCTATTCAATGAACATTATCATTTACATCATTTGAATTATTTAAAATATGAAGGCTGATTGTAACACCAGCTGAAGCGAAAATGTCCTGATATTGATAATCGATGACGTTAGCTTGTTAACTGTTAAAAGAATGCTTGCTTGTCTCTTCTAATTTGTCGTTCTACCACAAACGATGTGATGTAGTCATCATCAATGAAAGCTTTTTGAAGTGATTTGTTCATGTAGGGGGATAGTTAGGTAGTTTACTCACGAAAAATGCTAATCAAACACACCTGGTTGTAATTTTCAAGTAATCCTGAAGACTTTGGATGGATTTTTCAGATGTGCTTGATTAGGGATGAAGTTAAACTCTGCAGGACAGTGCAGTGGCCCTCAGGACCTGAATCGTCCATCCCTGGTTTAGAAGCTAGTTTCACAGTTTCATTGGCCTCTTCCAGTATATCGTCTGGTATTTGTGTAAACAAAACATAATGAATTTGTTCTTGGGGCTCTGATGGACTAGGATTGGAGAGGGTGGATTTTAAATTAAATGAAAATGTTTAGATATTTGTTGTTTTATATACAGGTTATTTCAAAAGTCACTTCTGTATTATTGTGATGGGATTTCAGGTGCCAGCTTTGTATTAAAAAAAATAATAATAATCATTTCTTCTCTTGTACCTGTGGACCCCCAGGATATTTTGAAGTATTTTTGTAAAATTCTTGGTGGGCCTGTGCCCCAGTAATGATCAAACTCTAGAAATGCCTCTGGTATAAAAGGAGGTGGATAATTTACTTTTATCATTATTATCTTTTTTTCCAAACTATTGGCACAGAATATGACAAAAACATAATATCACGATATTTTATGACATTTATATGATATTTATCACAATATACAGGTTTCCAAACTGCCAGCAAAACAGTAGTGTTGCTTTAAAATAAAAACAAAATAAAGACCTTTAAACGTTTTATTTGATGCTTTTATGTATTGCCTAAAAATAACACTGAAAAGGAGGAAAACCTTTTTAATATTGTACCATTTTCAAGATTCATACGGCAGAAAACTTTATCAAACCAGCTGCTTGTTTTTTTTTTTAACATTAAAAAGTAGAGGTAGCACTTTTTCTGTTCTGATACTGATACTGAAACATTGACTATCAGCTGATATTGATACCCATCTATTATTTTTCTTTTTAAAAATGACTAAGCTTAATTTTTTTTAGCGAAGCACTTAAAGATGCAGGAAAGCATACATAGTTAAAAACACCAGATGCAGCTTTCATAGAAAAATCACTTTCATTTCAAATATAATAAATATACTCTATATGCAATTAAAATCAATCCTAACTATAACGACAACAACAACAACAACAACAATATTAATAATAATAATAATAATAATTCCAGTTAAAATAAAAACATTTTCCAAATCAAATTCTTCCATTTGTTACATGATCAGATTTTTAAATAATAATAATAATAATAATAATAATAATAATAATAATAATAATTTTCTCCTCTATCTGATCCACTTTTTAATTTTTTTTATTTTGTTGATATTAGTCTGGTACTGATACTGTACAGTAATATCAACTGCTCTAACACATTCAAATAAATTCATGAAGAGCTGTATAGCTGATTAATTGCATCAGGTGTATTAGGAGCAGAGAAAACGCTGAAATAGACAGGACTTGTAGGTTCTCTTTGTGAAACTTGTGCCACCAGAAAACGTAGAAGACGTCTAGACATATATAAAACTTAATATATGTGCAGTTGGCGTGCATGGCGTGTATTACTGTGTATTAATGGGTATTAATGGGTATTAGAGTGGGGTTCTTTTTTTTTTTTTTTTTTGCTTTCGCGTTTCGTCTCGTCTATTTGGACCTCAGCATGACCCGTCATAAGCTTTACGTGGCAGTACCAGTGAAGCTCCCTGTTCAACTTAAAAATAGCCTCGGCTCGCTCCTCGTTCCCTCTCTGCTCATGGAAAGCGGGTCTGTTTAGTATCTATATACAGACTCTTGATGGTGCTGGTGGATTTATTAGCGCTTAATCACGTAAGTTCGAAGCGAGAATGTTAACGTTTTCCGAGCTCGTCGTCCTGCTCGCTGTTTTGTGCGCTACAGCGAGCGGCTACTTCGTTAGCATCGATGCTCACGCGGAAGAGTGCTTCTTCGAGCGCGTGAACTCGGGCACTAAGATGAGCCTGATGTTCGAGGTAGCGGAAGGAGGCTTTTTGGACATCGACGTTGAGGTGAGAGGAGTTGAAATGAAAAGAGCCTTTTGTTTTCCTGCCTGCTCTGGAAGCGGAAGCTAACATATGTTTCTAGCTAAAGAGCTGTAGAGAAGAGAGGAGGAGTCTTGAATGGCTTCCTGTGCGGGATGTAGTCCACTAGATTTAGGTGCGAGTAGGCTTTGTTTACTTCACTGTGTAGCGCGTCTAGAAGGGGAACACGCGGCTAATTAGGACGCAGCCATCCGGAGTAGCCCTTTCACCAGCTAATGTCAACGCTAGGTATTGAAGTATGATTGTTCTTCTTCTCTTGTGAGTTAACTGATGAAGTGTGGTGACTACTTCGTGTTTCTTGTAGATAACTGGACCAGATGGAAAGCAGATTTATAAAGGAGACCGGGAGTCCAGTGGGAAGTACTCTGTGGCGGCCCATATGGATGGCACTTATAAATTTTGCTTCAGCAACAAGATGTCCACCATGACTCCCAAAATCGTGATGTTCACCATCGACATCGGTGAAGCTCCCAAAGGCCAGGACATGGAGACAGAGGGTAATATTATTTGGCACATATGTCCTTTTACTTTCTCCTTTTACTCCCATCCATGTTGTCAAATCGCACCGTTAAAGGGGTCGTTCACCCAGAAATGACAACTCTGTCATCAGTTACTCCCCGTCATGTCGTTCCAAACCCATAAGACTTTTCCTTCGTCTACGGAACACGAGCGAAAACGCTCGTAATGAAACCTGCGAGATTTCTCCGGTTTACAGTCTGAGTAATCAAAACTTTCAAGCTCCAAAAAGTTCATAAAGTCATTGTAAAAGTAATCCGTGTGACTCCAGCGGTTAAATCCCGGCTTTATGAAGCAATACAAGTGCTTTTGAGTGCATGGAAAATGCAAGTCCTCCTGTATGTTGAAATCTGCAGACAACTTTTGTTACAAAGCTTGTTCTGTGTGCTCCCCGTGCTTCAGGGCTTTCCTCCAGGTACTCCGGTTTCCTCCCTCAGTCCAAAGACATCCATTGTAGGCTGATCGGCATGTCCAAATTGTCCAGGTTGTGTGAACGTGGCTTCTTTTGGAGTTGGTGTTATAATGTGTTATAAACTCTAATGTATAATGTTGACACGATTGCCTTATAAATGCATTATAATGTAATCTGAGTGCAGTCCTAGTTCAGTATGAATAATAAAATGTGTGATGTACCTTGGCCCTGACTGTTGACTTGCTCCTCTTCTCAGGCGGCGGTGACAGCTGGGATGGTAGGCACAGGCAGCATAAACAAGATCACTTTAACATGGAGATATTAATGTGTTAAACATGCTGCTTTAACTCTAACTTGTGCCCTTGGTTTGGTTTTTATCTGTTGATGAAAAGCCCTTGTTGCCTGTTGCATTGTGCTTATAATAAGATGCTGAGAAGTAACAGGGTGTAACAGTAGTACCAGGTATTTAATGATTATATTGACAAGTTAAAAAAAAAAAATAAATAAAAAAAAAATAAAAAATCATTTCCAAGTTGGCTGGTCAACATTTTATGCATGTCATGTGCCATAAACCTAAACTTACATTTTTACAGCAGAATGAAGAAAAGCACTTTGCTTGGCACTTCTGTTGCATGTGCTGTCACTTGTTGTATTTGGAGAAGAAAAGCAGGAAGCAGTTAAACACAACATTTTTAGTAAGATTCTTTGCTGCTGTGCCTCTCTCTCGCTCTCTCTCTTTCTTTTTCTTTCTTTTTCTTTTTTTCTTTTTTTTTTTTTTTTTTTTAAGTTTATTTATTTTTTATACTTCTTCAGCTCATCAAAACAAGCTGGAAGAGATGATCAACGAATTGGCCGTGGCCATGACAGCTGTCAAGCACGAGCAGGAGTACATGGAGATTCGGGAAAGAATACACAGAGCAAGTAAGTACAAGTAACGCACATGCACATTCTCACGTTATCGTTCTTTCTCTCTCTCGTGCTCTCTCTCTCTTTTTAATTGAATTTTTTAGAAAGCTTGTCGTGTGAATGATGCTCTGCCATTTTATAGATTCTGTAGTCTACGGATCAGATACTTAAACTAAAACAGCATGAGATTTCTTTACCTTAAGTCTTCTCTGCAGAATAGGTCCAATTAATTTCTTAAGGTCCCGGTGTACTTCGTACTTCTTGTGGAGATGACATTCGTGTGAACAAAATGCTGTAATTTTGGAGAAAACTATCCATCGTCTGAAGGCTTCACTCAGACTACGTCCCCATTAATCCGGAGAGATTCGAAAACTGCATTTTCATTTTAAAATGCTTTCCGTCTACACTGGCGTTTTTCAAACGTTTTCCAAAAACTGCTCGTCCACGCTGAAACGTCTGAAAACGTTTGCGTCCCTGTACTGCGCGTACGTAAGAACGTAAAAAGCTTTGTTTTTTAGTCACATGACTAAAAATACATCCTTTTTTTTTTTTTGCATGTCTCTGTTTTCTCAGTCCACGCTACAACTCGAAAAGTTTTCCCAGTTGTCCGTTTGGGAGCGTTTTTTTTTTGTTTGTTTGTTTGGTTGGTTGGTTTTTGTTTTAAATCAAAAACAAAGTCGTCTCGGTCTGGGTGAAAGGCCAAAACATAGAGAAAAAGATGCATCTTCAAATTTATCTGGATTAATATGGACCCTCGGTGGATGCACATGTTACAGAACAACAGGCCCAGATTGGAACATTCATGCAGTCCTCTAAAAAGAAACCAGAGTACGCGAGCTCGTACACCTTAAGAACATAGGTCACAACCTTCATAAAAGTCTCGCTGAAAGTGTACTGAGGTGTTTATATAGTCTATTCGGCAGTTCTTTACTCTCCTAACTTTGTGCCTACATTCCTCTGAAGCTCCCTGGGCTTGGGGCTTGGTTTGGGTTAAAGAAAGGTAAGTATGGCCATATTTTCAGCACAGATTAAGCAAAACAATTGCCAGCAGTTTAGAAAGCTATATTAAATAACGTTGGTCAAATCCTGACTGGCGCAACAGAAACACGTCTGGAGATTGAGAGTTTGAATCCCAAGAACACAAAATTGCCCCCTCTCTCTCTCACTCAGAATCACAGCATCACTAGCCAGTCATAGGCATGTAAGAGCTCATGTATGCGGAAGAGGGCAGATAGCACACAGTATTGAAAATATGTAGTTGGCTCATGTCTCAGTGGAAGCATGTTAGCCTTTTATCCTGCCTCGTTGGTAACTGTGGTATGATATTGGGCGGGAATTGACAGATGAGCAAATTGAGAACGTGGAAGGGGGAGGAATCTAGGAAAAAAAAAAAAAAAGAGAAGAATTCATCTTATTGTGTAGTTGAAAGTTTGTTAATTGTACACATTAACATCTCTCTTTTTTTTCTTTTTTTTTTTCCCTCCCCTAGTTAATGACAACACCAACAGCAGAGTGGTTTTGTGGTCATTCTTCGAAGCCCTGGTGCTCGTTGCCATGACCCTTGGACAGATTTACTACCTGAAGAGATTTTTCGAAGTACGGCGAGTTGTGTAAAAATAAATAAATAAATAAATAAATATTAAAAAAAAAAAAAAACACACTTCCTCTCCACTATCAAGACAGTCATTCAGTACTCCAAGGATTGGCTGTCGTGCCTCAACAACGTTCAGAAGATTTCTTCTCATCCGACATTCAGTTTCCATTTTTGTCTTTACTTGTGTTTGTTTAGATTTGGTTTAGTTCATTTGGGGAGCTGTGATCTTTCAGGCAAATCTTTGGTTTTCACTTTTAATTTCTTTTAAAGCCCAGTTCTTACTAAGCCGTTTTATTTTGTGGAACTCATTTCTTTTTGCTTCTGGTCTAGTTTAATCTACATACTTAATAGACAAACGGTGATAAAGAGGGTGTATCGGCTGTTGTTTAGAGAATGCTACAAGCATTGCATGGTGTAAATTTCACGATATTGTCTAATGTTTTCAATGAATGATTCAGTTGTTAACTTGAAATGAAAACAAGTGGTCTGGTAATTGACTTTTCATGCACACCCTTCTTAGGCTTTTCGGCTTCTTTACTTTACATGGCACATAATTAACGTGTATTAGCCAACCTATGGAATATGACTGTTTACATATTAAAATGGCTTTGTTTTTTCAGACATTTAAGTACAATTACCATTTTGCAGGGGGGGGTTTCTGTTAACTGGGGAGGGGAGTAATTTATGTACTTTTTTTACTGTTACATGTCTGTATGGACATTTAATTCTTTAACATTTGCTATAGAAAGAAATTGGTCATGACTACTGCAGAATTGATGGTAAAACTGTACAATATTGTAAAGTAGACTGTTCAAGTGAATCAAATATGAACTTGATTTAATAAAATATGTTCTTTGAAAATCTCATTGTTTTCTCCACGTGTTAACTCTTGGTATTTGATTAGGCTGTGATCCTGGCAATTTTGTCACTACATCCAACATCACATATATGGGATTAGCTATTGAGATTGTGCTATTGTTATTAGCATTATTTATGTCCGTGTGCTATTGTGACATCTGTTCTACAAACATTCCAGAATTGAAGTTATCCGAGACCAATTTTCATCATGAAGTAAGAAAGCATGACACGGCTGTGCTTGTACTAGGGTTGTCACAATACCGTAAACATATCTTACGATACTACACCAGCTGAAGTATCACGATAAAAAGTAGTATCACGATACCATGCAATATTGTGTTTAATTCATAATTCAAATCTACAAAATTAACTAAATTTACAGAAATATGTAGATAGAAATAAAAACCAGACAAATCAGATTTTTCGTTCAATACTTTTATTAATGAGAATGAATAACTGATTTTTGGAAAAACTCAAGAACAATCATACAATTTGCAAGCAACTAATTCAATGCGCCACATACTTCAGCTATTGTTCCCTAGAGCAATGAAATTGTGCAAATGGATATTATAATTTCCAGAATGAACACAACATTAGGAATAAATAAGTGAATTTGAAATGAATTAGAAAAAAATCATAACATTGGGAACATTGGCTCACTTACTAACAAATATGGCTAATTTTTGGGTTAGCACAGTGTTGTCTCACCTACTAGCAAACGTGGCTAATTTTATTATTTAGAGCAAACAACAAATTAGCATCAGAATCATTAAACACATCCCAAATATTTCTATATAAATATATTTATAGTGCTTCAGGGTGGAGTTTTCCATTAAGGCAAGAAACCAGTACAGGTTACAAAGAAATTAGTCATGTCAATAATGTTTCAGATTTTTTTTATTTAAAAAATATGTATGATAAACATATTGTTTTTGTCCACATATTATTATTATTATTATTATTATTATTATTACTTTTCTGTATTTAGAAACTAAAATCTCATTTTGTTGACCTGCATATCCATTTAAATGTATACATCCATATCATATCTCTAATTACTGCAGAAGAGTTTCCCAAAATGGTGGATTATTATTGGATTTACGTTTGATTTATAAGCTGACAAAAATGGCATAACTGTATTATTATTTTTTTAACAGCACATGGTATTTTCCTGTTCAAAAATAAATAAAATTCTCGTCTGCAAATGTTTTTCTCTTGAGTGAAATAAATTTAATACATTTTATTAAATAATATTTAATAATGACTAATTTTCATGCAGAACTGTAAATGTTTCTAAAAGTTACAATGCAAAAAAAACAAAAAACCCACTTCTAAGAACATCAGCAATCCATTGGCGAAAATTAATTGTGATTATATATATAGAGCTCTATAGTGTCTCGTCTTTACAATATAATACAAATATAT
>JANDJT010000060.1:19595502-19606335 GCA_024331685.1 Stegophilus panzeri | reverse complement strand
AGCACTACTTGTATTGTTCTCTGCTTGATATATCGCTTTGCTTGTATTTTCTCATTTGTAAGTCGCTTTGGATAAAACCGTCTGCTAAATGAATAAATGTAATGTAATGAAATTCTGATGTATCGTTCCGTATTCATTTTTGATCTCAAACCCAAATGTCTTCAGTGTATATCGAAAACAATAGAATTGGCCTTGCTGAGAGCGACTGTATATAAGGACGTGTAAAAATTTCATAATTACTTTTCCCTTAAGCTTTCACCAGCTTGTGTGTTTTTAGATGGTTGGTTAATAACGTGATTCTGTGATGTTTTTAAACTAGGTTACCATACCATGAAAATTTCAAAAATTTCTAGATTTCAAAATTAAATAAAATCGTTCCCCTAGATGACTGTACGTTTCCCTCCTGCAGTTCTTTTGTGCATCGATGTGGCCGAACAGCTCGTATCGGAAACCGAGGCAACGCTCTAGTCTTTCTCCTGCCAATGGAGGAATCTTACATCAGTTTCCTGTCTATCAATCAAAAAGTAAGTGTTGGTGGAACTTGGTTTATTTACATCATACATTCATCCTATCTGTTCAAAGTGCATGCTTGGTTTCTCAGAGAATCTTATGCTTTCATGATTTAACATTTAACCTGAAAGTCCTGTAGAGCCCCTGCTCTGCTCAGCTGGACCAGGTCTGTGAGCACTAGCTCTGTAAAGGACAGGGTTTCCCCCAAAACCCCAGAGTTATAATGATTGAGGCCAAGTCTCTAATAATAATAATAATAATAATAATAATAACCAAATTGTATGATGATACCCATATTTTCTATCCTGGAGTACGGTCGTTAAAATGACTTGCTGTGATCTTTAGCGGGATTTGATGTGTAGGTGTCATTGATATGCAAGCATTTCATTTGTCCACACATTCTAATTGAAGCTTGCACTATTCTTACTAGTTTAATGATACGCAAACATCAGAAATGAATGAAGTCTTAATTTCCAGTTTCATCTGGTGTGGAACAGTTATGCTATAATAACTTTATTACCACATATCATCAGTAATTGAATAATAATGAATTCAGAGGTGAGTTGAATGAATAAATAGCTTGTGTCCTGCAGTGTCCCCTCCAGAAGTATCCTCCTGTGAAGGACGTAGTGGACGTGTTGCCCAAACTGAAGACTCTTGCTCTAGGGGACAGGGCTGTATTTGAGAGAGGAATGAAGGCGTTCGTCTCGTTTGTCCAGGCTTACGCAAAGCACGAGTGCAGCCTGATATTCCGGCTCAAAGGTCCGTGCTAATTAGCGTCTTTTAGTGCATGTACACCATTTTAACTCATTTGCATTTGCTCTTAAGAAAACATTCATTTAAATGGCAGGCACACTCTGTGAGGTGGGGGGGGAACCCAAGGAAATGTTTGTGGAAGGAAACAATGGTATATTGATAAAGAAAATATCTGATGGCTGATAGAAGAAGATTTGATGATGTTTCAGAGTTGCTCCGTCTTTAAATAATTTACATAGTGGTATGTAATGGAAACATCGAAAGATTCACATTTTATTAAGTGCTTTTAAAGTTGGATGGATGCATAGCAAGTACAAACCTGTCCATATTTAATCAGCATATAAATATTTTATTTAAAACACTACAGGGTGTTATATAATAGGAAAATAATCAAAAACAGGGTTGTGTGAAGCAGAGACACTGTTACCCCTCCATTTTCCTTTAAAGACATGTCCTAACGTATTTTATTCCTTACATATAAAAATAACATGAGTATGTTCTTCTGATCTAAGTAAGCCTAAAATATGTATTTGCTTATTTAATATGGACGTTTGGAGTTTATAAGGTGTGATTTGAATAATGAGCTTTTTTTCTTGCTTTCTTGATCCAAATTTGACCTCAGCTGAGTCTGCACGGTATTTTTTACAGGCTACAGAGTTGTTGTTTTTTTCCCCTTTTTAATTTATCACCTGCCTGTGTATATACTTTAATTGAATTTCATGAGTATATTTAGAGGTGTGTCCGTAATACCTCTGTTACCTCGTTGTGTCTGTCAGATCTGAACTTTGCCGCTTTAGCTCGAGGCTTCGCTCTTCTTCGTATGCCCAAGATGCCCGAGTTGAGGGGCAAGACATTCCCTGACTTCGAAGAGATCACAGACACAGACTCGATCCGTTTCAAGGACAAGAACCGAGAGAAACATCGGCAGAAATCGTTACAGGAGAAAAAGGAAAAGCAAAAGCAGGCACTGGCCCAAAAAAAGAACTTCATAAAGAACAAAGCCTGGTCCAAGCAGAAATCCAAGAAGGTTAAGAGGAGGAAGGTGGCTGCCAAAAGGAAGATGAATGAGGTTGGTTTTGAAGTCTCAATTTCTGATTGGTCAGAAGGTGTTGATTTAATTACCCTTAACAGCAGCTCTGACAGTAGTGCCGGCTGCAGGGCAAATCACAGGTTTCTATTAATGCGCTCATTCTAATACATTATTATTTTTTATAGTAACGGTTAATGCACAGGGACTTGGCTGTCTGGGTGGGGGCTAGGGGGCCCCACATAATATAAGACCAATAATAACGTGATTACAATTGTGTTATAATTTAACAAAGAAAAACAGATAATCATTAATTTAGTGAATCTTCCTGCAAAAAGGTGTCTCCAGTATCAATGTTTTGAAGCAGTTCGTGTTCCACCAGAAGAAAGTGTTCATAACAGATTAGCTTGCACTTTCTGGTTTCTTGGTAAACAGGACAAAGTGCTTTTTGACTTATTAACTTCAAGAGAGACAAAAAGGAGGCGAGTGAACAAAACGACTGGTTGATGGACGTGAAAACAAAAGGTTATTTGTTTTGTTGACTATGAACTGATAAAAGTATGACAGTTTGTGCTTTCATAACTTAAAGTTTACCCACTGACAATTTGCAGTGGCATAAGAGGAATAATACGGGGTGCCGTCTGATGAGAGCTGTGTAAAAATCCTTCAAACATTTCTAAAATGCTAAAATATGTATAAAATATTTAATATATATGATAAATATCTGATGTCTGAAATAACAACACAGACACAGAAATAATAAGACAGAAACACATGCATAATATTAATAAATTATATATTTTTTTAAATAATTCCCTCTCCCTCGACCGCCCTCGCTGATCTGTCAGCAGCACGTCGACATCAGTATGCGTAACGTATGCGTGTCTTTTATCCTAATAATTAGCGTGTGACAGTGCGTGTGTAGTGCAAAAGAATATGGACAGATTTCTTAAAAGAGAAGCTCCAGATGCTTCTGGACCATCAACTTCATCCTCATGTAGCTAACGCTATCTAGCATTAGTGTTTGTGAAGGGTGCCACAAATTTCACATCACATCACACCACATTATTTTCTTATAAAAAAATTATTATTATCAGCACATCCCAAGTGGTTCATTCATTACTTAGTCATTTGGCAGCGATTGAAGATTTAGGGCTCAAGGGTGTACATCATTTCTGTCTGACCTTATTCTGCTCAAGCATAAATGGCTGTTGATTCAGAAACCATCACAGTTACAGATCTCAGGTTAGTTTTGTTTTAATGCCTGTTTTTGTCTCAGGGATCAGACGTGGATGATGAGGACATTGACGAGCTTTTGAGCGACACACGTCTACTGAAGAAGTTCAAGAAGGGAAAGATTAGCGAGGAAGATTTTGATAAGCAAATGAGTACAGAAAGAAATTCAAAGCATAAAAGAGCAGGTCCCTCTCATGAGGACGGCACAGAAGGAGAGAGTGAATGAACACACAAACCGGGACCATTCTGCCGAGATATCAGTGTGCTGTATCAGCACAGGCAAAAGTTCATACAACTTTGTGGTTTCACCATTTGTTATTGTTGTATATCAGATTGTGTAATAATTAAAGCCTGTAGGATTTCTGTGGTGAGAGAAAAACTATATATGTATTGCAGAAATCTGATTTTGTAAACAAATTTTAAGAATTTGATTATTATTTCATACAGTCTCAAAAGAGGCTTTTCTGTAGTGTGAATTTAAACGTGTCTTGCCGAAAGGGGGTGAGAGCGCATCTTCTAGGGCAGAGTTGTGTTTGCAGAATATCTTGTGCAAAATAAATGTCCGTGTGTGTACATTCCTGTGTTGGGGTGACATCTTTTCTATAATTCCTAATAATCAACTGAGGTGTTTAGAGTACATAAAATACAGCAGTGATCATTTAAATCAGCATTAGATAGACCTGAATTGCATAACAGTAATAACTGTAAGAGATGTCCCAGTTTTGGTGCCAGGGCTTATTTCACAGGCCACAGAACAGCCTGAAAATTTTGTAATTAAAACAAAACTAGTTTAGATCATTCCTAACAGACGATGGGATGTCCTGATACTGAACATTTATGGTCTTCTTGTACGGCGTCATATACAGTTAAGTACCACACTTTGTGTAAATTTAGGTAAAAAATTAAGACAAATACATTTCATACTAATAAGATGTGCCGGGGGACACGTTTGCCTTGCACCTCTAGGGTTGGAGGTTTGAATCCCACCTCTGCCCCGTGTATGCGGAGTTTGCATTTTCTCTCCATGCTTCCAGGGTTTCCTCCGTGTACTCCAGTTTTCTCCACCAGTCCAAAGAAGAATAAAATTGTAGGCTGATTGGCATTTCCAAATTGTCCGTGATGTGTGATTGTATGCGCGATTATGCCCTGCGATGGGGTGACCTTCTGTAAAGGGTGAACAACCCCCCCCCCAACTCCCGAGCTCCATGGAATAGGCTCAAGGTTGTGTCCCCGTGTAGGATAAGTGGTACATGGATGGATGAATTGTTGTTATTGTTACTATTGTAGATGAATTGTAGAATGGAGGTACATTTTACAATTATTTTTAATTAAAAAAAAAAAACAAAAACAATGGAAGATGCAAATGTTGCACTCGGTTGTAATATGTCTTTGAATAAAATCGCAATAAAAGATACTAGGTGGTGTTCTTTTGTTTGAATTTTTTTTTTTTTTTAATAAATAAACATATGGGTGAACTACCTATTATATTTGATGCATGAACATAACCCAAAGAAAGTAAGGGTACTAATGAAATATTGAAGTATAATGTGAAATATTAATAAAATATTGAATTGTGAAGCTAAACATATGTGACATCTGATCAATCCCTGCTGGGGGGGGGGGGAAAACAATAGAAACCATCACAGAAATTCAAATGGTTTCCTCTACAAATACAATTACAAACCATCAGCTAACCATTAAAACCATTACCATTACTGGTCCTTAATGGTATCCATTAGACATAACATGCCACCAATAGAAGGCAACAAATTATGAGTAGAGAACCACAGGTTCCATTATAACCAAAACAATTTCCAGTATAACCATTACAAATTCTATAAGGGTCTCTATTGTTTTTGGGGGGTTTTCAGCAGGGATCACACCCATGTGTGCTTGTTGAACATCCCATCCGAGATTTAGTCTCTTTTCGCTCGTATAATAACCTCCACTCTTCTGGGAAGGCTTTCCACTAGATTTTGGAGCGTGGCTGTGGCGATTAGTGCTCATTCCGCCACAAAAGCATTAGTGAGGTCAGGCATTGAAGTCAGGTGAGAAGGTCTGGTGCACAGTTCCAGTTCATCCCAAAAGGTGTTCAATGGGGTAGAGCTCAGGATTTTGTGCAGGACACTCGAGTTCTTCCAATCCAAATTTTATAAACCTTGCATTGTGCACAGGGGCATTGTCATCCTGAAACAAGTTTGAGCCTCTTAGTTCCAGTGAAGGGAACTAATGTTACAGCATACAAAGGCTTTCTATACAGTTGTGTTCTTTCAGCTTTGTGGCCACAGTTTGTGGAAGGACCGCATGAGAGTGATGGTCAGGTGTTCACAAACTTTTAGCCGTAGAGTGTATAATGAAAAATGAAATATTGAATATTGTAATATAACGTGGAATTTCAACGAAATATTAAAATATAAAGTGAAATATTAGGAAATTTTTGCAGTAGGGTGGTCGCGTGGCTACAGCGCATCAGCGCTCCGCTTTCCTTTCCGGAGCGAACTAAGTGCGCATGCGCCGTTATTAATCCTGCTAACCTCCAACATGGCGGCGAGGGGCCATGTGCAAGACCCTAACGACAGAAGATTGAGACCCATTTACGGTACGAATTCATTACTGTCCGATTAACAGAACGCTTTTAATATGAGTCTTTTTGCGTGTGTGGTCAGAGCGGTGAAGTTTGAGCTGTGTTAGAGGTTGGTTTGAGAGGACTGGAAGCCGGTAAGGCCGCTCTCAGAGCTCCGACCGCGGACTCGCTTAGCCTGCGCTTCCCAATGACAGCGCGCTCGAGCGCACAGTTGTGTTGGTTTGCTAACAGCTAACACATTTCCTTTTGACTGACTTATTAATATCGGAGAAAGCTGCCTGGTTATTATTTCACATTGAAAATATTCGAGATGTATTACAGTTGACGTGTATATTTTATTATATTTTATTTTATTTAGCTGAGGAACGTTAGCTCGCTAGCTAGGTACTAGATGTCAGGTGAACTAGCCATGCTAGCTTGCTAGCTCTGACTCCACAGCTTTATTATCCACAGCGTTGAATTGGCTTGTGCATGACAAGGTCAGTTAGTTGGTTGTAGAGCAATTTGTGTGTTTTATTCAACGTTAAGAAAAGTGAATGTTTTCGAGCACTCCTGTCCACGGTAGGTGCTTTATCACCACATGATAATCCCAAAGGGGCTCTCAGTGCTGCTAGCTAAAGCTGGTTTCCTATCCAAATGAGGTGTGGAGAAATGGAGAACAGTGCTTGTCGTGTCGTTGAGCTGTTCTCCTGATTAGCTGGATAAAGTGTTGTGAATAAAACACTGCTCTAGGTGTCCTAATTATTGACAGCTTCTCATAATGCTGATAAGAGTCTGCTGTATTTCTTTGCATATTAAATCAGGTCTGGTGTTGGTGGTGAAATTCAGTTACGAGCTCATTTGACTGTGAAAGCCATGCGCTTCATTGCTGAATGTCTGCTCCCACCTCCATTTTCTACTTCTTCGTTTTTTCATGTCTACTAAATATAGACTGTACTTTATTTGGGGGGGGGGGGTTGAATGAGCAACATGCCCCCCCCCTTTCCTTCTGAACCGTGAATGAGCTTAAATCAGTTTGTCATGAAGTGATCTGCTTCAGCTGATGTAAATACTGTTTGGGACACTCCATACTTTTAATCCGTTAATAATTACGTGTAAATTCCCGGTGAAATCAAAATGGCTGGGTTTTGTGGCTTTTGGTATGATTATGTTCGCCTTAAGGTTACCTATAAGCTAGTGCGCTCCAAAACAATGACAACATTCACATTTAGAAGATATATATGCAGTCAAAACGCACAGTCTCTTGCTTCCGCCGATACGGACAAACAGTTTTGACGACATCATTCTGCACTTCAGCTTTTCTGTCCAATCAAATGCTGTCTAGACTCTGAAGTGTCCCGCCCCCGACGTTATAAAAATCACCATGCCGGAGTTGCCGTTGTCGATCGAGAGAAATCATATCAGCAAGCACGGGTCGTAAATGTGGCTTTGGCTGTTGGCATTTTATTCAGGTTTTCAACTGTAAGTTGGTTAAAAAGGAAACTTGAATTCATTCCCTTTGAAGACGGAGCTGTTTGTGCCAAGTATCACGGCTTCACCCGGGCTGTGAGGTAAGCTAAACGCTATTGGCTATTTAAAAAGTGTGAGGAGCCCTCTCGGGAGATATGTCCCACCCTGACTTCCTGTTTCAGTAGGAATTGTCAACACATCAAATAACGCTGCACGTTTCAAGTAGAGGTCGACTGATTGTGGATTTTACTGACAGTGGATTTTACAGATAACTAAGTTGGGTGGTATGTCTGATTAATCAACATTACTGACTGTACCATGAAAATGTACTATACTTTTTTTCAATGAAATAAAAGCTATACATCCAAACTGAACCAAAAAGTGACACTCCAAATAACTTAAAAATGAAAGCTGCAAGCAGCGATGAATGGGCCGTCGCACCCGGGTGCACGTCGGGGCTGCTCTGCTATGCTTTGTATAGTTGTTTTAGACATTTTCCAGTTGCCAGTAGGTGGTGATATGACTATAACTGAGTATCAGCATGTAGATGTCCTCAGGGCAGGACTCTTATGAAACTTGTGAAGTTTGGAGCAGATTGGACATTGTATGTATTATACAGCTACAGCTGTATTATGAGTTATAACAGCTTCCTGTTTCATGGCGAGATATCAAACTTTGTGAGACCACCACGGACACGATGTGCTGCAAAAACTCAAAAGCTTTGCAATTTACCATCAGCAAGGCCATTCGATGAGACTGACCGAATGTGATGTCGATCCGATGAAATCTCTGGGAGGAGTTTGTTGAAGAGAAAAATCGAAATGGCAGATAACCAATATTTCCAGCAATCGATTATCTGTGCCGATTAATCAACAAAACCGGTCAATTAGTCGACCTCTAGTTTCAAGGCTCTTCATGGTGATTTGGATTAAATATCTTTCCATAGTTGGATTGTTTGGACCTTTGCCAGTGTAACAAGACTGTTTGTTTTTGTCGGGATGTTATGGATCAGTGGATTACTGTGAGGCTTCAGGGGTGAGTTGCCTCAGTTTGGTGTTTGTTTGTTTGCTGGTGGTCTGACAAAGATGTTGATTGTGGCTGCTGTTGTGATTGTATCTTTATCATATCACAAGATTCTTAGCTTTCCAACAGTATATTGCATGAGTAGATGCGTACTACGTACAGCTGTGTAAATGGCAATGTTCTCTTAATAACTTTAATAACGTGTTAAAATTTCGATATCCTGCCAGCGGCCTGCTTGAACGCTAGGAGGTTAATATTGTTGAATGTCTGTGAGAAGGGTTCATTCCTGTTATCACTTGCATTATAGCAGCTGGAAACAGTTGTTCCTTTACCAGTCTCTCGTCTTTCCTCTCTTTATAAAATTAACAAGACAAAAAAATGACACATACAGAGAAACTGGAAAGCATGACGTGCCAAAAAAGTGCTGACACCTGAGACTTGGTCCGTAAATGTTAAATAATCTCCAGACAGAAGACTTCATGTTGTTGATACGATTTTCTTTGTTAAATACCAGCAGGTGTGGTGCGTCCCTGTGAGCGAGCTGTTATTATAGAAACTGTAGCAACGGACAGATTCATGTCTAAACCTGTGATCTGAAACCCAGTTGACATAACTGTCAGAGCTGTTGTTATACAGAATTAATTAACACCTTCTGGTCGATCGGAGTGGAAATTCAACACCACTGTTGTACGAGTCAATATATCATATCTAATATTACACCCACTCCTCTTTGTACCCAGCATTCCAATTTAATATTTATTTGAATAGTAAACGCAGCGCTCTTCTGTTGTCCTGATGCACCTGAAGACCTGTTCCTCGCATAATGTGTTGTTTTCTTAGCTCTTGACACTCTCGATCCAACTAATTAGCTATTTAACAGGTCTTTTCTGAGGCCACATGGCTGTTCGAATAGGAAGAGCAGTGAACATGTAGTGATGAGGTGCTCTGACAGAAAGTGGATCCTGCGCTACTTCAACAGATCGTAGGACTGTGACGGTGGCAGCTTTTTACCAGTCGTAACAAACCGTGCGCATTTATTTGAGCACTTCCGTCAGTGAAACTTGAAATCTTAATACAGCCTTGTTGTGTCGTGTTGTTGCAGTGAGAAACAGCAAGAGATGGAGTGAAACACGCGTCGCACGTTTCTCTGACGAGTTATTTATTTATTTATTTATTTATTTATTTATTTATTTATTTTTACAAGTGTAGTACCACAAGCCTATAAAACTTTGAAAGTTTACGCTTTTTAAAAATAGCAACAAGGCGACAGTAAAGGTGGACGACGTGACGGCTGGGGGAAAATTGCGTAACGTATTTCTTAATATGTTCTTCATTTCTATCGTCTCTTTTTGGAAAGCCGAGGTCCAGAGTAGACGTCTTAATCAGAGAAAAGATCATGTAGAAGAAACCTCCAGGTCGAGTCTGTTTACACTAAAATGTCATGCAAGAGCATTTCATGATTCATCTTTTATTTTATTTTTTTAGATTTTGTGTGGTGAAACAAATAAAAAAACAAATGTGAGTCAGTATTAATTTTTTTAAAACGTATAACGCAAAAGCAGTATATCAGGCACTAATGGCAGTGTTTAATCTAACTGGTAATTGCTGTTATACATCGTATCTGATTGTTCATTAATTTTAGCCCCAAAATGACTCTGAAATGATGAGAAACAAGCATTTTTAAAAAAGAAATTTAATACGTTTGTTTAATTGTTTTATAGTAAAACTAAACCATCCTAAAAGAGGAGATCTGCCAGATGTGACTGTCCCTGACCCCTGCTACCAGGACCTCCTACCCCCACACCTCCAGTTACCACCCTGTGTGTTTTTTAAGTAGCAAGATTCAGTCCCTCCAGGATTTTGCGATCGCAGAAATTAACGTGAAATCAAACAAACTCCGCAATATTCTGAGGAGCTCACAATTTTTCAAAATTACCGCAGATTTGGGCCGAGGCGCGTCATGTGACGTCATCCCAACGCACATTCAGCCAAAGCCCCAAAGCCCCCTTCGATTCACATGTTTTGAACACGAGTACATTTTAAAAGGTTGCTTTTACCAACAAACATCACTGCAAAATTCCATGCGATTGCAATTTGGGCAATTCATATAGTTTTCCGCGGGCGCGCGGTGGCTTAGTGGTTAGCACGTTCGTTTCACATCTCCAGGGTCTGGGGTTCGAGTCCCGCCGGGGCCATGTGTGTGCAGAGTTTGCATGTTCTCCCCGTGCTGCGGGGGTTTCCTCCGGGT
>JANDJT010000060.1:19563578-19583723 GCA_024331685.1 Stegophilus panzeri | reverse complement strand
AGAAAAAGAGAATGAAGAATGGGGGTTAATTCCAGAGCGCAGTTTTTCAAGACCCGACCTGGAATTCCATCTGGCCCAGGAGCCTTATTCAGTTTGCACTTAATAAGCTGGAAATAGACATCCTGCTTAGTTAGAAGGCACTCATAATCCAGCTCTTGAGAAGGCAAAGAATCCAAAATCACACTCTGCTGAAAAATCAGAGGTATCAAAACAGGCATAGAAATTATTAAGATTAGCAGCAAAGGTGGTGGGATCTGGTACAGAGACAGTCTGATTAACGGCTTGTCCAGTAAGAGACCTGACTCGCTGGAAAGCCTGTTTGGTGTTCATATGTGCAAAGTCCTGCTCTCACTTCTTTTTAGTCTTAAAGATTTCAGTTTTGATGTCCTGGTGTATGATTTTGAGACAGCAAATTCCTTCTGCTTAAAGGCAAGTTTTCTCTTGTGGAAAAGAGATTTTATCAATGAGTTGATCCATGGTTTTGAATTTGGGTATGTCCTGGTAGTCTTTACCGGTATCAAGGAATGCATACAGAATTTAATGTAATCAGTAATAACTGAAGTCTGCTCATCAAGCCCTCCATCAAAGACTTCCCAGTCTGTATACGCCAAGCAGCCTTGAAGGCATGCAATAGCATCCTCTGACCACTGAGGGTCGCTGTGTATTACCGGCCTGCGTTTTTTCAGCTGTTGTTTGCAAACAGTAAGTAAATGGGTAATATTATGATCTGCTAATCCTAGCAGTGGGAGAGCTCTAGCTTTATAGGCTTCTGGGGTATTACTGTAACACAAATCTATAGTTTTATTAAATCTTGTTGTATATCTACATATTGATTGAAGCCTGGCAATGCGTAATCAGGCCGACCGCTGTTGGTCACCAAGATCTCAATATTGATCAAAATAATCATGATTATCATTTTGGCCATAATCATGCAGCGCTACTCTCAACCATTATCCTACTCTCAACGAACGCGTGAAGGTGAAGCGCTGTTGTGTTCGGCATCAAACAGTTTATTAGTTTATCAAACTAAATTCTGAAGATTAAAGTAAGATTTCTTAACTTATTGAATGTTATTAATTCATATTAACAGAATTAAGTGACTGAATTCTAAAAAACCTCCTGTTAGTCTAGACATTCACTCACCACAAACAAAAGCATTTCTACTTCATCATTAAAATCAAACTGCTAATATATAATATAAACTTTTTTATATATTAACATTAACTAGATATGAAATGTACTACTCTACAAATATATTTTTCTGTGTAATAAATAAATAAATAAATAAATAAATAAATAATTACTTTTTTGTCAGCTCCTATTTATTTAAATATTTCAATGGTGTACTGGCGCTTTAATTCAGTGCGAGCATCATACAAGTAGCACGGGGGAAAAAATTAGACTCGACGCCGAAACTCAGCTTCACCTCTGCTCACTTCCGGTGTAAAATTTTAGCAGTACAGAGATTACAAACTGTAGTTTCGTCATCATTCCACACAAGAGACATCTTCTTTACACACAGCATGAAATCAATGTGTTTTCCCGCCCTCTTTTGATTTGACGGGATATAATCGGCCCTGATTATTGGATGTTTTTAAACTATCGGCTAGTGGGGGAAAAATAGCCTTTATCGGCCAATACCGATTATCGGCCCGTGCATCTCTAAATATAACTGGAGTAACGATAAAAACAGTGTATCTCTTTATTCATGTAGGTTCTAAAGGCTATTGGTCTGCAGCGCACAGGGAAGCAGGATGAAGCCTTCACACTGGCTCAAGAGGTGGCCAACCTGGAGCCCACTGATGATAACTCGCTCCAGGCTCTCACTATTCTCTACAGGGAGATGCACCGGCGTGAGTGATCTACAGCAGAGTGCAGGATTAATGCAAGCTAGGGCTATATGATACGGACAAAATCATGTTGCCTTCTGTTGTTACCACAGTATGCAGTTATGTTTAAAAAGCACATAACAGTTCATTTGGGTGCATTGATTTCTGCATGAGATCTTACCATTTTACACAAAAAGCGCGTTGTTGTTTTAGTGTCATTATAAAATGCCTACTTTCTCTGTCTATAGCGGAGTTAGTCACCAAGTTGTATGAAGCAGCAGTCCGGAAGGTTCCTACCAGCGAAGAGTATCACTCGCATCTCTTCATGGCGTATGCACGTGTTGGGGAGTACAAGAAAATGCAACAGGTGCTGCTATCTGTGTGGTTTTTTGTTGTTGTTGTTGTTTTAACAGATATCTGTTTATGTAGAGCATCGATATGTGTTCTATATCCGGATAAGCATTTTAGGATACAAGAACAGTGCTAGAAAATGAAATTCTGTGCAGTCTGGACTGAAAAAGAAAATGAAAAGCCATTTGTACCGTTGCGTAATTGCTTTTGTTTGTTAATATATGCTTATAGTTAAATTGAGGCGCATGCAAATTTAACACCAGACAGGTTAGTAATACATCAGGGCTGTCCGACTGCAGTCAGAGATGTAGTCTAAAACCCACCTTAATACCAGCCCTGAAATCTAACTTCAAGAAATAACTCCTAACTCTTACTAACCCATAGGCTGCTCCTTCTGCCATCATCAATCATGAAGCAGCTAAATGTTATGTGTTGGAGACGTTTGTTCTTTTGACATTTCAGCAGCCGAAACGAGCAACAGTGTGTAGAATGTAGAATATTCTCTCCATTTTCGATCCATGCATTTAGGTGTCTACGTCTCGTCTCCGTTAGGTTTCTCTCTCATCTGTCTTTGCTTCTTTGTCTCTCTTTTTTTAAATAGGCTGGTATGGCTCTTTATAAGATCATTCCCAAAAACCCGTATTACTTCTGGTCGGTGATGAGCCTAGTGATGCAGGTATGTGCACACTCACAGCACAGCTTTCTCATGATGTGTATGCAGTATGAAAATTCTCATATGTTCTAACGTTGTGTCTCAGGCCATTTCAGCCCAGGACGAGAAGCTCTCCCACACAATGTTCCTGCCTCTCGCTGAGCGCATGGTAGAGAAGATGGTCAAAGAGGAGAAGATTGAAGCCGAGGCAGAGGTACGAAACGTTCTTCCTGCTCCAGGTGGACTCGTGCTTTGTCTTGTTGACGCTGAGGTGTAATGCGAGTTGGGTTTTGTCTCTTCCAGGTGCAGTTGTACTTCATGATCTTGGAGCGTCTGGGGAAATACGATGAGGCGCTAGAAGTGGTGCGAGGGCAGCTTGGAGGTGAGGACGGAGCTGTAAAATGTGAATTAACTGCTTTTATGATGTGAAAATCAGTTTAAAACTGAATTGATTGGGTTATGTGTTTGTGTCCTTCACTCAGAGAAGCTCACCAGTGAGCTGCAGAGCCGGGAAAACAAGTGCATGCTGCTGTACCACCAGCTACAGCGCTGGCCTGAGTGCAATGCCCTGTCACGCAAACTGCTCCTCAAAAAGTAAGCCATTTTCTCTGGAGGACGTTTTCAGAAGGTTGCCAAGTGCTTTAGGGGGTTTGTATTGGATCAGCTACCATTCTAATAACCGGCAGCCTCAATAAGGAGGAGCTAGTGTCTTTGTGTATTGGTGTCCCTCTTATCTTTCTTGGCCAAAAATATAGTTGAATAATGTGATTTATTCAGAAGGTTTACAGTTAAACTAATAGAAGTAGGATTAGGTCTGCGGTGGCTTTGAAGTCCAGAGGTAACAGTATCACCTGGATGCATAAAATCAGAAAAAAAGAAATTTTAAAAAGCATGTCAGTTGTGTTTTGTACAGTAAATGAAGAAATAGCTGCATGACATTGCAATGACATCACAGCTGCTTTTCCTCTGTTTGACAAAGTAGCTTCAGTGAGTGGGGGCGCAGAGGAGTAGCTTTAATATAGTTTGCATCTTTTTATTTATTATTTATTTATTTAAAAAGAAAAAAGAAAAAAAAAAAAAAAAGCTTAGCAGCAGTAACTTAGCTACATTAAAGCACAGATTGTAGCTTGACAAGTTTCACAGTAGCTTCCCCGGCACTGTGTAGAACATGTCAGTGAAATCTATCCCAAAACATCGCCTAGATTCCAAGTAGCTCTCTGTTCTCTGCCTAAGTGCAGAGGTATAGTATGAATATTGCCTTTAAGAGTCTGTATGGCATACAAATCGAAGCCTTTTGGGATTCAGGCTTTTGCTTCAGCTTTAGTGTAGATGTTCATCTAAAACAACCGCAATTGTGTTTAGGTTGCATAAATTTCATACTGTAGATTGCTCTTTTCCTTTAAACATTTATTTAACTATTTTTAGAAAATGTGTCTAGCAGTAGTGCCTCCATTACCTTATAATACCTTTTATGATGAATTGAGCTTGTAAGGATAGTTTTAATGCGGCTAATTTTATACTTTTGTAAAGACCGATCTACCTTAACCTTGTTACGTTTGACTTCTGTTTTCCCACCACATTTTTTTCTGTAGTGCACTACTCAAGGGTGTGGAGCTCCAGGATATGATACTGTAGGAAGAGCACATGAGTAGAGGATCGGAAGTCATTTGGGATCCAGCTTAACTACGTGTTGCCAGGGCTTCAATAATAAAATATTACTCCGTTGAGATTTGGATGCCTGACGATTCTGTACTTGCACGATAATTGTGCTTTGTTGTACATTAGTAATTTTCTGTGCATTCAGAAGAAAAATAGTGGCATAGTCTATTGTTGAATAAACCTGAAAAATCGCAGAAACGTTCATTTCCAGGGTCTGTATTGCATCCAGTCAAACATATAACAGTATTATAGTCTTATAATTTCCATCACAAACAACTTTATCAGATATCGCGTTCTTTGTCCATATTATTCAGCCGTAGTTTATGATGTCGACGTTATCAACAATCTGTCCTTCTCTCTCGCACACCTCTCTACGTTACATCACACACTGCGTTATTCCTCCACACACGTACACACACAGACGCGTTCAGTTTCTCACGAGCTGCCCCTAAAGTGCGGTTTTTAAATCTTCAGAAAGGGCGTGGGTTAACAAGAAACCATGGGTGGACTACGCTCCAGTTCCACTGCACCTGGATAAACTGGTTATTGAAAATGGGTGGATGGATGGATGAATGAATGAATGAATTTTCATCCTTGTTACAATATTAATTAGAACAGACATTTTCTTATGGCCTCTAAATGCTTAGCCAACTTGTTAACCGTACTTATTACTTATTTGAAGTTCTGTCTGGTAAGGTAAGACTTTGCTGACAAACAAGAAATGGACATCCTCAGAACCAACCAGACTAAGTTTAAATAAATGTAAATAAATAAAAAAAATTCCAATAAACAGATGTCTAAGTGGAACCATGCCAGAAGAGGGCGAGTTATGGACTAATGACCCTTCTTTCTTTCTTTCATTCCTTCCAACTATCCAGCCCTGATGACTGGCAGTTCTACTTGTCATACTTTGACTCTTTATTCCACCTCATTGACCAGAGCTGGACGCCTCCAGAGGAAGGAGACCAGTGAGTGATAAATATATTGTGACAATCGAGTATATATACTTAAGCCTGGTCCCACTAGATTGCATCTGTTTACTTACTTTACATTTATTTACTTATCGTAGATCGTGTGTGTGTGATGACAGGAAAATACATTTTTATCAGTGCATGAGTTGCCTATACAACAGATAAGCAGGCATGTAAATATAATTAATATACCACGATCTAGAGGTTTATTTAAATATTTTAATATTTATTGATTTAAGACCAGACAGACTCATTAAGACAGAATTTCGTAAATTGATGTCTGAACACTCCAGTATCCTCTCTAATATTCTATATGGTTCTTTCCCGCTACTGTAGTTGTATGGAGGGTGAAGTGCACGCTTCAGTGGCCCAGGCCATCAATTTTGTGGTGGAACAGCTAGCAGCAGAGGATGGGAAGGAGTCCCGGCCACTCAGGGGCCCCTACCTTGCTCGTCTAGAACTCATACAACGTCTCCGCCAGAGGAGCTGCTCGCAGGAGCTGCAGCTTGGTAATTCAGCATGTGGCTGTTTGATGTTTAATGTATTTGTAGTAATATTTATAGAAATATGCTTCTCATTTTATTCAGCTGATGTTTTTTGGGTGTTTTTTTTTTTTTTGCAGGTGAGCCTGTAGAGCTAATGTATCAGTACTTCGTAAAGTTTGGAGACAAGCCATGTTGCATCACGGATCTTAAGGTTTTTCTGGACCTTATCGTACGGGACCAACATGTCCAGGTAATCACAATCTCTCTGAAAATCTCCCAAGACTGTCTCCTTATTCTAAAGGTGCAATTCACTTCTCTGAGTTACCTTTGTTTACCCTACATTATGCTTTTCTGCTTTGTCATCAGAAGTGACACATGGATGTAAACTGATGTTTGTTTGCAACTATGTAGGGTCCCGTAGAGCTGACTCAGAGCCCCGATGGCTCGTGTTCTAATCGTTCTATGTATGGTTCAGTTCATTAACAGGCTGACGGAGGCGGTGCCCCTCGGGGCTGAGGGTGAGGCTGGCACGGCCCTTCCGGGAGACACACGCGCACTGCAGAGGCACCTGTGTGTAACGCAGCTCAGCCGCTGCCTCGGCCTACAGCACGCGCTCAGTCCGGATGGCAAATTGGCCCTCATCCGTGAGCTCAAGCGTCACTACCACCATGGCTTACAGTTCGGTAAGCTCCTGCTTAAAAGTGAGTTGTTCATCCCAAGCATGAGTTAGGTATAAAGTTCAGTCTTTTTTATGTTTATATCCTGCCTTGATCTTAATCTAATGAAGGAAACTACGGAGGATCTGTGTTTCTTTAGCCCCTTAAACTCCCAGGATCCATCATTGTGTCAGACCTGCATTCCTCACCTTTGTGACTGTATACCTTTCCTTTTAGTTTCACGAGTTTTACACAAAACAGTATGTTCACTTATGACTATAAAAGGAAAAACTGAATTTAAAAAATCAAATATAAAACTGAATAATAGTATAATAATATAACTGCATCTAAAAGGGTTAAAATAAATTTTGTGGTCATGTAATGTCTGTAGTGAGGCTTCATATTTTTAGTGCTGATCCTGTTAAGGGCAGTGGTTCTCAAAACAAGTCCTCAGGGCCAAACAGCAGACAACCACCGGACTGTCCACATTTTTGCTTTATTCACATGTTATGGAAGCCAGAATAGGGCAAAAATGTGGACTGTCTGGGGAAACTCTGATTTAATCGCCATGTGTAAGTGGCATGTTTTCTCTCTCTCCATTCAAAGGAAAGTCCTGTTTAAAAACGGAGCTGCAGTTCTCAGACATGTACTGCCTCATGGCTGCTCACGTCTACATAGATCTGTGGATAGAGATGGGTAAGCTTTATTCTTCAACTCTCCTGTGATGAGTTCCCCATGAGTCATGTTTAAAAAAATAAATAAAAAAATCACAGTGAGATGGCAGAATGAATCTCTCACCCAACTCTCTGTATGATCAAGTCAATCCTAACAATATAATGCATTTCAGGAGTTTACATTTGAAAGAAATCTTTTAAATTGATTAGACTCTTTCTAAAGAAATATCCTATTCTGACTCATCAGCAAAACAATCTTGTTTTTGCTATATTTTGTAATTTGCTAATTATTTTGTTATGGATTGTGTAGTACAGAAAACGGGTGTAAGACGTCTGTCCTGGTGGGCCAGTAGGGTTATTGCACCTCAGTTAACACACCTGATGGCCTATCATCTAATTACCATCATGGGCTGAATTCGGTGCGTTAGGCCTACCCCACGTTAACACGGGTGAATTTGATAGTCTTTTCTTAGCCCTTCTGCCTTTCATCCACACTAAAACACCGAAAACACATCTTTTTTTAAAATGTGCTTTCCAAATTGGATGAGAAAATGAAAGCATTGTTTTCACAGCGTAGTTTCACTAATAGAGAAGGTCGACGTTTGAAAACGCCGACGTATGATGTCGGAAAAGTTGTGCCTAACCCCATATATTCTGACTTGTAATATTTATCAAGAAGTTGTGTGTCTTTGTGTTTGTGTGTCTGCTGTCTTATGCGATTTCCTGTCTTGTGGATTGTGTGTTCCAGGTGATGAGCACATGCTGTGGCAGTCTTTAGGGCTGCTGGAGGAAGGTCTGTCGCACAGCCCCTCTAATGCACAGTTCAAGCTGCTGCTCGTGCTCCTCTACTGCCGTCTGGGAGCGTTTGAGCCTGTAGTGGACCTTTACTCCAGTCTGGACGCCAAACACATTCAGCATGACACCATAGGGTGAGATACTAATTATACACGGAGTAGTAACATTTTAGTCAAATCATTTCAGCATCTCATTTTGTTTTTATTCTCTCCTTTCACAGATACTTATTGACTCGCTATGCGGAGTCCTTGGGCCAATTTGCTGCTGCTTCTCAGTCGTGCAACTTCTCCCTCAGGTTTTTCCATTCAAACCAGAAAGATGTAAGTTGTTTCATTTGTTGATAAAAGTATATCCGTACATTCTTCCACTGCTGCTGCCTTTTTCCGGGTTTTTAACTTAACGTTCTCTCTCTCTCTCTCTCTCTCTCTCTGTCCTATGGCAGACCTCAGAATATATTATTCAGGCATATAAGTATGGTGCATTTGAGAAGATCCCAGAGTTCATTGCGTTTAGGAATCGACTGAATAACTCGTTGCACTTTGCCCAAGTGCGAACAGAGAGGATGCTGCTGGACCTTTTCCAAGAAGCAGACATGTGAGTCTAGTTTGTCAGTAGGAACAGACCCTGTGGTGTTCCACAGGCTGATTCGGTTCTCTTTTTAAAAAAAAAATTTTATTTATTTTTTTTTAGTAAAAATCGGGCAAACAAATGGCCAGTAGTTACTTTGATGGGTTTTGAGAGACCATGTGAAGTTGGTTAATAATTCCTGTAAAATACCCAATGCTCTCAAATCTGTACCACCAGACACAACATCCTGGTTTTCCCACTGATGTAAGGACATATTAGCTAGAAGCAAGTAAGATTTTACTGTCTGGCATTAAAAACCACAATAGCACTTTTTTTTCCACTGCATAGTTTGTCATGTGTCTTAAAGAAATTGACCTGCTCCTTTAAAATGACATAATTAACGTAGGATAATTGAAAGAGCACCATCACTGCAAGAACTGTCTCCTTTTTCCATCTGTGTGTATACACATGGGTGTTTATATATACATTGATCTGTGCTGTTTTTGTATTTCTTATTCAGCTCATCTACTTTAGAGGAAAGCTTGAAGTCCATGTCTCTGTGTCCTGAAGAAGACGACATTCCATGGGACAACATAAGGGACAACCGGGATCTCACTGTCTTTGTCAGCTGGAATCCAAAAGACCGGTACAGTATAGCGAGCTGCTGATATTCGCCCACATGCGCTACACACACTTAATAATCATGTGTGCTCGTCACCTTCCTGTGAGACTCCTTTTTTTTTTCTTTTTCTTTTTTTTTTCTTTCCCTCTCGAGACACTTGATTGAAATGTTTCTCGTGATCTTAAAAACCTTCTGATCTGAAGGTGTATGACAGTGAAATTAGTGTCGTAGACAAAAATATAATCGTGCTGACATATTCATTTCTTTCATTAGAAAACTCATTTTATTTACAAAAATATTTTTCTAAACGGACAACTCTGAGAGAAAAATTCTGAAAAGCAGCTGATAAGAGTCCAGCGTTGGTGGGAACTCCTTTAATACTGTTTAAAAATCATCTCGGGGAATTCCTCAAGAAATCTATTGAGAAAATGCCAATACATTTCTGGAAATTCTAGGTAAAAAGCCTGTCTACTTTGAAGATGCTAAAATATTAAATTATTTTGATTTATTTTGGATCACAACATAATTCCCATAGTTCCATTTGTGTTACTCCAGAGTTTTGATGACTTTATTATTCTTCTAAAATGTGTAAAACAATAAAGAATGAGTGTCTCTAAACGTTTGACCGGTAGTGTATATATTATGATTGTGTTGGTAACAGATGACTGATTGACTCTGTTAGTATTCATACACTTGTGATTTGGTTAAACACAGGTTTACGTTGCATTACGTGGTTTATCTGACCTAGTCAGGATGCTTCTAATGTGTGAGTTGTCATTTGTGAACCCCGGCATCAGTATTGAGAGACCTATCTTTGATTGATTAATAAAGAACTGAAATAGTAACTGAGTGTGTGTTTCACCTGCAGAGAGCTGACTGAGGAGGACAGGCAGCGCTCTGTAGAAGAGGAGCTGCTGTGGCTGAAGATCCGCTCTCTGATTCTGAGGCTTGTAGGCTGCCTCTCCTCACCGTGCCATCCTCCGTCACTGCACAACTCTGAGAAAACTGCCGAGAACGGCGTGTGTGCCAAACCCTCAACCCTGCAGCCTCTGCTTTCGCTGCTGGAGAACACACTCAGCCAGGCGGCTCAGTTCACCGAAAAACACTCACTGGTGAGCCGCTGAAGATACACACCACACACACACACACACGGAAGAAGAAACCTGCCTGCAGAAGAATGAACAGTGTAGCTTTTTGTTCAGTTATGGGTTTTTTGGAAGTTCTTTCTTCTTTCTACCATTTTTTTCTTCTTCCCCCGGCCGATTTGAGACGGTCCGGATTAGTAGCGGTGAAGTCAATTCAATCAGAATTACCCATCTGCTTACATCAGCTCCCTTTTACCCCAAGCACAGAAAATCAAGTGGCCTCTGTGAATGAGCAACACTGCACTCAATAGATATTTGATTTTTTCTTATATCACTTATCACTTTTAAGTTGTATTTTGTATAGTAATGGTGAGTACTTCTACCTCAGGTTTCGGATGGTGAAAGGAACGAGGATTAAAAGAGTCGCTGCACTTATAGCTGAGATTTACACCTGATACTGTAAAAATATAGACAAGCTGTCATTTTTTATATAATTAACAAAAGCCAAAGCAACATGTTTTTCTCGACGATTTAATAAAATGTTCCAGTGTTATAAATGGAAGAATTACGACGAAATAAAATCTGATCTCGCTGCGCTTTATCTGCACAACTCACAACGTTATTAGGTCAAGCACCAGCGTATGACAATAAAATGCCTCGTTTAAAGCTCATTTTAATCAGTTTTATTCAAACAGACGTGACATGATTTTTCAAACAGGTGTGACATGACCTGATTTTTGCTGCTTTCCAGGGAAGAGCATCTGGCACAAGAAATATGTACAAAATTCCCCAACACACCACACAACTTTGTGTAAAATCAAAAGCACAGTGGAAGCTTTTCGAGCCCTAGGGCGGTCAGAGTTTCTGTCGTTGGTGGAAAGACGGTGCAGTCAGTGCTGACGCGCACACGGTTCTGATCAGCCAGACAAGCGCTATATAGCTTTTTGTTACAGCTTTCAGTTATAATTAAATTGTTGTTAGGTATATATCTTATTTCTGAAAATAAGACTGGAATCATGAAGAAAATCTGAAAAGTTAATGATTGGGTATTTCTAATAGTAATTGCCTTATGTTGTGAACGCGTGTTTTATTGCGTGTGCAGAGGCAGTACCCGTTGCTCGGTCCTCCCTCGACTCGGATGGCGCAGGCTCTGGCCAGCGGGAGTTGTCAGTGTCAGCTCGCGGTCCTGCAGCTGCCTCTTCACCTACAGGAGCTCGAAGCTGCCGGTTTGGGTACGATCACTTGATGCTGACACTCTGATCAACGTGGCAGTACATGTGCTTAAGCTTTGCTTAACACACAGGAGTGCTGTTAACTGTTGTCTCATATGTACACTTCTCCCTTTGTTTCAGATCAGTCAACAGAGCTTCAGGCTCAAATATCAAACCTCTTCAAATCAACAGCAGTGCAGCTTCAAGGTGCTTTTCTGTTTTTTATGCATATGAATTACGTGCACGTCTGTGAATGTGTTGCATTTATTGAGGGTGTATCAATTAAAAACCTGCATTGTTTCTGTACTAGATATGCTGAATAAATGCAAAGGCGATCTGTTGGAAGTCAAAGACAGCCGATGTAAGACACAGCCCTCTCTATTAGAAAGCCTAGTCTACTTTGTTGAGGTGAGGTCTTTGACTTACTAAGTGCTCACTTTACATTTTTCAAATGCTCTTATATTATGAGGTTTTAGTAACATGACATTTTACTGTGGTTTTTTTTTTTTTTTTTTTTTTTTGGCCAGACGATTTGCGTTGTCTTTTGGGTGTCTAGTTACTGTGCTAGCACGCTGCGGCCGCTCAAGTCTAGCTTACAGAAGAAAAAGAAAAAGAAGAAGGACACCAGTGTAGTGACAGTAAGAGAGTGTGTTTTAATCGTTGAATCCGGTTTGGAAGAGGAAACGCTCTACAGAAATAAGCTTGTATTCATTGCTGTATTTCTCTCTCTTTCTCTCCTTTTCAGCCGGCGGTGCTCTCTGGGTTCCAGGAATTCACTAGCAGCCTGCAGAACATCCTCAGCCAGGCTCTAGATCACATTAAAGATCAGGAGAGCAGGTTAACAGCTCTGAAGCTGGAGAGTCTCTCTTTGGAGGGCATCACACAGACCGAGGTCAGCAACAGGAGCTATTTCCACTTCGTGTGTGTCCATGACAGGTTTACTTCTGTTAAGTAAAAGTAAACCTGTGCAAAAAAAAAAAAAAAAAAAAAAAAAAAGGGTTTAGTGGTTCATAAACCGAGAGTAATGTGCATTAAGCAGTCAAACTTTGCTTCATCTTACAGTGAATTTGAATTCACTTGCTGTAATTATTGAGGAGCGAATGTAGCCTAAAAATCACGTCACACCCACTTTTTATTTGATTCCGTGGTTTATACTGGCAAGTTATTTATTTTGGAATTACGTTCATGTTTTGTGACTAAGGGTCACACTTTTTTTTTTTTGTATTTATTTTTTTTGTAATTTAATTTATATATACAGATTTCTACATATGAAACCTAAACAGGGTGTATAGCATTGTTGCCTTACAGCTCCAGGGTCTCTGGTTCGATCCTGAGTTTGGGTTTACTGTTTGTGGAGTTTTATATGTTCTCCCCAGGTCCATGTGAGTTTCCACTGTATTCTGTAGTTTCCTCCCACCTCTAAAAAAAAATATTTTATATAATATATATATATATGCTGATTGGTGAATCTAAAACTGCCCCTAGGTTGTGAATGTGTATCCATGCTATGAACTAGCATCAAATCCAGGGTGTGTATGGCCTTGGGCTTTTTGCCATTGAATTACACAGCATATCTGACGCTTGAAAGTGCATCACAAAATATTTTTGTGAGATAAAGATGAATTAAACAAGAAGAAGCAGACCGTTGTTGGTATTCCTATGTTGTCCTATATTTTGGCTCCATCCATCCTCCCCTTCAATGCTGACTAGTTAACCCAGTCCCTGCTGTTGAAAAGCATCCCCACCCACATAACATCATAACACTGCATTTCATTGTCTCTGTAACCGTACACTGCACAATGACAACAAAGTGGAAATCTCCTCTCATCTCTCATAATAGTACCACCACTGTGCTTCAATGTGGTGTTGGTGATGAGCAGTGTTGGGTTTCTGCCAGACATCACAGTTTGTCCCAATGTTGAAAAGTTGAGTTTTTGTCACATAAGACCAGAGATTTTTCTTTTTGACTCCAAATTGGATTTGATATGACTTGCCACTCTTCTATAATGCCCAGCGTTGTGGCAACTGCATAAACCAGAAATAATGGAGTGGTTTCACAGCAATGGGGTGAATACTTTATCTACCCCAATATTTTTTTTTATTTGTAAATCATTTTGTAACGATACTGTTCACGAACTTCATTTGTTTTTCAATTCCAGGTTGAAACACGAACAGGTGGAAAAGTTAAAGGGGTGGGGTGAAACTTGTTAGTTAGAAGGTATTCGATTCAGGATAAAAAGGCTCGGTATTTGCACGTGCGTTTTTGTGACTGGGCGTATTTCCGTGTTTGCACAGGAGGAGAGCGCCTTCACGAAGACCGTGATGGATAAAGTGCAGAGCAGCTACCAGCGCTCGCTGCAGGAGGTCGGGGAGCTGCTGAGGAAACGAAGCGACACCCTGAAAACCCTGAAGATCTGATCGTTAGCCTGTCTCACACCTCTGTTTCTCTTGTCCTGCAAGACGGTCCATTCACTCTTCCTTGTCTTTGCTCTTTTCTGACGCCACCTCCCCTCCACAGGCACGCACAAAACTCCCAACCGCTTCAGCACAACCACGTGTGGTGCTCTGAGCCACCGATCAAGTGGATCCCCAAGTCCTCAGAGTGCTAGAGAGAGCTACGTAGGCAAACCAATAAGCAATTTTAGGAGAGCTGCTCTATAAATAATTGTACATAGTGTGAAGACTCACTCGAACTCGGAATTAAAGTGAACTGCTTTGTCCTTTTTCCCGTCGCTGTCTGTTGTTGTTGTCTCTTTGTTGGTATCTAGCAGTCGATGCCCCTCTACCCACCGTCCCTGTCAGCTCCTCCTCCTCTGGAGACCATGCCAGAGCTCAACTCCATAGTTTTCAGCAGACGAGTGGCTAAGCCGCTGATGGTGCTTCAGTTTGAGTCCTGCTTTTTGAAGTAATGTATGGTGGATGAGTGTGTGTGTGTGTGCGCGTGCGTGTGCGTGCACGAGAAATCGCATTTGCTTCAAACTGGCCTTTGAGCAACACAGAGTGAATGTCGCTTCAATTATTCGTTCATTTGCAGTTTCAGTTTTATATTGCTACAAGTGGAGTTTGTGTAGGACACTGCTAGTGTGTGTGTGTGTGTGTGTGTGTGTGTGTGTGTGTGTGTGTGTGTGTCTGTCTGTGTGTGCGTACACAACACTGCGAGATGTAGCTATCCTGCGTGACGGTTTGTTCTCCAACTGCAGGAACCGTTTACGTGAAGTAGCGCTTACTATGGGGCTTGTCTCAGTTAATTCACTAATCAGTGATCTTGTGTAGATGTAAATGCTCATATGGCCTTCAAAAAAATCTGGATCTTTTTTTTTTTTTTTTTTTTTTTTTTTTTTTTTTTTTAAAAAAAAACCCAAACCTTGCTCTTCACGCAGGCCATCTGTTGTGTTGCATTACTAATGTCACTCATTAAAAAGGGGACAAACACTTTTTTAAGATGCATTATGTTTACTGTTTATACTGTTTTAGAAAAAAAATGTAAATTGCACTGAGGTTCCCTGAAATTGTGAGGATTTATTTTTTTTTTTTTAAATCGATGCATACCAAAAAAAAAAAAAAAAAAGGAAGAGTCACTATAAATGCGCAAGCAGCTGAAGTGGTTGTTCATGTGTTGTTCTGTAATAAGGGGAGTGAAAACAACTGTTTACATATTGCGTTAGGATGAAATGACAGACATCTTATTTATAGTTGGGGTAGTGTGTGCTGCAGCTTTGCTCTGCTTTCAAGTTGTGTTTGGGTAGAGGGGTCAAACCTTTTTTTTTTTTTTTTTCTTTCTTTTCTTTGTTGTGTTTCTTTTAATTGAATGAACGGCGAGGGAGGGATTGTGCTGTGCGAATGAATAGTTTTTTGACCCTCAAAGTCATCCGAACTGACACACGAGCGGACGACATTTCTGGACTGAAGAGCTCGCTGAGAGATGCCGAGAAGTGGTTGACAATCCGTTATCTCTCTCTCTTTTTTTTTTTTTCTTTTTTTTCTTCTTTTGTTAGAAAATATTAAAAAGAAAATAAAAACACTGGAATGTGAAAGGATTTTTTTTATTTTTTTTTTTTTTTATTTTAAATAAAAGTAATGTACCAAAATGAAATGTGAACAGTTGACTTGCCATTTGAAAGGAGCAATGCAAACGTTTAGAATGTAATCCTTAAATACAATAAATACATCACTGTAACTGCCGTAGTATAATTTTAAACCTTTAAATCAGGATTTAGTTTTCAAGATAGCTGTTCTGACACTTGAACCATGCTGAACGCTCGATCATCGACCTGTCTTCAGAAGAGAGGGGGTGAACTATAGTACTGAACTGTGGTACGGTTTTTTGTTTTCTAAACTGTACCGTGGAAATGTGATCAATTCCATTTGCGTAGATCTTTTTCTGTGTTAAGGGCTAAATTGAAATACTTTACATTACAGAAGGAACATTTTCTCCGTGAAGCAGTGTATTGCTGAAATTGCCATTTAATTACACATATGCACATATGAAATTCATATGCTATTTTTCAAAGCAAATTTATTCATATTGCTATCTCTTCTTGGTCATGCCTGTGAAATTAATTAACAGGGCTCATCTAACAAACTCCAGTCAAGCTGACAGTAATGAGATGTTTTTGTTGTGTTCATTACCAAGTGCGAAATAGGACGTTTCCTACTTCCCAGTATGAAAGATCTGTTTGAACGGCTCATAACTCCTACTCAAGTCAGTTCTGTGACGTTACTTCAGCGCGGCGGTGCTCCAAGGTAAAAGTAAGAACGAGAAATAACAGCATGATTTAAGGTTTGTAGCAGTCTTTTGAGTTTCTGATTATATATATATTATGTTTTATATAACCTCTAAATACTGGGTGATATTTTGACTTCATTTAAATGTTCATTTACTTTCTGCACGATTTATTTATTTTCTTTAACAAACTGCACTCTGTAATTTTCAGCGCTATTAGCAGTGAATCATAACATCCGCTTAAAAAAAAAACCCAACTAAATCCCTAACCAATCAGTAAATTCCAGCCCCTTCGAGTGCCTCTATTCCTGACTACAGACGACTGGGTTTTCATGAACCCTGTAATGTGGGAAGGATGAGGTTCAGAATTGGAAAATTCAGTTCCCAGTTGTCATGAACACAGAATTTGACCAATGACATGCAACTGGTGATTGAGGAAAACTGATTGGATTGCATAGCTAGGTCATATCCATGTCTGGGATAGTGAGCGGTATTTCAACCAGAAAACAAGCTTAAAAAAAACAAAACAACAAAAAACAGCTAAGGTGTTGGGGGAAAATTAGAAGACATTTTATCCTGGTGTCTGTCTTTAGTTATCCAGCTAAGAAAGAATTCTAAATTTAAATTAGGGGTGTCCAATCTTATTCGCCAAGGGCAGGTGTGGGTGCAGGTTTTCAAACAAACAAGCAGGAGCCACACCTGATTCCACGTGTTAATCCGTAGATCTTGGCTTTCAATAGACTCTCGTGTGGCTTCTGCTTTGTTGGAATGAAAACCTGCACCAGGCCTTTTCAGATAAGATTGGACACCCCTGCATTACTAAAACAAATTGAAGCTATTAGAATCGCCAGATAGTTTTTCTGTAACGTAATTCTAGTTGGAATACTTTTTAAGTGAATTACAGCGCTAGATTTCGAAAACATTTGAGTCTTGTGCCAGTCTTTTAAACAAATATATAAACTTGGATAGGCGGTGTGGACTGGGATTTAAGAGACATGAGTCATGAATTAAATATTTTTTTTTTTATTGTTGAAAATGTAAAGTGTAATTAACAGGTTCTGGCTCTGAAATATAAACATCACCAAATATGACTGGGGATTAATGATCAACTGTATTTTTATAGTCAGTTAACATGTAACTAATTCTGAACATAATAAGGATAGTCATAAAGTGGCAACACTGCTTACATGGTGTACCTGGACTGAGGTGTGTAGGTTTGCCTGAATATTAGATGTTGAATGAAATATTTGTAGACTTGAAATTTGAGTGCACTACTATGATCCTGCTTGTATCTGTGGTAGGGGATTGCTCATTCCCTCCTTTCCAATGATGCACACAAACAAAAACTGTTTAAAGTCTTTGTGTTAAAGGTTCCCTGTGGAGTATGTGTTATAAACCAGGCACTTGTTTATAAAACATTATTAAGATCTGATAAATTCCATGCATTAAAAGTGATGGCAGTTGTTAGGGGTTTTTTTTTGTGTCCATGCACCTGTATGCTCAGGTCCCCTCTGATGGAGGAGTTTAAGTCAGTCTGGCCAGTGCCATGAATCTTACACTGATTATGAAAATGCAAAGAAAAGAAAAAAGGTTTGTACAGAATATTAACTTATCAATAACTTAACTAATAAGTAAAGAAACAATGCATGGAAGTATCATGTAGAGAGCATGTTTTCCAAGGCTTTCTTGCTCATGATTACTGGATTATTTGTCACTACTGACTAAAGCCCAAATCATTTTAGACCAATTTAAGAGGGGAAAAGTGGCATGACTAATTACAGCCAGTAATATTTTAACTTCTCTAAGTGATGTCAATGGGTAACTCCATATTTGGGATTAGTCTATGCATGGTCTTATAAATAATGTATTGTTAAAAAAAAACAACAACAAATAAAAAGGTATAGCAATAGTAGATGGTAACAGTCCAGTATGGCCTCTTTAATGGATGCAGTTACATTCCCAGGGATTATTATAATAATAATAATAATAATAATAATACTGTTGACAGTGTTGGTTTCTGGGTAGAGCTGTACTGCAGTTGTGTGGCATGACTGGCCATTTTTGGTGTCAGGTGTGTTCAAATGTCACCTTGCATTAAATCTATAACAGTCATAATGTTGTGCGTAATATTTTTCCAGCATGTCAGCTCGCAGGTTACATTAAATAATAATTTCCTTTTTTTTTTAATTTAAAGATATACAAAATGGGTCTTTTCTAGGCACAAACACATATTTAGAAGGGCATATTCAAATTAACATGGAGTAGTGATGCTCCTATAATTACACAACTCGAATTGCTGTACCTGGAAATTTGCGAGCTCAGAGTGTTGAGAATACCAAATAAGTCACCCTATAGTGTAATATTTACATTACCTTTAAATACAGTCATCATCGGTGCCAATTACAGGACTCTAGGGAGTGGACTGACTAAAGCAGCAGCCTGTAAAACATTGTCTACAGTCCCATGGTGGCACTTCTTATAAACCTCACCTTACAAACTGTCATTTACCCCAGCCCACAACGCTGACTGGCTACTTCCCTCTCTTGGCCCGCCCTTTTCTTGAACTAGTCTTGCCTGAGCTGTGTGTGGAGGGTCCTGGCATGGATGCTGTGGGGGCCGAGGCGATGTTGATCTGGCCCTCCTGGATCTCCTGCCGTGTCTCGGCGGGCATGCGACTGATCTGCTGCTGTGTCTCTAGGTAGAACATGACGTCACGCAGTTGCTCCTGGAGCTCTGCAATCTGGGCGTCCTTCTTAGCGATGGCCTCCTTACCCCTATTCTCCTCTTCCTGCAGCTTCGTCTGGAGCTGCTGCTGATTGGCTCGCAGACATCGGTTCATCTCCTGTTCCTCCCGTAGCTCCTGGCCCAGCTTGGCCACCTTGTTGTTCAACTGTGAGCATCTAATGATGGGAGTGGACATGAAATGTAGAACTCTTCTATTGGACCTTTCAGTCATCGATACAGATAGTACAGAAACCCTGAACTGCACATGCTATGCTATTTCAGCTCCAAACTCATCATTTCAAGATGATTCGTCGTTATTTCACCATAATAGACGTAAGTGATATTCCACGGCTAGGTGTGCACTACGCTATTTTAATGCACACCCTGGAGTGCATTAAAATCGTGTAACACAAGACTAGAAATGGATTATCCCACTTATACCATGGCCACTTGCCAGCAATGATGAGTTAAAGCTGTCACTGATGTTTAACAGTGCAAAATGTGACTGAAATGATAAAGATAACAGTTCATTTTCGTCAGTTATTTTATATACGGGTTGTTCAATCTAGAATTCTGCCTGCTCTAAATCATACAGAGATAAAGTAGTGCAATAAGATTATTATAAATCATTAAAATAACTAGTTGTAAGTGATAGAGAGAGAGAGCTTGAGAGCGAATTACATGAAGCTGTGAGTTTAAATGTTACTATGGTTACAATTGTTTATAGGCAGCGTATTAATTTAGAACGGTGATTAAACTGACTGAAATTACCAGTGAATGCAGTGGTGTGAAAGCACACCTTCCAGCCAATCAGAATTAAGCATTCAGACCGACCACTGGATAATAAAGTAATAAGAAATCATTTATTTCGACTGTCGTATGAGATGTCATTTTTCATATGATATGCTGTAGGTTAACTTATGTATAGTAAAATAACATTGATAGTGATATCTGGAAATTAGTTAAATTAATTTAAGTTAAAAATAACCACATGACACGTCAACATGGTTTATGCAACTTCTGTAAGATAAAGACGCTGATTTACTTATTAAAAAAACGTGTGTGTGTATCTCTCTCTCTCTCTCTAGGTGTGTGTGTATCTCTCTCTCTCTCTAGGTGTGTGTGTGTATGTATATGTGTG
>JANDJT010000060.1:19527826-19542059 GCA_024331685.1 Stegophilus panzeri | reverse complement strand
GTTTAATGCCCTTGTCATACCACACTGAAAATGTAGAGTCCAAACACGATGGAGGAAATAAGTGGTTGTTGCTTAAACGACCCAAAGAGGATGCACCTACAAACTTAAAGTGCTGTCTAAATTGATACCAAATCTTAAGTGTGTTAAGGACAACTTGATTATCAGTATATAGAGAGAGTTTTGTAGGTTGAGAGGATTAAAGTAAAGCAGGTATAGAGGATTGACTGACTGATTAAATTGAAAAGGTAGATCTGACTGTTGTAGAGAAAATGCTGCAGTATTGATGGGAAAACAGTCACTTTTCTCCAAATTTAATTTATAACCCGAGACAAAACTTAAGGTTTCCAGAACACCTAAGACAGCAGGCATAGAGGCAATAGGATCGGTAACATACAATAACAAATCATCAGCATATAGCGACAATTTGTATTCAACACCATATCGGACTATTCCTTTAAACAAATGGGAAGATCTTAGTACTATAGACAGAGGCTTGATGGCGACAGCAAAAAGCAGAGGGGATAAAGGACAGCCTTGGCGACACCATCGTCCGAGAGCAAAATAATCAGAATATATATCATTCGTATGAGCCCTGGCTTTAGGGGATGAGTAAAGGAGGCGAATCCAAGAAATAAATTTAGAGGTCAGGTTTTTTAATGAGGGTTTTGATAACCGCTAGTTGAAATAATTTAGGTACATAGCCAGTGCTAAAGGAAGAATTGGTTCTTTTTAGAATGGATTTCATTAGTTCTGGAATAATCTGTTTAAAGAAACATGCAGTGAGGGATCTAGTATATAAGTTGATAATTTTGATGAAAAACATTGGTTCCTTGACACATGGCACTGCTGTGAAGAACCATTTCTGGGTTCTTTAAAGTACCAGTAAATAGATGGTTCTCTAAAGAGTAAAAGGTTCTTTATGCAACTTAAAAGGGAAGGGTATCCTATGGCATCAGGCCAAAAAATAATAGTGACATGGTAGTGGTAGTGTTGTGGTGGTCTCTTTCCACTGATGGATGTGCTGGGGGACTCACAAATAGCCTAAAGTGCATGAATGTGGTAGATTTACCTGATAAAATGGCCAAAAAAATTTTTTTTCTTTATACAAATATAAAGAAAATGATCTCTTAATGTGTCGTAATGTTCTAGGAAGAAACGTTTTCTAGTAGTTATCAGAGGAAGTACTGTAGCTGTGGTATGAGTGATATGTCCACCACGAATGAGTCGACTCTTCTAGATGATCCGACTCTTTTCTTGCTGTGTAATTGAATCTCACTTCTGAGTTCTCAAATCTGAATGGGAATGCTGAAGCGCTTGTTTGACTGTCAGGTTGTTTTTGGTTTTTTGAGGCAGTATGACAGGGAGGATCAGAGATTTATCAGGAAAAACTGCAAATGAAGTACAGACATAACGCTCACTATAACATTAAAGCAAGTTTACGGTGTTTGTCAGTGCACATTTGTAGTGCCAAATGCAATATGAAGTAATGCTATTTAGTTGATTACTTAGGTTGAGTATGATTTTGTTAACAATTTCATGAAAACAACAATCACTGGTAAATGTTTTGTACTGTTAGAAAGATGGGTTGTTTTGGAATTCCCATCATGACATGGTGCACCAGCTCACTCAACAGATGTGTTTGTTTCCACACTCGTGCTAACCTACTACTTTGACATGTTATTTAGTATGCGGATTTGGATGGAGCTTGTAGCAAGATAACTACTTTTATTACTATTGAGTACAGCAGCAGCACATATGTCATGCAGTTTTTGTGCTACTGTTCAGTGCATTAGAGCTGTGGTTGGATGTAGTGGTAAAGAGGAAGGGGGAGGGGCTTGGTGGAGAGATGAACAAATAGGTGGAGTTCAGAACAAGTGGTGAGTAGAGGTCAGGCACGAGATACCTCCTACTCCTCTTGTTCTTCTCCATGCTCTACGCTTAAATAAGACATTACCAAACCTCTCCGTGGTGATCTGCTGAAGGTAAGGAAAGTGTGTGTGCGTGTGTGTGCGTGTGTATCAGTGCGCGTGCCTGTACTGGTAGCTCTCGTGCAGTTGATTCTCTCACCGCTGCAGACGGTGGCCTCAATCGTCTCTTCTTCTCTTCTCTTCTCTTAATCTCGTCACCATCTCTACTTCCCGTTTCGCACGGTTCAGCTGTTAGCTTAGTCAGCGCTAATACGTCCACATAGCACTAACAGGCGGCAGTTATAAAACAACAGCAAAAACAACAACAACAAAAAAAAAAAACCCAAAACAAAACAAAAAACAACAAAAAAGGACATTTCCGCAGGTAGACTGATTAGCTGTTATGGACAGGTACACACCGCGGTGACTGTGTACAGTTTGTAATACTACTGCAGACCGATGCGTTGGAACATGGACAGGATTTCCAGGAAGGAAACCAGCTTTATCTGCTCGGTTATAAAGAGCTTCGTGGAGGGAATGTTGAACGCGTGAAACTATGAAATGAACAAGAGCACTCACAAGTGTACACGCGCGAGCTCTTCAAATACACGCGCATTCCTGAAGTGTTGAGTGTGTGTGTGTGTGTGTGTGTGTCCAGGACACTTATCGATGGGACACTATTCCAAAATGACGATCCTCATCTGGTGTCCTGCATCCATTAACCGGAATAACCGGCTTTATTTGGAAGGCGACTGATCAAATAAGTATAATTTGCATGCGCGCGCGCGAACACACACACACACACACACACACACACACACACACTTGTGCATGCCTCTACAAGCCTTCTGTTCTCTCAAGAAAAAAGCAGCAAACAGTCCCTTTACGGGAGAGCAAGAAGAGAAACTTGGCAGTGATGAAGCGGGTTGCAGAAACACCCTGAAAACAAAACTTATTGACTCTGTGACGGTTCTCCTCGCAGCACTTGATACTTAAAGTCAAAAATTTAAATCAAAATTGAGGTTTTGTTGCCTTTAGTATAAATATTTTACCCTAAAGGTTATCTACATTTATGGCATTTTGCAGACGCCCTTATCCAGAGCGCCTTACATTAATCTAATTTATACAGCTGAGCAGTTGAGGGTTAAGGGCCTTGCTCAAGGGCCCAGCAGTGGAAGCTCGGCAGTGCTGGGATTTGAACTCATGACCTTCTGAGCAGTAGTCCAACCAGTGTCTTAACCACTAAGCTACCACTGCCCTATCTATAAGCTAGTGTGCTCCAAAACAATGACAAACTGCATGTGTACATATTATATGCATTCAAAATGTGCAGTTTCTCTCTGTCACCACTACTGATCAAGAATTTTGATGACATCATTCTGCATGTCAGCTTCTCATAAGATTTTCTGTCCAATCAGATGCTCTTTAGAATCTGGTGTTCCGCCCCCAACATTATAAAAATCTATGGTACAAACTGTTAAGTATGGCTTAGCCTGGGCTGTGAGGTAAGCTGAATGCTATTGGCTACTTAAAGGGGGGGTGGGGGGGAGCCACTCATTATGTCCTGCCTTGACTTCCTGTTTCAGTGAAAACTTCACTGGGACTTCATTGACTTTCACATTCCTATTGCTTATTTTTTTTAAATACACTCACTCTGCATTTATTTTCTGCTGCTTCAGATGAACCCTCTTTTTAAAATGGGGCGGGGAAAGATGGTAAATGGTAAATGGCGCACTTATATAGCGCTTTTATCCAAAGCGCTTTACACTGTGCCTCATTCACCCATTAACACACACACTCACACACCAATGGTAGCAGAGCTGAAAGGCACTAACTTGCCATCGGGAGCAATTTGGGGTTCAGTGTCTTGCCCAAGGACACTTCGGCATGTGGAGTCATGCAGGCCGGAAATCGAACCGCCAACCCTATGATTAGTGGATTAGTGGACAACCCGCTCAACCACCTGAGCCACAGCCGCCCCAAGATGCTTGGGGTGTGGTCAAAAGGGTACACGTTATACCGCCAACTTGAGCCTATCCAGGTTTGTTAAAATGCATTCCAACATCAGTTAATGAAAATAAATGCTACCCTTTTGTTTTCACAGATGGGGGACCAGAACGTTACTGTCATGCTTTCAGAGGATGAACTGGAGAAGACGAAGGAAAACCAGAAAACAACGTTCTCCCAGTTCTCCGCAACTGTACGAGCCGTGGTGCGAATTCGCCAGAAGTACCAAGCAATGAAAAGGCGCCGCATGGAGCGGGTAGCGTCAGCGTCCCAGCACAGTGCGCATTTAACGGCTCCGTGTGGTGATCAGCGCTCCACCAGCCCCAAGATCTTTACATTTGATGTAATCGATGGTAACAGTCCTGTCAATCTAGGCAAGAAAAGGAGAAAGAAAAAGGCACGTGTCCTGTTCCCCAATAGCAGCCGCCGAGTCTTGCCCACCAAGGAGCAGAGCCGGGCTAAGAGCTGCCTGGTCTTGCTATGTGTTGTGGTTTTCTTGCAGGTTTACAACGCCATTGAAAACCTGGATGACCATGTGCTCAAATACGATTTGGAGGGACTTGAGAAAACCCTTAAAAGAGAGGTTTTTGGACAGCAGGAGGTTACTGATGGCCTGTTGGGCCATTTAAAAGATTACTTGTCCACATATGTTCACAGTAAACCTTTGGTTATTTCTCTTCTTGGGCCCAGTGGTGTAGGAAAGAGCCACATAGGAAGGCTATTGGCTCAGCACTTCCGTTCTCTGGTGGGCGAGCAGCTGGTCATGCAGTACTTCGTGCTCCACCACTGTCCCACAGAAGGAGACATCCCACTCTGTACTGAAACTCTGACCTCCCAAGTCTCTGAGATGGTCACTCAGGCTGAAGAAGAGGAGAAGATCCCCCTGTTCATCTTTGATGAGATGGAGCACATGCCTACTGAGCTGCTGGAAACTGTGCATGGTCTCATCACGAAAAAAGAGAATAACGAATATTTGAACGCCATCTACATTCTCATCAGCAACCTGGAGCAGGAAGAGATCATAAAGTTTGTGCTGCAGAACTCCACCAGCATCACCATTTCGAGCCGAGGGCACGTTAGCAAGGAGTTGAACGCTTTGCTGCTTAGTAATCTCAAAAAGCACCACTTGCTTTGGCTGGAGGCAGAGTTGCTGCCTCTCACACTTCTGGAAAAAAGCCACGTGATGGAATGTTTTATCGATGAAATGTCCCGGGAAGGATTTTACCCAGAGCGCTCTCATGTAGAAAGACTAGCAGACGAGCTGGGTTACTATTCTGTGGGTGAACGAGAGTTTTCCCGCACTGGATGTAAGCAAGTGGTGGCAAAAGTGAATCTTCTGTGAAACCAAAGGCTGTGAACACTGAGGTCATGCAGAAGTCAGTACTGTTAGTAGAAGAATATCGGAGGAATACACTGATGCATCAAGATCAGTACTAGTCTGTGATGGCTGGAAAAGACTGGCATGGTTTCTTTGTTATTTTTATAGCTCTAAAGAGGAATGTTATGAATGTTGTATTTTAAAGAAACTTGCTGATTTTTTTAATGCTAACCCCCCCCCAATATATTTGTTAAACAGAAAGTGTCGCCAACTACTTCTCTCTCACGCATGCACACACACACACACAGTGCAGAAGGATTCCTGTCTACTTTGTTTTGCAGTTGGCTGTTACTGGTAAAGTTCTGTAGGCTGGAACATGTCAACAAATGCTGAATTCCCCCAAGAGAAACTAGAGTGGTGCGGCTGAGAGACCTTTTCACGAAAAAACATGGAACATTTCAGGACAGACCTACAAAGCCAAAGATTTCAGTGATATGCTTAAAACAGATAGGAGTAAAACAAAACAAGGTTGAGGTGAAAGTACTAAAACCTGACCATTTGTGGGGGGAAATGTCTTGGGATCATTGTTAAACCTCTGTGAATAAGCTGTGTCTTGGTGTCAGGAGAAGCATTGGCATAATCATGTAATAGATTTACTGAAGTTCTTTGTTTTTTTGGAAGGACATTGCTACAGCTCTGGGGTCAGGATCACACACACACACACACACACACACATTACACTGTAAAAGCATACATCAAACCAGAGGTTTACAGTGTAAATAATTCAGAAGGAACAATGAATGACTCTGTATGAAGGACTGAATGAACATGTTATTATACCATAATTATAAAACACATAAGTAAAACTACAACTCTAAATAGTTATCCTGTATCATTTCTACAATGTTTTTTTTTTTTTTTTTTTTTTTTTTTTTTTAAGTGATCATTGAAAATTTTAAGTAAAATGTCTGAATACAATCAGGTCTGTTTAATAATAATAATAATAATAATAATAATGATAGTACAACACATTGAATATGTTCAACTCAAAGTAAATGACATGTATTGCTCCCATTAACACCAGTTTTCAGTTCAAGTTTATTGCAGGATGTTGATGAAGAAATTTTTTTCGACATGTTCTCTCACTACTTACGTTTAAACGTCTGTGTACCAACTGTAAGCCACTAAACTGCAACCTATTAGCATGCCTACTTTTCATACTGAAATCCTGCAAAAGAGAGCAGCTAATGCTTCACTTATATTACATTATGCAAAGTTATCTTCAGTAATCAAACACCAAAAAAAAAGTTCTTCGATTAAGCATATACCAACTTCAACTGCCGTTAAACGCTATGAAACCTGGTTGTAGCGTTGTTTTTTAATAACAATTACTTGTAACAAGATATTTTCAGACCTCAGAACATTCCTATTCATTCATTGGTGGACCATTTATTTAGCAGATGGAAACATTTAGCGTTCAAGTGTTGACTGAGTCACTCAAATCAGCACCAATTATCACGTCTTTATTTTTTAAGTAAAGTGACGTGATGGGGTAATGCTTGTGTACAAAGAACAAGGGAACATGTAGAATAAATACCACTAGGGTGGGCATTTATGCTTCAAGTTCAAAGCCCAGTCCAACTTTGTGTCCTCCAGTGTTGAAATTCTTGCCATCGATGAGCGCAGACAGTGTCACCTTCACACCTAAACACAGCAAGGAGGGTTGGGCTTTGTAGTGGAAGAAACAGCTGAAAACCTCATGTGCAAAAGATTATAAATGCAATGATTACCTGGTCGCAGACACTGAGTGTAACCAACTCCAATCAGACTGGCATTGTTCACCTTGGCCTGTGAGGGCAAAATTAGAGACAAACTATCAGGAGCTTTATATATTTTTTCCTCACTTTAATCATTGTGAAGTCTCCTCGACTTCCATGCTAATAGCACGGTCCTCAATCAAAGCAATCGTGCCTGACATCTCGTAGATTGCCAATGGGTTGGTTGGCGACCGCATCCAACACTCGCTCTGGAACTCTGAGTCCAACCTTGAGAAGAAGCGCTCGCTCTTTTATTTTTAGGAGCGAACAGTGAAACCTTACCATGTTTGAGATTGCTGAATTTTTCTCCTAGCAATGTCCCTGTGACGTCAGTACAGCAAACAACCACAGGAATAAGAGAAATACAGCAGCAACCAACAAATTCGCACCAGAGTCACTAAAAACATCGTAAATATTTCAATTGAATAAATTGTGTTTTGGGGTGGAGTTTCCTTTTAAATGCTGTACATTAAATCTTTTTTTGGTTGTTAAACTACATACAGCCTAACCTATAATTTTATACTGTGACATCCGACCTTTGCACTGCCTCGTTTTCAAAGTGATTCAGGACTTTATAGATCTTAGGATTTATTCACGAGTCTTGGTCTCTGCTTAGTCATTAGTGGCATCATGAGTTCATGTCCTGACCACTCCAAGCCCACTAACTCACAGACAAAGAAGCATCACTGTCCAGCTGGTATTTGGCAGCGATGCCAAAGCGTGTATTGTTGCTGCCAGCAGTCCAGGCCAGTGTGACCGCAGTCTCCAGCTGATCGTTCACCTTCTGGTAGACAGAGCCTCCGAACTCGGTCCCATCATTTCTGAACCAGAGAAAGTTATATTTAGGAATCATCAAAGACAGCAATAAAATATCAACAGCAATAGAAAGAAAGAGGACTAAGAAATAGAGAGTTTGCTTTAGAGGTCGACTGATTGATTGGTTTTGCAGACTAATCTGCACCAATAACTGATTGCTGGAACTACAGGTTATTGGCAAAAATCACAGCGGTGGTTTTTCCCGGTTGCGTTCGTTGCGGAGGCTGAGAAGGGTCCGCTGTCATTATACAGTATGAGAGCGGCCTCTAGAAGCAAAATAAAAAATAAAAATAAAAAGATCACTGATTAATTTTGTTGTGTTATTTGAAAGGTTTTTTTTTTGTTGTTTTTTTTTAATTCATTTTAGATATCTCTATTTTTTTTTTTATTAGTTATTTGGAGTATTACTTTTTGGTTCAGTTTAGATGTATATCTTTCATTTACTTTAATAATTAACAATATATTATTTATATAAAACGTACAGTACGTTTTCATGGTGCAGTCAGTATTGTTTATTGTTGTAATAAAGTTCAGCAATATTTTAATTTGAATGTTATGTTTTCATTCAGTATCAATTTTAAAAGCTATCGGTTGATTAATCGGTTATGGGCAGGTAGCGCCCAACTTAGTCATCGGTAAAATCCACTATGGGTCGACCTCTACTTAGCTTTCACTAAATATCATCCATGTTAACTTTTAATGATTTGATGCTGGTATTATATTTTTATCTAGCCCCTAAAACTCACACATTGGTGTGAAGCTGGAAATCACCAGCCTTGTAGCCAAGAGCAAAGTTGTTCTGCACCAGTTTGGACTTGGCTGTGTCAAATGCCATTTGGTAACCAGCCAACCAGCCCGCGTAGCCCAAAACAGCCGCGGAATGCACGACTGGGCCCTCGAAGTCAACATCGCAGGACAAGTTGATATAGTCCCGCTTGTAGCCAGTCTTCAGCTTGCCACTCTTCTTGCTATGGTAAAAGTAGGAGAATATATTAGTGAGTGCATGGTCAGTTAGCTTCCTGATGAAGTTCTTTTCTATTGTCACACTACATGTGACATAGTTAAAGTAACAGATAAACAGTTTACAAAACTACATTAAATAATACCAATCCTGTTGTCTCAACAGCAGAACTTTCCTTCATTCTACCAATAAACAGGGCTCCCAAATGGTGTACCAGGCATAAGCGTTCTTGCAAGCACTGTGAGAGTAAAAGTTTGAATACTGAAGGTGCTACAGTCATCCGTGCTCTCTAGCTAAGATAGGAAATGTTTTCCTCAGTCCCTGTCAACGTGATGCTAGCTAATGCCATTCATCTGTTATGCATGTTATGTATTTATAAAAAAATAAAGTTTTTTTTTTTTTTTAAAAAGAAGAAAAAAAGAGAGCAGTTAGCCTCTCCTCCAAGAACACTGGCAGCACTGTAGTGGTGACTCAGATAACAGGTGAATACTGGCTACAACTGAAAACAAACCATTTAGTTCCATTTGAAAATGTAGCAACAACACCAGTGTACTAACACTAGCTACAACAAGGCCAGTACATACCTCACAGTACTATCTAAAAACGTCTTGTTTCATGAAAACCACTCACCCTGTGTTTGGAACAAAGGACGTGTCAAGAGCCACCTTCAAGCCCTTGGCCAGCTGCTCAAAAGAGAGAAATCATTTTACACCAATGATACTATTAGTAAGAATCTGTGATAAAGTAAACGAATGAGGAATTTTCCAGAGGCTTTTCACACCTGGTCCTCCACTGAAAGTTCGGTAGCAAGAGTGTTGTCCGTGTTCCATTTCTGATTGAGACCCAAGCCCAGCTCCTTCAGCTTGTACTTGGTCTCCAAACTCCCACCTGCCTTGCCAGAGTCAATATTAGTAGATCCAGATGTGTTGAATTCCTGGAGGTGAATACGAGAGAGGATTTAAGGACTAAACCAAATAAACCACACCTACAGAGGAATTACTGTATTCCAAAACTGTATTCCAGCAAAGTCGTTATAAAATAACTCTATTAAAAAGCAATCTCGACCCACCAGTATCAAGTTCATTTTATACCAAACGTATGAAAATATTAAGCATCTAAAAATGGATGTACAAATACAAATAATAGCGATTAATCAACGTTTAATGTAAAAAAAAGTCTCCTTGTTACTTTTTCCTCGTACAAAATTCTCTTTTCCCCCCTTCTAACCATTTAGACACACTCATTCTTTATTTTTTTCCATTTTTTATAATAATAATAATAATAATAATAATAATAATAAGTCATCAAAACTCTGGAGTGACACAAATGGAATTATGGGAATTATGTTGTGATAAAAAAGCCAAAATAAATTAAAAATAATTTAATATTTGAGTATCTTCAAAGTAGACCCCCTTTTTACCTAGAATTTCCAGAAATGTATTCTTGGCATTTTCTCGACTGATTTCTTGAGGAAGCATCCTGAGATGATTTTTAAACAGTATTAAAGGAGTTCCCACCTATGCTGAACTCTTATTGGCTGCTTTTCTGAATATTTCACTCCGAGTCGTCCGTTTAAAAAAATATTTTTGTAAATAAAATGTTAGTTTTCTAATGAAATAAATGAATATGTCAGCACGATGATATTTTTGTCTACAACACTGACTTCAAACATTTAATCATACACCTTCAGATCAAAAGGTTTTTAGGATCATGAGAAACATTTCAGTCGAGTGTCTCCAAACTTTTGGCCGGTAGTGTAGTAATACTGCAGCAATCTGACTCAAACACCAAAAGAAAGGAAGTTACAGGAAACGGGCAGTAACAGGAAATCCGGTTCTGCGTAATAAGAAAAAACAAAAAGTGAAGAGCAAGGAAACATCTCATTAACTCACGACTCCATTCTGCGACTTGGTCTTGAGGTCCAACTTTACGATTCCGAAGCCTACAAACAAAGCACGAGACAAGACGGGGCTAGAAACGCTGCTTCTTAAGATACAGGAAATCATTGAAAAGATTTATTCTCTTATTAAACCCATACTACAGGTAGTAACTTACCATAGCCTTTGCTAAATATATCCTTCGCCGCTTTTCCCAGGTCAGAGTAGTTAGGAGGAACAGACATTGTACCTAATAAAGTAAAAGGTTTCAATTAGGGACAACAAGGAGTACAGGAGTGTCTAAAACAGCGTACACACTGTGTGATTTTTAATAGTCGTTTGTGACTGTTGCGTGTCAGACTGTATGAACATGATACCCGCTGTAAGCCACGTCACACTGTAGGGTCTCAACTGTCATTAATGTCACGACGGTCAAGACGCAAAAAACGGACGCACACAAGAAGACTCGTACGGAGTAGGAGAAGCCACAATACAGGACTGTGCCTCAAATCTTCTGACACTGCCAGAATTTAATTGGGGGAAAGATTTGATCGCAGTGGCCATTAATCGGCTGTCGGGTAACACACCAAACTAGCAATCAAAGACTACAGATTTTGGCCTAGGATTATAGGAGTCTTTTAGGATTCTCAAAATTGGTCTCAGACGACCAAATCGTGGCCAAAATCGTACAGCGTGACCCCGGATTAACACTGGTTCTGAAGCCTAGACGCTTTACAGTACACCTATCTATCTATCTAATCTGAATATCTATAAAAAAATGTTTTTGTATAACCTCTTTTTTGTTTGTTTTAAACTGTCGTCGATCAGCAATGCTTAATGTAATGCTGCTTAGGCAATCTTGTGCAGCGCTGATGTAATCCCAAGGGCTGTACAGCTATGATACTGATAATTTGACAATAATAACGTGTGTGATGTTAACGCTGTGATGTTTGATGACAACACAGATCACGCACACAGGACACTAGTCGGGTTAAAGCACGCCGAGATACGTCTTGATATTGGACATCATTTGGTATTAGAAGCTTGCATGGAGTCAAACTTTTCCCTAAGAGGATGGAAATTAAACACTACCTGATTACTTCATTACCGTACCAAGTTACTTATTTAATCCAGTACTTTTTTCTGTGTAGCTGCAGACTGAAAACAAACAAACATCCATCCATCCTCTTGATAATCTTGCTAACCTTGAACTCGAGTCACGTGGTTTCTGCTGCCAAGAGTAACAGCACCATCAGAAAGACTTCAAGGACAAACCCCGCCCCCCCCGTGACGGGCCTTTTACACACTACACTAAACCTGGGCCACAATTACACACCAAACACATCATCCTCATTTAAAGCAACACGTTATAACGACAAGGGCTAAACAAATACACTTTATTACATACAAACGACGTGTAATCGCCAAACAGGAACAACAGAGATTTCTAAACACAAGTCAGTTTTGTTTCTCCTTAAATAGCAACAACAACAACAAAAAAATCATATTATATTCAAACTCAATAATAATAATAACGCTCAATTGGAGGACGGTTTTTGCTATTTTTCTACTGTTTATATATAAACTATTTATATATAGTTTTTGAAAGCAGCCATTAACGTTAATTAATTGGTGCAGAAAAGATGCTACAGGAATAACAAGGTTACATAAATCACTTAAAACTTGATTACAAAAAAAAGGCTGCAGCATTACTAATAAAGCTCTCTTGAGTTCATGATCTGTAAAGCTAACAAATATTACATTTTTATCAATTCAATACATGACAGAAATGACGTGCTAAGTCCTTTTAGCATGCCGCCCTGATCATATCTAGACTCGAGTAACCTCTAGCGTTTCTGATAAAAAAAAAAATGGCGTATGTGAGGAGCCTGACGCAACACATACGCTCGAGTCTTTTTTCTCTCTCTATCCTTTATTTTAAACACAATAATATAAATTTCATACCGACACTGTAACAAAAGCTTGAACCCACAAAAGCTTTTGTCCTTCTGACGCAACCCGCTAGCTCTTCAGTGTGTCTGTGGTAGATATGCTAGCTTTTACACAACGGATCCAACAAAGCCACAACGGAGACCGCACACTTCCATACTAAACAGTACGCCAAGCGGTGAGCTACCGCAGCAAACACCCACAGCTGCGCACTACTCTGGCATACTATGTAGTACGGTAGTATGTGCTTCCAGACACAGCCAGAAGGGGGCGCTGATGGTCTAAAGAGAAAGTGATGTGAAGGTGGACAATTTACATACCACGATTCAAAGTAAAAGTGTTTCAGACCGTATAAAATCACGTTACCTTACATTGTAAGGCGTAAATAAATCAATATAAATGGTGATAATGTGACAGATAAATGAGAGATAATATGAAAGATTTTTTTTTTTTAAATCATTATATCTATTATGATCATCATTGCACCTTTTCACCTGACCTCTAGGGGGCATCATCAGCTGCAGCTAACAGTGTAACTGCAGTCAATGAAACGGTCATTTTGTGTTCATAATGATTGCATGTTTAAAGTATTTTATAACTTTATTATTAACTTTATTGAAAAAGCACACACACACACACACGGTCAAAAGTTTTATAACACCTCAATTTTTCCAGTTTTTATTTAAATTTACTCTGAAATTAAAGCATAGAACAAATGAATAATTGGAGATAAAAAAAAGAAATCATGGAATCGTTTTGTTTAACAAAATTTAATCAAAATTTTATGACTCATCAAAGTAGCCACCTTTTGCAGATATAACAGCTGAACACACTTGTGGCATTCTTTCTACAATGGAAATCAAATATTCTTGATTTCCACATTCCACGATTTGAAGCCTACCATCTTGTTCTGTTCTTCTAAGGTTCTGACATAGCCTGGAGGTATGTTTTGGGTCATTACCTTGCTGTAGGATGAACCCCTATGACCAACTACGCATATACAAAATATAGCAGTTTTGGTTCAGGGTGCCACTCAGTCTGTGCAATTCACAGACTCTGGATCCAGCAAAAGCACCCCAGACCAATACACCTCCTCCTCCATGTTTGACAGTTGGTGTCACACACAGAGGAACCATCCTTTCGCCTACTCGACGGCATACAAAAACCCTGCACGATGAACCAAAGATTTCAAATTTTTATTCATCGGTCCATAAGACCTTCTTCCAGTCTTCTGTAGTCCACTGGCAGTGCTTCATGGCCCAAGCAAACCTCTTTTTTATTTTGCCATCTCAGCAATGGCTTTCTTACTGCCACTCGACCTGTCAAACCTGCAGCTCGAAGTCTTCTCTTCACAGTTGAAACTGAAACTTGCTTACTTCGACCAGTGTTAAGCTGTGCTTGAAGCTGTTGTCCTGTGAGCAACCTATCATGCAAGCTGTTGACTCTCAGAAACTTGTCTTCTGATTTTGTTGTGGCTTTGGGTCTGCCAGAATCTGCCAGGTCTGGGGCGGCTGTGGTTCAGGTGGTAGAGCGGGTTGTCCACTAATCGTAGGGTTGGCGGTTTGATTCCCGGCCCACGT
>JANDJT010000060.1:19502797-19516479 GCA_024331685.1 Stegophilus panzeri | reverse complement strand
AAACTCCCTAAGATGTTAAGAGGAAGAAACCTTGAGAGGAACCAGACTCAGAAGGGAACCCATCCTCATCTGGGTACAAAAGCACTTACTTGCACAGCTGATGAAAGAAAATGCCCCGCTTTTATCTCGTATTGCAATTTGTCTTGACTTTTCTGTATATACAACATAGTAATAGGATTGTTTAGTGCAAATCATCCTTTATGCATCTTGTCCCTTTTGTCCTCAGGTTCGGTATGTTTGAGTTCCTCAGTAACAAGATGAGGGACGAGTCTGGGAAGCTGGACAGCACCCGAGGCCTGATCTGCGGTCTGGGCGCTGGAGTAGCCGAGGCCATAGTTGTAGTGTGTCCTATGGAGACGATAAAGGTGCGTGAGGTGGTGATGTTCAATCTTCGTTGATCTAGGAACCAGCATCAGTTGTTTACAACTTAAACCAGAGCAGAGTTGAATTCTTGACTGTGATTGGTCAGCGGGTGGTTATTAATTTTCCATAACAGCTGCTCTGACAATAGTGTTGGCTGTCATTCAAATCACAGGTTTAGGTTAATGCACTCCTAATACGTAATTGTGTATAGTAACAGCTCATTCACTGGGACCTCCACTGGGTAGCCTGTATTGAATTCGTTTAGGAAGCATCCAGGAATAGGTTTGGAGAGGGAAATGATTTTCACATATGCTGGCTGTCTTGTTTCAGTGTCAGCTCCTGTACTCCCGAGCGTCATTTTGATGATGCAGCAATTAAAATGTGTGTATATGACTACACAAATAAAATATGATTAATATAATTCACAGGCAAGTTGTTCTTTTCTAAACAGAATTTAGTATTTACTTATGGAAAATAAGTCTGTTTTCTGTCCAATTTCAGGTTAAATTTATTCATGATCAGACCTCAGCGAACCCCAAGTACCGTGGCTTTTTCCATGGCGTGAGGGAAATAGTCAGAACACAAGGTTTGTGCTGCCCCCTACGGGACATCAGACTACAGCTTGCCTTCATTTTTATTTAATCTAAGAGTTTAATTAAAAATTTAATTAACATATTTCACATGCAAAATTAATAACGGGTCCCTTTGCTTTGACAGCTTCAAACGCAAACTGTGGATTCAGGCTTAAAACTGACATCTGTGTTACAATTTTTCCTTAGAATATAACAAACATCTTATGTATGTATAATTAACACATTTTATACATATTAGTTTACACAGTTTAAAGCATAGCTTTAAATCGCAGCATGCGTGATTCAGTATTAGACTGGTATTGTACATTCATGCGGTATTTATTTGGTTTGTACACTATATAACTGAACATGCATGTAATCACTACAGGTATAAATAACCAATCTGTAAATTTAGTAATTATGAAATTGAGGATCATTTATGCACACGAGAAACTTGTGACTGCTCACGAGGTCTCGTGACACATAAAAACGTAACCTCTGATTTTAGCACAAATAGTTAATTGTGCCTGGAGATGGATGCAGACTGGAGTGGAATGTGGTGTGACTTTGTAATCCGGTGCCTTTACTGTGTTCTTTACAGGACTTGGTGGAACATATCAGGGATTGACAGCAACAGTATTGAAGCAAGGATCAAACCAGGCTATTCGCTTCTTCGTTATGACCTCCTTGAGAAACTGGTACAAAGGTCTGTATTTAACTTTAAGCACTTACTGTTCGTGAATTTCACACATGGTGCATATGCAGGACAGCGATGGTTGATTTTGAGGTTACAAAGATTGTGTTTGTTTTACAAACAGGTGACAACCCTAACAAACCCATAAACCCTCTGGTGACCGGTGTTTTTGGAGCTATAGCCGGGGCTGCCAGTGTGTTTGGAAACACGCCTCTTGATGTAATTAAGACTCGAATGCAGGTAAGAATATAAATAAGGAGTTGTATTAGTTTGGAAGTTCATGATACTCTTAGGAGATAAAGTGATAGCAATGACTCTTTGACTAAATGTTCTTTAAAGGCATCAACAAAGATTTATGACTATGCTTATAGTTCCTTAAAGTAACTAAGGACTATTATTAATTTCTCGATCACTTATAACACAACTGTATCTAATAAATCATCATCTCACAGCTGCATTTGGCCTCCCAGCACTAGTAAACCTCTACAGATGATAAAACATGGTGATGCAGCTGGTCTTTAGTCAACCAAACCACACACACATGCTACACCCATCTTCATTCCACTCCACTGGCTCCTGCAACCACGTCTTCATGCACTAATCAGAGTCTGGTCTTCCTTCCTGGACATTTTTTTCTAATATGCTACAATAATGAAACAAGTTGCCCAACTGTGTTAACTCTGCAGATTCAGATGCATGTTCAGTAAGTGGATATGGGTAAAGATTTATAATACATTTCCCATAACTGACATTAGTTAACATGAACAAACGATCTGCTTCAGAATTCTACATAATACATAACATTTAGCAAATATTTTTTTAAATAACAAACCAGTTAAACCAAAAAATACACACCTTCATTTAACAATGTACCGATCATTGAATAAAATGAAGCTCACGATGAGCAATATGAGAACCAACACCTTAATGGAAATTTTTGTGGTGGTTGACTTTCAGAACTAAATCAGAACTGAGCCGGAAGAGACCACAGTTCAGTAAATAATCAACATTTAGGAGCATGCTGTCATTTAATTTGTGCTGATTTATTATTTTTTATAAAATTGGACTTAATCTTTAGTCATAGTCTGAATAAGCATTAGTTCAATATTCATTTAAACAAATGTCAATTAATTCACGTGTCAACATAGTTTGTTTCATTGTTAACACTGTGCGTTAATACTGAAGTTCATGGTTTGTTAATGTTAACTAATGCAGTGAATAATTTACATTAAGGGAACCTTTCTTCTTCTGTTTTTGTATATCTCATACTAAATTGTTTCAGAAATTAAAACAAAATCTAAGATAAAACAAAGGCAACCTGAGTAAACACAAAATACAGTTATGTTATTTATCAAAGCAAAAAAAAGTTATCCAATACCAACTGGGCGTGTGTGAAAATGTATTTTCCCTTATAGTTACTAATTCATCAAATCTATTCATAACGGGGTTCAGCTGGACTAAAGGCAACCAGGCCTGATTACTGCAAACCCTGTTTAATCAAATCGACACTTAAATAGAACTTTTTCAACAGCATGAAGTTGGTTAAAAGGTCTTACCCAGTAACACACTATGCCAGCACTGTATTTTTATTTATTAACGAATGACAAATCTTAAGAATAGTTATAAGAACAATAATTGGCTTTATAAAGAGTGTTAACATGATATTTTTCTAATGTTTAAGCTTTAGGTCATTTACAACAGGACTACAGGAAAAATTATTCACGGTGTGATGCTGGTGTCTCAGTGTATAATTAAACATCTCTCTACAGGGCCTGGAGGCGCACAAATATAAGAACACTGTGGACTGTGCCTTGAAGATTATGAAACATGAAGGACCAGCAGCGTAAGTGAACATATCCATGCTGACACTGACTGAGCAGTTATGGATTAATATACTGTATAAATAGTCATTAGGAATGTTGATTTAATGGCATCTTTGTGCTCTAGGTTTTACAAAGGTACTATTCCGAGACTTGGGCGTGTGTGCTTGGACGTGGCTATCGTGTTCGTGATCTATGAAGAGGTGGTGAAGGCTCTTAACGTGGTGTGGAAGACAGATTAATGCTGAGAGTGCAGCAAAAAAGGCAGCTCGTGGAACACGACATTCACATCATCGCAGTGTCATGGGGAAAGTGAGACACGATGTCACTAGAGCAAAGCAACATGAACGTGTTTAAGTTCTCTTATATAATTAAGACCAAGAAAAAAAAAGTTTCCTCCAAAAATGTGATGTATAAAAATACTTGAACAATTAGTCGAAGAGGTAAAAACAAACATTTATTACTCCATGGTATGGTTTCAGTAATGGAGTCTTTGAAAAGCCAAATGTTTATAATGTGGAGGTATAAACTTTTAACATAATTTTTTTTAGTGTCATTTGTTTATAGTATTTCAGCCTTTTATTTTACATTTCTAACTAACAACTGAAAATGATCATGAACCTATTTACTTTGCCATAATGTTTATTTTCTGATCGGTTGGTGTTATCTCATGCAAAGACACTAAATGTATATGCAGTGGCGAGGATAAAAATAAATAAATAATTAATTGCACAGGAGTGCAGCATGTGTTACAGCCTTGAAAAAAGTTCGTTAAGGAGGTTTAATCTAAACATGACAAAAATTATTATTATTATAACAACAACAAAATGAGTAATAATTAATGAATGTTAATGCAATATAATAATGATAATTCATTTAATTCATTATTAGCATTGTAAAAGTGTAATTACACTTAAAACTTATTCATGCACTGAACAACGAAGACAACAACAATAATAATAATAATAATAATAATAATAATAATAATATCTGATCCAGTTTGAGCACTATAAGCTAGAATGAGTTTTCCATGGAGTTATACTGTAATCTGGGTGATTATTATTATTTTTTTTGATCAGGTTAAGATAATATGATGTGATTCCTAAAGTGTTTCCTCTCATATTTCTTATTTATTATTTATCTGTTATTTCCAAGTACTGACAAGTTCTTGGTGCCAAAGACGCACAGAACATTGAACCATCCTGAGACACCACCAAAGCCTTTACCTCCCAGAAACACACATTCCTCAGTATCTCCAGTAAATACTTGCACTTTCAAAACCTTAATGGATTTGGAACTAATTTAAGAGAATTAATGAATTTACTTTAAGTGCCTGACCAGTATTTACTAGTGCTCATGATCAGTGTGTAGCATTTCTCATAAACTTTTGCCAGGAACAATGATGCCAAGTTTTCTTTCTTTTTAAATTTTTTTTAATTTTACATTTTTGTTTTGTCGATACCCTGAACAACAATCTAAATGCAACCTAGGGGACTATTAGTGGTACTGTTAGCTAGTGTGGGGTCATGTTCTGTCAATGTTAGATTTGTGTGTGCTACAGAATGTTTTCATTTTTTAATATTATTAATGCTAAAAATGATAAAAAGTGATATGATGTGATAAAGCTGCCCCGAAATGGTTGGTTTAAAAAGCTGGATCTGAAATTGCCTTATTGTTCCTTTTTGAGTGCCACCTTCAGATTTATCACTTTTCCTACCTCAGGAAATTCCCCCAAAATCCACAGTATCAAGAGGGAAACATTAGGTGTAAAGAAACTGTCTCTGTCTCGGTGTCTCCCTTTACATTGCATATGTAATACACTATATACACATACATATATGGATTGAAATATCTTTGGCAAATGTAATGAAATGCCATTTGTGTGTCATGATGCAAAAGCAAATGCAGAAATGTAGATGTTTGTTGTGTGTGAAATGGGAGCATAACACTGTGTTTAGTCTGTATGTTAAAGAAGAATATTTGTGCCTAATTAAGATATGGATGTCTGCTGTATTAAAATGTTTATACCTTAAAAAATTGATGTTGTATTGAGTGTTAGTGTTTTATTGTGGTCACTAACTGCTATTGCTATTGTACATCTGGTTCTGTGTGTATATCTGTAATGTTTCTGTCCATGACACATCTTTACTTCACCATTTAGAAGACCATATAGTTGGAGTGATACCAGATGTCATGAATAATTGTATCTGGTTAATAGTGAAAAGGAAATACTGATGGATATTACTAGATCATATGTAATGCTCATCCAAGACTGAGAACATTTACACCTTTCTATTATATTGACAAATTTATTTTTAATTCATCATACAGTGCCTTTAAATTATGTTTTTAATTTTCAATAAATCTTGGTGACTGGACATGAACTCGTGTGAGAGTTTTTTTTTTTTTTAGCAAGAAGCTAACTGGTTATTTCTACAGTTTTTCAGCTAGTGAATGAACTGAGGGAAGTTTTTTAAATTTACAACGATGAGTTGTTGCTACTGTTATGTAGTTAATGAGTGAACTGAGGAAGGTTTTTGTTTACAGTATCAAGTTATTGCTACTGTCAAGTCATTCGCTTGTCAGATGATAAATATTCTCATTTGTAAGTCGCTTTGGATAAAAGCATCTGATAAATGTAATGTAATAAATGTTATGTAGCTAATGAATGAACTGAAGTTTTACAAATTTTTTACAATGAGTTATTGCTACAGTTATGTAGCTAATGAATGAACTGAAGGAGGTTTTTTAAATTTATTTACAATGAGTTATTGCTACTGTTATGTAGCTAATAAATGAACCGTGGAAGGTTTTTGTTTACAACATCAAGTCATTGCTACTGTTATGTAGCTAATGAATGAATTCAAGGAGGTGTTTTTGTTTACAGTGTTGAGGCATTTCTACTCTTTTGCAAGCTAGTGAATGACCCGAGGAAGTTTTTTTTAATCGCCTTTTCTCAGCGTATTCACGAGGTGTGGTCTCTCTTGCTTTCCGTACTGATTGCCTCTCTGTCATCGCTGCCAAGAGATGCATCGACATTAAATTTTCCTACTTTTACCAACTAACGATGGCCGCTAAAGGGGGATCGAGGGGGTTTTATTTTAACACTGTGTTGTCTTTAGCTCGGTCCTTGGCTGCTCATCGCCCGGCTCCAATTGACAAGGTAAAATCAGGACATAAACATTTCAAAGCGGTCATACAGGCTAACAAGCTAGCATGCTAACTCCACTTCCTAGAACTAGCCGCTCGCGTCAAACTCGTAAAAACCAGTGCATTTTCTTTCTAGACAGTTTCCTGATCTCGGTTATCAGATTAGTTTATTTATTATGAAAGCATCAGCGATTCATTTTTCATACAAGCGCGGACAATGGAGGCGAAATGACGGGATATAAATGGCAGTAATCTCCAACAGATACAATCTGTAGTCCTGAAAACATTAACACTTGTTATTAAACAGTACTGCAGTAGTCCAGACAACAGCTGGGGTCATATTTTGACAGCCTTCATTGGGGTTAAAATGTGTTGATCGTTTATAGTTTACTTCAATTTATTTCGCATTACACATGGTCACAAAATAGAACATTATATTTACACAATGTACTAATTTCCCCACAAACTATGTTATGGATTAGTAAATTTTAGGGCCCTGGACAGGAGCCTAAGCAGGGTTCTCCTTCCCAGCCTGTTACATATGAACCAATGCATGGAGCATTGACCACCACACAACCAAACAAAATAAAAACGCATACATTACTACATCACACAACCCTTATGAGTATTTGAGAAGCCTCTGTGCTATGCAGAAGGCAGTCTTCCCTTAGGTCATTTCCTGTTTCGCACTTCGCAAACGCATCCACCAGATCAGTGCTGAAAGTGCTGCTCTTTAACGAGCTCAGACTCGTTGATCAGCGCTGACCACATGGAGTCTTTTCTTTGGCCCATCTTATTTCTGAGTTTGTTTTAAATCTACTTCCCCTTCTACATTAGTCACCTGCCAGTTCCCCCTCCTGCACTCAGCTCATTCCCTGTCACACAACAGCATGAAGCCAGCTGACTGCATCTTTACAAACTGCTACTTCCGCTGCACCGGTAGTGATGGATCGTTCGTGAACAATTCATTCATTTTGAACGACTCTTGGGAATAATAAGTTGTTCATTTTTGTGTTGGCCACACATGCACAGCATCCTTTTGTTCGTTTGTATAGTGGAAAACCGCATAGGTGCTGTAGGGGAAGTAGAAAAGAAGTCTTCTAGTCTGAGTCATTCCTTCTTTTGTCACGTGACGGCTGTGAAGACTATGTGCTGGAAACAGAAATGATCAGTTCACCTTCTCAGTCTCTTCTGTCTAATTATTTCTGTCTCTTGTACATAGCCCATGAGGCTGGCACGTGACAAAAGAATGAACGTCTTGTACCGGAAAGACCCAGCTGAGACATGAATTAATTGATTCTGTTTCTCTGGCTGTTGAAACATTTTCCATTTTTTATTAAATTCTGTTCAAATGAATCCAGGTCATCTTCCGAACAATATGCATCACCGGGCAGCGTAACGCACTCAAAGGAAAGTGCTGTCTGCCCTCTTCCACATACAGGAGCTCACACATGATTGGCTAGTGCCACTGTGATTGAAAGGGGAGTGGTATGCATCCATCCCTCCCTCCCAGTGAGCGGCCAGTCTTGTTTTCTTGGCTCCCGGCCACGATGGCTGTGGGATTGTTGAGATTTTTCTCATGATACGATGAATGCTTTGCTTTTCCTTTTTAGGTTTTCTTTTCATCTATGCACTACACACTTCATGTGCTTTTATGGATATCCATGTTCACTTGCCTAGCTCCAGTTATGACCTCACTGTCCACTCATTGGTTAAAATTCAGACCTACACCCTAGTAACATTTCCCGATTTATTTCAGATTCTGTGACTTTATATTCATTGGCCCGTGTTCTACACGGGAGGCCTCAACAATTTGGTGTGAAAAATAAATACATGATTTTTATATATATATATATATATATATATAATTCCTAATGTAATGTAAAGATGTAAGATGTATTTATTAATAAAAAAAAAGGGGGATATATTCAGAAGTCTGTATTTTTAATGTGTTTTAAAGACATCTTGCAAAAGGGGGGCCTTTTTAGTGCCATTTGGGGGGCCTTGCCATGGAAAAGTTTGGGAACCCCTGAACTAATCAGTTGCTATGTGGTTCTTTAGGTCCAGAAGCTACAATGCATGTGTCCAGTGGATTTCCGTGGCATTTTCCAGCTGGACGAGAGGAGAAGAGATGCTGTGATAGCACTCGGTATTTTCCTGGTGGAGTCTGAGCTGCAGGTACAAAACTTTATCTAGTGATTCCAGTAGACAAATTCATACACTACAGTTATCACTCTGCAGTGGTACTCCAACGATGGTAATGCTTCCACCAACCTTATTGTCCCTGTTAGCAGTCTGTATCAGCAAAATAAAACCTCACTCTAACTAGCCTTTCTGCTTAACTAACCCTGAAGCTTCCTTTACTAAAGTTGCTACTGTCATTAGATGTCCTTTAGGGCTCTTGATGCTGGCTAGATTAGACATTTGCCTTTTACTGATATTTAATTGCAGTTTTTTGTTATTCGTTTTTGATAGAAGTTGGTGCACTGATTCTGATGAAGAAAATCATCCAGATCGATTGTGGATATTTGTATTTTGTTTAAAGATCTTAGTTATTTTTTTTCATTTAGTACCGCCCTTCAGAAGCTGCATGAAATATTTACGTGTGTCCCAGAAGACAAAATACTAGCAATTTACACCGATCATCCTCTTCACAAGTTTACTCCCGGGTCTTAATGTATCGTGTTGCCTTCTTGAGCATCAGTGAATGCTTGCACCTTTTGTAATAGTTGTGTACGAGTCCCTCAGTTGTCCTCGGTGTGAAAAGATGGATCTCAACATCATATAGTCGCTGTTGGAAAGGGGTCAAATATGCAGAAGATGCTGGAAAAGCAAAGAATGTGCAGGACCTGGAGGATTTTTCTGAAGAACAATGGGCAGTTTAACTGCTCAGGACAAACAAGGGACTCATGAACAACTATCACAAAACATAAAAACAGTTATTGATCATCCAGGTAACAACACACAGGATTAAGAATCAAGTGTATGTAAACTGTTCATTTGTGTAAATTCAGTTATTATTGTGTCTTGTGGACATGTAAACATCTGTTATGTGAAATAGCTTATTCAGGGCAGAACTAAATAAAAACACGAAGAAATTTTTATGATTCCTCTTATTATTATATTTTAATTATTACCATTTTGCAGATTCTACAGGGCGTATGTAAACGTATGACCTCAGCTGTACTTCATACAATAGGATGACATGTATATTGATATTTTCTCTAAGCAAGCAGGATTAGCAGACTCTGTGAAACAAAAATACAACCAAATTCGTGCCAGTTTTTTCTGCTGATTTGTGTCTATGTAACGTCACTCTTAAACATTAACTAATGTATGGAATAAAACATGACAGGGCATGTTGTTACAGAAAATTAATCAGGCTGTTATTGAGAAATCATACTTTTTATCAGTTTATAGTTACATTTAATGTTGTGGAACATCCATGCAGGTAGCAAGGTTGGTTTTCTCTCACTGTCCTCATAGTTTTCTTAAAAAAAAAAAAAAAAAAAAGTGCAGTTACTAAGAAACCATGAAGTCCTCTGTACTGAAAGCTTACAATGACACATTTATCTCGTCCTTTATAAAGCTTGGATTCTGGAGACATTTTTCTTTGTTAAATAACAACACTTTTGAACTATATTGATGATCAGGCTTAGATTATGTAGAGTGCCTGTCATGCGGGTTCCTGGGAATGAGCCATTACTATAGAAACCGTGACATATTAACATATACTAATCAACACCTTTTGACCAATCGGATTCAGGAATTCAACAGCGTTGTGGTAAGTTTATTTAAAAAAAAAAAGATAGCCTACTTAAATAACAAAAAAAAAAAATTCATAGCATAAATCAGTACAAACAAATGAATGACAGTGAAAATAATCACTTACGAAAACAATACACTTCAGGTTCTTCATATGAATTTTGTTGTTAGAAAAATACACATGTAAAAGTTAAGCAGTTGTTTGCCCTACTGTTTGGATATAGAACTGACAAATGTAGTTTTTGGCCTTTTTAAAATAAAAATAATTTTTTTTTTCTCTAAGCACAAAGATACTATTGTCCCGTACCTCCTGGGTTTGCTGAAAGGACTGCCGAGAGTGCAATGGATTGAAGAAAGCTCTGAGAGGAAGGGGAGAGGTAGACCACTCACACTTCTCCTAGATTTAAAGTGCACCTATTATGGTTTTTCAAATATTACCTTTTATGTAGTGTGTTATATCGCTGTTTGTGAATGTAAAAAGTCTGCAAAGTTTCAAAAATCAAAGTGCACGACAAACGGAGTTATTGACTCCCAAAAGAAGGAACCGATTCAGAACAGCTGAAATGAGTCGTTAGTAATTCCAGACTTACTTCCTGTACTTACTGACGTAGGTTTGTAACAAAAAGCCCCACCTCTGGTCTTCATCGGCTTAAACTCGTTATGGTAGTGGGCGTTTCCTTTTTCGACATCCGCTGACAGCGGTATACCAATCACAACAGACTGGGGCATCTGACCAATCAGAGCAGAGTATGCTTTCTGAAAGGAGGCGTTTAGAATGAATCCTTTAGAACGGATCATTTAATGAGTTGTTTGTGATGCTGAAGAAAAAAGGTAATGCTGCAATTTACATTATGAGCACATTAAAGTGTTTTTTTGACCTTGGATGCATGTGAATCTATTCTATGTGACCTTTAAAACAAAATTAGGCACGTTTCAAAACCATAATAGGTGCGCTTAAATTTTCTTTTTTAAATGAGTCATTCAAATTCAACTTTCCTGTAACGTTCTCACTATTCCTGCAGAAACTCTCCCCGTCGCTGAGAACTTCTGCTTTTGCTTGGTAACTATGCTTTCGGACGTCGCTCAGAGGGATGAGACCTTACGAATCCAGGTAGGTGCAGTGCTGCAGTCTATCAGAAGCCAAATCTAGTGTACCTCTATTCTGAATTAAAATATTTTGCTCCCACTATTTTTTTATTTACATTACTGAAACGGATTTTTTGAGATTTTGGTCCTGTATTTATTTTGATATTTTTATTAGAATATCTTATTGACTATTAATTATGATTATTGAATTTATCATTCTGGACAATCATACAAGTATTATTTGATACAGAGATTACCTCTGTTGTTATGCACAATTCCTTCGGACTTGTTATTTGATATTTGTTAATGTAATGTGGCTTTTGAGCTGACCGAACTGGGGGGGACATTCGGGTAACCGGTCACATGTCACTAGAAGAATTCTAGCAGTTTGACCAAAATTTGACCAAAATTGGATTTTTCTCCTTATGATATACTTTGACCTTTGTAACATAACAAAAGAAAAAACTAAAGATATTTTATTATTTTATTTACTTTCTAAATTCACCAAGGCTTTGTGTAAAGATCACCATAGGTAAGTAAGGAGTCAGTTTAACAAACTTTAAGTTGTTTTTTCTAGCTTTATAGTTCATTGTGCACTGTAAAACCGGATAGGAAACTAATTACCTCAAAAAGTTGATAAATCAATTTGTTTAAGCCAAATACTTAAATATAACAAAAATTGAACTCAAACTTATATTTAAGTGTATTTGGCTTAAAGAAATTTAATCAACTTAAAAATTTGGGGTTAAAAATTTTTAGGTTATTGGTTCCTCAAACTTATCCGGTTTTACAGTGTGCTTTCCTTACACAGTGACAATTAAACTTTGATCAAGTTGTTGATTATGTGCCATAGCAAAATGGCCACAAGCCCAATAGATTCAGTATGTAAACGGTCTAAATGTGAGCCATCAAATAATCTGGGATGCACACAAGTCACACTATCTGTTGCTGACACTGTAGAGATGGCAGCAGACAAAGTTGTAATTTTTGATTGCTAATTGTAAAATGGATTGACTTAATCAAGAAACTACTCAAAGTTAATTCAGAAATAATGTAATAATGAAGAGTGATCCGTTTGTCAAACACGGTAACTGAATTTTACCTCAGGAAGTGAGTTTAGAAGGACTGATGGGGATAATGATTTTAATCAAAGGGTTGATTGTTTGATTATTGTTTCTGAGGATGGCCCCACATGGACAGCCTAAAGATCAGTGAGATTACTGAGGATGGTAGCGCTTAAACCGTGAAGATGGCTTTGGACTGCTATTGATAAGAACAGTTTTGCTACGATGGCTTGGGACTACAGTTGCTGTGACTCAAGTCTCAGTTTTACACTCAAGTCTCCATCAGTGAACAGTTGATTTTTTTGAATTTCAAAAAAACAAAAAAACCAGACTATATATAAAAACTGTAATGCATTTTCCTGGTTACACAATTGGACTTTTTGACCATGTAGTACACAGTTATAGAATGGAATTATTTATAATTGCACTTATAATTGTCACCCAGATGAGGATGGGTTCCCTTTTGAGTCTAGTTCCTCTTTTTTTATCTCGCCTCAGGGAGTTTTTTCTAGCCACCGTCACCTCTGGCTTGCTCATTAGGGATAAATTAATACATTTAAAATCTGTATTCCGCATTTATATATTTCTGTAAAGCTGCATTGTTAAATGTGCTATAGAAGTAAAATTGAATTTAATCGAAATTTAATTATTTTCCATTGTAAACCTATTGTATGTCATTGTCACCTTTATTATTGTTTATTTAGATAGATAGTAGTTGCTTTTAGAAAATCAGTGTGTTGGTATCGTCTGAATAGTGTCTAAATGCAGTTTTCACTTTCTGGGATAATCAGACGTTAAAATGTTATTACTTTATTTTTGATTAAGGTGCAAAAGAAAAACATTTTTTATTTCTGGAAAGCCTGTATTTCAAAAAAAGACAAAATGTGAATCATTTTCCCAGGCCATCACACATCACTAGAACAAAACAATTTCAAGCTTGAAATTAGTAGAAATGTGTAGAAATCTCTAGATTCAATAATCTTTATTTGGTTTATTGCATTTTTACAGTTGCAATCAAAATGATTCAACCCCCATTGCAAATCAGGATTATTGTCAAAACTTACAGATTTTCAGTTGTTTGCAATGAACAGATCAAACAAAAGCAATTGAAATAGTTCAACACAATAAATGCTTCAAGTGGTTTCCCCAAATTCAACTGAAAATGCAA
>JANDJT010000060.1:19490062-19502697 GCA_024331685.1 Stegophilus panzeri | reverse complement strand
TTTGGGGAAACCACTTGAAGCATTCGTTGTGTTGAACTATTTCAATTGCTTTTGTTTGATTTGTTCATTGCAAACAGGCGAAAGTCTGTAGATTTTTTTACAATAAACCTGATTTGCAACGGGGATTGAATAATTTTGATTGCAAATGTATACATATATAGTCATTGTTGAACAATTTCCTGTTCCTAGTCACCCAGCTGTACTAAAAAAATAAAAAATATCAATGGGAATATACTTCAAATATATTTTTCTCATATGATTTCATAGGGGTGACAATAATTGTTGCACACCTATATTTAACAAAGATTTTTTTTTTTTTTTTTTGAAAAACCTGTGTTGTGTTTGCAATTGTTTGATATCCACGAGAGCAGAGTATTTTTGTGAATTTTTTGAACAAAAGATTAAACAATGAAGACAATTTTTCACAGCCTTCTTTGCTCATATTTACCAAGGGTGCCACTGTTAGTGGAGGGCACTGCATACATATCGGACTTTGTTCCAGATATATAAGATATTTTCACTTGTTGAGATCTTTTTTTTTTTTTTTTTGCAGTGTATTTAAACAAGGTCTTGAGACAAACAGAAAAAAGAAAGGAGTCGTGTTAATTATTCAAGAATCATTATGATATTAAATGATTGATTTTGTAATTATTGATTTCTCATCTTGTACAGATTCTGGAGGCCGTGATGGACCTCATGCAGGTCCTTCTCGAAATATGTCGCAACCCTGACGATCAAGATAAAGGTCTGCATCTAACTGTCTCGCATGTGCTGATAAACCCCACCTTTCCATTAAATATGAGACATTTTTAAACGTCAGTGGTTTTGGCTTATTCAGAAAAGGTGTATATCTTTACCCAGAATACCTGTGTCGATACACTCTGCCATGTTTGTTGGGTGTGGTGCGAGCATCGGGGCGCTACAGCAACACAGATGAACCGCTGCTGTCCAAGCTGTTCCCACGGACCACAGCACAGCCGGTGACTGCCTCGGAGGAGCCGGAGTCAGTGAGGCGGCGCTCGTTCAACGACTTCCGCTCCATCTTACCCAGCTCGCTGCTCACTGTGTGCCAGAGCGACACTCTGCGCCACAAAACCAGCAGCGTCTCCAGCATCTCCCAGCAGGTGTGGGGCTGCAGTACCATGCCTTACCGTATTATCAGAGCTTTATTTAATAAAGTAGAGCTGTTCAGTGTAGTAGTTTGACCAAACATATGACGTGAATCGAAAAATGGTGCCAAATTTATTAAAATTTTTTAAATTAACTTTTAAAAAGAAAAAAAAAAACAATACAAGATTTTTTCATACTCCTAGTAAAGATGACATCTTTCTCACACACTTTTGCTTTCAGTTGAGAATGATTCCATGTAAGAAGCATACCTTCTGTTAGGTATAAATTTTTTATTCGTTCATTTAGGAATAAAACATGACAGGGCTTGATATTATAGGAAAATAATCAGTCACACAATGATGGGTCTTGTACTGTTTTATTCCTGTTATACCACAGCAGTTTTTGTTTGTTTGTGGTTTTTTTTTTGTTGTTTTTTTTTGTTTTTTTTAATTTGAGAATTACATTTTTAAAAATCTTTTAATAGTTGCATTTAATGTTGTGGAATGCTCTTGTTATCACTTGTGTTACAGAATAATGTAAACAGCTATTCCTTCACCAGCTTCTCTTTTTTTATGTGTCTTGAAGTTATAATGCAACAAAAGTTTACACAGTACTCACACTGGGGACTCTTTCCAGAAGTATTAAATAAACACAGAAATCTTTTCAACAATTACATGTATTAGAACAAGTGTATGACTATAACCTGTGATTTTTATTACAATGGGTGCTACTGTCACAGCTTCTATGATGGCTATTTCATTAACACCTTTTGACCAATCAGAATGCTGTGGTATAAATGATGAATAATGTCTTGAACATGTCAGGCCTCTTTATGGCAGGTTGTGTTGTATCAATGTACATCATGTAATCATGATTATATCCTCCATGTTTTATAACAGGCAAGTCCAGAACGTACAGGATTGCCTCCAGGCTCTCCTGCTGACCCTTCCGCTCCTTACTTTGAAGGTAACGTATGAACATCATAATCATCATAGATGTCAATATGAACTCAAATCCTCTTCCAGCTGATATGTCACAGAGCATGTTCTTGATAAAAGCAAGTGTGATAAAAGCAAGTGTGACTTGCTTTTATAATTAAAAGTGAATTTAAAAGTGAATAAAATCATCTGTACACACTGATGAGTTACATGATACAGATTTATTATCTTTTCATCAAGCACACTCCATTTCCCTTTGTGTTATTTGTTGTATAACAATACGCCTTCATGTAGCAGTATGTAAGGGTGACTGATACTGGAAAAGCAGCCGCTGTATTATTTATCTGTATGGTTAATTATTAATAATATTAATGTCCATCTTTTTTGAGGGTAAGTATATTAGTGATAGGAGCTGTTATAATTACAGTTGAGGCCAAATGTTTAAATATACCTAGGCTAAAGATATTCGATTTCAGTTTTTCAGAACTCCGCATGTTTGCCTTGTTACCATACATTTCTTTTGGCAAGTCAATTAGGACAACTATTAACCCCAAAGTTAATTTTATAACATTCAGTTTGAGTCAAAAGTTTACATACATCAGGTTGTCTCTGCAAACAATCTGGAAGATCTCATTTAGAAGCTTCTTATTGGCCAATTGTGATAAATAAGTTAACTGTGCAAGTTAAATGTGGCTGTAAAAGCACCTACCTTTAGAGACAGTACCATTGAAAGCATGGCCAAATTCACTTCAGCAACTCATTCAAGACCTTAGAAAAAATACTGCGGACATCCACAAGTCCAGTTGTCCGAACCCCACAACAATAACAAAGAAACTGGTGAAGGAGTTACAGATATCGGGTGCCAGCTATGTTCATCCAACATTTGGAAAGTCCTACATCACCATGGCCTGAAAGAATGTCATGCAAGGAAGAAGCCCCTATTCTAAAAATTCTATAAAAATGCCAGACTGAAGTTTGCAGGTGATCACCAGGAAGAAGACCTATCCTTTTGGAGGATTGTTCTCTGGTCAGATGAAGCAATAATTCAGTCCTTACGGGATTTCGTGATTTTGCACTCACAGAAATGAACTCGAAATGAAACAAACTCTGCAATATTCAGAGGAGATTGCAATTTTTCAGAATTACCGCAGACTTTCTGCAGATTTGGGCCAAGAAGCATCATGTGACGTCATCACAACTCGCATTCAGCCAAAGCCCATTTCGATTCATGTGCGTCGAACATGAGTACAGCAAAAAGGTCTCATTTACCAGCAAACATCACTGCAAAACAAGTTTTTTCACCAATTTCACCAATTCAAGTAGTTTTTTTTTTTAAATATTTGAAAAAAGTCACAGCAAAATCAAGCATTTTTGGCCACAGCAATCCCAAAAAAACCCAAAACCCTGTGAAATCCTGTACAGACTGAATGAACTGTTTGGCCATAATGATCAGCGCTATGTATGGTGGGAAAAGGGTCAGGCTTTTAATCTGAAGAACACTATACCATCTGGGGCGGCAGCATCGTGTTGTGTGGGTGTTTTACAGGAAGAGGGAATGGTGCACATCTGACAATAGATGGCATCATGAGGAAAGAGGATTATCAGGAAATACTGAAGCAACACCTCAAACCATCAGTCCGAAAGTTTAAACTTGGTCACAATTTGGTTTTCCAGCAGAATAATGATCCTAAGCATACCTCCAAAGTTGTACCAAAATGGCTTACAGACAACAAAATGAAAATACTGGAGTGGCCATCACAAAGCCCTGATCTGAGTCCCATTGAAAATTTGTGGATTGAGCTGAGAAGTTGCGTCTGAGCAAGGAGGCCCAAAAGCCTGACCAACTTATACCAGTTCTGTCAGGAGGAGTGGGCAAAATCTCCAGCAAAAAAATAGTGAGTAGCTTATGGAAAGCTACCCCAAGCATTTGATTCAACTTGAGCAATGAAAAGGCAATGCCACCAAATACTAACAAAGTGTATGTAAACTTTTGACCCACTGAAAAACTGATTACAGACCTCTTAAACAAAATAAAGTAGATACCCTAAGTGAGTGAGAGAGAGAGAGAGAGAGAGAGTGAGAGAGATAGAGATTAATGACAAATAGGAGGTGCTCTATTGCTGTTACGTTATTTTTATTTCCAGAAAGGTTCACAGGGCATATGGTTCAGAATAGAGATATGCATTAGGACTGGGATCCTGCAGGGCATGACAGAAAGTCATGCAAGCATGAGGTTTTTCCTTTTATGTGGGTGCAGTCAGATATTAAATATTATATAACTGCACAAGCGAGATTAAAAAACAGTCCTAGATCCTATAGCTGAGACTAGTTATGAACTCAAGTGATGTAACTGAGGTTGAACAACAGTTAGAGCCAGCATTCACACACCATACTGACAGTGCTGGCATTTCTATCTCTGTTCTTTTATTTAAATTTTTTTTTACAGTGTTTTCTAGTGTTTCTGGGAATATAGTGTTGGGTTTATATTTATTTTTTTATTTTTAATTGAAGCACTATAGAGACATAATGTCATTGCGTTACACCCATGCTGATAATATCATTCTCTCTAAAAAATATGCATTTATTGATTGTGCTTTACTTTGTCCTGTGTGTATTTGTGTTGGTTATAGCAGGATCATACCTACCTGATGGCAGTGCTGTAGACCCGGACTACTACTTTTCTACCATCAGCTCCAGTTTCTCTGTGTCTCCGCTCTTCACTGGCAGCAGCACTAGAGGCTTCGATGTCCCTTTGGACATGCTGAGGCATCTCCTTCAGATGGTCAGTGCTCCACAGCCATCCATCTCATCCTACTTCTGCTTTTTTACTCGGAAATGTCATATACATCTAGATGGATGAACAGATGGGTAGATGTGTGGATAGACAGATGTGTGACTGCATAGATGAACGAGTATACACTTACAGACATGTGAAAAAATAAGTACACCCCATAGAATAATTTTTTTTTTTTTTTTTTACATATTTGGACAAGCAAATATTTGATCCTCTTTGAAACCGTGCCTATTAGTAGAGGTGATGCACTCTATTAGATGACACATAAAATTGACATTTTGTAGTCATTTTCACAATTTAAATTAACAAAAAACAGATCAGTCACAGATCAGTGAAAAAGTGAGTACACCCCTACATTTATCACACATTCAAATACATAAAATTAGAATCTGCTGTTCAAGATTGGGTCCCAGTGATTAGAACCTGCTTAGGGAGTGCAAGTGGAACCTGTCTTTATTTATACCCCTCTCATATCTGGTATTCCATATTATACCCCTCTCATATCTGGTGTGTCGTGTCATCATGCCAAGGTCTAAAGAGTTCTGTAAGGCCTTCAGCAAAAAGGTTGTGGATACCTATGAGTCTGGCAAGGGATTTAAAAAGATCTCCAAATTATTTGAAATACATCATTCCACTGTAAGGAAAATAATCTACAAATGGCGCAGATTTCAAACGACTGCCAATTTGTCCAGGACAGGCCGTCCTGGCAAATTCAGCCCAAGAGCAAACTGTCTGAGTCAAAGAGTACTTGAAGATAATGTGAGGCAATCTGTCTGAAAGTTGAAGCTGAACCGAAGGTGGACCTTTCAACAAGATAATGATCCTAAGCACACTAGCAGATCCACCAAGGAATGGATCAAAAGGAAGAAATGCAGGGTTATGGAATGGCCTAATCAAAACCTGGGTTTGAATCCAATTGAAATGTTGCGGGGGGATTTGAAACGGGCAGTACATGTAAGAAAACCCTCAAACATCTTGCCACTAAAAGAATATTGCATGGAAGAGTGGTCAGAAATTCCAGCAAGCCTGGTGGACAGTTATGCAAAATACCTACAATAAGTCTTTTCTGCTAAAGGAAGAATATAAGAAGAATATCACATCTATTGATATTTCTGTTGAATAAATGATTCAAAGAGTTAATATTCCTTGTGGTTTTGTTTGAGTCTATCAACTTCATTAATAGGCACTGTTTCAAAGATCAAATATTTGCTTGTCCAAATATGTCAAAAAAGCCAACAATTTCCATGGGGTGTACTTATTTCTTCACATGACTGTATATAAGTATGTACTTAATTGATCCCGTGAGGAATATTGTTAGAAAATTCAGCATAGTGAAAGTGCCAATAAACACCCAACAGAACAGTAAATGTACTAAATACAGTATAATCCGAGTAAATAATGGAAATAAAAAAATTATGTGAGCAAAGTTGTACTTTGTAATGTTTCACATGATTTCTACTAATGATGCACTTGATCCTTCTTTTTTATCAGATTGAACAGTTTGTCGCTGAGACATTTTTAAAGAAGCTGGATCAGATCATGGTGGATGTTTTGGAGGTAAGTTGCCTTCTCTTATTATTCTTATTCTTATTATAATTTGTCACTGATTTATCCTGGTTCAGTAATAATGTAGTATTCTCTATGAACCATTCTTTCAATTTGCAGAGCAATCCTGGTCATCATCTCTTCTACAAAACCTTCAGTGACCCTCTGTATGTGGCGATATTTAAAATGTTAAGGGACACACTATACTATATGAAAGGTAAGGTAGATAATAAGATATTCTTTTATCCTGTAACTTGTAAGGAGTAAAATGAATGACGCATATTTGTGTATATTTGTAGTTATGTTTAATGTTGTGGAACATCTGGGAAACAAGTTAGTTCCTGTTATATCAGCTATAAACAGTCGTTCTCTCACCATCTTTTTTGCTGTTTTGAAGTTAATTAAACCAAAAAAACAAATCCGGCTTGTCAAATCCGGAATGCAGAAAGTCCAGCGTCTTGAACACTGTCCTATGGGGGATAACTTACTCACTGACACCTGGTATTTCTTCCATAAATGTCAAATTAAACACCTCCTTACAGAAAACTTCACCATATCAAAGATTATACATTTTTATTTGTTAAATAACAGTGCATTTTAATCTGTTTATTAGTAGGCTCGAATGTAAGTCCCTGTCAAACAGACACTTGTAGCTTCTTCTTTTTATTTATTTTATTTATTTATTTATTTATTTATTTATTTTTTTTTAAGTCAAGTCTTTAAAAAACAATCATGCAGTGTGTCTTCCAAATTACAAGCGTGTTAAACAGAAAAGCTTCACTTGCCATGCACCAGCCCTTTTGTGCAAACCAGAAAGAACTTACGGTCCTTTCATTTGTCCCATTTCTATATATCTGTGTAAATATGACCTAAAACATCATCAGATTTTAACACAAGTCCTAAAAGTAGACAACGAGAACCCAATTAAACAAATGAGACAAAAATATTATACTTGGTCATTTATTTATTGAGGAAAATGATCCAAAATTACATATCAGTGAGTGGCAGAAGTATGTGAACCTTTAGGATTAGCAGTTAATTTGAAGGCGAAGTTAGAATCAGGTGTTTTCAATCAATGAGATGACGATCAGGTGTGAATGAGCGTCCTGTTTTATTTAAAGAATAGGGATCTATCAAAATCTGATCTTCACAACGCGTGTTTGTGGAAGTGTATCATGGCATGAACAAAGGAGATTTCTGAGGACCTCAGAAAAAGAGTTGTTGATGCTCATCAGACTGGAAAAGGTCACAAAACCATCTCTAAAGAGTTTGGACTGCACCAATCCACAGTCAGACAGATTGTGTACAAATGGAGGAAATTCAAGACCATTGTTACCTTCTCCAGGAGTGGTCGTCAGACAAAGATCGCACCAAAGAAAGACGTCTAATGTTCCACGAGGTCACAAAGGAATCCAGGGTAACTTCCAAGCAACTAAAGTTTGTGCTCACATTGGCTAATGTTCATGAGTCCACCATCGGGAGAACACTGAACAACTATAATGTACATGGCAGGGTTGCAAGGATAAAGCCACTGCTCTCTAAAAAGAACACTGCTGCCCTTCTGCTGTTTGCTAAAGATCATGTGGACAAGCCAGAAGGCTATTGGAAAAATGTTTTGTGGATGGATGAGACCAAAATCGAACTTTTTGGTTTAAATGAGAAGTATTATGTTTGGAGAAAGGAAAACACTGCAATCCAGCATAAGAACCTTATCCCATCTATGAAACATGGTGATGGTAGTATCATGGTTTGGGTCTGTTTTACTGCATCTGGGCCAGGACGACTTGCCATCATTGATGGAACAATGAATTTTGAATTATACCAGCTAACTCTAAAGGAAAATATCAGGACATTTGTCCATGAACTGAATATCAAGAGAAAGTGGGTCATGCAGAAAGACAACGACTCTTAAGCACACACATCTTTCTGCCAAAGAATGGTTAAAGAATTATAAAGGTAATGTTTTGGAACGGCCAAGTCAAAGTCCTGAGCTTAATCCAATAGAAATGTTGTGGAAGGCCCTGAAGCAAGCAGTTCATATGAGGAAACCCACCAACATCCCAGAGTTGAAGCTGTTCTGTACTGAGGAATGGGCTGAAATTCCTCCAAGCCGATGTGCAGGACTGATCAACAGTTACCACAAACATTTAGTTACAGTTATTGCTGCCCAAGGAGGTCTCAACAGATACTGAAAGGAAAGTATAATATTTTTGTCTCATTTGTTTAACTTGGTTCTCTTTATCTACTTTTATGAAATCTGGTGACACTGTAGGTCATATTTATGCAGAAATATAGAAAATTCTAAAGGGTTCACAAACTTTCAAGCACCACTGTAGTTCTAATTGCTCCTCCAGTGTCTATTTGAAAAATCAATGATCAAAAAAGTAAACCACTTTGTTCATGTTTATTACACCCACTATTGTATTTCATATGTGTGTTCTCAGTCACTGCTAATAACATGTTATAATAGGTCAGAGAAGTAGGTTTAAACAAATTAGTCCCAATGCACACAAAACCTAATCACTTGAGCTGACTGTCACTGATAGGCTGTGTGAATCTACAATCTTGGCTGGAAAGAAGTCAGTCCCAGGCTCTACTACATACCATTCTGTGTATTTTGACTTATAACTGTTGGTGGTGCTGTTGCACGTGGTTCTGCAAACATAAAAAAATGTAGCCTTATTTTTATGTATTTTCTCCTTAGCTCTGCTAGTCCATTTACACCAGCCTGCCCTGGAACAGAGAGAGACACAAGCAAGCACGAGTTTGAGCAAGTGTTACGCTAATTATGAATCATTCAGCCAAACTGTGTGCATATTCTAAATCTGCCTAAAAACTGATGGTGGTTGTAAAAATCCCTTGCTATCTTAGAATGTTAGGTAAATTGTTCATGTCCAATATTGTTGTAGACAATTAGACCTTGTGTTTTATGTTCAGACCTGCAAACGTCCTTCGTGAAGGAAGTGCACGACTTTGTGCTGGAGCAGTTCAGCAGCAGCCAGTCAGAGCTGCAGCGCATCCTGCATGACGTGGAGTCCCTGCACAGCGAGCTGAGCCCGCTGAAGTTACGTTGTCAGGCGAATGCTGCTTGTGTGGACCTCATGGTGTGGGCCGTCACAGAGGAACAGGGTAAGAGCACCATCATTTAGAAGATTTCTGCACTTTTGAAGTGTGTGTAAACACTACAGATAGGGTACTGCTTGCCAGTAGTAGTGCGGCCTGCAGAAAACACTTTTTAGTAGAAAATTTTGTAGATGTCGGAATGCAGAAAGCCTTCTGTGCTAAAGACTGTCCCGTGGCGGAAAACGTAATGACTGACACCTGGCACTGCTTCCATAAAGTTTAAATGAAACATCTTACAGAAACTTCACCATATCAACGATTATACAGTATGCAAAATACGTGAGTACACCCCTGTGTAATATCACTTTAATGTCAAACGATTTAAAATTGTATCACTGCATTATTTCTAAGTTGACAAGTAGAGTATTTTCTCTTATGAACTATCAATGAAAATAAATGCTTTTTAGAAAGACTATATTTACATTTACATTTATTCATGTAGCAGACGCTCTTATCCAAAGCGACTTACAAATTAGCAAATACAAGCAAAGTGATATATCAAGCGAAGAACAACCCAAGTAGTGCTACTATACAAGATCATTAATTGAGTTCTTGAAAAGCAAAGTGCGCAGACTAGGTTTTTTTTTTTTTTTTTTAAAGGATAATGTGGGGTTGGAGTTTTAGGGGTTAGTTAGGTGTTCACGGAAGAGGTGGGTCTTCAGCTGTTTTTTGAAGATAGAGACAGATTCTGCGGTCCGGATTGAGGTTGGAGGTTCCACCACTGAGGGACAGATAGTGTGAAGGTTCTGAAAACCTTGAGCCACGCTGAGTAGGTACTACTAAGCGTCGGTCGTTAATCGATCACAGGTTGCGTGAGGGATCGTAAACCTTCAGGAGAGTGTTGAGGTAGGAGTGTACCTGAGCATCAAGGCCTTGAATTTGATACGGGTGGATTCAGGAAGCCAGTGGAGGGAGATGAAGAGGGGTGTGACATGGGTCCTTTTGGGCTGGTTGAAGACGAGGTGTGCTGCTGCATTCTGAATCATTTGAAGGGGTTTGATGGAGCTGACTGGGAAGCCTGAGAGTAGTGCGTTGCAGTAGTCCAGTTTTGATATGACAAGAGCCTGGACTAGTAGTTGTGTAGCCTGTTTGGTGAGGATAGGTTTCTGAAAATACAGGCCTCAAAGTAGAAACTCAATGTGACAAAAGTGAATACACCCGTGATCTCTGACACACAAGTTTGCAAACCTGTGATTATTGAAACGAAATTGAGCACATTTGAGATTTCCATTTAGCCTAATTGCATGAACATGGTTATAAAATGACCTGCGAACACAAGAACGTACTCAGTTTTGGATCTATGGGTTGTGTCTATCTGCATGTCTGCATCATGGCTCCACTTGGAAAAGGATTGTCAGAGGAATTGAAAAATCTGATCTGTGAGACTTCAGAAAGATGGGAAAAGGATATAGGAAGATCAGTGACCATCTAAAAATAAGTAGAAACACAGTTACAGCAGAAATCAGGAGGTATAGAACTAGCCATAGTACCACTAATCAGTGCCACAGTGGCCGTCCTCCTAAAATGATACCACAGACAGGGCGCTACTTGTACAATCTTGCTCTGAAAAACAGACGGACAAGTGCTTCAGATTTGGTACAAGGGTTATCAGTGGAAATCTGAGTTTCTGTGACAGTTCAGACATTGTGAAGGACATTGCATAATGTCAAACTATATGGACGGCGTCCAATTGCTTGCTCTTCAGCACAAAACTGCAAGATTTAACTTTGCTAAAGAACATGAAAAGGAGCCTCATGGATATTGGGAGCACATTCTTTTGTCAGATGAGCTCAGATGGGGTCCAGCATGTTTAGTGTGGACCTGTCCAGGACTACCACAGTCAATGCATAGTCCTGACAGTGAAGCACGGAGGTGAGAGTGTGATGATATGGGGCTGCATGAGTGCAAAAGGTGTTGGGGAGATGACATTCATAGATGACATCTTGAATGCCTGTGGATATATCAAAATACTGGCTGACAATACGGACTCCTGGTCTCCAGAAGCGTGGCAGAAGAGGAATATTCCAGCATAATAATGATCCAAAGCACACTTACAAAATCATGCAAGAGGTTCCATTGAAGAAAAAAGTGACCTGGTCAAGTATGTCACCTGATTTGAATCCAATAGAACACCGTTGAGGTATTTTAAAGAGAAAGGCGGAGCAACACAGTCCCTCCAGCAAAAAGCAGCTGGTCTCTGAAGAATGGCAGAACATCTCTCCAGAAATTTGTGCAACACTGGTATCTTGGTATCCTCCATGCCGAGGAGGATTGAGTCCATCATCAAATATAAAGGTGGACATATGAAGTATTGGAAAAAAGTAGAAGATTTGAATCTCAGTAATGAAAAGTGTACTGACTTTTGTTGCTTTGAGTTTCTACTGTGGGGCCTGTATATTTAATATTGTTAGTTTTTATTTTTCATAAGAGAAAATACCCTACTGTTCAACATGGAAGTAATGCAATTACTGTAAGGTGATACAATTTTGAATGATTTTGCACAGGGATGTATTCACTTCTGTTTTACACATTTTCAGATTTGTTTATTATTAGGCACAAAAGTCCCTGTCAAACAGTGTAACACTGTAACATGTATTTTACTCATTGTTTGCACTAAATGACCAAAAACACACAGAACGTCATTACAGAAAGAACAAAATGGCATTTTGACATTGGGGATTTTAATGTCTTGAACTGACTTGTGTTTCTCAGTTATAACTAAAGTAAAGGTACATAATTTAAAAATCTTACCCTTGAAGAGAAAAGGGAGAAATTGGATTTACGATTTTATTCCATTTGCAGTTCAGGAGCATCAGACAATTAATATCTGAATACAAACTGATGAGGCTTATGTTTATTTGCTATAGTGTGTAGATATCAAACAACTTGATTGTGAGAGTGTGACATTCACTGTGTTAGGAAATCACATTTAGCTAGGCAGCTTGACTGTTTTAACCACTGTGCTTGTTAAACTGCTTCCTCACCCAACATAATCTTTGCAGGAAAACAGCCTAGACAAAATTAAAAATAAAACCATTTCATATGATTTTCGAGAAATAAATAAAAACTCTCTCTCTCTCTCTCTCTCTATAATAAATAAAAACTCTCTCTCTCTCTCTCCATAT
>JANDJT010000060.1:19464496-19480112 GCA_024331685.1 Stegophilus panzeri | reverse complement strand
GTGTGAGAGTGTGTGAGAGTGTGTGTGAGAGTGTGTGAGAGTGTGTGAGAGTGTGTGAGAGTGTGTGAGAGTGTGTGTGTGTGAGTGTGTGTGTGAGTGTGTGTGTGAGAGTGTGTGTGAGAGTGAGCGTGTGTGTGAGAGAGAGAAGGAGGGCTCAGCAGACAGGCGGACTTTGACTGAGCATCGCTTTAGCTCAGTGGTTAAGACATTGGACTGAATGGAAGATCATGAGTTCAAATCCAGCGCTGCCACTGCTGGGTCCTTGAGCAAGGCCCTGAACCCCTGACCTAATGGAAAATAACAAACACAATCCTAACAGTTCAAGTCGTTCAAGTTCAATATTCCAACGTTAACTAAAAATAACAAAGCTACAATGAAGGCAAACAGCTCCTCATCACCAGAGTTATTATTATTAATCTTTATTTAGTTTTGATTACTTAATCATAAAAAAATCTACTCTAGAAAGACAGCTAGGCTTTTGTGTATACTATCTAGGCATGGTAATAATGTTCTTACGGTTACAGTGTGTCATATGAGCTGCATATGAGCGCAAATATGCAATGGCCAATTCTTTGTCTGGGGGGGTGACTGTTAAAGCTGCATCCTATGGGGCATGCACATGCTCAGCAGTGACTTTCAGACAAACCTGAGATTTCTCAAACAGCTTGTCTGCTGAGATTTTTAGGAACTATTTTTGATTTGTTCTTTTAAAGAAAAAAGTTTTCAGGTACAATGTTCCATCACTTTTTTTTTTTTTTCCCTCATAAACTGTTCAGTGAATCGGTGGCACAGTGTCTATGGCGATTCTTATACTGATGCATTTATACTACTACTGATTGTGTTTTTTGTTTCTAGCTTCCCTCACCTGTTATGGAGTGGCCGTGTGTTGAAAACAATGCTGGACATTTTGCAGACCCTCTCCCTTTCGCTCAGCGCTGTAAGTTTACACACCAACTGTAGGCAGAGTATTCATGCTATCACATGTCAGCTTCACGCTCCCTTTTTCCTTTTTTTTTTTTTTTTTTTTTTTTTTTTTTGCAGGACATCCACAAAGATCAGCCGTATTATGACATCCCAGATACTCCGTATCGCGTCACCGTTCCTGATACTTACGAAGCCAGAGAGGTAGGAATCCGAGGCAGCAGACTCGTTTAATGCTTGCTTGAGGGTCCCCCCCCACCCCGAATTTAAGTGTTTTCCTTCTTTAAGAACACTGCATGTGTCCCTGATTAAAATAGTAATACTTAATGATTTAGCTCATTAATGATTTCAGTATTATTTCTTGATATTATTCATTCAGTTTAGTTCAGTCAGTTTGGTTTATTGATTTTATAAAGCACATTTAAAACAACAGATGTTGAAATCAAAGTGCTGTACAAGAAATATAAAACAGAATTAAAACACATTAAAAGAGTAAACAAAAAAAATGTTACACCCTCAATTAAAACATAAAGAACACATAAGTCTTCAAAGAGGATTTAAACACAGAAACGGACGGGGAAGATCTAATGTGGAGAGGAAGACTATTCCAAAGCCTAGGAGCTGCCACAGAGAAAGCCCGGTCACCTTTAGCCTTAAAACGTGAACGAGGAACTGAGAGCAGTAATTGACTGGATGATCGAAGGTGTCTTGAAGCAGTGTACAGGTTGAGAAGATCACAAATATACTGCGGAGCAAGTCCATGCAAAGCTTTAAAAGCAACATTTTAAAATCAACACTTAACTTGACCGGTAACCAGTGAAGAGAAGCGAGAGCAGGGGTAATGTGCTCACGTTTTTTTTAGTGCCAGTTAATAATCTGGCTGCCGCATTGCGTATCAATTGCAAATGATCAACAGTTCTAGGCAAACCGAGATAGAGCGAATTACAGTAGTCCAACCTAGTTGTTATAAACACGTGAATAACGGTTTCAAGGTCCTTCTTGGAGAGCATCATCTTGATTTTAGCAATAGACCGTAACTGATAGAAACTGCTTTTTACCACAGCACTAATCTGCTTATCAAATCACAGTGTGGAGTCACAAATGACACCAGTGTAGTCTATAAATAAACAAAACAATGACTAACATCATGTAAGCTGTACTATGATATGTTAAAGTAATTGAAGAAGTGTAACATTGCATTTAATGTCATTAATTGTATTTAGTTTTTGGAGTTACCATAATATTTCTGTCCTGGTACAGAGTATTGTGAAAGACTTTGCTGCACGCTGTGGTGAGATTCTGAAGGAAGCCATGAAGTGGGCACCATCCGTCACTAAATCTCATCTACAGGTGCGTTTCATGATGAAAAACCACAAAATTCATAAAGTCCCTTTGTTCCCTTGTATGTGATTTGATGATTAGTGTTTGTAGAACTGTGTGTTGTGCACTGCTCGATTCAATTCAGTTTGTCTGTATAGTGCTTTTAACAAAGGATGTGAACTTTATAGAAGTGTTGATGGAGAATTAGATCCCTGATGAGCGAGACGGGTGAGAATGGCAAGATAAAAAAAAAAGACAACTCGGACAACATGAGGAAGTAACCCTGAGAGGAACCAGTCCTCTTCTGATTGTTGCCATACAGTGAGAGTAGATCATTGCAGTGTACAGGTGTAGGAGAGTAAAGACAAGCAGAACGAAGTGTGTTGAAAGGAGGTTCAGTATGACCAGACAGTGAACAAGACTCCTGCACTGACCACAGCAAAGTTTATTTTTCGTTTGTTCAGGTTTTTTCCCCTGCGATTTTTCCCCCTTATTTATTATCTAACTGCTGCTGAGGCTGCATCACGGGGCGTCATGAGCTCACAGAAAAGCTCACAGAGTATTTATGTAATTGATAGAGGAGAGAGAGTATCCCATCACTCCCACTCTGAGAGCACGGCCTTTTTTATGGCCAGTTTTGTCTCTCGGACTCCCAGCCGAACCTAGATTCAGACTCGTGCTGATCTTCAAACAACAGGGCGAACGCTTTTCCGTTGTGCCACTTGGGAGTTGTAGGACAATCTTTATGATGGTCTTTTTGAGTATCCAGGTGAGATTACTCAATGAAGCAAGGGTGACACTTGGGCAAACTGTTCTGGGGAAGTGCAAATCTTTAGGGTATCTACATGGGGGCATCCAGAGCAGTAGAACGTGAGTCACAAACAGAAGGTGATTAACAGTTGGTCTTAATGTTTGTATCTTTACTGTAGGAGTACCTGAACAAGCACCAGAACTGGGTTTCAGGTCTGACTCAGCACACAGGCCTTGCTATGGCTACAGAGAGCATCCTACACTTTGCAGGCTACAACCGGCAGAGCACAGCGTTGGGGGTGAGTCCTCGGCACTGGTACAGCAAGGCAAACGCACACAGACACACACATGAGATTCTGGTTGTGCTTAGCTTTGCCGCGTTAATGCAAATGGATGTACGGTTAATAAAGTAAATGCAGTCACACATAAAAGGTAAAATAAAAATACATTTATTATTATTATTATTAGTAATAGTAGTAGTAGTATCTATCTATCTATGTTTTTATTTTTTCATCTATCTTTTTGTCTATGTGTTTAATTATTATTATTATTAGTAGTAGTAGTAGTGGTAGTATTTATCTATCTATCTAGGTATGTTTTTTATATTATTATTAGTAGTAGTATCTATCTATCTATCTATCTATGTTGTTTATTATTATTATTATTATTGTTATTATTAGTAGTAGTAATAGTATTTTTTCATCTATCTATTTAACTATTTGTGTTGTTGTTGTTATTATTTTTATTATTATTATTATTATTATTATATAATTTGATTATTTTAACAGCTTTTTCTCAAAATAAGCTGCATTTATTATATTTATAGTACATTTAAAATGCTAAATATGCAGTTACAGGAGCGTAATCAGTGAAGGGATGATGTGATGTGGCCTGATGCAAAACTGAGTTGATTATTTTCCAATAGCAGCACATCCTTTAGTGTTATTATACTTACGCAGTTTGGGAATTATAATTTTTTTAAAAATTATTTATCTAATAACATTACAACAAGAGCATGTATTAATATAAACCTGTTATTTGAATTACAGCCACCATTATTGTACGAGCTGCTGTTAATTAATCAACCTTCTGACTGATCAGATTTGAGACTTGAGCAGTGCTGTTGTACAACTATATATCCGTAATAGAGCTAAGCATTTCAGTATAGGGAAAACCGAACATGATGATCATAATTACATATAATTATGTTTAACTGTTCAGCTCAAGCTGAATAGTAGTCACATGAATGAATGTGCTCTGCCTCCAGACCAATCAGCTCACAGAGAGACCAGCATGTGTTAAGAAAGATTACTCCAACTTCATGGCCTCGCTGAACCTGAGGAATCGCTATGCAGGAGAGGTGCGTGTATTATCTCAGTCATTACCTGATATTCACACTGTTCTCGTTCATGTGACCGGGCTCATAGCACAGTAGTAGCAATGTGGGTGTGTGGGTGTGTGTGTATCCCATGTAGGTTGCAGGGATGCTCCACTTTTTAGAGGCGACACGCAGCACCTCAGACCTGAATAAGATGATGCTCCGACAGCTGAATGAATCTCTGGAAAGGCAGCAGCCAGAAGAATTTACTGAGGCTATGTTCAAAATGGCAGCGCTCCTTATCACCTCCAAAGGCATAACACCTTGCTCATGGCATCTCTTGCTCCAAACAATCTTTCATGTATTGTGATTATATGGGAATGTTTCATATACCCAGTATGTAAGGAGTAATTGTTTGACTGGTTGTCAGTTTGGAATTGTTTGGAAATGTTGTAGAGTAAACAGAACTGTTACAGAATGAATGTTCTTGTACTGTAGACTGTGACCCGCAGCTCCTGCACCACCTGTGCTGGTCCCCACTGAAGATGTTTACTGAGAACGGCATGGAGACAGCTATAGCCTGCTGGGAATGGCTTCTAGCAGCTAGGACTGGCGTGGAGGTCCCGGTAATGCAGAGTTTCCTACCATCTGTCATTTTTAATTAAAAAAAAAAAATTTACCTAAAATGTTAGTAGAAACATTAATCTTTTGAAAAAACGATATAATATTCCAATCACAATCTGCATTCTTTTCTTGTAGTTTATGCGTGAGATGGCAGGTGCCTGGCAGATGACGGTGGAGCAGAAGATGGGGCTGTTCTCTGTGGCAGAAGTGGAAGCTGACCCACTGGCAGCGTCTGAGGAGAGCCAGCCCAAGCCCTGTGCCCCCAACGTCATCCCCCATTACGTCTGGATCGAGGTTGGTGAACTATTTATGAACTATTGAGATAATCATGCTTACACCACAGCGCTTCTGAATTCTCAAAACTGATTAGTCAAAAAGGTGTTGATTAATTTCCTATAACAGCATGGCTATGACGTAATGTCTGCTGCAAGGCAACAGTTGATGTTTTTTTCAAGCTATTCTAATACATTATTGTTTCTGTAGTAACAGAAACAACTTATTTACAGTGACTTGGCAAATGAGCACATCATTTAAGACTAACTGATATTGTTTTATTGTGTAACTATGAAATATCAACATATCAATGTTACATATTACATTTACTGTAATAATGTTTATGGTCTAAATTATTTTTGGTCCTCCAGTTCCTTGTCCAGCGCTTTGAAATCGCAAAGTACTGCAGTGCGGACCAGGTGGAGATTTTTGGCAGCTTGCTGCAGAGGTCGCTGTCTCTCATGGTGGGAGGCCCGAAAAGCAGCCTGAACCGGCACGTGGCAGCTATCGGACCTCGCTTCAGGTTTAGAGACTGCTTTCTGACTCTTTTTCCTCCGATACGGTCACATTCGCTGTTTTATATTCTACAAAGATGGTGATTGTAACATGAATCAGTGTTGCTTGGAAGTCAACTGGTCGATTTTTGCATGCAGGTTGCTGACGCTTGGTCTTTCACTGCTTCATTCTGATGTGGTTAGCAACGCCACCATCCGCAATGTGCTTAGAGAGAAGATCTACTCCACTGCCTTTGATTACTTCAGGTACTTTGACCCCCCCCCGAAATATAGGATTTAATCACTAATCATAAAAACTAGTACTGTTTTAAACCATGGATTTTATCATCATAATCTAGTTCCTAAACTATTACATCCATGGACACTTTCATGAGAAGCAGTTTATAATCACTGATGCTTCTCCATTTTCAGCGTGGCATCCAAATTCCCCACTCAGGGGGACAAGCGTCTGCGGGAGGACATCAGTGTCATGATCAAGTTCTATGCCAGCATCCTCTCAGACAAGAAGTACCTTGCCGCTAGTCAGCTCGTGCCACCGGGTGAGCCTGGCGTCAATCCCCCTCAAAGCTCCCTATCCGCCGGGATTTTCGGATCGCTTATCGTTTCCAGCACTTCTCCGATATCGATCTTAAGTAAGCCTGCCTTGCTCCGCCTGTGCTGACACGCACTGCCTTGGGAGCATGCCACCGCAGTTCCAATTTGCCAGTGCGCAAATTTGAAGCCTGCACTTAAAAATGCACGACTTTGTCACCGCGGCCGCCGATTTATCAATTTGTTGCGAATTGAGAAATGGCTCCGCCCCCATCTCCCCCACCAATGCCACCTTGGCTAACCATTGTAGAAAGCATTCTCTCATCCACACATTAGCACGCTCATGTAGAATGCATGGTCACTTTCAGTATTAGAGAACTAATTTAGACTCCATCCGCCCCTGAAAGTCCCCTCCATCCGTGTGTTGTACCACTGACACAAGAACGCAGCATAACAAAGCAAGAAATGGCTTGTTTGAAATCTGTAGTCATTTGTAGTGCAGGTATTGCTAATTATCCATGCAAATAGTAAAAGGTAGACTGAATGTGCTGGAATTATAACAGGGGATCGCCTGTAAGATGTTAAGATGGAAAAAGCCAACTGAAGTGATAAGATAATGAAATGGGAATAAGCTCTGAACGTAGATGTATGCCTATTGAAGGACATTTTGCTTGACTCTGGCAGACAATCAAGACCCATCGCTGAACAGCCTGTCAGTGATGACTGCTGCCGACCCCAGGAACACCATGGACATGTCAGTGGGCACACGCCAACAGAGTGCCCAGGGCTGGATCAACACCTACCCACTGTCCAGCGGAATGTCCACTACTTCCAAGAAATCGGGTATGACTGCTCTGTGCTGTTCTGATGTAATTGTATAATTGTGTTAACCTCACGCTCCCCGTAATGCGATGGGCTAGAAGTGTGGCTAGAAGTGTGCATCAGGACTGGAATGACGCCCAGTAAAAAAGAAAACCTGCTGCAGCAGGCAGTTTTTGATTTTTATGTGGGCATATGAAGCTCGCAGGAGAACGAACGGCCACGCTGGTTAACATGGGAGTGTATTAGGTGCGGCGCTGCACGACGCATTTACTCCATTCATTCATTCATTCTTCAGTAACTGTGGTTTAAATGACTAATTTGTATGATATTTTTTGAAAGAGAACCATCTACGTTTCTAAGAAAATATCATGTGCAGGTGAAACAAAAAGAAAAACTTCAGGCAAAAGGCAGGATTGGTCCGAATTGATGGGAGCAGGATTAAAAAACAAAGCAAAAACGATTATATCTGTCTTTGGATACTTTTCCTGTTTAATACCATGATAACTACAGTGATTAGATTTTGTGCTCATGATTATACTTTCTAGCTGTAACAACCCAAGACTGTAGCTTTAATGCGCTATTTTTCCGCCATTGTTCAAGGCCACTGTTTTCCAATAATTTTCCCTTTCCTTCTTTATTCACCACAGGAATATCAAAGAAGAGTAATAGAGGCACTCAGCTGCACAAGTACTACATGAAGCGCAGAACACTACTACTGGCTTTACTGGTAAGCCTCTGTTTTGCTTTAATCCAGTCTTAATTTTCACTTTTCTCATTTGCAGTTCAGAGAAAGCTGATTGAGAAAGTTAACTGTGGGGCTTTAGCCATGCTATCACACTTACTTTCTTAAGCTAGTGGAGCTCTCAGCCTCTTATTCTCTCCATCTTTTCCCATCCAGGCAAGTGAGATTGAGCGTCTGACTACGTGGTACAACCCACTGTCTGCCCAGGAGCTGGCCATCTTTACAGAACAGTCTGTAGAAACCAGCATTGCTAATTGGAGGTCCAAGTATATCACTCTGAGTGAGAAACAATGGAAGGACAACGTCAACCTGGCCTGGAGTATCTCTCCCTACCTTGCCTTGCATCTCCCATCCAGGTACCCATGCAGTTTGTATTGTGTGTTAAAAATGAATTTATGATACCTGTACAACACAAGATTATTACATTCGAACCCTTTAAACTTTTTAAACCTTAGTCTACTCTCATAACTACATTCTATTAATCCATTAGTTTCTGTGTAGCAACTGAGTAATAAACAATAGTTGCAGAATAATCTGCAACAGAGTGGCATAACAGAAACACGTTCTCCCTATCGTCAGGAGACTGCGAGTTTGAATCCTGCCGATGCCACATCTTTTCATCCATGTTCTCTGGGTGGGAGGAACGGCATTCTATCTCTCCCCTGTCAGTCACAGTGACGCTAGCCAGTCAAAGGTGTCTGTCAACCCGTGTATGCAGATGATGGTGGCTCGCACTTTCCTCCGAGTGTATTATGCTGCCCTGTGACGTAGCATGAGCAGCAGTTTGGAAAGATGCAGAGGTTGGGTTCACATGCCTCAGAGGAAGCGCATGTTGGCCTGCACCCTTCCCTGGTTGGTAGCGGTCATGTGATGGGGATAGAGTTAGCTAGTGGGTGGGGGTTGTCAAATTGGGGAGACAATGCGAGGAAAATAAAAACAAAACAAACAAAACAAAAAAATGAATAAATAAGACAGAAGTAGTAAGACAATATTAAGACTTTGTGTATAAAGAGTATTGTTCATTGTGGCACAACAGAAGTGTTCGCTCCATCACTGGGAGATTATGAGTTTGCACCCTGACGATGCCACAGCCCAAGAGAGAGCATTATTCCCACCGTGCTCTCTAGGTGGGAGAGATTACAATACTCTCTCACCTGTCGATCAAAACGACTCTAATCAATGTGTATAAGCTCCCAGCTGCCATGTGAATCAGAAAAGATGCAATGACTCACATAGCTCAAGGAAGCATATGTTAGCATTCACACTTTCTAGGTATCTGTCATTCTGTAGTCAGTCACTAGACAGTGGGGGGAATTGGTAATGACCTTATTGGAATTTAAAATGGGCTAAAAATCCAGAAAATAAGCTGTGAGTGAGTGAAAATAAGTGATTAAAAGAGGACATTTACTGACATACAAACACTCCATGATGATTTATTTGCTCAGTTAAATTATCTACACAATTTTTTTGTTCTATAAATACTCTATAAATAATTTCTCTGATTTTCACCTTGAATGTTTTTTCTTTTTAATGTTGTTTGTTGTAAATATTTCGTTGTTGTAGGGGTGTTTTTAGGTCATCATTGTACCAGTATAGCAGAACATTAAGAGCGTTTTGATCATTTTAGATACAGTTGCTTGCCATGAAGGGGTTGAATAATTTTGAAACTGGAGAAATCATTATAAGTTGCATTTTCAGTTGAATTTGGGGAAACCACTTGAAGCATTCGTTGTGTTGAACTAGTTCAATTGCTTTTGTTAGTTTTGATCATCGCAAACAGCTGAATGTCTGTAAATTTTGACAATAAACCTGATTTGCAATGGGGGTTGAATAATTTTGATTGCATCTGTAGATCTTATCAAGAATAAAACCGCTTAAACATTTTTTGGAGTGGTTTTGCATTAATATTGTCATCCAGGTTTGTAACACTATTATGTAGTTGACCTTTTTACGGCCTGTTTTTCAGGTTCAAAAACACAGAGGCCATTGTTGCTGAAGTGACCCGGCTGGTTCGGCTGGACCCTGGCGCTGTCAGCGACGTCCCAGAGGCAGTCAAGGTGAGATGCTTTCATGGGGGTGGGGTGGGGTGGGTGGGCGTTCCCTTTCATTCAGAACAGACGGGCATAAATATAAAAGAAAAGTTGGGTGGGGGGACGACACCTGAGCAATGTGTGATTAGATATAAACCAATTGCACTCATTGTTTAAGCCATTTAGTATTTAACATGTATGATTGTGATTGTTGATTTATACACTGCTTACTCTTCTTTTTTTATTATATTACTCTCAATCGACAGTTCTTGGTGACATGGCACACCATTGATGCTGACTCGCCCGAACTGAGCCACATCCTGTGTTGGGCCCCTGCTGACCCCCCAACTGGCCTGTCGTATTTCTCCAGCATGTACCCTCCTCACCCCCTTACCGCCCAGTACGGAGTCAAAGTGCTGCGCTCTTTCCCTCCAGTACGTACCAGTGGCCATGTCCAGAATGCTTTATTTCTAATTGGAGTTAGAAATGAATGGGATATTTATGTTAGGTTTTATTTTTTGTAATGGCACAATTTAATTAATTAATTTAAGTGCAGTAAGAGAAGTGGTGAGCAGAAACATGCCTTCCAATAATAAGATGTGATTGCAAGATATCTCAAATCAACCTGCAGTTCCCTGTGTAGCGAATTGATGTATATAGATCGAAAGTGACTCGAATTTCTTTAAAAGGGAATATATCTGCTGGAACAATGAAACACTTTCTGGAAAATGTGATCTCATGCGTTAACATAAACGACACACATGACTTCAGTAGCATAACACTAGCTTAACAACAGTATATTGCACATTCTAATTATAAATCATCAAAATAAAAATGTAATATGTACTTAAGTGTTATGTATTTATTAAGAATCAAAGCTAGAGTGGCTGGAGATTCACGCATCTTCTTTAAACAAATTTAACTTGCCCTTTGGCTTGATGCGCAATATAGTCTTCATTCTTGCGGAAAAAGGGAAATCACCGAAGGGGAAAGGACACGGGACATAAAGGAGGTGGATTTGCTTCTGGTAGCGGACTTTATCTGCATGAACTTTGACTTGTGAATTCATGAGCCTCTGGCTTACATCAAAACAGTATGTCGAAAGCTCGGTGTGATGGTGGCCTAACCCCCGTCACAGCTAACACAGTGTTGATATGTTCAGCTCGATAGTCTGACTAACTGATCACGTGAATATTTTTTTGCGTGCTATCAAAAGAAATCTGGTGGAGAAATTAAAATCGGTTAAGTGTACAAAAGAGATGAGATGTACTTTTTGTGTTTTTATACACTCAGCTGGTTGCTCATAAATCGTGCCGTTCAAAAAACACTATATGGCCAAATGTATGTGGACACCTGATCATCAAACCCATATGTGTCCATTATAAAACCATGGACGTTAATGCAGGTTTAGTCCCCTTTGCTGCTGGGAAGGCTTTCCACTAGATTTTAGAGCATAGCTGTGGGGATTTGTGCCACAAGAGCATTACTGAGGTGGGACACAGATGTTAGGTCAGGAGGCCTGGTGCACAGTTGGCGTTCCAGTTCATCCCGAAGCTGGTCAGTGAGGTTGAGGTCAGGGTTCTGTGCAGGCCACTCGAGTTCTTCCACACCAACCTTAACAAACCATGTCTTTATGGACCTCACTTTGTGCACAAGGGCATTGTCATGCTTAAATAGGTTTGGACCCTTTAGTTCCAGTGACGGGAAATCTTAGTGTTACAGCATACAAAGACATTCTAGACAATTGTGTGCTTTCAAATTTGTGGCAACAGTTTGGTGAACGCCCATGTATGGAATGATGGTCAGGTGGCCACATACTCCTGGCTATATAGTGTATCCCTTCAGCCACTATGTTTGATCATATATGCTGTTAGCATGAAAGCGTCCCGTAATGTCAGTTAACATCATAGGTTTTCTTTTTCTTTTTTTCCCCTCTTTGTTAGGATGCGATTCTGTTCTACATTCCACAAATTGTGCAAGCACTCCGGTATGACAAGGTAGGAAGCTTTGGCTCATTGCACAGTTTTCCCAATGATACACAGGACAGTGTTTTCTCATGTCTCATGATGCGTGTTTTTCGCTCCTCTGTGACAGATGGGGTATGTGCGCGAATACATATTGTGGGCTGCACAGAAATCCCAGCTGCTTGCACATCAGTTCATTTGGAACATGAAGACCAACATCTACCTGGATGAGGAAGGTCACCAGAAAGACCGTGAGTAACTGGAGAGTGATCAAAACCAGAGGAAATGATAATTATTCCCAAGTAGTCTCAATAATGATTACATTGGTCAATTTCTGTACGTAACATTATAGTTATAGCCTATTTAATATATCAGTAGCTATTTATTAATAACATAGGCAGCCACATTTACCATTTCTGAGGTGTAGTAGCTCATGGAGCAGATATGTTTTTAAGCAGAATCTCGACTGACCTCTGTTGGTTTTCATTCACTGTTATTAACAATGTTCAGACAAATCTTTGAGGTGAAATACTTCGCATAGGATATTCTGATTTACAAGCTTGTAGTTGGTCTGTTAGTTGTATTAAAGACAATGTAGGTGTTAACAATCTTTTTTTATTTTTTTTCCCCCGGTACACAGCGGACATTGGAGAGCTGCTGGAACAGATGATGGAGGAGATCACAAGCTCTCTGTCTGGCCCGGCTAAAGACTTCTACCAGCGCGAGTTTGACTTCTTCAACAAGATCACCAATGTCTCTGCCATTATTAAGTATGTTCTCAAACACCAGTTAGTAATAAGAGAACTTGTCTGTTGTTCCGGGATTCACAATGTGCTGTTTTCTTCTTGTCAGGCCGGTTCCTAAAGGCGATGAGAGGAAAAGAGCTTGCCTCAAAGCCTTGTCTGATATCAAAGTTCAGCCAGGTGAGTGTTAATTTCCAGAACATATTCATTTTGTGCTTTTGTCCAAGTACCCTTTTTTTTTTTTTTTGGGTTTATGACCTACTTTTTGTTCTGTTCACTCTTCCAGGCTGCTACTTACCAAGCAATCCTGAAGCCATTGTTCTGGATATTGACTACGAGTCAGGAACTCCCATGCAGAGGTGAGGTCTCTGAAACCGCTAAAGCAAATGAGATACATCATTACTGTAATAGCACAGCTAATTGTAGTGCTCAATATTTGTATGGTGGACTGGGAAAACCAGTCAGATATCTATGGTTATGGCTGAATTCTCGCAAAAAAATAAAAATACTGAGATATTACTCAACATTTTGACACTACTAGAATTCACAGCAGACCCATAGATTAGCTGTTGCCTGTGTTCCGTACGCACTTCTGGGCAGCATACGTGGATTTGCATCTCGCAGGGCTGAAACATCGGTTAAAATGGTCACCTGTCTGCTGTGTTTGATACAAGTCAGACTTGCATCTGAAAGCTTTTCAGAAACAAGTCAGGTTTTGGTTTTTATTGTGATTCAGTGATTGATGCCGAAATCTCAAAATGTGCCTACAAAAATGCTAAAAAAACAAACAAACCCAAATGTTTGGAGATGGAGTGCAAAGACGAGAGAGTCTCATAATTGTGCTACAGTGTACAGTTGAATAGTTTTTGTTAGCACTTCTTTTAACTAGGAATGTCTTATTCTACTTTCAGAGTCAGTTTGTATATAGAATAGATGATAATGTGTTTAAAAAAAAAAAGTACAGCCTTATATCATAGCACTTTACGGGCTCAAAAAAAAAAAAAAGTGGCCCATGCAGAATTTGACCCCTTATTTGACATAAGAATTTGACATATTTTGACCCCTTAACTTGTAGTAACCATAAATATATGTCAGGAGGTAATGAGCCAGTTTAACAAATCCAGCTGTAAAAGTGGTCAGTCTGCCTGAAGATTTCTAAACATTTGCTAGCTAAGCGTGATTTCCTCAGATAGAGAATGTCAGGCTTTGATCAGGTTGTTCATAGCTACATGCGTCTCGTAGTGAAATGGACATAACCTGAATCGTTTCTGCTTTGATCAGACATCAGATGCCGAAATGTGATTGGGAATGGAATCTGGTTAATGGCTGTAACCAGATTTGAATAAGATGTAGCGTGTGGTTAAGATGCAAAATAGAAATATAATTTCAGTTCAGGAAGGTTTGTAGTTTTCAGAACTATAAATAGTAAAAAATGCCAAATAGGGTTTTCTCAGACTGTCGCACGCTTCATGTGTCAGGACATTTCTGTTAAATTCATTTGCTTGTATTTTGCAGTGCTGCCAAAGCTCCTTATCTGGCAAAGTTCAAAGTCAAGCGATGTGGAGTGAGTGAGCTTGAGAAAGAAGGTGTGTTGTATATTCCTCTCACACTCTTTTTTTTTTTTTTTTTTTTGGTCTCTGTCTCTTCACTGTTTTGTTCAGGTCTGACATAATCATGGAATGGGAAAATAAAGGGTTTAAACTTTTTTTTTCTCCAATTAATTATATTGTTTTGACTAAATATTATAGTTACATGATCCTTGCCCAGGTCTGGTATTTGATTTGAATTTAAATACCGTCATTGCCATAGCTATGAAATTTCAGAAGCCCTTCAGCCGAATGTTTGTAGACTCTGCTGTGAAAGTAATAGTGTGCGTATCAGGATTTCTAAACGGAAAGGTGAATACACGATATGCTTGACTTTCGATAGTCTTTAAATCGTTTATATGGCACAAAACAACACATCCAGGATCATCAACATTTTCAGCATTAGATTTGTTTGTGTTGGTACATTTCTAAGGAATTATTCAAAGAAGTATGTGTTTAGCCATAATGAGAAACATCAAAATGACCTCATCGACTAATCAGAGCTGTATTTAAGTGTAGCTCCAGACTCTGTTGTCTTTAGACGTTCTTTTATTTTAAACACAAATGCAGATAACACAAAATACTCTTCAGCACAACTTATTGATCATTGCATAAGTGTATACCGTGTTCATTCCAGGTCTGCGATGCCTCAGCGATTCTGTAGATGACGGCGAAGAAAACTCTGAAGCCACCCAGAAGGTCTGCTGGCAAGCGGCCATTTTTAAAGTAGGAGACGACTGCAGGCAGGTAAGTCATCTTCCAAATATTTTAAGGCCACTGCTTTTTTGAATACAATGATGATCATTTTTGATGATAAACCTTATCTCTTGTGATAGGACATGCTGGCATTACAGATCATTGGACTCTTTAAGAACATATTCGAGCTGGTGGGGCTCGACCTGTTTGTGTTCCCATACAGGGTTGTTGCTACGGCCCCTGGAGTGAGTTTCACTGCATAACACACACTAATCACTGTTAGGATCTTAGCTATTGTCTGAGAGTTTTGCTTAGTTTATTGTTGGCTTATAAAGTTCCCTTGGCTTTTGATTTGCATATACTTTTTAAAATAAATGCAGAAATAAATATATAAGAGTGGTGATAGAAACCAGGAATAATTAAAGAGAATATATTAAGAATAAATGTCGCAATTAGTACATGCAGTTGGAAATCAGGTGCAGAACTCACTGTTCAAGAGTACAAATAAATAAAGCAGAGAATGTGTGTGTGTAAAAAGCACGTTTTTTTTGTTCTAGTGTGGTGTAATTGAGTGTATCCCGGACTGTAAGTCTCGTGATCAGCTGGGCAGGCAGACCGACTTCGGCATGTATGACTACTTTAGAAACAAGTATGGCGACGAGTCCACTCTGGCTTTCCAGAAGGTAACATTTCAAAACTAACACTCGTTTGTTTCCTTTGAATTAAAAAAAGAATATATATATATAATATATGTGTGTGTGTGTGTGTGTGTGTGTGTGTG
>JANDJT010000060.1:19437474-19453939 GCA_024331685.1 Stegophilus panzeri | reverse complement strand
CCCCCCCCCCACCCCTTTTTTTTGAATTAATCCAGTGTTTGAGAAGCAGCTGCTGTACTGATGTAGCGGACACCTGGTGAAACACTGCTTGTTTTTAACAGAAAAACAAAATCACATTTTTTATGTAAGCTTAGAAAGGTTGAAAAAGAATTGTATGACTGTGTGTGTGTGTGTGTGTGTGTGTGTGTGTGTGTAAGTCAAAAGTTCCAAACATCAGGAAATTTAAATTAAATAAATAAATTATGGTGTGTCCCCCCCAATGTCAAGTCATCAGCCATGGCACCTGGCAAGCTTGGTTGTTTTCAGATGTGTAGGGCAAATTTGCATTAGGCAGCAGATGCCACATTTGGAAAAGAAGAAAAAAAAAAAACAAAAACACAAAAATCATCGTCATCAAGGGCATCTGACAACTGAATTGCCTTTCATGCATTCAGTAGCTTCTTGCAAGATCTGCATGTGATTTGGCCCCCCTCGCAGATGTGACTATAGTTAATCTATACTTAGCAGATGGGAGGAGAGTGGGGAGGGGGACGCAGCATCAACATACTAGTCATTGTGCCTGAAACTGACCCCATTCAGGGTCACTTGGCATGTGACACCACTCGAGGCGGAGCTAAATGGCCCCATGGAATCAGACACACAAGGGCCATAAAAATGCCAACCCTCTATTCCCCTGGGGTAGGGAGGTGCTCGCTGGCCTCTTGACACACACTGGCAAGCTCGAGAGGGGAGACAAAGGGAGAGGGCTGGCCTAACTGGGCCGCAGAGGATGGAGGAAAATGGCGCACGCTAAGAATGAAGCTATGGAGCGCAATGAAGTGTTGGCCCCCTTCATAGGTGAAGCTTGAAGAGGGGCTCCCAGATGGCAGACGGAGGTCTGTGCCATGACTGGTTTGGGGCGGCTTCCCTCTCACCCGTTCATCATCAATCACCGGTGACCCCCCAAACTGCCAGCTCGAGCCACACTCTACAGCGTAACAGACTCTAAACCGTTGGGACAAGACTTCCCTTATGATACAGACCTGGATGGGGAAAGAAGCATCACAAAAACACACCCACAACTATTTGTAAAGAAAGAAAACTGGGCACAAAGTATAGGTATTTTGATCAAGATTTTAATTATTCTAAAATGACTTCTCATAGCTGTACATTAAGACCGCAAGGAGATGAGATCACCTCTGTACATTGTATTGTGTCCGCATAACACAAATCGAGTTGCAAGCTTCACGTAGCTCGGCCCTGAATACAAGATCTCTGAGGAACTGAAACGTGAAACCACGGTGTTGTCCGCAAACCATGTTCAAGGCTGAAAGGACTGTAATAAAAACAGTAATTAAACAAATATTTGAAACTGAAATGTATCCTTCTGAGGTAAACAAATCCTTAAAATATACAGATTTATAGATTCAGAATGATGTCTATAAAAGAGACATAAAAGACACTGGAATGGGCAGAGATTGGCTAGAAGACAGTGAAAAAAGGCTGACTGAATGGTCATATAGGCAGCAGGAACACAGTATTAGGTGCAATATGGCCACAAGTAAAAAGTACATGGAAAATGCAGAGGCTTTTAAAGCTGGCTTTGGTTTAGGGGTCGGTTTGGTAAATTGAGGTCCAAGTGGTTGGTTAACATTTAGCAGTGTGAGACTTGACAATACTACACAGGAAATACATAGCGCTGTTGCAACGGGCTACAAATCATAGCAGCAAATCAAAGATCAATCTTCTTCGGTCTCAAAATATTGATCAAGTGATCATTAAGATAACTGAGCAAGTTCTCTAGATTCGTTTAAAAGGTCATTCTTAAAAAGACCTTGCTGTCAAATCGCAAAGTGCATTTTATAAAGCTTATATTCCATCTCTAACCACACAACATGTCTGCATGCCACTTGCTTTTTTGACAGACTTGGGAGGTGAAGGTGAGCAGAAGAGAGTTCATTATTACAAAAGCTTTGGCTTTGTTGGTCATATGTAAATAGGACACCCCCTTGACAACCTCCAAAGAAATAAAGGAAATAGAAGCCACTATGAGCCTTGAACCATGATTGCATGACAACACCACTGCTTTCAATAAAGAACACAAACATGACAAGAGTGCTTGTTACAGAATTAATAAAAGTCCCATATTGTATCAACTGACAGAAGCAAACAGATAGGGAATATGTTTAAAAAACAAACAAACAAACAAACAAAAAAAACCCCACAGCCTTCAAGTCTTTAGTACAGGAAAAAAAAGAACACATGATCCAGAGAACACGCATGCTTTGAGTGAGAGAAGGATCAGAATGGATCCAATCCAGTCTAGAACAGGAACACTTCATGGGACCACATACATTCCTCACACCTACATCCATGTGGGATTTGTTTTGTCATTTTAAGTAATACAATTAAGACCCTGAAAACACCTTGTCTCACACAAAGTGAAATTTTAACAAAAGTGATACAGGACCAAAAATAAATACATTCATCACTGACAATAGACCTTTGTTTAAAAAAAAAAAAAAAAATGAACACTGTCAATAAGTGTTTGCACCAATGTGATTCAGAGGAGAGGCCAGTCAGAAGGAAGCTGCTTCTTTAATGGTTCTTTCAACAAATGGCTCAGAAAACAAAAAGAGTAATCATTAGAATATAAACAGCAGATTAAAGAAGAGATGGTGAGACCCTTCTCATACCCAAAATTAAAAATTAAAAAATCCTACATGGTCTGAGGTAAGACATGTTTGTGTAGCTTCTATTCATTCATTACATGTAGACATTTGAAAGCAGCAGAATAACTAAAATAACCGGACATGATAATACATTAAGAGTGCACACACACACACACACACACCTACCTCTCCCATAGCACATTACATCCATGCCATATAGGGACCTGTTTAGGGGGGAAATATGTAGACATTTTCACAAATCATCTTTTCTTTCAATTTAAGACACCTCTACAAAAGAAGCATGCTCAAACTGGCCTCTCCTCTCCTGAGGTCGGAGACTAAATGTTTATGTAAACAGTGAGATATACACAAGAATCAATACATCAGACAAGCTGTCAATCATTCGGTATGTGCTTTGGTTTAGAAAAAGAGTCTGAAATTTTGGGTATGAGCTTTATCTTATTTGTTTATACACTTTATGCTTAATATTTTTTTTTTAGTTCTAAAACACTCTGAAACTTAAAAGTAAAACTTTCATGTACATCTCTGGCTTTTTTTCTTTTTCTTTTCTTTCCATTTTTTTTCCTTTTTTTTTTCCGAAAGCATCATTTGAAATGGGAACACTCTTAAAATCTATTTTGTAGGAAACTAGTGTTTTTCATCATTAAAATACAGAAATTGACACAGTATTGACACAGTCTTACAAATGTAGTCGAAAGTTCCACATTTCCAAAATATGTAGAACTATCCCTGAAGTCTGAAGTAGAAACATTATTGTCACAGTTTGAAACTTTTCCATCCTTTTCATGCTCTTTCAGCTTTTACTGTAGCTCTGAATACTTCAGCCATGCAACACGTCTTTTCTAGGACACTGATGTACTGGTTAAGTGCTGATATGTACACAAGAGATCAAATGGCAGCTTTTTCCTGGAATTCTGTCTGGTATCCAGAAGTGACAAGGAGGACACAAAGTCCCCCTCAGCTGATACATGTACTTCAACACCAGAGTGCACTCCAAACATGAGCTGCCCAATCAATATGACAAAATTTTCCTTAATAAAACCAACTTTAACCTTGATAATAAACCATTAAATGTATCCTTTTTATTTCGAACCAAGAGTAGCGTTCATGGTGCAAGATATTAGCAAATGGGACAGGGCTACAGACTAACAAATGGCCTGAGAATTTGACACTGCCCATCATCTCCCTAACTGCTTAGTCCAAAATAAAAAATAATGATAAAAACCTGGACGTTTCTACAGTGTAAGAACTGTGATGCATTTGTATTAAGTCTCTGGAAAGATGGATTCGGACAAAATTCCAGGAAAAAGGAAGTCAGTGTACATTATTCTAGAATATCTGACATAAGCTGCACCTAATGTCATTAGTAAGCACTTGCACTGGGCTTTGGATTAAGAACCAGAACAAATTAAACCAAAAAAGGAATGCCATTAGAATTTGCATTGAGAAGGGTAAAAGTTACACATGGAATGTAATACACTGGAACTTGCTATAAATGAACAAAATCTGTAAATAGAAGGCATCAAAATGTTCAACAGTAAAATATGAATACTCCTACCAGTGTCTGAACTGATAATGTAACAGTGACCCCCAAGTCAGTAACCTAAGACTAGACTAAAGTTTTGGAATAACTTGTCATTCTCTGAATAATGCAAAGGAGTTATACAATACTTTGAACTGACTAAATGACATCAGTTTCTGTGTAAGCCTAAAAAAAGCCCAAGAGCAAAAGACTGTAGAGGCAATCCAGTGTATTGATTCCTCATTGAATGAACTTCTCCAAAATGGTGGTCATGTAACACAAACATCGTGACTCTACTCATTTTGTCTTACTTTCATTTTTTTTGGTCTGAACTAAAATAATTTAGTCCTTCTGAAGTCCTTCAATGAAGTTCGTCTGAAGACAAAAGTAATGACAAACCAGCTTGAGAAACTAAACTTCAAAATTTAACAACTGCCAGGCCACCAATCAGCAGAAGTTTTACAAAAGTTGTTCATTGGTTTTTAGTACAATGTCCAGTATAAACTAACATTCCCACATCAGTCCTCTTTACTGAGAGCTAAAAGTTAAAAATAATAATAATATTTTTTCTCCTGAAATGTTATTTTCTGCATTTAATCTAAAAACTTTGGTAGTGACATTCTACAGAAAAAGTTTGTTCGTAAGCCATTATTTTCCTCAGTACTAGTTTTCTCTTTGGATTTCTTTAACATAAAACTTAAATACATGCATCCAACAAGCTAAGTTCTAGTTCTACAATGTTAAATATGTTTAAAAAAAAACAAACAAACAAACAAAAAAATCAATCATCAAACCTTTGTTGAAAGATGGGCAAGTTAAGACCATTCTGAAAACCTCATCAAACTTTATACAACCTTATGGGGGCAAGCTACATCTACACCCCCCTTTTTCCATCAATGAATGTACTGTTCTTAAGAATTAAGAGGTAGCAATGTGACAAGACTATAAAATAGGTTTTTAGTGAAGGAAAAACCTTAAACAAAACTGAATAACAGTACCGACAGAATTGACATTCAAAATTCAATAAAACAAATCCTACCCATCACCCAAATCACCCCACCCCAAAGAAATATCAAAATAACTTCCTGTTTAAACATTCACTGAAGCATAACAATAAGTTATCTAAAACAAGTACCATTACTTTTGGCTTTTCGTCTTGAGAGTAAACCCCTATATATTATATGAGTAAACATTAGAGCTTAAAAGTACACTCAGAACCACTCTTTTCTATACCCCCATTTGCCCATGCCCAGGCACAGAAGGAGCCCAACAAGGTACATCCAACTATGCCCATTTTTCAGGCCACTTTTTGCCACAACTGGTTAGTTGGCTAACCAACTAATGGACCATCATGAGGGCTAGCAAAAAAGCTCCAGCATGTCTGTGTATTTCATGTAGCAAGTACAATCTACAGCTAAATTAAATCTAAAGCTGAATTAAACTGAGAAACTGTGTGATATGGTATGAATGCTTTTTTGAACCCTGTTCCCCTTCAAGGGCTAGAACTAGGCAATGGGCATACGGTACAGACTAAAGCTTGTGAATGTGTTTGGTCAGATGCACAAAGCTTTTATATAACACCATAAACATTTCAAAAGGATCATATATTTCAATCTTCCTTTGAACTGAAAAAATAAGTTTAGCAATTATTAGTTAATCAATTTGATGTGTAAAAACCATGTTTTACACATTCTGTGGTCCATTATCTTGACTCCTGCCCTTGCTTTAAGGACCAAAGGAAGTGAAATTGTATACTTGGGGACAACAGCTAGTGAAACAAATAATGAAACCAATGCATAGGCTGGTCTGAAGTGATCTGGAGAGCCCAAGAAATTTTGAAACAGCATCGGTGCCCAAGGCATACATTCGTAGCATTGAGGAAAAAAGGGGAAAAAATGTCTGAAATGGTTAGTCTTTCAACTGTTGGGGCTTAATATTTTGAACTACTACTCCAGTCACTAAAGCCGAGAGTGAATCCTCCATCGGATCGCCCACTCATAGCCATCATCTTTACAGAATACAGGTGTGAACTGTACTGAAATCTTTTTTTGCGCTCAAGGTATTCCATTCAAAGTGTCTTTGGCTTATGATGGGGAGGTATGCATTCGAAGGTGGCTGATGAGGTTACGCTGTTGGGTGAACTTGCCCCCACAAAGCTGACATTCATAGGGCTTTTCCCCAGAGTGTACCCGCATGTGCTCTGTGAGACGGTATTGGCGTGTGAAACGCATGCCGCACTCCTCACAGGCAAAGGGCTTCAGACCAAGGTGGCTGCGCATGTGCCGTGTCATGGTGCCACGCTGCGTAAACATCTTGCCGCAGATGTTACAGGGAAAAGGCCGTGTAAGCCAGTGCGTCTTCTCATGCTGTCGCAGAGTGGCAGGATCTTTGTAGCTTTTATTGCACACTGTACAGCAAAAGCGTCGTGAATCTACCCCATGCACTTGGACCGTCTGAGATGAAAGGTCCTCAGCTTCAGCCTCATCTTCCTTTGGATAGGCATCATCCTCCTCCTCTTTGATGTAAAGCTCTTCCTCTGTATGGGTCTCCACATGGGCATTTAGCTCCTCTGAGCTAGGGAAACCTTTACCACAGGGAATACAGACATAAAGGTTGTCGCCAAGGGCAGGCTCAAAGCCTTCCTGCCGATACACGTAGTTGGCACTGTTGCGTCCACCTTCATTCTCACTCTGGCCACTTTCTTCACTCTGCTCCTGGCCATTCTCCAGTGCTTCTTCCTCATCCTTACACTGGTAAGATAGATCAGAGTTGACATTTCCTCCACCCGAGAGCCTTTCTCCAGCCACATTTAGCCTCTTGGCAACTCCATTGGGCAAAGTGGACCTTTCCATATCTTCACCTTTGTGGCCCTCAACCTTGGTTTGTCGCCTGGATCGTGATATCTGGCGGGTGCTTTTTTGTTGGTCAGGGTCTGGAAAATGCTGGTTCTCGTCACATTCCTCTGCTTCACCTATGTCCATTGGCTCTCCAGTGGTGAGGCTCTGTGGGTTGGTGGGGAGATCATCAAACGAGGCACTGTTGGCTGTGGATTCTGAGGCAGACTGAGGTGATTCTTGTGGGATACTGCTTGGACTTACTTCTTCAGTGACTGTGCTTCCTGAAGGGCTTTTCTTAGAGAGGTCCAGGCCAAGCTCCAAGAGGCCACCACTGCTGGTAATGGGGCCACTGCTCCCATTCTTACTTGTAGAGGGACTGAGAGAGTTGGCAGAATTTGCACACTGAGCGTTCCTGACAAAAACCTCATCCTCTGACAACTCATCTTTGAGTAGCTCTTCATGTCTCTTAGATTTTTCACTGTCTTTAAACCCTGAAATTTGGTTTTGGGTGACAGGTGTGGAGGACAGCCTTTGGTTCCTAGAAGTTCTTCCATTTGTAGGAGTTGTGGTTTTGTTGTGGAGAGATCTGCCATTGCGTTTCAGCTTTTTTCTGCAGAGAGCAGCTAGGTCATGGAGTTGGAGGTAGCTTGCAGCCGTTAAGAGGGCATTAAAATTATGATCACTGACCTGATCCGAGGACAAAAGCTTGCCAGTGTAAATAAAGTCCAGTACCTGCCGAAAAATTGGCGGGTTGACCATATCTGTGTCGAGGTTAATTAAGTTGTCATGAAGGATGAGGGACTTAAAGTAGATACTACTGGCTGCCAGAATGTTCTTGTGTGCCCGGAAGAGGGCATTTTCTACAACTATAATCACATCACACAGATAACCTTTGGCTCTTTGTTGGTTCAGCTGCAGCAGCAATTGTTTGGCATGATTTGGCAGTTCCATTTCCAGCTTTTTTTCGTGCACCTAGAAACCTGTAAAGATACAAATGAAGATCAAGAACAAGAAAGAAACTGAAAGAGAAGACTCACTATGCTATTCAATCCTTTTGAGATGTAAAATAATTTTCTGAATACACTGAATATATATTTTCCAATGTTAATTAGCTCAACATTTTATCTGAACTAAAAAAACAACAACAACTAATTACCAGAAATTCCACAACCATAACAGACTTTCAAGCAGAAACCTGCACAGCACAAAACACCCTGCTTCCAGTCTATATGTGTAGAAAATCGGATTTTTGCTTTGGAATCACTCCCTTTTCTTCATACAAAAACAAATATGAACACAACAGTCCCAGAACAAAGCAGATAAGGCGGTACAAGCAAAAGTAACATTCAACATTTTTCTTGTCTTAGCCTTCTTAACGTTCCTGCCACCACTCATTAATGCCAGCCTCCAGGGTCAGTCTCTTTGTTGAAAGATGGGGGTTGGGGAAAGGAGACCAGTGGATGTTTCTGGCTGGCTTGCATGAAGGACAACATGAAACTCGAGCCAGAGGGAACACCAAGGGTGTGGTGGGAACAGGTAAGCCAGCCAGTAGTCCCTCACTGGATAAGCAGGCCATGACTTGTAACAGAATCTTTGCAATTCCCAAGATAAAGGTTAAGTCATTAAGCAAGGAGTGCTGGTATTGGTTGTGGTATCTTCAGAATATCACAATACTTGATCAATAGATTTTATTATTATTACTAGACGAACTTATATCTACTATGTTTGTCAATCTTCTGCTAGAGCTCTTAAAATGCTATATGTATATATGTAAAGTAAGTAAATTCATAAGCCCCTTAAGTACCAACCAAATGTTTGGACACATCTACATTCAGATTTATTTATTTATTTATTTTACACATTTTCTAATAATCCCTAAGACATAAAACTATGATATCATTCATTAACTTTGCAGTAGCCAAAAATAAATTATTAAAATAACATTTGGAACTTAACAATCTAGTAGTTTCCACATATGCGGAGTGCTTTTTGGCTAATTTGGCTAAAACACGATCATACATGGGCTTATAAATAGCTTTACTATTTATACAATTTATGGAATATAAAGCAAAAGCTTCTGCTTAAGAGCATGAAAAGCCATACATTCAATCACGTGGGCCCTGATTTTTGTTTCATATAGTATGATTATTCTACAGCCAGCGAAAGCAGTCACTGGACAGTTAGCTGGGCAGAAGTATATTCAGAGGTAAAAGAAGCTACAAGGGGGTAAACAGTTAGCACGTTTGCCTCACACCTCCAGGGTTGGGGGTTCGATTCCCACTGCTGCTCTGTGTGTGCGGAGCTTGCACGTTCTCTCCGTGCTGCGGGGGTTTCCTCCTGGTACTCCGGTTTCCTCCCCCAGTCCAAAGACATGCATAATTGGCATGTCTAAAGTGCCCGTAGTGTGTGAATGTGTATGTGATTGTGCCCTGTGCTCAGCTCACTTTACTTTTCTGAGCTTGCTTTTCCACTGCAGTTTTGTGCCACCTCAACGTGGGTGCCATCTTCCACTCGCCTTCACACAGGAATAATGTTGCATTATCGAAGCCCTGTACAAATAGACGGTCAGGTCATATTCCAAACGCCTTTCCTGTTCAATGAACATGGACCCTATTAAGAATGTAAAATAACAGCATTTTAGATCCTATGTAGCGCTAGATTAGATTCATCCATGACAGGAGTGACTTCGATAAATGTTTGTTTGGAAATTGGTAACAAGCGAGATGTAAAAATCTAAAACAGAAACCTTTGTTGCAATTTTATCTGTAATAAGATAAGTGATACATAATTTTCAATTAGTAGAATATCACCGTACGCAAAGTATGTATTAAATGATACACATTTATTCAGGAAAAATACAGAACCACTCATTAAGGAAAATTCCCTACTCCCTCAGCGCGTAGCTCACATTTAGTATCGGCTTGGTTCGCTTGGAATCTAAACCGAGGTGGTACTAAAAAAAGTACCCAGTACCAGGTACTATCCACAGTGGAAAGTCCCCAAAAAGCGAGCCGTACTGTATGGTGGAAAAGTGATGTTAGCCTACCACCACCATCAAAGTCCTCACACTAAATCTAGTCAGTGGTACCATTTCTCAAAAAACAGTTTTCAGGCCTGGAGTAAAAAAGCACACTTTAAGGATTACCAAAATAACACCACCACCACCGCCCCATGTCTGTCTGACCAAATGTCTACAACATGTCAAGCTTGCAGCCCACAAAAGAAAACCCACTGGCAGGAAAATAACTCAAAAGCAAAGGTAATTACAGAAAAGAATTTATCTGAATTGCGTACATGGGTTGATAAGGTGCTGCTGACCCTTTTTATTGCTCTGTAGACATTCCTATCCATGAACAGACCTGCGTTAACACAGAGATGAAACAACTGACCTAATCAGCAAGATTGCTACCTGGAGAAAAAGCCAAAGTGCAGAAAAAAAGATCAGCTGTACCATGGGTTACCTTGTCTGGCAACAAATGTGATTAGTCTTGTAAACAATTTCATCTGATGCCACACAAAAATAAACATGAGAATTTAATTTTGTGTTGGTTACAAATCATTGGTGCAGCTCTTCTGAAAAAATGATGCCGACTAGAAATGCAACCAATATATTTACTCCCACACAACAAAATGTATTGCCCCCGCATAAGTAGTCAAGAATTCAATATGTTAGACCCTTGTTATTAGTAATAATATAAAGAGACCTTAAATACCTAATGACGGAGCAACACAACCACATCCAGAGTGTGAAAAGTTTAATAACGTCAGACCTGACCATTTGTTTCCCTCAGCTAGTTAAATATATCCTGAATGAAACCAACCACTGTTCTTTAGAAACATACAAAGCATTCTGTAAGAATGTATCTTTTTCACACACAGATTGATAAGGTGCTGCTGACCCTTTTTTTATGGCTCTGTAGACATTCCTATCCATGAACAGACCTGCACCAGGGCAGAGATGAAACAACTGGTCTAATCAGAGTGATTGCTAGCTAGGAGGAAAAAAAACCTGCAAAAAAAAAACTGCACCAAAAAAAGAGCCAAGTAGTAGACAAAATGTAACATGGAATTACCCACATAAACAACTTCATCCAAAGCTGCAAACCTGTTTTTATTGTGTTTAATAAGACACACTTACGCAAAGATTAAGAAGATCATGAAAGATTATGTTGGCTAGAAATGCAGCTGATATATTTACTATCACAAGGTAAATATGGAAGATCTTTATTACTATGAATAATGTATTTTCAAGCAATCCTACAAGTTTCCATACCATGACCCAAACTGCTATAACTACCCTGACAAAACACAGACATCTAGCTTCAAACTGTGTTAGGCCCGTCAAAAGAAAAACATAATTTCAATGATCTGTTAAGCATTTAAAAGACAGCATCTTTACTTTCAAGAACACCAATTTAATCAAAATGCCAGTTAGAACCAAGAGCATGTTATCTCAAGAATGCAAGACATCCTCCTTTCACTGCCCAAACCCATTTTCATTCCCTATGAGAGACAAACCTTGTTTTTGTCAAACCTAATCACAAGGGTCTCGAAGTGTTCAGTAAATTCCGCTCAGGTATACAGAAGAGATCCTACAGAACACTGGGTCAACAGGTTGTCACAAACACGCTTCTCAGTTGTAAGCCTTATTGATGAATATGATGATAGCCTCAGCTGGGTCTCTGGACAAAGAATCAAGTCAACTAATTTAAAAAAAAAATAAATAAAATTTAAAAAAATAATAAAAAAAACACGCACACATACACACACACAAGCTGACGGAAATTACAGGTTGTGTTTACCTTGTCCTCTGAGTGATACAGCTATCATTCTGAAACGTGTGCCTGAGATTAGCGAGGAACTTAAACGCTTGAGTCAAAGTGGCTCTTTCCACTTTAAAAGCTGGCTGCTGGTGACAGTGTTTATCAACTGCACCACCATGGCCAAAGAAAAAAAAAGTGAGAATTTCAAAAGAAATCTATTTCCACAGCAGACAAAACTAACGACTCAAAACGAAACATTGAGGTATTTTAACCGCCTGATAAAATTATGGATATGGGGCAGAAAAAAATAAATAAATAAATACATACATAAAAATGCAAAAATGCCTAAAACACTGTGTCAATGCAGTATCACACGAATCTGCTGAAATGCTACAACACACAAAACATGCCAAGCATGCCGGGCAAGATTTCAGACATAGGGCACTGCCTTAAAACAACACAGTTCCTGCAGTTCTACGTTGTACTATAAAACACCTTATTGACAAATAAATGTCCAGCATCCCATTTTCTTAAAGGACTGCATTTAATTAGACTTCTATTTGAAATCAAACATTTATTGTGCAATCTATTGTCCCATTATACATATGACACAATGTGTGCAGCTCTTTGGCAGGAAACCTTATACATTAATGTAAGTGCATGGGTGCCATAAAAAGCCCTTGGGATTGCTCTCATTCAGAGAAACTGAACTGTCATCCACATGAGGACTACTTCTAGCTTAACGATGTGCAGTAGATCCGTGTAGAAAGACCACTGTAAAAACACCCCCTCCCCCAGTCATTAAAATAGACGGGATGAAAGCTTCACAGAAATCCAATCAAGTTTAGTACAAAAAGAAAATGAGAGAGAGAGAGAGAGAGAGAGAGAGAGGGTAAAATTCTGAGCCACAAAAACAAAGTTGCTGTAAAAGCCTCAATCCGTCGCTCAGCTTATCTCTTGTTATAAATGGCTTAGCTACTAGTAACAAACAGCAGCAGCTCGAAAAGCGAAAAACGTTGTTTTCTTCTTCTAAGTACATCAAGACACTATTGTAAATATTGGTTGGAATTTTTTTGTGTGAATTTGTTGAACAGAGACAGCGAGCTGCTGCAGCGCGTGCAAAAAGCTCAAACTACAGTACACGCAAAACACACGCGCAGTTTCACATTTACCGCAAAACAAGCTTTTACCTGGGATTCACACACACCCATTCGGACTACTAAAAACAAACGTCTTTTAGCGTCGATAAAACACACACATCGCGATTTCGACACAGCACACACAAACACACTGCTATTATAAAAGTCAAATAAAAGACGCGCTGTTTCAAACACAGCGACTTATCACATTATTATTATTATTATTATTATTATTATTATTATTATTATTATAATGAAGGACGGGTGTTTTACCTAAAAGCAAATAAATCCAGTGAATGAAGCACATTGCCCCTAGCTTGCCAAGCTTGTACTGGCGCTGTGGTGTAAAGCACTAAACAAGAGAAGCCCCTGTGGGCACGCGCGCGCACACACACACACACACACACACACTCAGAGTATGTCTGTCTGTCTGTCTCTCTCTCTCACACACACACACACACACACACTCTCTCTCTCTCACACACACACACACACACACAACGTGATATGCTTTCAGTAATCAGGCTTTCTTTTAAGAACCCAAGCGCACAAAACGCATTCACAGCCTACTGCCTTTCGACCAAAAAAAAAAGACTAACGATAGCAGAATTTACCTTAATAAATCGACCGAAGCTCTTCACACAGCCATCCTGTTTTCTCATCTCACAGCTCTGCGAGCGCCATTTTGCAAGCTTGTGACGTGAAGAATCCTCACCCCTGACCCAAATTTGAATAAAAGGCAGGGAAAGAGGGGGCGAGAAAGGGAGAGGAGGGGAAAATAGAGAGAGCCACCAATTCGCTCCAGTGCCCGAGGCATTCGGTTATATTCGGTTTTATGGTTCAGTCACATTCACCCTTCAGGGCCGCTGCTGCCCACCTCCGATACACTGACTAGAAACAATGCAGCAATAACAAACTCATGGAAAATGCCCAAGTGTAGTCTATGCAATGTTTATATACCACTTATGCATCAAGGTGGGGCCTGTTAAACTAGCTACGCTACACTTTTATGTGTGTGTGTGTGTGTGTGTGTATTTCTTTCCAGGCATTACTTGTCCAACCGAAAACTATGTTACAGAAATAAAAGTTTGTATGTCATTACATTACATAGACCACTTTGCAAACCAAAAACCATAATGAGGCCTGCTGACTTTTGTAATGCAAAAAAGAGAAGTGCAGCAGAAAAGTTTCCAGATGAACTGTAGCAGAACCTCTGAGCTGCTCAGTAAAACTTCTTTAGAAAATTTCACAAACTGTGACTGAGACTACTGTTTTTTTGTTTGCTTTTTGTTCACACCAAATATTAATATATACTACAGCACACTATATTACCAAATTAATGTTTATTGCCTAGTATTTTTATGTAGAAATATATTTAATTTTATTTTATTTTTGAAATTTGCTTTACAGCATTTCTGCGCACGTGTAAAAGCCACACACATTTATACCACACACACACACACACACACACAGCCAATAATTTTGTATTTTTTAAATTATGCCCTGCAATGGGTCGGACTCCCGTCCAGGGTGTCCCCCACCTTGAGCCCCAAGTCCCCTGGGACAGGCTTCAGGCTCCCTGCGACCCTGTGTAGGATAAGTGGTATGGGAAATGGATGGTTGGTTTTAATGGCTCTTACTCAATTTCATCTATTTTAATTACAGTTAACTATAAGTATTGATGTTACATATGCATATGTTAAAGGAAAGTTTAAACAATTTATCATACAATATTAAGCTTTGTTTACTTTGATACTTTGGCACTTGGTAATTTATTGAATTTTGTCATATTTATGAGTATAAATATGAAGATGATGTAAATCATATGCTATGGGTTTCGCAGCCGCAAGATCTTGACCCAACAGAACACCCATGGAAGATAAGTGCTCTCTACCACCATGATCAAGACACAGATTGAGAGAATCTGTTCATCTTTTGGATGAATGGTGTTCATTCTTCTAGTACAGTTCCAGTAGAAGCTGTGACAAGGTGCACTGAAGCTGTTCTGGCATCTTGTGGTGGCCAAAATCCTTACTAAAACACTTGATGTTGGTAATTACTTTAGCACCCATACTTATATATATATATTTGAATATGAGAGAGAGAGAGAGAGAGAGAGAGAGAGAGAGAGAGAGAGAGAGAGAGAGAGACTGAGACTGTGGATGATTACAGAGCAAAATTTTACAGTAGGCTATTTTTTCCTCTGTACTGGAGTGCACAGTGTACTACATATTTTAGTGGTTTCCCTGTGCTTTAACACACGTGATCCAACTTGTTAGGTAATTACCACACACTTCAGAAGCAGAATCATGTGTTTGCCAGAGCGGGTTTTTACCAGGACTGGAAGTTTTCCAAGGATATCAGTGCTTGCTCGCCCACCTTGTTCTAATGCTCTGTACTCCTGTGCCACCCAGAGGAGATTGGGAGAAATCATCCTAATCTATAACATTATTATTATTATTATTATTATTATTATTATTATTATTATTATTATTATTATTATGGTTGTTGTTGTTGTTGTTGTTGTTACTATCCGCAGCATGACCCAGTGATGACTGGTTTTCCTCAATTTTAAATAAAATACGATTATGGAATAGGACATTACATTTATACCACAGCAATTTACAAAGACCACACATTTTATTTTTTCAATTTTTGTTACTTGTTTATAACGTTATGGAACATCTCCTAAGCAAATTAGTCCTTGTTACCCGTACAGCAGCTATAAAACAATCGTTCCCTCGCCTGCCTCTCTCTTTTTTTCTCTCTCTAATAAGGCGATTTGACTGTTCACTTGTATTTAATTGCTTTAATGTAAATCTCAGATATAAATAAGGCTTATCAATAATATCAACCTGACTAATAAAATTTTAATAAAATGTATCCTGTCTTTCTTGAATAATAAAAAAAAAACATCCAATAAATAGCCAAAATATTGTTATATACATTTAAATGGTGAGCCTAATATTTGGAAAGTTCATAAATGCGCTGAGGAATTTATTTTACTGTTAACCCCGGCTATAGAAATGATGAACAAATGCATTAAAGCAAACCTTTGATTTACCTTGCAGCTAGCACTATTGTCAGAGCAGCTGTTACAGAACATTAATCAACAACTTCAACCCAAATAGAGAATTCAACAATGACTGAAAGTTTTATAACAAAGATTTTGCCAAAAGGCACTACCAGGCAAGCTCAAAAGTGAGGTGTTTTGTGTTCAGTCATATCAAATATGGTCAATCATCATTTATTTCTATTTACCGCCACCTGCTGGACAAAATCTTTAATTGCCCCATGGTGAAACAATTTTATAGTAGGTGGAATTTTTTAGTTTTACAATTAGGTGCAGTTATATACAATTATGTAAATATATTTATTGAATAGGAATAGAAGAAACAGAATGAAGAGATGGTGGAAGAGATATTCTAGTTTCATACATACTACTACTAAACATTTGGTAAATGGTAAATGGCGCACTTATATAGCGCTTTTATCCAAAGCGCTTTACACTGTGTCTCATTCACCCATTCAC
>JANDJT010000060.1:19420052-19437235 GCA_024331685.1 Stegophilus panzeri | reverse complement strand
TACACTGTGTCTCATTCACCCATTCACACACACACTCACACACCAATGGTAGCAGAGCTGCCATGCAAGGCGCTAACCTGCCATCGGGAGCAACTTGGGGTTCACTGTCTTGCCCAAGGACACTTCGGCATGTGAAGTCATGTGGGCCGCCAACCCTAGGATTAGTGGACAACCCGCTCTACCATCTGAGCCACAGCCGCCCCAAACATTTCCAGTAATTTTAACCTCTCCTTACCTACAACCTCTTTATATCACATTTATTACAGATAACATTTATTACATATGATATTTATCACAGTTATCAGGGATTCACTACAATATCAGTGTTCACCAAGTCCTTCTTGAGGTTTATATAAGACATGTCTTTTGTTTTAATGCCAATGAGAACATACTTCAGATACAAATTAATTGGGTCTGATTCTGCTTGTATGTTAGAATACCCATGTAAATGCAATTTATCTTAAATGATACATCCTATAGCTTACTGTTAAATCTGGGGGTCCATACAGTATATAATAGCACAAATAAACAGAAGTTTTATTATTAAGATTATTATTATTTTAAATTAACCATGTTTGTTCAACCAAATAAATAAGTGCACAGACTGAAGCTTTGGTTTGTACTTCAATATTGCAATGTCACAATATAACAATTGTACCTTTTTTTCTGTCAGATTTAGAAAGTAAGGAAGTAAATATTTTGGACGCATGGCAGAACTACTTAGACTTCAGTGTTCGTTTACATCAGAAGTTGATGGCATAATTCTAAATAGTTTCAGCTCCAGTGTTAATTGTGGAGTAGACTGGTGCACAGCATAGAAACTAATCCAAAGCTGAATACTGCATGTATGTAGTTAATAAAGAATAAAACTTGACATTACTATGCTGTTATAGGAAAATAATCAATGATGGGACCAACAGATGATTATTTTCCTATAACGGCATGTTTCAAAGTGTTTTATTCCTCATAACACAGCAAGTTGTCGTTGATTACAACTTTTTCATTTAGTAATGAATGACATGTTGTGTTTTCAGTCCTTTTTAGTTACATTTAAACGAGACAAGTTCCTGTTTTCACTTATGTTATAGCGGCTATAAACTGTCGTTTCCTCAACAGCGTCTATTTTCTTTCTCTTTAAGTTAATAAGTCAAAACGAATGCAGCTTGTCATGTTACAGAGAAACTAGAAAGCACAAACTCTTCTGTCCTGAAGCATATCCTGTGGAAGAAAATATACTCACTGTTACAAAGCTCTAACACGGGAGACTTCTTTCATAGATGCTAAATAAACGTCTTCTTAGATAAAGCTTGACAATATCAAATACTGCACTTACTTCATCTTTGTTGTTAGTTTTAAATACTCTTTTTTTTTTTTTTTTTTTTTTTTTTTAGAGCATCCTTTTCTGTTGTATGTGTGTGTCTGTGGGGGATTTAAACGATGACTCTGAACTATTGTGATGACTCACAATAACATGTAATTTGCACTGGGTTTTCAATAAAAACATAGACCATAATTTAAAACAACAACAACAACAACAACAACAACAACAACAATAACAGCTATAAATTTAGTTAAGGTAACATTACTAATAATAATCGATGTGGATTTGTCTGTCATGTTATACAACTTGCTACTCTATAGTTTCATATTGTTTATACAAATAAAAATTTCTGATGACACATATGTGCCAATGGGGGTTTCCAGAAGAATGGTTATATCTGTCGCGGTGCACTGTGGGTAGTCAGTCAGCAAATCCAAGATGGCGGCAAGCAGGAGGCTGCATAAGGTAAATACCCTGAGTAATCCCTAATTGTTTTTGTTAAATAAGATTGATTAAGATTTCTGCCTGTACGGTTATATACAGTGCGTTTAAGAAGCTGATGTAAAAAATGTAATATTTTATTTAGTTCTGTCTTATGTCTGAGAAATATGATAATGGGGAAGCTAACAAGTTAGCTACTTCCATCGTATTTAGCCAACAGTCTAGCTAAGTTAGCCTATTAGCCCGCTTGCTAGTGAAAACGGTCGAGCGCTGTAATAGAATATGTTCGCTTGCTAAGGCCGCCGGCAAAAAGAACCTAATGTACTTTGCGCGAAAGTGTCTCATAGATCTCATGGGCGCTGTGTTTTAATCAAGTTTAATTAAAGGTAAAAAACGGATTATCCGGCTGGTGTCAACTGTCTGAAATGGTTTTGATGAAAAAGAGAAGAAGTCAGCTAGCCGAAGACTCAGATGGCCTAAGAGTAAATTAGCTAGCTGAGTGATTGTCAAGTTAATAACGTTAGTGCTGGACTAAACGTGAACCAGATTATTAACCAGAACATTATATCGATGTAGCTTTAACAGGAGAATGGTTTTCTCACCATATAACACGTTTACCAGTGACTTTATGCTATTCAGCACTACTGATTTACAATAGCAGAAATGTTTGTTGGACAGAAGCAGGAAGTCAGTGAGGTGTCGAGTGGGTGTAGCTTTGACTTTGAGTAGTTACATTTCACAGTATGTGAAACTCTTGTGGTTGACAAGACTCTCGAGACTTGCTTTCTACCATTGTTAAGTCTTAAACGTGATATCAATCTTAAAATTTATTCCCCCATTTGCTAATTTGCATTAGGTTGTAATGTAAGCATTATGGTGACTGCAGTGATTCAGACAGCAGTGAAGTTGTGCCCTGTTCTCATTAGCTTTTGTTCTAAGCTGGTAATGGAAACAGATCCAACCATAATAATTATATATCAGTTCATATGAAGCTGTTTACCTTCTAATCACTTGCCTAAAAATGAAGTGATTGGCTGGGCCAATAAAATATAATAAGATTTAAATATCAGAGCCTTAGTTTCAGGTGTTAGAAAGGACCTCTCTGTCGAAATCATATCTTGGATCTGTGCAATTTGTTTCACAGGAACTTGATGAAATCCGCAAATCTGGAATGAAAAACTTCCGCAACATCCAAGTTGACGAGTCAAACATCTTGACTTGGCAAGGGCTTATCGTTCCTGTAAGTATGATAATGGTACTGTTTCATTGTTGCCTCAAAGCTTTTTCTTTCAATTTCATATCACAATACATTAGGTTGAAACAGCTGGAAGTTGTGTAATGCAGAAGTGTTTTACAAAATGCTTGTTCAAACTTTCATTTTCTTTTTCTAGACATTCATTTCACAGAATTTATTATTTAAAACACATAGAAGCACAAAGAAATCTGGAGAGAACAGTGAACATGGTCAGTGCTATATGTTGTGCTGCTGGAATATTGTAACACCAAAAGTTGAACCCAGAGTTGTTTGGGTTTAAATATATGATGAAGTGGACTTCCAGTCCAATGTGTCAAGAATCTCCCTTTGGATTGGCTTGGAGGTCACTAACGGAGAGCAAGGTGAACTTACTAAGGGTGTTGGTCTTGCAGTGGTGGTGTTTGAATAACACTGCTGTTTTAGTAAAAAATGCTTACCTGCATTTATACCCACCCCAAGTGCTCAGAAGACTTTTAAAGTACTGCTCAAAAAATGGCTGTAATCAGGTTGAGTCTGAGATGTGCACTATGGTGTCCAGATGGAGTCTTTTCCAAGGGGAGGGTGTGAACTGTGGGGCTTATCTTTGTGTAGTGATCGAGATTTAGTCAGGCATCTAGTTAATTAAGCATTAAGACACTTGGCAGTGTTGGTTGGTGCTTCAAAAACGGGAACACCTCCTATGCTTAAGGTGAACTATATGGAGTGTTTTCTGTCCCAGAATGGTGAATAATTAAAATGGATGTTTGTTCATTTCAGGACAACCCTCCATACGATAAAGGTGCATTCCGGATTGAGATCATTTTCCCTGCTGAGTATCCATTTAAGCCGCCCAAGATCACATTCAAAACAAAGATCTACCACCCGAACATAGATGAGAAAGGTCAGGTGTGCTTGCCAGTCATAAGCGCTGAAAACTGGAAACCCGCAACCAAAACCGATCAAGGTAAGGTGTCTCATCATAAAGAAATGATATAGGCTTTAGTAAATATTGTAAATGTTAATATTCAGCCCTTATGTGAAGGTGTGTGTTTGTCCTTTCTCATCCAACAATATTTTCTTTCCACAAATTAGTAATCCAGTCTCTCATCGCCCTTGTCAATGACCCTCAGCCAGAACACCCACTGAGGGCCGACCTAGCAGAGGAATACTCAAAAGACCGTAAAAAATTCTTTAAGAATGCAGAAGAGTTTACAAAGAAACATGGTGAAAAGCGGCCAGTGGACTAATAAGATGAGTGTGAATCCCACTCTCTCCTTTGCCCACCTCTCCAGATCTTTAAACCTCTGCCTCTATCTGTACCTGCCTCCCACCCAAGCTCCCAGCATCCACTCCGAACTTGGAGCAAAGCATCCCAAAAGCATTTCAACCTTGCTACAGGACTTTTATGACTCAGTTCTACTTGCCCTCTGGGTACCAACTGGATGGCTGTTTTTTCTATAGTGTATAAAGCAAATGTGATCCAAATACGAGTGTAAATGGAAACTTGGAGGGAAAAAACAACAAGATTTGGGTGGTGAGGGTGGGAGTACATGCTGTTCCTTTTAATTTGTTCTTAATTTGCACAGAGCTGTGTACTGGTCATAAAACCCGCTGTGCAATGAATCTTGACTGTTTTTTCCCCCAGAGCAGATTACAACAGTGAATTTCATTATATTATGTCCTTCAGTCTTTCACTTCTGCAAGTATGTCTTTGTTTGGGCAAAAATCCAGGTTCTAAAGGTGTGTGGCATCCATTTCTTTTATATTTCTTTTTATTCTTTTGTTTTTGTCTAGGTTGCACTGTATTCTGTGGAACGAAGCGTTCTTCGTAACCTCTGTAATTCATCAAATACTCAAAACTTCAGCTTAGTCACTGTTATCAATATAATGTTTATGATGTTATAAAAAAGGAAAAAAACCACAACCATTTGTGTCTGATTTTAGAGTTATTTTAAAGTAATGTAATATGATTTATTAGAGATGTACTTTATCCTGGAAGAAATGGCATCACTAAGCAAAATTACGTATTACACCTTTTAATTGCTATTTATTGCACCCTTAATTGCACCTGGATTATGCCAGATTAACATGAAAACTAGGACCAGAATAAATTTTTATTCTGTTATTATGCAGATGTATTAATTCAGCAGATTACGGTAAGTCTGGTGTATTATCTTGTCAACTGGTGGAATTTATTTACATACGATGGTTAAACCAAAATGAACCCACCTTCTAATTTAGGTCAGGGTATGAAGTGTGATTTAGCTTTCTGAAACCAACAGACCTGGGACTTTGTCATTTTTATCAGACACCTAATAATACTAGTGTAGTGTTATTTGACTGAACAATAACAACTGTTGTCTGAAAGATGGCATGCAAAATTGTGCTGTTTACATGATCTAGAGTCATGGTGAGAGCCCAGGGATTGATCAAATTATATACAAAAACTACGTTGACCTTATTGGCCTTTGTTCTAACCGTCCAAGATTAAACCATACACTTTCAGGATCTTATCAGGACATACACTATATTAATACTGGGTATGGACTTCCGTTGCATTCAAAACAGCCTCAATTCTTTGTGGCATGGATTCCACAAGATGTTGGAAACATTCATTTGAGGTTCTGGTCCATGTCGACATGACTGCATCACACAATTCCTACAGATTTTTATACGCAGTTTTTTCATGCTATTAATCGCCCTACTGGATTCAGATCTGGTGACTGGGAACGCCACAGAAGAACAGTGGCATGTTCATGAAATTAGAGATGACTTTTGCTTTGGAACATGGTAAAGTTATCATGCTGACAGTAGCCATTACTGGGTACATGGGTAAATTGTGGCCATGAAGAGATGCACGTGGTCAGCAGTGGTGAGCCTGTGACAACTTCAATTTCAGCTTTCTGTTCTTGGCTGATAGAAGTGGAACCCAATGTGGTCTGCTGCTGTTGTAGCCCATCCATCTAAAGGTTTGATGTGTTGTGCATTCTGAGCTGCTGTTGTGCTTACCACAGTGCAGAGTGGTTATCTGAGTTACTGTAACATTTCTGTCAGCTCAAAATGGTCTGGCCATGCTTTGTTGACCTTTCTCATCAACAAGGCATTTCTGGCTGCAGAATTGCCTCTCTCTGGATGTTTTTTTTTTTTCCTGAATAAACTCTAGAACGGTGCCAGATGGGCTGGTTTGAGTATTTCTACAATGCTGTGGAAAAAAAAGTATTTGCCCCATCCTGATTTCTTCTGTTTTTGTGTATCTCATACTAAATAGTTTTAGATCTTCAAACGAAACACAACATAAAACAAAGGCAACCTGAGTAAACACACAATAGTTTTTTTTTTTTAAGCAAAAAAAAGTTATCCAACACACATCATCCATGTGAAAAACTAATTGCCCCCTTAAACTTAAACTAAAAGCTTCTGACAAATGGAGAGCAGCCTTTCACTTACTTTTACTCCTATCCAAGTTGCACTTGTTTCAGCAAGAGGTTTGAGGATTATCAGGGTGTGTTTTGGCAAAATTCAGATGAGTCTTGATGTTCTGGGTTAGCAGTGGTTTTCGCCTCGCCATTCTTCCATAGATGCCCCCCCAGTGTCTTTCTGATAGTTGAGTCATGAACAGTGACCTTTATTGATGCAAGAGAGGCCTGTCGATATGATTGAACAAGGTTTGCAGTAATCAGGCCTGGTTGTGTCTAGTCCAGGTGAACCCCATTATGACTGCAGTTTCATAGATTTTGGGAACTAGTAACTATGGGGGTCAAATACATTTTCATACAGGTCCAGTTGGTATTGGATAACTTTCTTTGCTTCAATAAATATCATTTAAAAACTATTTTGTGCTCACTCAGGTTGTCTTTGTTTTATCTTAGATTTTGTTTTAATATATACACAAAAACAGAAGAAATCAGATAAGAAATCAAATCATTTTTCACAGCACTGTATATTCTTCAAATATATTACTTTACAACTGGTCCCAAAGTGAGTCCAGTCTATGTCCTCAAAATGTGGCCATATTTGCACACTTTATACACCACATAAAATGCTTGGTTTTCAGTATTGTAGCCATTAAGGGGTCTTTTAGTGACTTAATATTAGAAATGACCAGTGGCATCAAAAAAGTAACTACAAATATGCATAAACTCACTTTTAAACTTTAATAGGAACACCTGTACACCTGCTCACGCACTTATCCAATCATGTGCCAGCAATGTAATGCTTCAGTTAATGTTCTCATCAAACATGAGAACAGAGGAAATTGTGATCTCAGTGAATTTGACTGTGGCAGTCTCATTTGAGTATGTAAAAAAAGCTGCTGATCTCTGGGATTTTGTGTGTAGAATTTACGTAGAATGGTGCAGAAAACATCCAGTAAGCGGCAGTTCTGTGGGTGGAGAATGCCTTGTTGATGAGAGAGTTCAGAGGAAACTGGACGGTATGTATATCCTTACACAGTTAAAATAAAGTCCACTCACTCATCTAAAATGTTACTTCTAGTACTGTATTACCTGCATAATAATGGTTTAGGGGAAGTGTGTATAGGAAGTTTGTTTGAAAGAATAAATATATTTATAAGAATATTACTTTTTGGTATTTTATACAACCCCAATTCTGAAAAAGTTGGGACAGTATATAAAATGCTAATATAAACAAAGAGGAGTGATTTGTAAATGTAATTCGACTTGTATTTAAACAGAAAACGTATAAAGACAAGATATTGGATGTTTTACCTAATCAACTGCATAGTTTTTTGAAGAGAAATGTTTATTTTGAAATTGATGCATTTAACATGTTCCAAAAAAGTTGGGACAGGGGCAATTTAGGACTAATAGTGATGTGACGAGTTGAAATAAGAAGGTGATGTGAAACAGGTGAGGTAATCATAGCATATAAGGAGCCTCCAAAAAAGCCTAGTCCTTCAAGAGCAAGGATGGGTTGAGGCTCGCCCATTTGCCAACAGATGCGTCAGCGAATAATCCAACACTTTGAGAACAACATTCCCCAAAGACAAATCTGTAGGATTTTGGGCATTTCACCTTCTACAGTTCACATTATAATTAAAAGATTCACTGTCCCAAGTTTTTCAGAATTGTGGTTGTGCATTGATGATATAAGTTTCTCTAGAAATGCAATGTACCTCATACATACCCATACTGCACGCATACAGAACACAGTGTGGAACATACACTCAGGTAAAATTGTAACCCAAGTGTTTTATGGAACAAAGATTAGCATAATGTGATATACGTCACTAAGCAGCTCTAGGAAAATTAAGCCCACTGGATTAATCTGTCTAGGGACAGAGGCTGTAGTTACGATAAACACACTCATGTAGAGAAGACAGCATTACAGTCTATATAAAGATTGTTCTGCTTATTAGAAACACTTAATTTGAACATCATTTGGGATAAACCTACATCATGTTGTACTTAAGGTTTACAGTTGGCAAGATGCTAATGACAATTAAATTACTGACATAAATTGTAAGGCTGTTTTTAGAGGCAAACATGTAGAACTATTGGCTTCCCATTTGGACAGAGTAGCTCTTAGCTTGTGGCTGGTCAGATTAAATGAAGGCTGTGTGTGAGGCATTTTTATCACTTAGGAGCTTAGAACTGGTTACTACTGTAAAGACTTCACAGATTGTAAAATGCAATCAAGAGGGTGGAGTAGCATTCTGGTGTTAAGACCATGCAGGGGCCTGTAGATCCTTGACTACTGCAGATTTCAATTATGGAATCACTAACATTTTCATTGTAAAACGAAACAACATTTATAGTTTTAAGATTTATTTTGACAGATCTTCAGATTTATTTAACACTTCTGTTTTGGATGCGGTGTTCGTGGCTGAGTGTGTGTCTGACCAGCCTGTCTGAATGTCACTTCCTGAACTGAAGGATGGCGGGCAGGCTCCTTGATGTCCTGGCCCCTTTCCGGTCTTTTCTCACACTCATCAATGACCATCTGCACCAGTTCAACCTATGTAAACATGATTGAGAATATTTATCCAAGTGAAATTACTCATATTTAACCACTGTCAAGAAACAAATGTCTGCCTAAGGTTAGTGTAAAATTCTTTTTGTGAACTTACCTCAGTTTGTGCAGATGGGCATTGTTTGAAAATGCGAACAATGTAAGAATATGTTCTGTAGCCTCAAGTTATCCAGCATGAAGAAAAGACCTGCACAATGTAAATTATTTATTTAGATTTTGCATGTATATTCTGTTTGTTTGCCCAGAACAGAAATGATCAGGTACTACAACATTTGATACTGTTGATGCTGGTCACCTTGCTAAGCTTTGGTAAGGTAATGTGTATTCCAACCCTCAGGCCAGTGCCCAGGTTTGACTGATGTATCCCAGTCTCTCTTCTGAATTAACTGCTTGTTTGCTAGTGTGAAAAGTTATTATTATAAAAGTAACTTTAGCATTCTCATACCTGTTTGAGGCCTCTGCAAAATCTCTCAAACACCCTCTTCATGCTTCCACCCTTCTCTATAGAGATGATGCCTTCTCATTGTTGTGCATTTGAGATGACAGAACTATACGGGCAAAGACAGTAGCCCGTTGAAAACTATTATTTAATATTCATTCATTTCATACTTATAAAGACTTAATGTGGTAAAAGTGTGGTACATTCTTAAAATAGACTTCCTCAAGGGTTCTTCAACGTTTAAAGGTTTTTAGCTTCTTAAAGGGGTTCTATATAGACTCTTTAAAGGTCTCCTCAGAGAGACAAGCAGAATAACCCAGCCAGATGGTTTTGAAATTTCTAATACTGTAGTCTCTCTGCCTTACTAGAACCTACGCGCATCAGGCCAATTCCCGGCCATCCCTGCTACAATGAGCAGCAGAGATACTGGTGATATCATGAAGTAGAAGCGCTCCTGAGCCTCAAATCATAATGAGTTGGTAATCACTATGTGCAAAGGCAACCCAAATATAGTGTATCCATTTGAATTTGTACCACAAATTGGCTACTCCAATCCTAAAAGATGATGGAATTAAGGGTTGATGTGGTGAATCTTGTAGACCTGTGACCCTCTAGTAATAGATTTCAGATGAAGTTGCATTAAAAAGGTTTAAGATTTAAGTGTATCTATTAATCCAGTTGCACCAAACTTTAAATATTGTTTAAATAATCAGGATGCTTTTGGGCCTGGTTTGATTTTATATTAAACTCAGATTAACTTTAATCCAGCTGCTTACAACACAGGTTTAAATTTCCATTAGGGATTCATTTAAATTAAAGATAGTTTGCCGCAAACAAAAAGGTCACGAAAGGAAGGTTTTAGAATGAGGGATTAACTAAGATAACATCAGGGATTATTGGCCTGAATGTCCAAGTTGAATCTGTCAAAAGTAAAATGGCAGGTTATTTATATTTCCCCAGAGTTTCTCTACACCAAAAGTTCCCATTATACTTGTTTAATAAGGAGTATTTTAATGACATACAGTCGAATCTATCTATTGGCACCCTTCATGAAAATAAGCAAAAACCTAACCCAATAACCTAAAAAAGCTTGTTCTAATACCCTTTTTCTTGACTGCCATGGTGGTTTCAACGAGCGGCGTTTTCCCATTTCCAAATCACCGATTTCAAAGTCGTCACCATATGACCATGACTCTATGGGGTTAGCCTATAAAAGATCGCTGCTGTGTCAGGTTTACTGTCTATCCCATTCTAGTCTTATTTAGGTATTGACGAAGTGGATTTAAATTTAATTCAGAAGGCTTATTATACCAGGCTCTTATCGTTTGCTTTTTACTAATATGGTAATTCCTGGGAATTTGGGTTGGTGTTTGATTCCAATAGAGGAACACCAGCCTTCAAGCTAAAAGTAAGCAAGTGACCATGTTGACTGTTTGTCAGTTCTATAAAACTGGTGGACATAACTCCAAAACTGGATTTAGGTTAAATTCAATTCAGTTTTATTTGTATAGCGCTTTTAACAATGGACATTGTCCCAAAGCAGCTTTACAGAAATATATAAATTCAGGATATAGATTTTAAATGTATGAATTTATCCCCAATGAGCAAGCCAGAGACGACAGTGGACACAAAATGTCAAACGTTAATGGAAAAATTGAGCCAAGAATTACCAATGTCTGGGCAACTCTAAAACATTAGCTAAAGCAGCTGGCATTTAACCAAATCAGTTACAGGTGGAATCAACAGATGGAAATTTCAGTATAGAAGGGTGCAGCCTATGCAATATTTTCAAATTGCTGAGACATACTGAATTAGAGTGAATGTGATTGACTTTTAAACCCAGAGCTTCTACATATGAAATATTAAACGTCTTTCGGATGAGACGTTAAACTGAGGACTCTCTGTGGTCATTAATGACTGACTCTTTGTGGTCATTAAAACTCCCAGGACACTTCTACTAAAGAGTAGGGGTATAACCCCGGTATCCCGGTGAAATTTGCTCATTGGCCCTTATCTATCATGGCCCCCTAATAATCTCCATCCCTGAATTGGCTACACCACACTCCTCTCCTTTCCACCAATAGCTGGTGTGTGGTGGGCGTTCTGGTGCACTATGGCTGCTGTCACATCGTCCAGGTGGATGCTACACACTGGTGGTGGTTGAGGAGATTTTCCCTCCGTACAATGTAAAATGCTTTAAGTGCCTAGAAAAGCACTATACAAATCTAAGGAATTATTATTATTATTATTATTATTATTATTATTATTATTATTATTATTAAATCAGAAGCTTTGTCATGCTCATCACCTGCAGTTGGGACTGTACAAACAGCAGACAATTAACAAGGGAGCACGCAGAGACTGTGACATTGCAAGGGATCTAAGGTGATTTGTGAACACTTTGGTTGCTAGAGTTAACTCAAATAGATGGAAACTGGACTGGTACATCTCTCTGCTTATATGGTTAGATCCAGAATAAGACAGGTTATGTCTCCCTTTTTTTTAAATGAGTAAATATCTTAAAAATGACTTGACTAGATATTTTGTCCCAATCGGTATTGCCTCTTTTTGTAGTAGTAACTGCACTTCTGTATTTCCATTTGGCTTCGGTCTGAAACCGTACACCTGGTAAAACTGTAAACGATACCCAGTGGACAGTGCGCTCAGTAGCCACTGGTTTGATGATATCACACTCCAATGTGTGTGCATGGTGGCTTAGTGGTTAGCATGTTTGCCTCACACCTCCAGGGTTGGGGGTTTGATTCCCGCCTGGTGTGTGCGAAGTTTGCATGTGCTGCGGGGGTTTCCTCCAGGTACTCCGGTTTCCTCCCACAGTCTAAAGACATGCATGGTAGGCTGATTGGCGTGTCCAAAGTGTCCGTAGTGTATGAATGGGTGTGTGATTGTGCCTCTGAACAATGATATTTTAATTAAATTAATAGACTTGGTGATTTAACACACTCCACTGGCTCCCATTGCTTGTAGTACTGTTTGTATGATCTCTTGCCCAGATCATTAAGGGCCAGAAGTAACTATGCCACTGTGTTAAAGATACAGTTCACATTCACCAGTGTGTCATATTCTTTCGCAAACTAGCACGTCAGCTCTTTTATATTTGAGTTATATGAAAAGTGATGCTCAGAGCCTCATCAGCCTATATACTATTATTATTGAAGTTATTAGCCTCAGCCTACATACTACTAATGAAGCCACAATTGTTTTTGCTGATTGAAACCCTAGTACTTCTGAATCTGGCATTGCAGATGGCAGCCACCGAGACTAAATCAGGGTCTATCTCTTTAGCTGTGCTAAGCTTCTCTGAGCTTTGTACTTCACTTTATTGCACTATTACATTGCTGCTGACAGCTTTTGCAGTTGGCTGATGCCCACCTCCAGCTCTACCCTGTATTTTAATGTATAAAGGCACTCACACTTCCCATTCGAGGGGCTGAGCAGATAAGCATTCTGCCCATTTCTTTTTCTGCTGCAACAATGCTGAAAAGGAGTTTAGGTTTTTCTTCCTAGAGGGCTCAGCAGTGGTATCAGCATTACGCTGCATTTAGGGTAATTTGGGCATTGATCATTATTTATTATTAACTCAACTGGGGCCTGGCAGAACAAAAAGCTCACCATCCTGCCCTGAAATACAAAGAGTTGGAAAGATGGACAATGTTCATCAATTCACAATAAGTTATGAGATTATGAATGTGAAAAACAGGAAGTTTGCTGTCCTTTTGCTCTGTGTTGGCAGCGTCAATTGTGCTACAGGAAAAATAGACCATGTGCCTGTTTTAGCAACACAGTCACACATGTGTCTTTGTATGTGCAGCATCTGTGCTAAGCTCCTTCACGCTCTGCTATGACACTATCCACAAAGTAGGTCTTAGACTAAAAAGTTTGAGAACTGCTGTTTTAGATGAATGGCATTGGCTCATTTAAGTATTTAAAACATAAAGAAATAATAATTAATTATTATTATTATTATTATTATTATTATTATTAATAATAATAATAATAAATGATTATAATATACTTATCTACCATTTTTTTAGGAACACACATACATTTGTTCATTCATGCAATTATCCAATCAGCCAATCATGTGGCAGCAGCACAATGCATGAAATCATGCAGATACAGGTCAAGAGCTTCAGTTAATGTTCATATCAAACATCAGAATGGGGAAAAAATGTGATCTCAGTGACTCTGACGGTGGCATAGTTGTTGGTGCCAGTGAGCTGATTTGAGTATTTAAGAAACTGCTTATGTACAGGGATTGTCTCACACAAAATCTATAGTCTTTACACAGAATGGTGCGAAAAACAAAAACTCCAGTGAGTGGCAGTTCTGCGGCTACCCGTGTGGATTTAGTGATTTGGGGGCCCTAGGCAAAATATAGGAATAGAGCTCTCATTTCAGTGTTTTAACATCAATATTAAAATTTTCAGCATACATTATTTAGCATCAATAATGAAAAATAATTATATATGGGGGCCCAATGTAGTTGCTTACCTACTTAGTACAAAGTCCACCCTTGCACAGACTCACAGAAACTGGACAGGCAGGTTTTTCCAATCTTCAACTGTCCTGTTTCAGTGATTGTCCTGTGCCCACTATAGCCTCAGATTCCTGTTCCTGGCTGAAAGGAGTGGAACCTGATGTGGTAGTCTGCTGTTATAACCCATCCACTTCAAGTTTCGATGTGTTGTGCATTCTGAGATGCTTTTCTGCTTACCACCATTAGTTATTTGAGTTACCAAAGACTTCCTATCAGCTCTAAACAGACTGACCATTCTCCTCTGACCTCTAATCAAGGCTTTTCCACCCAAAGAATTGTCACACACCAAATGTTTTTTGTTTTCTTCACCATTCTGTGCAAACTCTCCAGTCACATGATTGGCTGATTGAATAATAGCAGGAATAAGCAGGGGTACAGGTGTTCCTAATAAAGTGGTCAATCAGAGTATACTTTATTCTTCATACAATGCTTACTTTGTGAAGGGATATAAGTGTTTGTTCATGACTATTTGAAACTAGTGACACATAGACTAATGTATAAAAGTAAAAAAAATAAGTAAATTACTCCATGTACTGGGTGCATTAGCTCACACACAACTCTGTGCACTGTACAAAACAGAAACAATTACATTGTACAGTAACGTTAAATGGCTTAGTTATTTTGAATGAATGTTACATTTTTAAATTATTTAAATTGATGAAAAATACAAAAATAAATGCTTCACAAATTAAAAAAACTTACTTTGAAAGGACATTTTGGCATGCTAAAACATTATTAGTATTGCTTGACAGGTTTCACCTCCCTTGTATTCAGGTATTAAGATACTAAGAAATCCATTCAAATAGTTTCATTTTCTCGTGGACAGCAAATGCTACAAATTTTTTTAGCAATTAGGAAGCATACTAGACCTTACCTGTGGTAGTTTAGAATTTCCGAATAGCGGAGTAGAATGCATTTAAAACAAATACAACATTTGCACATGTTTTGCAACATGTGCAAAACTAATAAATACTTCATCAAACATAAATCAGACATCTGTGTTATGGGAACATTCAGTCCGCTATCACAAAAAACAGTGATTTGTATTCAGTAGACTACCAATTGTGGAAATCAAGTAAATAAATTATTACAATAAAGCAGCATTCTTTTATTTTCTATTTATATCATCGCTAATATGAATTCATAAAAACTAAAGGTGCTTTGAAGGGTTGAACCCTGCGATTGCATGATGTATCACTGTCCTCGAGTAGATGGCGCCATTGTTACTGTCATACACCACACTGAACACCTTCAGAGGCATTTAAAAATAAAGAAACAAAAACAAATGTTGAAATGTGACCCTGTTTATAAAATTTAGGTCTGTCATACCATCAGTACCTTGTCTCACTAAGGCATTGTGCTTCAGCATCTCTTAATGATATCCTGTTTCAGTGCCAAGCATTTTAAAACGTAAGAAATTACAAATCATTCTGACTTTGAGTATGAAATTAACCTTTTTGGAATTACACATATATTTTCTATTCAGAAAAAAGGCACAGTATGACCTGAGTATTCAAATAGAAAATATTCTATATCTAACATTTTAAATTTCAGATAAATATTACCTCATAAGAAAGATGATAACAGGTATAATATTATGACATTGATGCATCTATGTACAGTTGAGGCCAAAAGGTTATATACACCTAGGATATAAACATTCAAACTCCATACATTTCTTGTTAGTATACATTCCCTGTGTTAAGGCAATTAGGGTATCTACTTTGACAGATTTGTTACAGCTGTTACAGTGGGTCAAACGTTTCTACACTTTGTTAGTATTTGGTGGCATTGCCTTTTAATTGCTTGAACTTGAAGCAAATGCTTGGGGTAGCCTTCCACAAGCTTCTCACAATACTTTGCTGGAATATTTGCCTATTCTTCCTGACTGAACTGGTGTAACTAAGTCAAGGATTGAGGGCCTCCTTGTTCAGACACGCTTTTTCAGTTAAAAACAAACAAACGAAAAAAACCCTCATTGTCCTCATTGTAGGATCACTGTCCTACTGGAAGACCAAGTTGTGACCAAGTTTAAACTTTCTGGCTGATGTCTTGCTTCAGTATTTCTAGACAATCTTCCTTTCTCATGATGCCATCTATTTTTTGAAGGGCACCAGTCCCTTTTCCAGCAAATACCCCTCACAACATGATGTTGCCACCACCATACTTCACAATGGGGATGAAAAATTAAAAGCCTCACTTCGGATGAAAAGCCTCACTCTTTTTCCTCAATACATAGCACTGATCATTATGGCCAAACAGTTCAATTTTTGTTTCACCAGAGAACACTCCTCCAACAGACTGGCAAACTTCCGTCTGGCTTTTTTAATTTATTTTTTTATGCCAGTCTTGGAATAGGGGCTTCTTCTTTGTGCAACAGCCTTTCAGGCCATGGTGATGTAGGACTCTCTTAATTGTGGATGTACTGTATATACTCCGGTACCTGATATCTCAAACTCCTTCACCAATTCTTTGTGGTTTAGTTGAACCTTTCAGACCAAAGTTTGTTCATCCCTGGGAGTTAATCTGTGCCTCCTTCCTGAACAACGCACTAATGCAAGCTGCGAAAGCCTGTTGCACAGTCAGAATTAAAGCACTGTTCAGTGGGGTTGAGGTCAGGGCTCTGTTCCCACCACCAAAGATCTTCCACAGCAACCTTGGCAAACCATGTCTTTATGGACCTCGCTTTGTGCATAGAAGCATTTTCATGCTGAAACAGATTTGGACTCCTTAGCTCCAATGAAGGGAAACCTTAATGCTACAGCATACAAAGACATTCTAGACAATTGTGTGCTTCCAACTTTGTGGCTACAGTTTGGGGAAGACCAACATTTGGGTGTAATAGTCTTGTAATAGAGTTGCTTGGATTTTTCCATGGTATCAAGGGCAAATACAAACACACTGTCTTTAAAGGTAGGCGCTCAAACAGTCACAGGGCACACTCAGTTAACTCTTAATTATGACAACTGGCCAATCAGAAGCTTCTAAATGTCATAACATTAATTTCTGAAATCTTCCAGACTGTTTAAAGAGACACTCAACTCAGTGTATGTAAACTTTTGATCTACTGGAATTCTGACAGTGAATTAAAGCTGAAATCTGTCTCTAATCAGTTGTTTGAAAATTACATCTGATGTGAACAAAGTAGATGCCATAATTGACTTGCCAAAAAGAAATGTATGGTAACATTATTTATATA
>JANDJT010000060.1:19380828-19392781 GCA_024331685.1 Stegophilus panzeri | reverse complement strand
GTACACTCACTGCTTTACATTGTAGCAAAGTGTCATTTCTTCAGTGTTGTCACATGAAAAGATATAATCAAATATTTCCAAAAGTGTGTGGGGTGTACTCACTTTTGTGAGATACTGTACTTATATTAGCACTTTTTTTTTTAATCGTGTTGTCTTTTCTTACTAAATTACTTCCCAACAGAGTTTTTAGACTGATGGTATTCTTAGTCTGTGACCTAGTCAACCAGCATCAGGATGTATTTATTGATAGAGACTTCAAAGCACTTCTGTAAGTCACTCTGGATAAAGGTGTGTGCCAAGGCCATAAATGTAAATGTCTAATGTCTTGGCGCCAGATACTACAGCACACCTTCAGTTTTGTGAAGTCCATGTCTTGATGGGTCAGAGCTGTTTTGGCGGCACAAGGGGGACCTGCACAATATTAGGCACGTGGTTTTAATGTTATGGCTGATCTGTGTATTTTTAAGCACTGAAATGGCTCACTACCTCATTTTGTTGTACAATCTGCAGAATGATAATAAAGTTGTCTTTGACTTTCATTTCAGTAGTCGTACCATTCGTATAATGTTCACCAAATGAAAATTATGTATAGTAACTGATTATAGATGGACCTGTAGTGCAGTCATAAAATCTCCAGAGAATTCAAACTATTTACCTTCTTTATTTTCTTTATATCAGGGTCATCCTCTTCTTGATTGGAATGACAAGGTAACATTCTCTCCTTTGCTTTGTTCAGCAATACAACCTAATGTGAAACACAGTAAAAGCATCCTCATCAGACTAAAATAAGGGGTGAATAATTGATTTATCTAGAAGTACTATAAAAATGGATGGTGAATGTATAATCCCAATTAAGTCCACTTCAGTTCCAAGTGGTAACAGCACAAAATGTGGAAATGTTCGATGGGGGTGAATACTTACGCACTATACATGTGTTAATTTAATGATGTTGATTTTTCACCTCAGCCTTGAGCCTTTCGATCTCTGTGTCCTGGTCTTCAAGCTGTGTGCGGAGCTGACTGGCAGCCACCTTCTCCGTCTCCATGATCTGCACCAGGTGGATGTACTTTTGCATGAGCACCTCACGCGCGATGATGAGGTCAGAGTAGCTGAAGAAGGGATGAACAGAGTGAAAGCAGTGATTCAAACTACAGAACAATTCTGCTATTTATTTGTGGTAAACATTTTGTTACAACTAAATATTATAAATGAATTATGCATTTATGCATATATAGAATATTAGTCAGTGATGTAAACTTTAAACATACGGGGTGTTGATGGGTGACCTGAGAGTGAACCTGCACTGTGCTAAAAATGAAAGATGGTGAATTTATGGGTAAAAAAAAATAATAGGGATTTGTATGGATCAAAGAGCTTCTCTTGAGAAAAGCTTCTCTTTCACGTTTTGTGCCTTGAAATTTTACAACTTGAAATTTGTTCCATTTTTACATGTAGAAAAACTACAAGCACAGAAATGACACATCAGAACATTCAGCTTTTCCTGATACAGCTGCAGTATTTCTGAAATACTATCGCGTTCAGCCACTGCAACTTACATAAGCTAAAGGTGTTCCTTTCTCACTAAAATCAGTTAAATGCATTCGCTGCTTTACCTGGCTTGCTGAATGGCTTCCACCCACTCAGTACACTCTGTATCCTCTTCGGCCCGCAACTCCAGAGGTTTCTGCCCATCATGGCCGAAGATGACCAGGAAATAGTACTTAATAAGGGATAGAAAATGAAGTCATCAGTAAACACAAGACACACTGGTCATACAATGAGGATTGTGTAGGTGGTATTTACTATAATTGCAAAAAAGGTCTGTTTGGAAAGGAGCAAGCTCTCACAGCAGTCACACTGTTGACATTTTCCCCCAAAGTAGACGAGCTGTTTGAAGGAAGTGGTGCTAAAGTTGCAGCACAGGTAAATGAAAACATTGAGAGGTTTTATTTATAATTTTCTTTTCCATAAGAGGATTATACTGTGATTTGCGATTCAAAAGCCCAAAAGGGTGTTAATGCAATCGGTTGAGAGTGAATGTGTAAGTGTGTGTACACATGTATGTAATAGGACTTAAGCTTAAGGGCTTTTTGTCTTCTCTCATCGCATAGCAGGTCATCTGGTGTGTGTGTGTGTGTGTGTGTGTGTGTGTGTGTGTGTGTGCGCACGTGTGTGTATGCGCATGTGTGTGTGTGCGCATATCTCCACTTATGTAACAGCCTTTGCTTCTCATCTCTGCTTTTAATGCACTCTCCTCAGCCCCAGGCCTTGTTTAAGCTGGAAGATAACAATAGAATCACTGTTTCCTTACACACACTTCTCATTCTGCCTCACATCCACCACTCCAACTCATCATCACAATCACACAGTCTCCTGATAGCACTTATTTGTGTGTTAAACTAACAAAATTATATCTACTTCATTATATTCACTACCACTGTATACTCACTGAAAGAGGGAACTCACATTTGTATTTCCTGTGTGTTTATAAATCTACACAATGCACAGTGACCTCTATACTTTCTATTATTTTTATTCAAATACCTATGTTACTAACAGGGAGGCTTCTATTATTTGTAAGGTAGTGGTGCATTGTGTAGCAAGGACACACTTGCATGTGCACTTGTCTCTTAAAGCTTAGCAAACTGTAACGTTGTGTGAAGGAGCTTTATTTTCAGTGGACTGTGTTCATAGAATCAACAAACTAATACAGAATAATCTAATGCAAACTCTATGCAAAGAATGTAATTTATTATCTGAGGCCAGAGTTCACTAGTAGGATGAGGGGTGGGGGGTTAGGATATCTTGTGTAACATTTTGTGGTGAGTGCTTCTGGAATAATAATACAGTAGCACTTCAGCATAACACGAAACCCGATTTCCATGGTAACCCGAGACATTTCACTTGTTTTCTGTTCTGTCAAGTATGTTTCATTTAAAATCTAAATCTTTAGCAGGTACAATCAAAGAGATGGATTGTCTTAATAACTAATACCCACAGCTGTTGTGATTTGGTAAAATGTAACCACAGTAAAAGCTTAACAGGAGTATTTTTGCCATCAAAAGCTGTAATCAGTTCAATGTGGTAATGAAAATGTATCAGCTATGCTTCCAAAATACACTGATCTGATTTTTGTATTCCAGATGAATGATGGTGGCTTGATGGACTTCATAATGAATCTTATAATGACTCCACAAACAACTGTTCTATGAATATGCAGAGCGGTTTGCACATCTCAAAGGCCTCCTCAGTCCAGCTGGCCAACAAAACAAATTACAATGAGCCATTTGCTTTTAGAATGTATTACTTTGAAGCTCTGTTCTTTTGTAGTAGTTTGGAGCTTCATGGCAGACATGCTGTTGAGGAAAATTTTAATAGTATTGGTCCACTGAGAGACCTTTGTCAAATAGGGTTCAATGCAATGTAATGGCATTCCTAATTTTACATAAAGATGATGTGCCACATGTTTACTACTGTCATATCCCAGTTTATCTCTAGTCCTGGCTGAGGTTTCCAGTGGTCCAATTTATCGAATTACTAACCACCAGCCTAGCCAGTTAGCATCACCTGAGCATGTATCTGAATTCTGTTTGATCCTGTTTTTCTGAAGTCCTATTAATGTTCCATTGCACAATTCTGAACCTTATCTCATCTTACTTTCTATCACCAGCCTTTTGCCCATTTTCCTGTTTCTGCCTTTTGAATCCCTTTAATACTGATATTTTAACATTTCACATGTTTTTGACAATGCATTTGAAATGTGGATGTGAATGTGCATTTTTCATGTTTGGAACAGAGGATTTTGACATTCAAATCAATAAAGCTAGCAATTCCAAAGGAACCATGAAATCAGTGCAAGTAACAGTATCAAGCCAGAATTGCATGGTTGGAGAAAGTCAACACAAACTTGCTCATGGAAGAGGTAGTTTGCTTTCCACAGCAATTCTTTTAATATATGTTCACATGTTCACAGTGGCCTCCACCACTGTGAAGGTTTCTATTTAACCAGTATACCACACTAGCTTCCTCAAGCTTATCCTAATGTTATACCCATTTAGTTATACCTGATAATTATGATAGCCAAACAAGTGATGATTTTTCTCACACCTTGAGCACTGAGGTTTCCAACATCGGTCATCTTACTATTCACTGGAAGGGCATTAGAATTGACTACGCTATCAAGAAACATCCTAGTTAAGAAACTACCTTCTACAAGTGCCTTCTCTCTTTAGATCAGCATTTGATCATCTTCCAGATAGCAAGGAAAAGCGGTGAAAGGTTACTCTAGAATGAAGCTGCACCTTGCACCCTATATCAAAATTCTCCATGACAAGTACTAGCATGCAGAAATGAACACCTCATGCTAGGTGAACTCATGAATATGCCAATAAATCTCAGCTTACTTCAGGAAAGAAAAAGGCCAGTAAATGACCTCCTGCCAATGCCTCTGCATTTAGTAAAAGGTTACCAGAGAGGTCACCATGCGACTGAATTTTTTTTTAGTTTTCATTATCCAACATTTGTTCCACTACAGAATCATCTTCTACATTTGCTCTTTCAGCATTCTATGCCACAAAATATTTCAGATATCAGTAATAGTTCACTGTCATGGCCATTTCCTCTGTTAGTTAATCTTCATGAAAGATTACTTGCCCTCCTGGCTGACTCGCCAAATTTGTTGTGGGGATTTTTTTCCATCTCCCACGTGGGTTCAAGGATAAGCAAGGAAACCAAACTTCTTAGAATCAGCAAGAACTTTATTACAAAGGTAAACCCAAGCAATAAAGGAGGTCGGTCTTGTGAGTGAATCTTGAAGAGTTGACCATAGTGCATGATATCCCCACGACACAACCCATCTCAAGACCAGCACACATTCCCTCGAATAACCAATTACTGTACATGCCTAGAAAGCAGACTAGTGTGAATGAGCCAATACATCTCACAGTTGGCTCCAGTTCACTAGGAGAATATTTAATTTCTGGTTATTAACTTTCCTACACATACAAGTATTTAAGAATTTAGACTGGACCAGTAAAGAGGCCAAAAATGCCGTAAGATGTGCGTTTAAGTATCTTGCACCTCAACATCAGTATATTACCCCTTAAGCATGAAACTATCATTCCTGCCTATGATGATGATCTTAGTGGGGTATTCAGCAAGAAGAAAGCTATTTGTCTGTCCCCTCAATATCCAGCCGGTTGTGCTATTGCTTTTCTGGCTGGCATTACCCCTCATTATAGTCATATCTATTCTATCTCAGAGGCTGATATATAAATTCATGATAATTTTTTTGCCAGCCTGTGTCTATGTATCAATCCTAATGGCTGTAACACTGTTTTACAGTTAAATCTTGCTATCCTCTCTGTCTAGTCCCTATAGCTGTAAAACATACAGAAACTTGATTGATTGAATACATCCAATCACCAGCCATTTTAATAATAACACCTGTACCCCTGCTCATTATCCAATCAGCTTAGTGCAGTAGCACAATGCATAAACTCCTACAGATACAGGTCAGACTGGTTTGAGTATTTCAGAAACTGCTGATCTCAGAATGCACAACACATCAAACCTTGACGTAAATGGAAGACCAGACTAGATTCCACTCAAGAACAGTCAGCCAAGAACAAGAATCTGAAGTTACAGTGGGCACAAGCTCCCTGAAACTGGATAGTTGAAGATTGGAAAAACCTCACCTGGTCATTTTCCAATTTTCAACTATCCAGTTTTGTGAGCCTGTTCCCATTGGTTATCTGAGTTACCATTGCCTTTTTGTCAGCTTGAACCAGTCTGGCCATTCTTCTCTTACCTCATTCATCAACGGGGCATTTCTGCCTACAGAACTGCTGCTCACTGGTTGTTTTCATATTTTTTGCACCATTCCGGTAAACTCTAGAAACTGTCAAGCATGAAATCCCAGGAGATCAGCAGTTTCTGAAATACTCAGACCAGTCCATCTGGCACCAACAGCAAACATGCCATGGTCACTCAGATCACATTTTGTCCCCATTCTGATGTTTGATCTGAATATTAACTGAAGCTCTTTACCTGTATCTGCATGACTATTAATTCATATATGATTTATGTTTGACTGATTCAATAATTACATAAACATCATGAACACAATTACAGGTGTACAGGTGCTCTTAATAAAGGGCTGGTGAGAGTATCTGTAGTATTTTTTATAATCTAAAAAATGGAAAACCACATTTAAAACCAGTTTGGCCAATATGAATACTTAGTTAATATTTAGTGTCATAAAGCCTAGTAAATCTCCCAACAGTCTTCAGTGCATTCATCAATAATTCATCAGGAAATCATAAGAAATGCTCCATGTGGACTGTATGCTGTATATGGACTTTCCAGAACCTAAAATGATATATATTTCGATTGTTTTGCCAACTTAAAAAATAAATTCTGTAATTTTTCATCTGCTAACGTTTTCTGCATTTTCATCACACTAGTTAAAAGAAGCGCAGATATCCTGGCCTCAAGTTGCGTTATTGGAATTTATGACATTAAAAGAACATCTTTCATCACGTTGCTTTGGCACTCTGACCCAGGCCTTCAGAGATTTACTTTTGCAAATCTCAATGTCAGTGTAACCCTCTATACATGTACACTTGTGCGAACTTTCTTTGAAACTGTCACTAGCAGAAAGAACTGACGAGGTATTGGAGAACAGTCAAAGTAGCCTCAGAGTGGAAACTTTAGTTCAATTATCCTCAAGAACCTTCCTCATGTCGTCTCAGGGAGTTTTTCCTTGCCACCATCCCCTTACTCATTAGGCATAAGTTTATACATTTTAAACTTATATCTGGAATTATATATTTCTGTAAAGCTGCTTTGTGAAAAGGTCCACTGTTAAAAGCACTATACAAATAAAACATTTTTGGAAATCAAGATGGCAGAGAGGTTCAATCTTAGCCATTTTGACCCTCTGCAAAGTTCTTTTAAAAAGTTTCAACTTGGCAACTCTGTCACCTCACTACTAATTTACAGCTGTCTCATTTACTCATTGGGCTCAATGTACAGTATATATACAGTATATCACTTTAGAAACAGTCTTGCCTTGTGAAGTCTTGCCAGTGTCCCACTGATGTACATTAGTTAGTTGTATCTTAGTTTGTACAATAGTTAGTTTGGCCATATTTTAAATACTGCCTGTTTTGACTATGGCCTAAGCCTTATGTTTTGACTAGTGTTTGTATGACATTTCCCAAAAGTTTCCTGCCCACAATGAAATCAAAACTATAGAAAATGGCATCAGCAGCTTATGACTAGTGATCGGCCAATATATCGCTAAGGCGATATGCCATTTTATGCCATATAGCGCAAAACCACATTCTTACTTATTCTGGCTAAAAAAAACGCCACTCAAACATGAAGCAAGCATCTGGCAGACAGTAAAATGACCAGTCATCCTTCCCTTTTTAACACGGTGCTACGTAATGTTACAAACAACAACACTCTAGCGTGCAACAAAGTCTTATTCAAACAGTACCAGGAGATGTCAGATCTGCAGTCCAGTGGTAGCGGATCTGATAATAAGCTCATGGTGAGTTCCTTTGGGGACACGGATGTGCAATAAACAAATTTAAGCAAAACTGAAAATGTTTTACCCCACAAACAATCACAAAACCACAATTTGTTCTTCCTCAAACACGTGAGGAAACAGGGAAGAATATTACATAAATATTATGTACAACAAATTTCCATTTGGTTTCACCAATTTTCTGTATGTCTCATTTACTGTAATTAAATTTGTGTTAAATCAGCCACATATTGGCCAATCGGCAACACAACGCTTTCTAGATATCAGCACTGGCATTGGCCAATAAAAATCCATATAAGTCGACCACTACTTGTGACTATAGAATTTGGTGGGGCAGGACGACATTAATAATGACATACACTCAAACACATTAAAGTCAAGAGGCTATTACAACAGTTGAGAGATGACAAGATACAGTCATCCAGCATACATTCTAGCAGCTCATGTTGAGTGGTTTAAAACAATTTCTTGTCAGCCACAGAGTATTTCTTTTATCTAGTCCAACTGGAAACCCTGTGATTGACTGTCCTGTCCACTCCTCCACTTCCACTGAAAATTTCAGATCCTGAAAAATTCCACAGCGCGCATGGGAAAGCTTAAATCCTGCCCCTATGGATGACTATTAGTTCTTTGTTGCAGTTCCCATTTTGACCACTAGATACAATAATAATTCTATAAAAGCTATGTGGGGCCCAGAAAGGTGAGCAAATCAATGGAAAATCAGCTTATATCTGTCCAATAGCAACATTAAAAAAAATTGGTCACTCAAAAGAGATAATTAATATTTCAATAGATTTAAAATGTATGGAGTTGTAAATGAAGATACAGTGAAGATTAACAGTTGTTAAAAAGCTGATTGCTGCCCCTATGGATGAGCCACCACTGGAAAATGGCATGCTAGGCATGGGCATAGGGTGTCTGACTCATGACTTTTACGTAATTTCCACCAATTATTTTGTTTTAACAACAAGAACATGCTTTATTGCTGCCCCAACATTGCTTATATACAACAGCATTGCAATAAGTTGAATTTCCTTTAATTTCATCATACGTCAGAGATTTTTAAAAGCCAAGTTTTCTAAAATCTATATTTTCCCTTATTCACACTAAACCTCAAAAATGCCATTTTCAGAATTATCCACTTTGGAGAGCAACATGATGTGAAAGGAAAAGGCATCTCAGATAGTAAAAAAAATCATGCAGCATCTATAATAATATTTGTGTTGTTTCCGTTAGACAAATAAAACACTTTGCCAACTCAACATTAACATGCTACTCAAATATGTAATAGAATTTACATTACATTACAAGGACTACTCTACAGCATCAGAATTATTAGATATAAAAAAGAAAAAAAATAGCATCCATTCATCCATAACCCTAACCCTAACCCAAAAGTCCATCCATTCATCCATACCACTGTATCCTACACAGGGTCGCAGGAAGCCTGGAGCCTATCCCAAGGAACTCAGGCACTAGGTGGGGGAAACCCTGGACACCAACATGAGCTGGTGATCTGACATGATTAAGAGCTAAAGTCATATTCATAAATATAACCTGCTTACACATGTAGCTAGCATGAACTAGCCTGTCAGGATTTCTGAGGTAATTTTAAGTCATATTCATAAATGTACACAATTTACCCTGATAATGCTAGCTATTAGTAAACAAAACATTTTTGGCTGTAATTCTGAGAAGATTTTTGAGCAATAGTTAGAAAATGTTCATAATCAGTCTATTATCTTGGCTATTAAAGACTAAATTAAACTGTCAGCTAGTTGTATCCAACACAGAACCTGAAGCCTATCCCAGGGGGCTCGAGGCATAGATCGGGGGACACACCGGACAGGGTGAAAAACCATTACAGGGCACAATCACACACACATTCACACACTAGTGACAATTTGGAAATGTCAATCAGCCTACAATGCATGTTTTTTGTACTGGGGGAGGAAACTGGAGTATCCAGAGGAAACCCCAGAAGCACGGGGAGAAAATGCAGGCTCAGTGCATGCATAGCAGGGATGGGATTTGATCCCCCAAACCCTGAAGTTGTTTGTGGTATTTAAATAAAAAGTGTACTTGCTTTTCATAACAGTTCTGGGTGTTCTTGTTAAATTTACAAAATTCATTTTACACAAGTACTTTTTTCTGGCAACCACAGCTGCCAGTTTTTACCGTAAATTTTACGGGATTTTTTTTAACAGAATGCGATGCAAATGTGCTAACCACAAAACCGTCATGCCTCCCCTTAAAGAAATGAGTTTAAGTAAATGTCTATTTAACAATAACGCAAACCTGGCCAGCAGCACTTTTATTATAGGGCCTTTTACCTTACTAGCTGTTTTAGGTAGTGAATATTTGCTGAGTGAATGTTTCAGCTAGTCACATGCATTCTTGAAGATCTGAATTTGAATGCATCATTGTCAACATGCCACTGGGCTGGACAAATAAAATGACACTGCGCCAAGTCAAACCACAAGTGTGAAATGTTACTGTTATAAGGTTTTACTAAACAGAATCCTCTGCTATTTGGAAAGTAATAAGTGTCCAGTAACTGCTCAAAGTATGTGACCTGTGCAAACACAATAGACAATACAGTCTGCAGTGGATAATCTCAGAGATGGGTTAGAGTGTGAGAGATGGCAGGGCAGTGCAGGAACATTTTCTCTTATATAGTACAGTACGCATGTGTGCAGCGATGCAGATACAGCAGTCCTTCTCAGAAATAGTTTTGTGTAGTCATGCTGCGAGTCTTTACCTACACTTAGTATTGATAGCTACTGAGTTGCACTGCAGGCCGGAGTTCCACAAGTTAAACACCACTGCTCTAGGCAGACGAGGACTTTCAGTCAGACAGTTCTGTAGTGAAATGCTAAACAACTGCCAATCAATACTATAGGCTACTCAGTGCCAGAGTCACCTTTTTTTCCAGAGTCACCATAATTATTAATGCTGTGCTACACCTAAACCTAACCTTCAACTCAGTAACCCAAAGGAATCATTATGGCTTTTAGTATTTTATTTTCTTTCTTTCTGGGTTTTTTTAAATGAAAGAAATTCTACCAACCAAATGTCCCGACAAGGTCAAAACGGTCACATCCTACCCTTGTGGATACATTTGGGCCCCACTAAGAAATAAAAACATGCTCACACACACACACACACACACACACACACACACACAATAATAATAATAATAATAATAATAATAATAATAATAATAATAATAATAATAATATAGGTATACCTGCTTATCTGAATTGTCTCGGCTGATTGTAGATACTTTGGGCGCTGAGACGCGCTCGCAGGTGCATCCTTCCAATAAGTAAATCCCCGTCGGCCTGGTGCTCTGCTCATTCTCAAAGTAAAATAAGATGTTTTGATACAGAGCAAAGTATTTCTCGTTCCAGCGACTGTTCTCGGTCGCTTTCTTGCTCAGGTAGCCCCGCTTCGTTCCCTCTTTACGCGCGATCACAGAGAGATAAAGTGCGTGCCCCTCATTATAGCGCACACTTTTCTGCATTTTCTACCCAAACGTCTCACGCCGTTTTGCTTGAGACCATGATCAGCAGAGACGGACCTAAGAAAATTAAAAAATAAAAATAAAAAAGTAAGAAAAGTGGAAACGATTTAAAGAAAGATCATCCAGAAATATCCGAACCGTGCAGCAAAAGAGCGCGCTTAAGTCCACAAAGAAAAGTGGAAATGATTTAAGAAAGATCATCCAGAAATCTCCGAACCTGCAACAAAAGAGCGCGCTTAAGTCCACAAAGATCTCGTTAAACGCTTGGTCGACTACTATTCGTGTCTAGTGTACACAATAATATAAAGAAAAAAAAAAGATTGAGTGAACTGACGCTAAAAGCAGAATCGACACTAATCGGCTTTAGTCGCAACTTAAAGAGACACTGTTTCCTCAGCGGTGTGCTGAAGATGCGCTACTGGTTCCCCTGAGACAATGAAAGGTGCTTTACTGTGGAACGCCAACGGATCAGTAACTCACTTAATATCTGTAAACACAAAAATATACCCGTTCCTGAAATGCTTCTATAAAACAAGTTCTGAATTTACTGACACAACATTCTCTGTTATTAATCATGTGAAGCAGCACCACAGGACACTATTCTCTATTTCTGCTGTTTTTCTTTCTTGCTGTAGATTTTAATTTGAGCATACTTGCCTAATAGCCTTTGTAGGCTATTTATGCATAGTTTATTAGGCCTACAGCAGAACATGGATTAATAGTAATTAAAATATTTCACATTTTGCCCTTTCAGTAGTTTAAAATGTAGTAGAGTTTACACCATCTAGTGGTCATTAAAAAAAAAATCCGCTCAGATTAAAATCAGACTACTATAACCAGTTTAGTAATTAAAAAAAAAAGGGTTGTTTATA
>JANDJT010000060.1:19349815-19362871 GCA_024331685.1 Stegophilus panzeri | reverse complement strand
AACAGTCTATACTGCTCAGACTCTGGATACAACAGTCTATACTGCTCAGACTCTGGATACAACAGTCTATACTGCTCAGATTCTGGCTACAACAGTCTATACTCCTCAGACTCTGGATACAACAGTCTATACTGCTCAGACTCTGGCTACAACAGTCTATACTGCTCAGACTCTGGCTACAACAGTCTATACTGCTCAAACTCTGGATACAACAGTCTTTACTGCTCAGACTCTGGATAAAACAGTCTATACTGCTCAGACTCTGGATAAAACAGTCTATACTGCTCAGACTCTGGATAAAACAGTCTATACTATTCAGACTCTGGATACAACAGTCTATACTGCTCAGACTCTGGATACAACAGTCTATACTGCTCAGACTCTGGCTACAACAGTCTATACTGCTCAGACTCTGGATAAAACAGTCTATACTGCTCAGACTCTGGATACAACAGTCTATACTGCTCAGACTCTGGATAAAACAGTCTATACTATTCAGACTCTGGCTACAACAGTCTATACTGCTCAGACTCTGGATACAACAGTCTTTACTGCTCAGACTCTGGATAAAACAGTCTATAGTGCTCAGACTCTGGATACAACAGTCTATACTGCTCAGACTCTGGCTACAACAGTCTATACTGCTCAGACTCTGGATACAACAGTCTTTACTGTGCAGACTCTGGATACAACAGTCTATACTGCTCAGACTCTGGATACAACAGTCTATACTGCTCAGACTCTGGATACAAGAGTCTATACTGCTCAGACTCTGGCTACATTGATTTAAATGTTGCTGGATGGATTTTAGATTTTTTAACAGGAAGATCACAGTGTGTTAAAATTAATGCCATATATTCCAAACAGTTATTTTGTTCTACTGGGTCTCCTCAAGGATGTTGTTTGTCACCCTTGTTATATATTATGTACACATATTATTGTGTTTTTTTTGTTTCGGTGGCTGTTGGTTTTATGAACTCTTCATAGGTAGATTTCTGATATGAACTATGATTTGTGCGGTGCATATTATATATTGTTTGTGTATTATGTATTGTCTGTATGTCTGTTACCTTTTGGTGCAAAACTAGTTTCCCCTAACGGGGACAATAAAAAGTAAACAACAATAACAATAATGGTCTATACTGCGCAGACTCTGGCTACAACAGTCTATACCACATACACTATGGCTACAATGGTCTATAGTGTGCAGACTCTGGCTACAATGGTTTAGAGTGCGTAGACTCTGGCTACAATGGTTTAGAGTGCGTAGACTCTGGCTACAACGGTTTAGAGTGCGTAGACTCTGCCTACAACGGTTTATAGTGCGTAGACTCTGGCTACAACGGTTTAGAGTGCGTAGACTCTGGCTACAACAGTTTAGAGTGCGTAGACTCTGCCTACAACGGTTTATAATGCTTAGACTCTGGCTACAACGGTTTATAGTGCATAGACTCTGGCTATAACTTTCTATACCGTTCAGACTCTGGCTCTAAAATTCACCTACCAGAAAACTCAAATAAGATAGTGACTTTCAATTTGACCAAATTTAGGCTTCAAATTTAGGCATCCATTAATATATGTCATTAGTGCACCTGGTATCATTGTTATCTTCTCTTGTCTTATTTAAACCTCTCTCATATCTAGTGTCTGGTGTTCCCTTTGCTACTGAGGTGTTTGGTGTCATCATGCCAAGATTTAAAGAGTTCTATAAGGACTTCAGAAAAAAGGTTGTGAATGCCTATGAGTCTGGCAAGGGATTTAAAAAGAAATTATTTGAAATACATCATTCCACTGTAAGGAAAATAATCTACAAATGGCACAGATTTCAAATGACTGCCAATTTGTCCAGGACTGGCCGCCCGAGCAAATTCTGCTCAAGAGCAGACCATCTGATGCAAAAAGAGGTCCAAAATTTAATCACAGGATCTGCTAGTAAGTCTTGCAACAGTTGGTGTCAAAGTACATGCTTCTACAATAAGAAAAAGATTGCACAAATTTGACCTGCAAATTTGGGAGACGTGCCAGGAAAAAGCCTTCGCAAGACTACAGTTTGAAAATGAGCATGGCCTTTTGGAATAATGTGCTCTGGACAGACGAATCAAAGAGTTGTTTGCCCACAGTAACAGCACATACGTTTGGCACGGACCAAAGACAGCTTTTCAGGAGAAGCACCTCAGACCAACTGTGATGCATGGTGGTGGAAATGTTATGGGGTTCTGGGATTGCTTTGCTACCACCGAGACTGGATAGATTGCATTCATTGATTCAACTATAAATTCTGCATCATATCAAAGAGTGCTTGAAGATAATGTGAGTACATCTGTCTGAAAGGTGAAGTTGAACCAAAAGTGGACCTTTCAGCAGGATAATTATACTAAGCACACTAGCAAATCCACCAAGGAATGGCTCAAAAAGAAGAAATGGAGGGTTATGAAATGGACTAGTCATTGAAATGTTGTGGGGGGATTTGAAATGGGCAGTAAACCCTCGAAGATCTTGCGACTGTAAGAATATTGTAAGAGTGGTAAAAAATTCCAGCAAGCCTGGTGGACAATTATACAAAATGCCTACAAGAAGTTATTTCTGCTAAAGGGGGCAATATTAGCTTCTGAGGCCAATGGTGTACTTAAGATTTCCAAAGAAGAACATCACATCTATTGATATTTCTGTTGAATAAATGATTGCAAAAGTTAATTTTCCTTGTGGGTTTGTTCAAGTATATCAACTTTATTGATAGGCACTGTTTTAAAGATGATCAAATGTTTGCTTGTCCAAATATGTCAAAAAAGCTAACAATTTCCTTGGGGTGTACATATTTTTTCACATGACACACACACACACACACACACACACACACACACACACACACACACACACATATTCCCATATATAATGTGATATAGTTCCCATATATAATATGACATTAAAATATGTATTTATTACGTTATAGTATATTATATTATTTAACTCATTTAGTCATTTTTTAAAATTCTATTACAACTTTAAGCAAGTCTACAGAGAGTTTGGCCTCATCACATATGACATCAGTTGAGTATCTCCCTAGAAGCTAGCTTAAATAATGTTAGCTATGCTAATGAACGATTGACAACTGTTGAACTCACCTCAACATGGCTTTTACAATCATTTAACCCACCATGGGCAATCGAAAAGTCACTGCAGCGAGCAAAACTGTTGTTATTTGACCCCTATTAAGCAGAGGTAACTTGAGTGTAGTCTGGGGTGAAGTGCGTTTTGTATTTTCTTTTTTTTGGACCCTCCGCCATAGCACTACAGGACACTACAGTGTTACTGAACTACAGTGGTACACAGAACTGATGGATGAACAGAAGAGAGAGAGAGGTGGACTGTAAAGCCCACCCATAGAGAAAACTGATTGATTGTTTATCACAAAGAGAGAGCAATCAGGATATGCTCTCAGTCACTCTCTTGCTATGTCTTGTCACTCACTCTCTGCTCCTACTATGAGAAATTCTCTAGTCTCTCGCTCACTCTCAAAAAAATCGATTTCCAGGATATTTTATATAATTTGCAGTCATCAGAGAGCCGCTATCAATTTACGGGAGACTCCTGGAACTTCTGGGAGAGGTGGGATATCTGACTTAGTTAGTATTTGTTTGCATTGCCTTTTAATTGCTTAAGTTGAGTCAAATACTTGATGTATCCATCCACAAGTTTCTCACAATACTTGGATGGAATTTTTGTCCATTCCTTGGTGTAACTCTGTCAGGTTTGTGGGCCTACTTACTCAGACACACTTTTTCAGTTCAGTCCAAAGATTTTCTATGGGGTTCAGGTCAGAGCTTTGTGATGGCCACTCCAATATGCTTTTAAAAGATGCTTTTTATTGTCTTTAAACCTTTTTGTTACAACTTTGCAGGTATGATTATTGGATTATTGTCCTGCCAGAAGACCCAGTTACAACAAATTGTAACATTCTGGTTTGTGTCTTGAGGTGCTTTAGTGTTTCTAGATACTCCTTCTTCCTCAAAATACCATCTATTTTTTGAAGTTCCACATCAATTAGGCATGCTCTCTGTTCTCTCTCTCTCTCTATTTCTGATAGGCCGGTATCAGCGAAATCTTAACCGTCATGTAATCAGCGAAGGAACTCTGCATCAGGCATCGTAGCGACTCTGTTACCACGTTATTCAATATAGACAGGGCACTTCAAAAGAAGCTAAATTTGGTTGAAAATATCACTGTTTTAGTCCGCAGTGTTTTCAGCAAACACATGCGTCGCAGAGACTCTGTTACAACGTGATCCAACATAGTGTCATATCACAGCAAACCAGTGACTACATTTCCTATCCTGCACTGCGGCCTACAAACATGGCCGCCATTGACTGCAATTCCCAGAACACTCACATTCATTCTAATCATGCACACCTGCATCAAATTCACAGCACTCACAACCACAGTACAGAGACTGTCTGAACACAATGACTTTGTGAAGTATTGAGTGTTATCACCATACCAAACATTTGTACTCTGTTCCTTGTTTTGTTTCATATTTGTTGATCTTTCTTCTTATTTCTTGTTCTTGATTCTTGCCCAGTTTATGACCTTGCTATTGTCTCCTGTTTTGGATTTGTCTGCCTGTCTCTCTCTAAACTCTTATTTGCATTTGCATCTGTCCTAACCTCCATTATGTGGATCTTGTGACCCATCGTAAAACCTGACACCCTCTTTATTAATTTAACAATAGGACCTAACACTGTTTTATACCATGTCAGATTAACATAACTGTGAAATAAACCATTGGTGGAAGTGATCAGTCCAAAATTACACCAAATCAATGGATGTATGCTCATGGGAAGGGTGTACTTGTGCAACCTTTTTTAGATAATCTGACAGGGTGGACAGAGGGTCAAAGTTCCGCGATTATCCCCGAGACAGTACTTTCGATGAGGCTCCTCTATTAACTGTGGCATTATTCATTCAAGACAAGCTCTAGCATTAACTATGTGGGAATAGATGAGTTCCTGTCACCTGTCCAATAACACACTCCTACATGTTACTTGCCCTGACGACCCTAACATTTCATTTTTTCACAGATTTGTTGTCATCCCTTCATCTCCTTTCAATTTACTAAGTTGAAAATTTAATGTTTAAACTGAAGTGTTCACTCACAAAACATAATGGGCAGTTTACACTGCCCACTCTATCTAAACTGTTTCTCTTCTGTTTGTCATGTTGCTGACGACGAGCACGAGCCTGATATGCTCCGAGCGTCTTCTGCCTGATGCACTTGCGTTGGTCCTTAAAATATTGTGGGATCAGCATTCTAACAAAGTGGGTCATATCCAGGAACCCCATACACTGTGAATCTGAAGACTACTTGACCCATTTATCGTAAGCAATATCCGCTGTCAGCAGAAAAGGAACTTGGCATACACCCAGTGACTGACTCATTACTAGCACAGGGTGTTGTTGTTCCCACCATATCTATTATATACGGTATAATATGAACACCATATCAGATTAGCCCTTTACTTCCTGGGCTATCCTGCAGCATATCTCTCAAACTTTAGAACCTGTAGTTCAAGGTATGCTTGCCTCTTTGTGGTCTGTTAACGCTTATGGTTACTGATGCTGAAAAGGTAGTGCTATCCCACCCACTCACATTGCATGCATCTCATCAGGTCTTATCTAGCCTGAATAACAATCAGGCTCACTCAATCTCCTTTCATTCTGCTCAGGATGTGGAACTCGTTGCTCTCACTTGTGCTTGTCATCTTTTAAAGGGTAAGACTGTTACTATTTCCTGACTTGCAGTATGCCTTTGGTGTTGCACATGATTTTGGAAATATATGGCATGCTCATGCTTTTCGTGCCACTGATGGCGCACCTACATCACATGCCACGCTCGTTTCAGATCTTTTAGAAGCCTCACTCTTACCTGACAGACTTACTATTGTTAAGGTTAAAGGTCATGACTCCTCTAACGCAGATAATCCTTACGGTACTTCACTTGCTGATGAATGGCAAAGTGGGCTGCCAAAGAGGGCCCCAGCCCCTTTGTCCAGCATAATGTCTCCATTTTTCAAATCTTTTCATTTTCCAACTCCTTGTGACATTGATGTTGCAGGCCTCTTCAGACGACCTTATGTTTTGATCCTCGGAAGGTTGTTCACCATCGCCCACCAAATGGGTTAGTACGCTGCCCTGTTGGCTACCTTGCTCTTCCATCATCCGTCCTTTTGTTTCTTGTGCATCATTTTCACTGTCTTTCTCATGCCGTACGAAGAGGGGTGATCTCAGCTATAACATCAAGGTTTTGTATTCGAGACACTCACAAAGCTGTTAAATTACTTCTTGATGCATGTCTGACCTGTGCCAGAGTAAATGTACAAGGAAAAATTGCCAAACGTTACCACCACCTAGTGGCCCCTTTCAGGCATTGCAAATTGACTTCACACACATGTAAGCTATGAAAGGTTGCAAATACTTTTCAGTTAACATGGACAAATTCTCCAAATGGGTAGAAGCTTTCCCATGCTCAAAAGAAAGTGCCAACACACGTTGTTAAAACTCTAGCCAGAGAAATAATCCTGCGCTATGGTATCCCTCAGGTTATTGATGGCAATAATGGAACACCCTTTGTTTCTAAGGTAACACAGAAACTTTGCCAATATCTGAATATTGATTGGCACTTCCACATCCCATATCATCCCCAAAGTTCAAGGATCATGAAAAAGAATCGTACCATCAAGAACCACCTCACTAAGGCACTACTAGAGAATCCCTCCAGCAACTGGGTGGACCTTTTGCCAACTGTCCTATGTGAAATTCGTATGACATGTAATCAGAAAACGAAATTGTCTCTTTTTGAGATCATTATGGGCAGACCACTTTCCTCTCCATGGACAAAGGGCAACCCAGGTGTTTGTTTTACAGGAGCTCTGGACGTGATTGTCAGCGACTATACTCAGGCTCTCATTGAAAAATTAACTAGCATGCATGTTGATGTTTCTGCTTCTCTCCCTTTACCCACAGAACAGCCTACTCACCCTTTCCTTCCAGGTGACGCAATTCTCGTCAAAAGTCTGAATCCATGAAAGGTTGGGGAAGCAGCCTTTGGCCCTCCTACACGTGTGGTGGCCATTACCTGTACTGCTGTCCTGACAGATTCACAACCCCAGTGGATTCATGCCAGTTGTATCAAGCGCTGCCTGTCTGTGACAAGAGACAATACTGCTATCAAGTAGCTCTTCTCATCTCACCTTAACACATATAGCACTATCCTGTATTAGAGATACACACATGAACTCTATCTTCTACTCTGCCAAAGCTTTACTCCTTTGCTACAATTGTTTAGCATCCACACTCATCAATTGACCTTTGCACCTGAAAACACATCAGAACACAACCTATTGTTAACAAATACAAGTGTGATATTAACTGCAACATTGCTTGTCTACTGGGAACAAGGCTCTGATTACATATACATCCTGTAACTTGTTGAATTAGCATCCTTATGCCCAAAACGCAGAATCTCCCTAGACACTGCTTCTATCGACTGTTTGGGCGCAGTCCTAATTGTAGCCGTTGTGACCCTATCGGAGAGACAAAGAAGTTGACCTCTAGCAATGGCCATCTAGAAGGGATTATTCGAGAAGAGACTTCTAGAGAAGTCTCAGTAATTAGTGCAATCACGGTCGGTGCCAGCACATTTACCCCAATACAGCAGTGTAGTGGTAATTTGGCATACTTCTTCTCTTTAGAAATTGCTCAATTTCTCAGATGTACACTATGACTCCTGTTGGGTGTGTAATCACCTTGGCACACACTATTGGTCCTCTTTTCCCTTAGACAATGATACTGCTGCCAAAGGCAACAAAAGCCCCTCATCTTGCATGATTCCCATAGATATTGTCTGGCTCTTGCAAATGTCAACATATTGCAATAACCTAAAAGACTACAATGGCACCATGCGCTCTGGCACTGTGGAACTTCTGAACACAATGTGTGGATGTGGTCATGACAGCTCAAGTGAGCATAATGGCTACAACAAATGTAGTGGTTTGCCTGAAAGTGTTCATCTAACCCTAATGTCATTCTGAATACCACCCAGCTTTTTAATGTCCCGGAGAAGGTTAGACACATGTGTTTGTGCACATAGTAAGGAGTCAAATCTGATGTTAGGCCATTCTTTGTGTAAAGTCTGTCAGTGTGACCTTGTTTGCAGACTCTAATGTTGCCATATGTAGCATAAAAGGCAAGTTTTTGCCTAGTGATACATATGGCTCTACCACAGCCAAAGGTAGAGGTCCCTTTAATGCTCTAGCTTCCACGAACACCGTTCTTAGGCTCTGAGTTCAACACGTTTACATCATGATAACTGGACTTTGGAATTGGACAGGATGTTGCTATCCTGCCTTTGAGGTGCCCTCTGATTCAGTTCATGTTTTCTCCCCCATGGTAACAATCTGATCCTTCCATCCTGGGGCCAGTTTGTCACTGATTAAACTTGGATGAAACACACCTCAGCATTTCCAGGGATACACCATCGCTGACCCACGAACAACCCCAGGTGCCATTGTAGGATGGTCTGTTTTTGGGAGGAGGTACCACTGCAGCTTTGAATAAAATTAATGGGCTTACTTACATGTTGCTCTCCTTGGCCAGTGACACAGAGGAAGCACTCACACTAATGATGAACTAAAAGCCATTCTGATGTTGTTGCTCAGAATTGACTGATGCTCAACACCTCATGCCATATCTATATCCCTAACAACTCATGAAACTTTACGGATATTATCAAACACATGAGGGAAGCCATAATGGTGCCACCGCCTGCTGATGACTCATGGTTCTCGTCTCTCTGGGGTGGTCGGGGCTCCTGGCTCCTACTTCCTTTCCTGCCTGTTTGAGCATACTACTCATTCTAATGTTTCAGCCTTGTTTTATACAGTGCCGTAATGTCCCTCGTCCGACGCAATGTCCATTCCTCGACACAACATTGTCATGGTAGCCGAACAGGACACGCCTGCCTAACACTCTGCTATGCCTTTATGTTGTCCCATCCCTTTGTCAATGCACGGCAGTAGAGGTGACTGTTGTTTAAGGGAACGGATGAGTTGGGGCAGGTGCAGCATGAGGGCAGTGATAAGTTCCACATCACTTAGACATGCTCATGGGTCCAAGAATTTAATTCTGAGGCCGGTATCAGCAAACTACCATGTCAAATTCCTCATTAGTGAAACTTATCTTTTAAATAGTCTTGAAAGTAAACGTTTCTATAAAATGCAGCTGATTACATCTTAAATAATGCCTTGGTTCTTTGTGCACAACCAACAATAAAAAGCAAACATGCTATGGGTGGTTGCCATAGTGATGGCATTGCAAAGTTCACCAAAACTACAGCTCACTTTTCCATCAGCCTGTGATGAATATATGTAAAACATTCCTTCCTTTTGGGGGCTAATAAGGGTACATAAATCTTAATTAAATAAACAGAAATAACTAGTGTTTTATGTAGTACATACACTTGATATCATCTGTTTGGCTGATGAACATTTAGATACTTGTATTTGGAAGACTCTTATCCAAAGCCACAGGTGGCAAATGAGGCAAAATCAAGGAACAAAATTGAGCATTTGAGGGTTAAGTGCCTTGTTGAAGGACTCAGCAGGGGCTCTCTGGTACTTCTGGGAGTTGAACTCACAGCCATTCAGTCACTAGCACAGAATCTTAAAGCCTGTGCTACCATAATATTTTTGGACACAAAACATTATGAACACCCACACTTATGAACACTTCTCATCAGACAGGGAAATAATTTTCAGTCTAATCTCTTATCTAATCTCACATTACCGATCAACATTTTCTTTTCCAGTTAATAAATGTATTCTTTTAACAGAATTGTCTAGGGTTAGTGCAGGAACATATTTACAAATATTCATTCAAAGAAGGAAACGTCAGGTAAAATAATGGTACATTTAAACCAGAAAATTGTGCAACATGGTGCTTTCTGTTCTTTTTCATCTCTCCCTCCCAAACAGCTTGTGTGAGTAATCTCTACATTGTCACTCAGATGTGACCAACGTCACATCTGCTATCTACGCACCCACTCTTGCATTAACTCGACAGTCAGACAACCAGCCTGGCCAACCAGCGATAACACAACTAATAGAGCATCAACACGGCTACATTTCTCCACAAGATGTCAGGGTGAGTACTACTGTACTGCATGCCTTTTTTCACCTTTGTAATATTTTTGTCAATTATATTTTCCCCTCTTTCCCTTATTAGATTATTAGAACCAGTATTTTAAAAGAAAACATTCTGTGCAAGCCTGTGCAACCAAACGTGTTTGTTCTCTAAACCTTCCTGTTAGCTGAGCATTTTGAAAAGCTGTACCTTGATGAGAATAGAAACACTCGACGACCTCTTCAGAACCTCAAGTGCAAAATGAATAGCCTTTTAACACATTATGCATACCCAGCACATGTTTCTCCACATACAGTCTTGCTTGAGGACTGTCATCTTGTATTACGACATGCTGCTGCCAAATTCTTTGTTCTGACTGGGGAGGGTTGCACACGGCCACTTGACCCTTTACTTATGGACCACTTACCTGTGGGAAGTCTGAGAATCACATAAGCCTGCAAACAAAGCCTTTCTCCTTGAAGCACAGCAGAACATTGCTGACAGGGGCAGAAGTTGCTGCTGCCACATTCATGCATTGCACATGTGCTCCATGGTAACTGTGCACTCACTGCTAACAGCAATGCTTTTCTATAGCTATCACGCCTCCTGCTTTTTCCATTGCATTTCACAATAAGATCTTGTGATGCCATGGGTGGCTATACACTTAGTACTTCCCACATCTCATTTACTGTGTGTTCTATGTAACCAACATACAAAATGTTCTACACACATACAGGCTAACATATGTTATTATTCTAGATCTGCATATCTCTCATGACTAAATCTTTGACAGCCCTAATTAAAAATAAAGGGCTTTAATGTATCTTTAAAAAATTCATTCTGGAGTCAGAATCAGATTATTTAAAACATTTTGTTGGATAATCATGGTTGATAATCATACACTGTGGTTATACACATCCCTCCACCTGAATTGAGGCTGGTTGCAGGAAAACCAACAAAAGCCCTCAGCCATGTTTGCCATGTGAAGGAAGACGGCCATTACTGATTCTTTGACAAGGGCAGCTGCGCAAGGAAGACTGAAACATAACTTTCTTTCTTAAGCTTTCGTTATAGACACATTATATTGATAGAATGCCTAAACCAGTGTAGAAAGGATAAGCCTATAAATTGTTTTGGCGATTTTATTCTATATTTTAGTGATTATAGTAATATTAAAGTGAAACAGGTGAGATGTCTGGTATGACAAAAGATCTCCTTGATTGAATAAACGGTGGGTCCTACGTAATTGGAATACAGGGCCATGTTCACCAAGCAGGCAAATACATGATGTGCAGTTTTATTGATTTACAATTGCATGTTTGCTGTGATGGCCATTAGAAATAGACCAAGTGGTGAACCAGGTGCTTGAGTGGCATAGGAATACAAATGAGAAGCCTTTCACACATTTGGCAATCATGCTTTTTATATTCTTTTCTATTTGCATTTATTTAAATTCCTAATTATGTAACAATGCCTAAATGAAATTTAAATATTTATCAAAAACACTTGCAGAATCTCATTATAGTATGTTCTGCAACATGGCTTTAGCTAAGACTTGGTGAATAATTCACAAAATTTGCTATCTAATTTAACAAAAGATTTGTCAGATTTGCTATCAAATTTAACAAAAGATTTGTCATCTTCAGCCCAAGTGTTTAGATACATTTTACAAAATAATGTACTGATCTTAGACATGATGTTATGCAAGCATTGCATGCAGTACTGAGAGAGTACCTGTGAGGCCAGCAAGCACAGTAGGCTTTAGAGTGAAAAGATGCTTTATGGCCTCAAGGTTTTTGCCTAAGCCTATTGAATTAACAGAATCTTGAGGGGGAAAATTAACTGCAGAGAAACATGGATTGGCAGTCCTAAATCTGGCTGAATCTGTTTAAAGGCTAGTTTTGTCAAATTTCATACAAAACTGTCTTAAATATCATTAGAATTGAGTGCTTTTCCGGCTTTTACTCACACAACAGAGTAACTGCTATATATCTATGTATTAGATTGGAGTAGACGCAAAAATTATTTGTCTTTGTGCAGGCAGGAGTGACACCTGCTCTGTTTGGGTTGCAGTCACCTATTTTGTTATTTCTGTAATGAATATGAAAAAGAACTACTATATAAATTATATGGCCAAAAGGTATTTGAACACCTGGCCAATTACATCCATATGTGCTTGTTGAACATTCCATTCCAGATTTAGTCCCCTCTTTGCTGTTAGAATAACCTCATCTGTTCTGGAAAAACATTCCTGTAGATTTTGGAGTGTGGCTGATGGGTTTTATGCTCACTAAGAGTATTAGTGAGGTCAGGTACTGATGTCAGACGAAAAGGCCTTGTGCGCAATCAATGTTCCAATTCATGCCAAAGGTGTTGAGTGGGGCTGAAGTTAAGGCTCTGTGCAGGCCACTCAAGTTCTTCTGCACCAACCTCCGTAAACCATGTCTTAGACCTCACTTTGTGCACAGGGGCACCTTAGTTCTTGTAAAGCAGAATTCTTAATGCTAAAACATTGTAGACAAGTGTTATTCAAAATTTGTAGCAACAGTTTGGGGAAGGCCTACATATGAGTGGATGTTCAGTTGTCCACATACTTTCAGCCATATGGTGTAGCAAAAATGATTCTGAGAACTTACACTCTTTCTCTAAACTCACAAGACAAAACTACCATCTTGTCACCTACAGTATCTCACAAAAGTGAGTACACCCCTCATATTCTTGTAAATATTTGATTATCTTTTAATGTCTCAACACTGAAGAAATAACACTTTGCTACAATGTAAAGTAGTGAGTGTACAGCTTGTATAAGTGTAAATTTGCTGTCCCCTCAAAATAACTCAACACACAGCCATTAATGTCTAAACCGCTGGCAACAAAAGTGAG
>JANDJT010000060.1:19323265-19338983 GCA_024331685.1 Stegophilus panzeri | reverse complement strand
AGGAAACTCTCAATTGGTTTCAGAGAAAAAAATCAAGGTGTTAGAATGGCCCAGTCAATCACCTGACTTGAATCCAACTGAACAAGATTTAAATACAAAATGTTTAGAAGAATGGACCACAATCAGACCTAAATACTGCGGCCGATTAATTTCTTCATACAGGAAGCGTCTTGAAGCTGTCATTACAAACAAAGGCTTCTCCACCAAGTATTAAATAAATTTCAGTTAGCGTGTTCAATACACGTGTCATGTGTCATTCCGCTTTATTACACACAACTTCATTTATGGACTTTAATGTTTAGATTTCTTTACATGTGTGGATTTTTTGAGTTAATACCAAAGTCTTGTGAAAATTTCATGTGAATAGCCTCACTGGAAATATGTTTACTGAAAAAAAATGTTGATGTGTTTAATAGTTATTTCCCCCCACTGCATATTATATATGCAGTGGGGGAAAAAGTTATATATATATATATGCTTTACACCACTCTATCCGACACCTGGCATTGTGCATAGTGACCTTAGGCCTGTGTGCAGGTGCTTGGCTATGCCAACCCATTTTTATGAGGCTCCCAACACATAATTCCCAACACATAATGAGTGATGCAACAAAAGCAAGGTGATTTTTATGTGCTACACACTTCAGCACTCAATGGCCCAGCTCTGTGTCTTCATGGCCTACTGCAGTGGTCACCCTCTTCATTGAGATCTACCTTCCTGTAGGTTTCATCTTCAAACAAAATCAAACACACCTGTTTTAGTTGATCAAGAACTTCTTAAGGCAATGGTTAGATAGTGAGGCATGATTACGGTTGTGGCTAAAGTCTTCAGAAAGGTAGAGCTCCAGGAACAGGGTTGGTGACCACTGTTCTACCGCATTGTGGCTGAGCTGTTTTTGCTCCTAGATGCTTCTGTTTCACAATAATGGCACTTACAGTTGACTGAGGCAAATCTAGCAGCACAGAAATTTCACGAACTGATTTCTAGCAAAGGTGGAATCCTATGATGATGCCATGTTTAAAATCACTGAGCTCTTCAGTACGACCCATTCTACTGCCAATATTTGTCTATGGAGTTTGAAGGGCTATGTGCTTGATTTTATGTACCTGTTAACAATGGGTATGACTGAAACACCTGAACTCAATAATTAGGAGAGCAGTACACATATGGCCATATAGTGTATATGATACATACAGTGGTGCTTGAAAGTTTGTGAATCCTTTCAAATTTTCTATTATTTCTGCATAAATATGACCTAAAACAATCAGAAAACATCTTCAGTCCTAAAAGTAGACAAAGAACCCAATTAAATAAATGAGACAAAAAATATTATACTTAGTCATTTATTGAGGAAAATGATACAATATTACATATATGTGAGTGGCAAAAGTATATGAACCTTTGCTTTCAGTATCTGGTGTGACCCCCGTGTGCAGAAATAACTGTAACTAAATGTTTGCGGTAACTGTTGATCAGTCCTGCACATGGACTTGGAGGAATTTCAGCCCATTCCTCAGTACACAACAGCTTCAACTCTGGGATGTTGGTGGGTTTCCTCATATGAACTGCTTGCTTCAAGTCCTTCCACAACATTTCTATTGGATTAAGGTCAGGACTTTGACTTGGACATTCCAAAATGTTAACTTTATTCTTTTGTAATCATTCTTTGGTAAAATGACTTGTGTGCTTAGGGTCATTGTCTTGCTGCATGACCCACTTTCTCTTGAGATGCAGTTCACAGACAGATGTCCAGACATTTTCCTTTAGAATTCACTGGTATACTTCAGAATTCATTGTTCCATCAATGGTGGCAAATCACCTTGGCCCAGATGCAGCAAAACAGGCCCATACCATGATACTTCACAGACCATGTTCCACCACCATGTTTCACAGATGGGATAAGGTTCTTATGCTGGGATGCAATGTATGTTTTTTCTCCAAACATAATGCTTCTCATTTAAAGCAAAAAAATTATTTTGGTCTCCTCCATCCATAAAACATTTCTCCAGTAGCCTTCTGGCTTGTCCATGTGATCATTAGCAAACTGCAGAAGGGCAGCAATGTTCTTTTTAGAGAGCAGTGGCTTTCTCCTTGCAACCCTGCTATGGCCACCATTGTTGTTCAGTGTTCTCCTGATGGTGGACTCATGAACATTAATATTAGCCAGTGTGAGAGGGGCCTTTAGTTGCTTAGAAGTTACCCAGGCTTTCTTTGTGACCTCGCAGACTATTACACGTCTTTCTCTTGCAGTGATCTTTGTTGGTCAACCACTCCTGTGGAAGGTAACAATGGTCTTGAATTTCCAATCTGTTTAGAGATGGTTTTGTAACCTTTTGTAACTCTTTTTCTAAGGTCCTCAGAAATCTCCTTTGTCCATGCCATGATACACTTCCACAAACAAGATCAGACTTTGATAGATCCTTGTTCTTTAAATAAAACAGGGTGCTCATTTCGCACCTGATCGTCATCCCATTGATTGAAAACACCTGACTAATTTCACTTTCAAATTAACTGCTAATCCTAGAGGTTCACATACTTTTGCCACTCACAGATATGTACTATTGGATCATTTTCCCTAATTAAAAAAAAAAATAAAAAAAAAAAATATATATATATATATATATTTTAAGTATAATATTTTGTCTCATTTGTTTAATTGGGTTCTACTTTAGGACTTATATCTAATGATATTTTAGATTATATTTCTGCAGATACATACATTCACAAACTTTCAAGCACCACCATAAATACAGTTACATGTGATACATCACTAAACAGATACATATACAGCATTTTCATTTTTGCAAGTTCTAAAATATTAATCTGTTTATTGATGATTTATCAATTAAATCAACATTGTACATGGTGAGAAAAATAATTTAAACCACCCCAAACTCAACCTCCAGATATAAATGAGCAGAACTTCATATAAGATGCATTATATCTTAAACTATCCATAACAATGATCTGTATTTACATAGTATTAATTTTGCATGTATTTAGTATGCTGGATACTGACAAACCCGTATCATGAAAAAAATGGAAAAAAACAAAACACGACCTTTCCCAAGTAACCCACCAATAATAAAATGAAACTGTAGATATCAAAAAATGCACACACAATTTAATTATTTAATTTGGCAGGCTCTTTTATATGGGTTCATGAAGAGAGACAGTTCCTAGAAATTATGATGTAGAATTATACACCATCTAATCACAATCGTCTTCAGGCAAAAATCACAAACTGAAAAGGAGTATACACATTACATGAAATCTAATAAGAACATACAATCACTTCTTGGTCATTAAGTTTATGTTATGAAAGTGCATATTCTGTATTTTGGAACCTGTTGATGGCTGGCATCCAAGAACTTAATTTTATGCTGGTTTTCTCCTTTCTCTGCACTTACTCAATAAATTAGCTCAATGAGTTCTCATAATGCAAATGATTCTCTTTTCACTGTAAGCCACCACAGAAATTAGCAAAAAATCAAAAACTCATTGGCACTTTTTTTTTTTTTAAACTTCCCCCAATGTGATTGGTGTATATTGATTTTTCATTCATTTTGTAATGAAAATAAGGCCTAATATATTTTGTTTAATAATATACTATAGTGTTCTCTTCCCTTTTAAAACTGTATATAATATATATATAAAAAAAACAACAAAAAAAAACAAAACAAAAAAAACTAATAGTTAGCTTGTCAGCAGTATGATTAGCTCTTTCTCACAACCTTGCTTACATGTCCTCACACACAGAATCAATCAACTGTGTAAACCATCATTTCACTGGATGTCAGTGTTTGTCTCGTGTGCCACCGAGAGGAATAAGATGCCATTCAGGGCTCTTGCAAAACAAAAATTCTCATACTTATACAAGCCAACTTCAAGTTTAGGCTGCTTCAGCATCTGGCAAGTTGGTGTAACACAACAAAAATCTTTTCTGCTTGCGGAATTATATAGTGGAGTAATATGGTAATACTGTAATGTTGGGACAAAAAGAAATACAAAATGTGTCATATTATAAAGTCAGCAAGGTCTTTAAAGATCAGACCAGAGGATTTATGAGAGCTACATTATTTATCACTTCAATTGATATGACTCAAATCAAATACATGTTCACTAAAAACAATTTAAAACAGCCTTTATGAAAAAATAATAGATCATTTAATTAAAAATATTTGCAGTTTGTAGTGTTAAGGTATGGAGTTGGTTTTGAAAATTTTGTTCCTCTTTAATTAGCCTACTATTAAATATAATCCTAATGCAATAGAATAGGAGCAAAATGCTATTTCGAACTGAGCAAATTATGCTATTTTTATTTTATTATTATTATTATTAATGCTTTATTCGACAATGTGTAATGGATGAGTATGACAAAGTTATGGTCCTCATAGGACTTGAGTTCAAAATCAGCTCTTTTGCAATGAGACTGCAAAACTAACATAATGGCCTATCAAAAATATAGTCTTTATTTAACATGTGTAACTATTGCAAAAATAGTCTTTAAGCTTAATAAAAGCTTAACAGAACTGAGAGATGAATCCATGTACAAATTTTGGAAAAATTTAAGAGCTCAATAACCCCTGTGCATTAAAGGAAGGGCCACATGTTGTATTTAAAGAGATGATGAACGTTCTTCATACAGAACACGGGATGAAATGAAGCTTCTTCCAAGAGTAACACCAAGAATGTACCAATGAAAAATCATACCGCAGATTCAAAAGCTACTGTCTCAAAAATCCTTCTGATTAAAGAATGCAGTGTCTCTCATTCTCTCTAATCTCATAGAAAATACTATTAATTTTATGTGTCCATAAAACATTAACAAACTGCATCCAGTATAGACACATTAAAATCCAATGTAATTCTTTAGAACTTTGATGAGCTCTGATATCAATTACAGCCAATTTGCACACTTACCAATACCTTGTCAGATTTTATCATGTCTGCTCAGTTATTTGGCTGTGTTTGTCCAGCTTTGCTATTAATTGGTCTAAAGGAGGAACAACATCCCCGTCGATGGAGGGCACTGCTCTCATGCTTCACACTCACAGGGTCTGCGTAATATAGAAGAACAACTCCATGTCCATGGCTTGGTGTGGGACACAGGAGCTTCCACCGTGAATAACAGGTATCAGTGCCCCATCTAACTCATTCATATATTTCTGAGGCAGAAGGCTTCCGCCTGAACCGGCCTGGTACTCAACCTAGAGAGAAAAAAAAACAGTAAATTTATATAAAATATAAATTACAAAGAGAAATTAGTGCTGATTAATAGTGCTGTTGGCCGCAATGTTAAACAAAGCATGTCATATCAACGTTAAATTTATATCCTGCATAGGCAATGCAATATCAAAGCAATCCACACTACTACAAAGTCATATAATATTGTAGCATTTCTTGTCTTGTTAGAAAATGGGCTATAAATCATCTTTTTACAGTTTACTTTACTTAAGACAACAGTTACCATGTCCGTATCAGTAGAGACTCGAAGTGCAAGATGGTTAATTCCATTTGCAATGAGGACAAAGAGGTGAGGACACAGCGCTGCACAGCTGGCAGTGGCAATCTCTCTCTGGAACTGAGAGCAGGAGGAGAAAACGGCAGCCTGGGAGCAGTCTGGGGTCTTCAGAAGGTAAAAGACCTTGTTGGAAGAAGTGGGGGAAAAAGATCAGGTAAATCTGAAGGCACACTGGGCTTTTTCCCTCATTAGGGCTTATGTAGCCTAAATTCCATGAGGACTCACCTCTGTGCACTTGATAGTCTGCCCATCCATCTCAAACTCGGAGTCTTGCTGGATGTGGATACTGGACACGCCCTCTAGTGACTTCCCATCTATAGGGCTCATGATGCTGAAAATACAACACACATACAGGTGGGTCACTGAATGGACTGAACTTTCTTCTAAATAAAACTGTGCAAGCAATGTGCTTCTGAAGCTGTAGGAGGTAAAACCATAGAGTATACTTAACCCATGCGTTTGACACAGACTCTGTTAATGCACCTAGCAATCATGAAAACCATTCTAGTAGAACTGGACAAACTACTCAAGTAGACCAGCAGTGGATTTACCACAAGCTCTCAATTAGTATTGATCTGTGTGAAATTTAGCAGACCATTTACATTACCCTGTATTGATGGGAGCCGTCCAGTCTATCCAGCGTATGTTGACATTTTCTCTGTCCTCTGGCGCCGTGTCAGTTTTTCCACAGGTGATTTGGAAATCTGTCTGATCCCGTAGGGCCTGGCGCAGAGCCTCCATTGTCTCCGGGGGGATTTGCACCATTAACCCATCTGAATGATTCCCAGATAGAGAAACAGCTATTCAATAGCTATTGATGGCTAGAGCTAAAGATATTTAAATCAATTCCAAATGTACCCTTCAATAAAAACATTTAAAGGTACTACATATGATTACTCATAATGAATGCAAACAGGGGCTGTCTACAGGGGCTGCCATACAACACAAATCCTGTCCTATCTAAATTAGATTTAACATGACGCCTCACATTAGCCAGAGTCTACATTTGTTTACCTCATTATTGCGCATGTGTATTTAAAGCTAGCCAAAGAAGACTCTTAAAGAGCCTTTGACACAGTACCTTCAACAATGCTAGATTTGGCAATATATCCTGAAGAGGCCTTCAGAGCACCATTAAAAACCACAAAGCTCGCTCCAGTTACTGAAAAAAAAAAATGAAAACATTAAATTAAGAAGTTGACAATAGAATGTTACCTTAGGAAAGGACAAGCCTACATATAGGAAAGTATTAAAACTATCTAACCTCTTCTGGTCTTTCCCTGAATGCTATTGGCTTGTGTCTGGTAGCTTCCATCCTCATTTTGAACACAGATCAAGTGTGAGTCTGCTTCAGTACTGAAGCAAGCCCCAACGCTTATTACATGCTCATTGCTAGAATTCACCACTTTCAGCATCTGCAAGTGACACATTGTTTAGCCTAACAATCAACTACCAAGGAATATTTTAGAATGATGTGAATGTATAAAAGTATTTGTGATATCACCTCATTAAACTTTGACTTGGGTATGTCAATATAGCTGTTGCCCACTTCCATGTGGATCCTCAGGTTGTCGACTACAGGCACACTGTACTGGTAGTTCCTCAGGTCCTGTGGTAAAATTAATAAGTTACCGTTAACACCGGCATCAATTTCTAGGCAGTATGACTACAACTGACAGTCAAGATACTTTAACTTAATACGGTTTCATATATAAGTATGCCAATATGCTGTATGTACGTGAGCCATTAGTATGGAACTGATAATTAGATCTGGGAAATATAAAGACTGGAGAAAAGGACCAACAGTCTTAAAAGCTAAAATAGGACAGACAGCAATCAACTGAATAGCTATTTAATTATCATTAATGAATTATTTTCTACATCACCTAAGACTAAAAGTGCTGACAACATAATTAAAGCTGAAATATTGAAAAAATTTTTTGGTTAAAAATGAACAAAAATCAATTATTGAGCAAATACATTAAAAAAAAAAAAAAATCAGTGTTCAAAACTATCTCCTTATTCGCAACATTAAGCTTAAAATAACGATTTATAAATTGAGCTGTCGGGTCAGATTTTGAGGGAAATGTCAGCTGACGTCATTCGTCTTTGTGTGGTTACGTCACGTCCGTAAACAGGAAGAAGAAGACCCGGCTACTATATTGCGTGTGTGGGTGCCAGGGATGGTGGAGTGTTTGTAGCTTGTTCTTACAACAGTTGTTTAGAATTTAAACTTGTCATCTAGATGGCTGCTTTTGATCTGGATATATCTAAACTGCAATCATCGTTGACATCTGGGGAATCACCTGTTGTCAAAACTAGGAAGCCTTGAACTGCAGAGAGCCTACAGTCAAAAAGGGAAAGCGACAGAGCCCATGCTAAAATGAGAATAAATATTGGCATGGCTTTTGAGAGGTGGTGGCAACTCCGAGATCTGAACGGACTGAAGACTGACGCAAAGATAGCTTTTTATTCTGTTGAACAGGTAAGACATTTCAGTGGCTCAATACGTAGCTAGCTAACATTAGCGCACTTGTTCACTTGATTTAGCCAGGGATCGAGTTTCCTATGTTGTTTTTTTGTTTTGTTTTGCTATGGTCAGTGTGGTAAATTGCAATTATTTTCTGCTAGCTATGAGAGAGAGAGAGAGAGAGAGAGAGAGCGCAATTCACCTCTAATCCAAGAAAACCGTATCCGCCGCCACCTACGTTGTCAAGTACTGGAGCAAATATACCACCCATACGAATACCTCAAACATTCATATTCATCTACGCAGAGGAGCAAATAACTCCGCAAGTAACTTGCAATTTTGTGTTTCAAACAGAGATTGCGATAGAGGCGCAAAAGTTCAGTACTGCAGCTTTAAGTCCCTAAAATCTTTAATGACTATATGCTGGAAATGTGAGATATAGAGAAGTATTTTATGTGAAAGGCTGTGTGGTTTGTGTCTCAGCAGTGGAAGATGATGTGAGGGAGTATGAAGTGTGAAGGTGGCACTTACTGCAAGTAGGTTCATGATGGTATGTCCTGTCTCTTTGAAGACAGATTCACGGAACCTGACACTAACCAAAGGACAGGGATATACTGGCAAGAAAAAAAGGCAACATGTGGTGAAGGTTGAAGGAAAAACAGGATTAAAACTTTAATAATTATGAGTTATGAGTGAACAATTAAAAATAATTCTGCCCAAAATGCATACATTTTTTCCTGAATACAGAAATAAGGGAACATATGAGTATAGAGTGGTATTACGTGGTAAAACGTTTCAGTTTGCCAGAATTCAAACTAGCATGGTAAAAAGGCACTGTCAGTGGACACAAAGGGAAGGAACAGCTGGACTTCTAAGCAATTGTACTATATGTAGCCATCAACAACCATCCCAACACATTCTGAATTAATGCATAGTGGCCGAGCTAAAAGTTAAAAATGCTCAGTATGTTCAGAGTGAAATTATAGAGCATAATTATATAGCGTGCTGGAAAATTAGTGTGCGGTGTTTTAAAAATTGTGTGGTTTGTGACAGGAAAGTTAAAAGGTCTATATCCATTTTATTACCCTGTGACAACTCCAGAAATGTCCCAGATCAGTTGCATTACTTTTCAGTTTATTTACTCACAGCTTCTTGAATGTGTTTTGCTATAACCAATTATATGGAAAATCTGGCTGGATTAAAATGAACAACCCTACAGTATACAACAGAAGTGAGTGCACCCCTGTGTAAAATCACTTAATTGTCAATTGATTCAAAATTGTATCACTTCTCGATAATTAAATTATTTCTAAGTTGACGAGTAGAGTATTTTCTCTTATGAACAATGAAGCAGTAAATCAGGAGGTACATAGTACCACTAATCAGTGCCACAGTGGCCGTCCTCCTAAAATGGCCGTCCTCCTAATGTGCGCTACTTGTACAATCTAGCTCTGAAAAACAGACGGGCAAGTGCTTCAGATTTGGCACAAGGGTTATCAGTGGAAATCTGAGTTTCCGTGACATCTCAGACAGCGTGAAGGACATTGCAAAACGTTAAATTATATAGAAGGAATCCAATAATAAAAAAAAAAAAAACCCTTGCTTGCTCTTCGGCATAACACTGCAAAAATTTAACTTTGCTAAAGAACATGAAAAGAAGCCTGATGAATATTGGGAGCACACTCTTTGTTCAGATGAGACCAAGATAAAATTTGTTCAGCTCAGCTATAGTCCAGCATGTTTGGCCTGAAACTGGCCTATCACAGTCAAGCACCGGGGTTGGAGTGTATATATGTGCATCATGGCATGCACAAAGGAGATTTCTGAGGACCTCAGAAAGAGAGTTGTTGATGCTTATTAGGCTTGGAAAAGGTTACAAATCCATTTCTAAACAGTTTGGACTCCAACAGTCATACAGATTGTGTACAAATGGAGCAAATTCAAGACCACTCTTACCCTCCCCAGGAGTAGTCAAACAACAAGAGAAAGACATATATTGTAATAGTCCATGAGGTCACAAAGAAACCCTGAGTAACCTCTAAGCAACTAAAGGCCTCTCTCATATTGGCTAACGTTATGTTCATGAGTCCACCATCAGGAGAACACTGAACAACAGTGACATGCATGGCATTATTACAAGGAGAAAGCCACTGCTCTCCAAAAATAACACTGCTGCCCTTCTGCAATTTGCTATAAATCACATAGACAAGCCAGAAGGCTACAGGAAAAATGTTTTGTGGATAGAGGAGACCAAATTTGAACTTTATGGTTTAAATGAGAAGTGTTATGTTTGGTGAAAAGAAAATACTGCATTCCAGCATAAGAACCTTATCCCATCTGTGAAACATACCACCAGGGTAATATTAAGGTTTGGGCCTGTTTTGCTGCATCTGGGCCAGGACGACTTGCCATCATTGAATTCTGAAGTATACCAGTGAATTCTAAAGGAAAATGTCAGGACATTTGTCCCGTGAACTGAATCTTAAGAGAAAGTGGGTCATACAGAAAGACAATGACTCTAAAAATAAAGTTAATGTTTTGGAACGGCCAAGTCAAAGTCCTGATCTTAATCCAATAGAAATGTTGTGGAAGGACCTGAAGCAAGCAGTTCATGTGAGGAAACCCACCAACATCCCAGAGTTGAAGCTGTTCTATACTGAAGAATGGGCTAAAATTCCTCCAAGCCGATGTGCAGGACTGATCAACACTTACTGGAAATGTTTAGTTGCAGTTATTGCAGCACAAGGGGGTCACACCAAACATGTTACTCATGTATGTAATACTGGATCATTTTCATCAGTAAATGACAGTAAATTTTTGTCTCATTTGTTTAATTGGGTTCTCTTTATCTACTTCTAAAAATGAAATCTTGTTTTAGTTCATATTTATGTAGAAATATAGAAAATTCTAGCTTTCCAGCACCATTGTATTAGGCAGCAAGTGAACAGTCAGTTCACGAAGTTGATGGTTGATGTGTTGGAAGCAGGAAAAATGGGCAAGCAAAAGGATCTGAACGAATTTGACATGTGCCAAATTGTGATGGCTAGATAACTGGGTCAGAGCATCTGCAAAACTGCAGGTCTTGTGGGGTGTTCTGCAGTTATGCGGTGGTTAGTACCTATCAAAAGTGGTTCAAGGAAGGACAACCGCTGAACTGGCGACAGAGCAGTGTAGCCACATGTTGCCCTGTTCACCACCGAAAGCACTTACAATGAGCAGCTGAGCACTGTGAATCATGCATTCATCCACTTTTACATCAAGTGGATGGTCGAATGCGTCACTTACCTGGGGAAGAGATGCACTACTATGTCACTTACCTGCACCAAGGTGCACTATGGGAAGAAGGCAAGCTGGCGTTTTGCTGTTCTGCTGGGAAACCTTGAGTCCTGGCATTCATGTGGATGTTACTATCCTCTAATGGCAGTGGCCTCTTTCAGCAGGATAATGTGCCCTGCCACACTGGGTTTGAAGGGTTTGAAGAACATGACAGAGTTCAAGGTGTTGACTTGGCCTCCAAATTCCCCAGATCTCAATCCGATCGAGCATCTGTGGGCTGTGCTGGACAAACAAGTCCGATCCATGGAGGCCCCACCTCTCAACTTACAGGACTTAAAAGAACTGGTGCTAACATCTTGGTGCCAGATACCACAGCGCTCCTTCAGAGGTCTTGTGAAGTCCATGCCTAGATGGGTCAGAACTGTTCTGGTGGCACAAGGGGGACCTACACAACATTAGGCAGGTGGTTTTAATGTCATGGCTGATTGGTGTATATGGCACCATGAATGCCTGTGTATATACTGGCCAAAATACTTTCTGACAAGGGCACTCCCGGTCTCCAGAAGCGTGGCAGAAGACGAATATTCCAGCATGATAATGATCCAAAGCACAATGCCAAAATCATGCAAGAGTTTTTAAAGAAGAACAAAGTGAAAACTATGACCTGGTGCCTGAGTTGTCACCTGAGTTGAATCCAAAAGAACACCATCGAAAAAAATTTGTCTCTAAAGAATGGCAGATCATCTGCCTAAAAATTTGTGCAACACTGGTATCCTCCATGCCGATTGGACTCCATGCGGATTGGGTCCGTCATCAAAAATAAAGGTATGAAGTATTGAAAAAATAAAAGATTTGAATCTCAGTAATGAAAAGTGTACTGACTTTTGTTGCTTTGAGTTTCTACTTTGGGGCCTGTATATTTAATATAGTAAACCAAAACTGTTTTTATTTTACATAAGAGAAAAGACCCTACTGTTGGAAGTAATGCAGTTACTCTAAGGTGATACAATTTTGAATCATTTGATATTTAAGTGATATTGCACAGGGTTGTACTCTCTTCTGTTGTATACTGTCCAGATTAAATTGTAGACTGTGAAATTGAGAAGCTCTATCTATATTTCCTTCTCATATTTCCTGTACTTAGAGTTCATGAAGTTACTTTCTGTATATACAGTATTGTTCATCATAAATTGAATGTTACCACATATAATGTTTATCAATTGACTGTTACTGTATATAATGTTTCATAAAGTGAATGTTACAGTATATATTGATCATAAGAATGACTGTTCCTCTATATAGTTCTTATAATGAAGTGACTGTAGCATTCATAACAAAGTGACTATTCACAGTAACAGTGTTCATAACAGTGATTGTTACTATATATACTGTAGAGTGTTCATAATTTGCAGAAGTGATCCAAGATGTTGGCTAATTTCAAAAGGAAAAACTGCGAGAATACGTGAGACTCACCACTACATTCTGCTCCCATACTGAGTACTAAGCGGAGGGGGAACACTTTGGCCCAGGGTACCTCCAATTTATGAACGAGGACCCCAAACAGGAAGGAGCTGTGAGGTAGGCCAAGACCCTCCGTAGGCTGAAAGCTCAGAGAAAGAAAGAGGAAGCCACCATGTTCCTTACTGCCCAGAAAACTGTCTGCAAACGTCACATTGCCAAGTTCCTCAATATATTTCCCTGCAGTCAAAAAAGGTCATCAAAGACAAAACTCAGAAAGAGCACAGAAGCTGTAGAAACAACATGATCTTGATGTATTCTTTGTGCTCTGACAACTGCTAATAATATACCCTTCTGAGCATCTTGGTATATGTTTACGTAAAGACTGAAGATGTCTCTAGGCAGACTGTTCTCTTCAGGGAGACGCTCAATAATGAATGCCAGTTCTCTCTGACCGACTCCCTTAAGACCGTTAGAGCTCAAACACCAGCACTTCCGCCCACAATCTAAAACACAAATTCACAGTTTCAAAAAATGTAAATAAAAAGAACAAGCATCGTGAGATAAATAAAGCAATCGTGTATTCTGAGATATATTTCATTAATTCACTGCTCAAAAGACATACATGCAGTCAGCTTCACATTGACCAAGAGGTTGGCATTGAGCACAAATGTCAAAGGTCTCGGACCTCCTTCCTCTAAAAGCAGCATAATCTGACAGGCAGCAGGACGCTCCTCCACTAACAAATCTGCAACAGGGAGTAAAGTTACATGTTACCATGTATTGTATAGTACTTATTATTTATAAAAAACCTTTATCTGTCTAATCAGTTCAATTCAATTAAATTTTATTTGTATAGTGCTTTTAACAATGGACACTGTCTCAAAACAGCTTTACAGAAACATATAAACACAGGATACAGATTTTAAGTGTGTGAATTTATCTCTATTGAGCAAGCTGTTGGAGACAGTGGCAAGGAAAAACTCCCTAAGATGATATGAGGAAGAAACCTTGACATTGTTACCATCTGGGTAACATAGGATAGTGTGAAAGTAAAAGAAAGTTCATTATATGAAGTCTGTTTGTTGAACTAGTCCACTGTTCACTAAAGGAGACTTGAGTGCAAAATTATACGTGGTAATTGCAGTCTTAAGGCCATATTAGTAACCATAGTCCCAGCAACCACAGTGAGAATGTCCATGTGGAATTGAGGTCCAAAACCATTTCCATGGTACTTCAAGAGGTACCATCCTCATCAAGCTCCAGGCTGCACTGCTTGGAGTCATCCACAATGGCAGAATGTAGCCTCCAGTTCATGCAGTGATCAGTGTCTGTTCATTTCCCCTTTACATTTTGCACACTCAGACTATGACTTTTATCTTCTTATTATATCTTATCCTATCTTTTAGCTTACTGTTGTTATTAATTCAGATATACAATATATGCTATAAGCCTATTAATCTATGGGAACACATATCTACACAATGATGTTTGTTTCTATTAAGGATGCATCGATGCTGATATTGGTATAGGTATTGATAGAATACCATGCTCATTTACTCATAATCATAAAAAATGCTCTGCTACCAGATACCACATGATACTATGGGGGCTTTCAGACTGGCAGTTTATTCCGAAATAGTGCATGGTTTGTATGAAAAATCGGTAATGTGAAAGCTGTCGTGCGGACCGGGAATCGCACAGCGGTACTGAACAAAAGACTACCTGTAGGAGGTGGTCTGAGTTCGGTTGAACTGGAACTGTGCTGCGATTCCTGTGAACGCAACTCATACTCTGGTCCGCACTTGCTCAAGAAGCAAAGTAGCCTGCGCATGTGTTTTAGCCGATGATGACATCATTAGGTTCCACAACACACGTGTACCAAATTAATTCCTTGCAATCAGTCTCCTCAAAAAATACTGTTTGCGAGGAGCAGAAAGCCACCTTCTCCTGGTCATCTGATGAATTATGACATACGACGCACATAGACAAGTGTCGTTCATTCTGCTGCACATAATAATTAAAATTTTGTAAAAAAAATTTAATATGGTGAGCCACTTAGTGTTCCCCATGTGCGTTTGTGATGACGTAAGAGGAACGCAAATGCACCCGGTTTCGACAGAATCAAGAAAGTCTGAAACTAGACCAACGCTGCAGGGGCGCCGGGAACAATTGCCCTCGGGTTCGGACTGCAGCAAGCGTGCCCAGTGTGAAAACCACCCAAGTTACATAGTAGCATGATCATTAAAAATGAGCGCAAGGTGCAATGAATTGCGTGCATCAGTGTTATGCGAGCAGTGAGTACTGAGACTTGCCAGAGTCTACACACTGCTTGCAAGTCAAGGTGCAATTCACATCAATGCCACAATATCTTAAACATTATTAAACAGCGTTCATTACCAGCAACCAACCAACACACCGCAGCAACCAACGCTGCAGCAAAGGCTGGCTAGTAGGGCTGCACAATTAATAGAATATTGATCGCGATTACGATTCTGACTGCCCACGATTAAATGAACATGATTGACTGCAATATTGCCATTTAAAGTTCGTCCTCCACTCATAGAAAACTCCACTACAGATCAAATCAAGCGCTTCCTAAATTTGCAGCCAATCACATAGAGTGGCGCAGGGCTGACGTCATTTAGTAGCGCCAAAACCCGGAAACGGAGTCAGCATTTTAGCGCTCGAGCTGCCAGTTTCGCTGCAAGCTCCAGTGCTTGCGCGAGGGGAAATCATGACACTAGCACGACGCTAAATGGCACTACAGAGGTTGTCGGGGACATTAAACATCATCACTCTGAACAGGAAAAAACTTTGCAGATAAACTCAGGGCTCTACAGTGCAACCATTTCACTCGCGTTTGTGACTGAAAAGTACTTTGTGCGACTGTGAATAAATATTTATTTGCAACGGTGCGAGTGACCTGTTCGGAGTTGTATAATACAATCAGAATAAAAACTACAGGAAGTCCAAAATGCATCTACACC
>JANDJT010000060.1:19301242-19316086 GCA_024331685.1 Stegophilus panzeri | reverse complement strand
ATATATGCGCCATACTTAAGCACTGTGCGCCGTCACTTCTATTAACACGTAAACTTCTTGAAAGTTCTAACTACCACTGAGCATATCTCATTGTGTTATTAACATTATTTTTGAACAATGTGCTAATGCATGTTTAAAATAATCGGACATTTGCGTGTTATATTTACTAACGCAGTGCAAGAATGCTCAGTGCTCTGCCTACATTGACGCGCATAAATTGTGCCAAAAGACATGACGTGTTTAGGTAAAATGAGGTTTAAACAATTTTAATGACAGAAAAAGTGGAGGTAAACACCAAATTTTATTTGCATATCCCTATGAGCTGAGCATTTGCTTTTGCTCACATTTTGAAAATTAAACATTTTAATCGCTTGATTAAAATGACCAATGCAGGAAAATAATTTATTGTATGAACAAAGCAATTGAATAAAATCTTATAGAAAAAAAGCAAGTAACTCATAATTGACCATATAGGGGGATAAAGGTCACTATAGTGAGCCAATTAACCGGATACCAGATCTATTTCCATCTAATTAATATTAATATCATTGGGGGTCTACTTAAGAACACTACTGACTACTGAAAAGTCTCTGCAAAAATAGCCTCTGAGAACAGAGTAAAAATCACTTGTTTCATAGACACTCTTATTGCCTTTAATGGCGACTCCAATATTATCCAGCCACACAGCTGAGCAACGACCCTGACCACAAACCTCTTTTTTACTAGCATTCTTTTATCATAGATTACTACAAAAGAATTATTTCTTTATTTTTCCTTTGGAAAATATATTATATATTATTTATATTTCCTTTCCTTATGGAAGGGTATCTTGTGTAAAAATAAGAATGATAGATGGATTGAGGAAGCTTTTGAGAGTAAACCTGTAACAACCGGCAGTAAACACAGCAACCCAAAGTTTTCTCACATATAGTATATGTGGCTACAAACAACCTAATCAGTTGATTAGAGAGAATCCACTTTGCTGTTTTATGTCCCACTCAAAATTCAACTTTTACAACAGCAGATAGAATTGGATCACATGAGCTATAACCTGCTTCAGCCAACATATTCCTGAGGCAGGAGGTCATTTTCATGCGCTACTTGCAACTCAAATAAACAAACTTTCACAAATCCAAGCACAAGTTCAAGGTTTTGCAGCTTTTTGTCAAATGTTGTACAGCATTAAATGTGAACGGCGAGGACAACAAAAAGCACTTACCTCTTTGTATAGTTTCATAGCAGACGACACAAACTCTGGCCTCTTTCTCCATGTATTTCAGTTTGCATTTACGATTGCAGCAGATGGCACAATATACCTACAACCAGACACATCATTCAGCAAAAGCTTAGAACACTGGAAACAAATTGTTTCCGGTATTAAGAACAACTTTACATTCAAGCAGTGTCAGAAGATCTAGAAACATGCCATAAATAATACCCACTGACTCATCTATTGTCAAATTAAGGAAAAAATAAAGTCACAAGCCACCAGAACAGCTTCAACATGCCTTGGCATCAATTCTCCAAGTACCTGGAATTGTACTGTAGGGATGAAAAAAAAACACAGTTCGGATGGAGGAGGAGGGGACTGTGTAACCACTCGCTCCAAAAGTGCTCAACTGGATTGAGATCTTTTGACAATGAAGGCCATTGCATATGATTTACATCATTGAAATCCACATTGAACCATCAGTGAGCCCTGTGGAGGACCGCCCCCATCAGGACATAAATGTTTCATCACAGGATAAAGGTGATCAGTTAGAATAACTTTATAATGATTTATAGTGACCGTCCCCACTGAAGCCGGGCTTACTTCAGTTTTTGTAATAAATCACTTCATAAAGGTGCTCACATGGGACAATACCTCACGATGCAGGTGTGCAAGTCCAGTCCTGAAGACCTCTATTTCTTCAACACCCCTGGCCTACCTCATTAAGGGCTTAATAGTTAGGTGATCAGTTGAATCAGATGTGCTGCAGGAAGGAAAACTTTAAAGTGTGTAGGGATTGTAGTTTTCTACTTGTCAAGAATAGGATGAAGGAAGACTCATCTGATAATAGCACTTTTTCTCCAATAGACCAGTGCTGGCGGTTTTTGCACCACTGCACTATTTTTGTAACAACGGCTTTATGCATTGGAGTCCTACGATAATATCTCTCTATATAGTAGATGGACGTCTTGTCTGGTTCCTTTCAAGGTTTATTCTTCATATAGTCTCAGGGTGTTTTTCCTTGCCACCGTCGCCTCTGGCTTGCACATTAGGGATAAATTCATACATTAAAAATCGATATCCTGAATTTATATATTTCTGTAAAGCTGCTTTGGGACAAGGTCCATTGTTAAAAGCACTATAGTGCTTCTTCTGCAACCAACCCTTGGTGGGATTTGAGGTATGCTTGGGATCATTGACCTGTTGGAAGGTCCAATAATGCCCAAGCTTCAGCTTCCTCACAGACAGCATGACGTTTTCTCCTAGGATTTCCTGATACTTCAGTGAATCCATCTTGCCTTCCACACGCTGCAGGTTTCCAGTGCCAGAGGATGCAAAACAGCCCCAGAGCATCACTGAGCCACCACCATGCTTGACTGTGGACAGAGTGTCCTTTCTTCATTCTTCTTCCTCCAGACATACCGCTGATCCATCGTGCTGAAAAGTTCCAAAAGTTTTGTTTCATCGCTCCACAGAACAGAATCCCAAAAATTCTGTGGCTTATATATGACTTTGAGACGACTTTTCTTGTGCTTTTGGGTCAGTAGTGGTGTACGTCTTGGAGTTCTGGCATGGAAACCTTCTGTTTTTAGTAAGTGCCTTACTGTGTTCACTGAAACCTCAGTGCCTGCTGCAGGTCTTTTGAAGTCACTCGAGGGTTTTTCACAACCTGTCTTCTCAGAAATCTGGTTGCAGCCATTGATGGCTTCCTTTATCTGCCCCGTCCAAGTTTTTCATAAATTTTCTGCCCCTAGCCAGTTCAGGTATTTCATGTGTTCCAGCTCAAGCATACCTGGTGCAGCTAATGAAGCCCTTGATTCATCAGGTGTGCTTGAGACAACACCTGTTTTTATATTTGTGCTGTTGTGAGGGATTCTATTCAGGTGGTTGAATAATTTTGAAACTGGAGAAATCATTATAAGTTGCATTTTCAGTTGAATTTGGGGAAACCACTTGTAGCATTCGATGTGTTGAACTATTTAAATTGCTTTTGTTTAATTTGTTCATTGCAAACAGCTGAATATCTGTAGATTTTTTACAATAAACCTGATTTGCAATGGGGGTTGAATAATTTTGATTGCAACTGTATTATGTTTCTCCACACTGTTCTCCAGGTATTTCCTTTAACTTGTCACCTGTGTGCATTTATTAGTGGCAGAATACATGCACTATCTGACTCTGTTCTTTCAACAGGGGTGTCAAATACATTTTAATTACACCTATTCCAATGTCAAGTGGGTCACAGCAAAATAAATAAATAAAATATCAGTTTAACAGACAAACAACACAACTCCTCTTGCCTGTGTTCATTTATCAAAGTATCTGTAACTAAACTGGTCTTAATTGGGATTTTATATTAAATGAAACTTAACTGGGGTTATATGTTAAATTTTTAGCTTGCTAATGAAGAAATACACATCATTAGTACATTTTGTCAGAAGAGGAGTTTAGCACCAAGTTTATTTCTCTCTTTTGTCCCCTGTTGGAATAACATGGACTAGTTCCAGCTCCTGCCACCCCCCTTCAATCAAGCCCCATCCCCCACAGCCATCACTGCACATTTTAATTTAATAACTTTATTTAATAATAAAGCCAAGAAAGTGACTTACTTTGCCACATGCTCTGCAGTGATGTCTCCTCTTGGTAAAGGTGAACTTTTGCCCACATTTCATGCAGTTAGGTGCCTCAGAATCAGGGACCCAGGGTGGCTGCCTCCAGCCAAGGCCTCCATCCTCTGCTCCTGACTGATCAACTGCTTCACCAGAAATCTCTCCTGGGTAAGGAGGTGGCTCCGAAAGCTCTTCATGGCCATAAATGTGTTCACAGCTGTCACTATGACTGGTAGTTTCAAAGTTACTGTCGCTGTGGTTGAAAGCTGGCCTCACTACGGGAGTTACAGGAGAGGTGTTCTCCTCCTCAGAACTTGATACATTCTCCTCAGATTGGCTATTCTGGCCCTCTTGTGGTAGAAATGGTCTTACGTTTTGGCTGGACAGCCGCTTTGGTCGGGCTCCACCATAACATGGCGACTGGTTTGTATTGCAGACTGACTGAATCTCAGTCAAATTCGGCATATCCTCCATATTATCCGTTTGCATGGTGTCTGGTTTCAAGGGGCTACTCTCCTGAGATGAGGAAGAAACATTGGAACCTTCACTCTCATCTAAAAACTGAAGAGATCTGTCACTTTCAGGTGAGGCAAATGAATCAACTGGGCAGCTTCGTAACTCTCCCTCTAAATCCCCATTAAATTCTGAAAATCCTTCATCCACAAATTTCTCAGCTGATATCTCAGAGTTGTTTCTCTGTGCCTCACCCATCAGATAAGCATCTAGTTCTTCATCGGTTACTATCATCATATTTTGCTCACTTTCAGGAAGGTAATCACTGGAAAAATCAAACTCTGTTGGGTAATCAGGGCTCTGCGCATTGCTGGGAGCTTGGCTACTCTCAGACGAATCTCTAGAGATGGGATTCTCTGAAAGAGATAAGCTGCACTCAAACGTTCTGCTACAGAGAGAAGTCATAAGAGTTGTTGACCCTTCTGGGTTTGACATTATTTGAACCAATTCAGGATCATCCTCAGGTGAGGAATCTGGCTGGCTAGGACATAGGGATGCCTCAGCTTCTGCAGATGGAACAATTAAGTTCTCAATCTCTTCAGTGACTGTGGTCTCATTAGATTCAGAAGGAGGGATTTCTGTGCTGTCTTTGGTTTCAAAAGCCATCGTCTCCTGATCTAAAGAGGCCACAAGAGATTCACACATGGATACAGTCATGGGGAGGCAGGATGGAGAAGAGTCTCTTTCACTGGTGGGAATGGCTGTGGTAATTTCATGGTGCTCATCACCACTGTTCACAGAGTGTTCCTCATCTGGTATATTAGGCAGACTTGTACTGACATTAGTTGTTGTGACCTCCTCTGTTACACTTGAAGAAATTAGTCTATTGGGGGTTATTTCAGGTTCTAAAGTGCACTGGGAGTTGCTTTGGAGTTCAGATGAATTAGACACTTCTGGACAGCTACTTTGAGGCACCTCAACTTTATTATTATCTAAAGGCTCGAGGTCATTTGAAATATTCTGAGGTTCAGCAGTCCTCTCCACAGCCGCTGGCAATATAACATCAAGCAAACTAAAACAGTTTGAGGGACCATCAAAGTGGCCACCAGCATCGAGTCCCTGTAAGTCATCATGTCCGGGCTTAAACAAGTTCTCTGGATATAATACAGCTGGACTATCAAAATCTACCAGTAGTTCCTCCTCAAGCTGTTTCTCAGCAACCTCTAACTCTTTGAAGGCATCATGACTGTTTGTGCGTGGGAGACTAGCTGATCCTGTATCATTAACAAGGTCGCATATAGGTTTCAAAGATCTATCTGGACAAGGAGGAGTCAAGCTTTTGGAAGCTCTGCGGTCAACAGAGGATAAGAGGTCAACACCAGACAACACCCTCCCTTTTGTATCTAGATCTCTTTGGTTAGGGACACTAATAGGTGCAGTTGGACCATAATGCAGGGAATTAACATCAGGGAGCGTTTGTGAAACTGGAGATGGCTCAGGTACAAAGCACTGGGAGTAGAGGTTTGGGTCCTGGCACGCAGAATTTGTGAATGTCGTAGACGTGTTCTCAGCCTCCTCTGGAAAGAGAGAAAAGACTTAGTTTATAATATGAATTGCTGTGTAACCATATGTTATCATTTAAATAAAAAAAATAAAAAAATAAAAAAAGATACAACGGTTTACTATAGCATCTATTGTGCTGTGGTAAAATCGTAAAAAAAAATTGTTTTAAATAAGCAGCAACAACAACAAAAAAAGACAAAGGACCTGGGACTCTTGCTAGGATGTTAGGATGAACAGCTTCATGGACTTTGTCAAGGTTTGGAACATTGACAGGAAAGGTGCTCTGTCTCTGTCCAGAAGCTAAAACTCTGCTATTGATCTCCAAGTAGGAAAGATAATCCAAAGCAAATCCACATCTCTTACTTTACTACAATAACATATTTAAAGGTCGTTCACCCCAAACGACTTGCACTTTAATCTTTATAATTAATGTGATCTTCAGTGCGGTCTAAAATTTATTTTGTAATGAAATTCTAAGCTGACCTTGGTTTAAACTTATTTTATTGATATAAAAAGTTCTTCTTGTATCAATATTTCACTTTGGTTAATGCAGGAGTGTCCAATCTTATCCAGAAATGGCGGGTTTAGATGCAGGTTTTCATACCAACCAAGCAGAAGCCACACCTGAGTTTACTGAAAGCCAAGCTCAACTGCAATATGTCAGGTGTTGAAGCTTGATTGGAGGTGTTTGAATCCTAGATTGGAATGAAAACCTGCACTCACACCGTCCTTTTGCATATAAGATTGGACACCCCCGGGTTAATGGTTTCTTACATTACCTACAATGCCGTTTGACTGCCTGCCATCTAGGGATGTCCCGATCCAGGTTTTTTGCCCCCTATCCCGATCCAAGTACTTTAATAATGATTATCTGGCGAGTATAGCGAGTCCAATCTGATACTTGTATTTTCATAGATGATACACACTCCAAGTACATTTAAGTTAGTAAAACCAATCCAATTATGGCAAGATATGCTTGAGCTCAAAAAAGTGTGCATTAAGAAAACCAGCTATATCATTACAGCTTTCCTTGAAATTTATTTAAGTAAAAACATCAAAATAAATAACAGAATTTCAAACCACTCTTATGAAGACCAGTTCCTAATCTGTTGTTCAGTTGAGCTACTGGGTTTTTAATTCTGTATTATGAGGGAAGCCTCACTCATAAGTAGGGATGTCACGAGAACCGATACTTCGGTACCAACATTCTTAAAACGTGACGGTACTTGTTTTTCTGGAGTAGCGTAGGTACCGTTGGTAATGAAGGTACTGAGGTTGCAATTCTTCCAGAACTGATGGGGGCAGCAAATACACGCAAGTGTTTTAGTCGGTCCACAAGTGGTAAAGAAGAAGAGGAAGAATGCCTACAAGCACACGGGAAAAACTACAGTAGAAGGTGACAAGTTTAGCTCCGCCCCGACTCGTTGAGAGGAAAGGTGGTATGGAATATGGAAATACTTCGCATTTGAGGCGGATGACAACAAACATATAATTGATGCTCTGAAGCCGGTGTATAACCGATGCTATCGTTCACTTCAAACAAAGCTAGGAAACATTTAAATTTGGAATTTGGCAAAGCACCTGAAAGACGGGCCCGATATTATGTTTGTTTGAGGCAGCTCGCATTGTGGCCGTGAAACCAGCTAACGCTAATGTTTGCGATAGCCAGTAATTTGTTAGCAATGCGGACAGCAGTGTGGACTTTGGTATCGAGTACTTTTGGTGGTATCGGTATCGACTACTAGATTTTTGGTATAGTGACATCCATACTCATAAGTGAAGCTTGTTTTTGAGGAAGATCAGTATCTCTGCATGTTAGCTGACAGATGGTTTCACTTCTCTATCGACATTCTCTACTACAGAGATTGGCTGGTCATCCAGAGTAATAAATTCAACTAAATCCTCTGTAATTGTCCTTGCCTTGTCACTGTTTCGAAGAAATTTCTCTTGCTGTTTGAAAGCATCCTCCAGTGTTTTATGCTTTGGTGAAGTATTTTCTTGAGTGACCTGTGTGTACCGCTGTATTCTATCAAATCTTTCCATTCAGATGCTTTATCTTGTTTAAAAGCACCCCTGCTGCTTCCACCACACAAAATACTGGCACCGTATACAGTGTATAAGACTGTTGTACTGCTTTCGTTTTCTACTTTGAAATAATTCCACACTGCAGACATTTTACTGCACATGCTCTTCTGATAACTCGCTTCACTGTGGCAAGTTGTGGATGTGCGACAGTCACGTTAATGATACAAAACAACACAATGCCGTAAAATAACGTTAACAAAGGATCGGACTTGGATCAGACTTAAAACAGCCAATCCCAATCCATTAGAACGTGTCAGGATCAACTCCAATACTTCGAATCAGCTCGGGAAATCCCTACTGCCGTAAGTGGTGTCACTGATATATTCTGCAATCAGCTAAAACTTGTAACTTGGACTACGAAAAACCAAAGCGAACGTCCCCTCAATTCAGAAAGCCTTCAAGGTCTCCTCAACCCCAAGTTCAACAAGTGACGTCAAATCAACTACTCACAGCATCAACAGTAAACAAAAAAGTCACACTTCTTTACTTTTAGAAGTGTTAAGCTGTACGTACGACTATTTGCTTTAGATCAAACAACATACTGTACAGACATTCACTTAAATCTATAACACGGACTATACAGTCTGCTGTTCTGAGGAGGTGAATGTACATTCCTCATCACAGCTGGCTAGCTTGATGCTAACAAAAGATGAACCTAGAGATCTCCATGAACATTTTCAGCTCTCTCACCTCCTCATCTGTATACTCTGCTCAAACAGATCAGCTTCCAAACCTTCAACTTTCCTTCTAACACTTCTAACCATCAACGCCATTGTGCTTGTCATCTTGTAAATCATCATCTAGCTGAGCCAAGTCTCTGGAACTTTCAGTGTTGGCATCTCCTCTGTTTCTCTGCTGGATTTCTTATGAATATGATATTGAACGTTGCTGGAAAATGTGGGAAAAGTGAGAAAAGAAGTTATTTTCGCCCTGTGATGTCAGAGCAGCACACAACCACAAGCACTGACCAACTAATTCGCATCAGAATCTCTAAGTTCATCGCAAATATCTCGCTCATACTTCAACATGTGTTTCGCAGTCGTGTTTTCCTTTAATCAGACATAGCGCTGGACATTACACCATCACAAACCATATTCTACATGGAGGAATGATTTAAGATCCCTTGGTGTTTTGTTTTTGTTGTCTCACCCCCCATTTCATTAGCTATTAATAGGAGAAGGTAAGTACAAAATTAGCAGGGCATATAGCTGTGTCTTGAATAGAAACAAATAGGGAAGAAAGCATGAAGAAATTGCAGGCTTCTCTATTTCACATGAGGCTACAGTATAAACTGTAAACGAGCCAAATCTTCTAACCTGTGTTTAATTCAAAGTCATCCAAGAGTTTGTCCAAGTCACATACAGCAGCTTTGAAGTAATTGTCCATCCTAGGGAAGGAATACGCTTTGTTTAACCCTGTGGAAACAATGAAAGTAAATTTACAGTTTAATCTATAGTAAAATCCACTGTACAATGGAACATTATCTATAGCATACAGTCAGTATAACCACAGATAATCACTTAACCAAAGCAGCAGGTTACTTAGCAACGCAGATCCCTGTTATTTACTACTTGCCTTTAACAAGAGACTGTATACATCAACTGTCAATGTGTCATCAGGGAAAATCCTACTATTAATCGACCTGAACAACAAGCTACACTGATTCATAAGGTTTTCTGTTCCTAAGTGATCTACCCAACCCGTAAACCCGTCTCTTTTAGCTAATAACGGAAATTACACAATAACATTAGTGTTAGAAATATTAATCAGAATATCCAGATAGCAAACACATTTAACTAGCGAGTTAGTGGATTTGCTACTATCTGTAATCAATAAACCGAAGAAAACATGGTAACTGTACCGCATCAGCGTTTACAACACTCAGAATCTATACATTTTAGAATGTTGCTATGTAAAATATATAATGTTAGGTAACCAGGTAAAGAGCTTTCGCATAGTTAGCCAAGCTGTTGGAAGCGCGCTAGCTACTCAGCGCTTTTAGTCGTTAGCTGGCTAGCTAACCATTTACTGACACAAATAAATCCCGAAAAGATGACAAGTCACGTCTCTGTTTTCGATTGTTAGCTACCGTAAAATGCTTCATAGTCCCAATCCCCGTTCTTCAGGGAGTTACTCTGTTTTGTCCTACAAGGGATTCAGCATTGAGTCCAAACAACCTATTAATAATTCCACATAAATTCCACAGTGCGACCATTTCCACCGCCGGTGTGTAGAGCAGGAAAAAACTCTCTTAAAGGGGCGGTGTACCTTTTTCACTGAGTCTCAGCAGATCCCTTTGTTTATACATTCTTTAAAATTAATTCTATTTTATTTTTATTTTCCTAAATTATTAAATGGTTCTTTTTTTGGCTGTTAGGGTTTAGATTTTTTTATACTGTACTTTCAGTCCTCTACCTGTTTTCATTTCTTAGTGTTATTTATTTTCATTATTTATTTAGCATAAAGAATCAAGTAAGCTCACGATTACATCGTGATATGCAGATGTAGAACACTGAGTATTGCCCATGTGCATGTTTGCTGAGTCTAAGTTCTACATATAAGCTACAGCAAGTAAGGAATAAAAACATGTTGATTTGTGCTGTTATAGGAAAATAACCAGTGACCAGGTGGTGTGATGTTCCCTGACACAAAGCACAATTACTGTTACTACCCTGAAGTTGACTATTTTCCAATAAACAGCACACCCTGAAGTGTAGTATACCTCTTATACCACAGCAATTTGCCAGCAATTAAAATATTTTACTTCTTCTTTTTTTTTTTTTAACATAATTTGAATCATTTTATAGTTACACATAATGTTCCAGTTATCACTTACATTTAAGCAGCTACTAACAATCTTCCCTCACCTGCCTCTCTTTATTCTCTCTCTTGTTAAGATAATAAGACAAAAAAAAAAAAAAAAAAAAAACACACACACACACAGGTTGTTATTTTACCAAGAAACCAGAAAGAGCAAAGTCCTCTGTCCAAAAGACTTTCCTGTAGCTGAAAACTTACTAGCCATCACAAAGCCCTGACACTGGAGACTCCTTTCATAAACATTAAATAAATATCTCCTTACAGAAACCTTCACCATATAAGCGATTTTATGGTTTTCTTCAATAGATGACAAACACATTTGAATTCATTTATTTTTTAGCCCTAGATTATGTAGAATGCCTGCCATATACATCCCTGTGCCAGCACTACTGTCCAAGTACTACTGCTATAGAAATTTAATCAACACCTTGTAACCAATCTGGTTTGAGAATTGAACAGCTCTGTGTACAAGTACACATACATACAGTAACTGGTGTAAGCTTGGTAACGTGAATAATGCCACCACTGTGTGCGTGTAATGTTACAGCAATGCACGAACATGTTTGCTTTTACATAAAATCTATTAAATAAATTCCTGACTAGATGCGCATCTTATGACATATAAGATACTTATTAATTATAAATTAATGAATACTGAGAAAATTGGTAAACTATTTGGAAAATCCTTCTTTACTTTTAGAATGGTTTAATATTGCTTGACGAATAGTCTTTCTAAAACTTGTAATAGCTTTTGATTATTAGATACATTACAGTACCCTACTGTATGTGACCTTTTATGCATCATTGTTTTTTGCACTGATAATGGCAAATACAATGATCAGCAACCGAATACTCTAGACCTGGGACCAGATTCTGTGTATTCACACGTAACAATTTATATAACAGAAACGAACAACTAAGTAAAAGTCTAATTACAGTATAGTTTATGAAATTACATTGTTATGCAACCACACCTTCATGCAGCCTATAGTATATCTTTACAACATTTCAAAAACTAGGCAGTGGAAACTCCTCAATTTCCACTCTGCTCTAATGACTGGAAAGCTAAAATCATTAGGTTACATAAGAGTGCCAGAAAACAATGTTTAGTGCATTCATATGCAGGCAGCAAAAATAATGACCAAATTAATACCAAACTCACCACCACTAAGAGTGAAATAACAATCGAGTGTACTCGGTTGAGAAAAGACACTAATGACCTTGAGGTACAAAAGAAACATGACACAGATATGGTGCAGAAAGTCCAGAAAAAAAACAGGAAAAGAATGTTATCCAACCCAATGCTTTGTCTACAGAAATAAGAGAATGAAGTGAAAACATGAAAGAAAATACAAACTTCCAGTTTAGACTGTCCAGATTATATGTGACACATGAATACTTAAGTAACTAGTGTCAATTCTTATGCCCAGTGGTTAACAAGAGGAAAATTCACCACACAGATTCTTTTTAATAATAAGATGTGTTGACACGTTCACCCTCACTGTGACCTCTATGACTCACACTCTGCACCCCTGTGTGTCCCCAGAAAGAAACTGCTTTATTCTAGGTTCTGGAGCCTATCCTTGGGACAGTGGGCATAATGCAGGAATACATCTAGAATGGAATGCTAGTGCATCCCGGTACCATGTATACACACACATTCACACCTAGATCAGTTTAGCATTGCCAATCCACCTGCCAGCATTGTTTTGGGAGAAGGGAGGAAACTAGGAAACCTGGAGGAAACCCACACAAATACGGCAAGGACATGAAAAACACTGCACAGACATTGCTGTGACAGAGCTGTAAGGCAACAACACTACACACTGCACCATCATGCCATCCTCACTTTAAATAGACAGTCCATCCATCCATTTTCTATACCAGTTATCCTACAGGATCGCAGGGATCCTGGAGCCTATCCCAGTGAGCATTGGGCACAAGGTGGGGTACACCCTGGATGGGGTGCCAACCCATCGCAGGGCACAATCACATACACATTCACACACCCATTCATACACTATGGAAACTCTGGACATGCCAATCAGCCTACCATGCATGTCTTTGGACTGGGGGAGGAAACCAGAGTACCCGGAGAAAACCCCCGCAGCACAGGGAGAATATGCAAACTCCACACACACAGGGAGCGGGAATTGAACCCCCAACCATGGCAGTGTGAGGCAAATAGAAATCATAGAAAACCATATGCTCTGACTGAAAGCTAAACTCTTTTTACATCCTGAGCTGTAAAGTTAAAACTGCAGTCACAACTGTAAAACTGCAGCTGTGATTATTATGATAATGTAATTCTGGTATTCAGTGGATATAAAAAGTCTACATGTACAATGGAACACCATGAAGGCCATCATCAACAAGTGGAGAAAACGGGGCACCACAGTGATATTACCAAGAATAGGATGTCCCTCCAAAATTGATGGAAGGACAAGAATTTATCAGGGAGGCTACAACATCATTAAAGAAACTGCAGAAATATCTGGCAAGGAGTATGGTGGCTAGATGGAATAAAAAAATCCAAGCCTCTCTATATCACCCAAACCATGTGGCAAAATGTGTTATGAGGCCAAGGTTGAAACGTTTTGAGCATAATTCTAAAATATAAAATATGCTTGTCGCAAAAACAAAACATCTTATAACCCAAAGAGCACCATACCCATGGTGAAGCATGAAGATAACTGAAATTTTATTTTTTAAAATTACATTCCAGCATGGCAATGACCCAAAGCACAAATTAAAGTCTAACATGGAATGGCTTCAGAAGAAGATCAGTGTTTTGGAATGTCCCAGTCAGAGCTCAGATCTATTACTGTAGAATCCCATCAAAAACCTGTGGAGATCCCATCACAATTTGATAGCTCTGGAGCATTTTTCAAGGAAGAGTAGAATAAAATTTCAAAATCAAGATGTGCTAAGTTGATAGACTCTTAACCAAAAAGATTGCTGCATTACATGCAAAAGGCACTTTAACACAGTATTAGGCAAGGGGTGTACAAGTTTTTTTCTTTTTTTTTTCCCTCCTAAAGTGTTTTTATTTGTTTTTCACTTGTATTTTATTGCTTGCTATATCACATTAAATGTGGAAAAAGACAAAAACCACAAAAACCTGCAGTTGTAACATGGGTGTGTAAGCTTTTTTATATACACTGTACATAGGTGTATAAAAGGCATATTGCAATAAAACTGCCCTACAAAAGACAAATGACCGTATAATGTAAGGATACGTAATAAAGGATAATATAATAAAGGAACATATTTATTCCTGTTCAACCATGCTGATATGAGATTTTTCAAGTTCAATTCATTGTTATGGACTGAATGCAGAGGTTGCATCTAAAGCATATTTATAAATGTTGGACCGAGAACACTGGGTGTGGTGTGCGAATATATCCTGGATGTGCTGTCAATCTATCACAGGGTACCAGGCACACACACATTCAGCATAACCAATCCAACTACTGGCATGCTTTTGGTTTTTGGGAGGTGAGAGGACACCGGAAAAGCCCAGAAGAAATCCACAGGAACACAGGGAGAACACACTGTACAGACAGTAATATTCTGCGATTGAACCAGGGATCCTCGAGCTGTGAAACTGCAATGTGTCATGATATCAGTAAAGGAACTCTGAACTACAGTTAAATAGCCACTGCTTCATTGTCACATGATCACCTGATTCACGTTCCTGCTAATTAGTACTCTTGTATATAGTCACAGTTTGCAGTGCACTCTTTGTCTCATGTTATTGTCTCACTATACCTTTGTCTATGCTGCCGAATTTTGTCTTTGCCACAGTGTTTTGTTTCCTAGCTGTAGAGTGTTTCATATGTTTGTTTGTTATTAAATGTTTAAGAATCTGTGCTTGCTTCCGTCTGTACTTTGAAACGTGACAGAACGTGAGACCTATAACTTGGAAGCAGCAGATAATCATGAAATACCTGGGCTTCACTCTACCACCTATGTTCGCAGAGAACTACGCTATGCCAGCAGGAGGAGGAGCACCAAGCTGCACTACGTAAGCAGCAGGAGGACATGGAGGAGTCCGGGTACAAGTGGGAGCCTGTTGACTGGGCTGGTGCCATCTCCCACCCT
>JANDJT010000060.1:19265540-19297506 GCA_024331685.1 Stegophilus panzeri | reverse complement strand
CTGTGAAACAACTTGTTGAAATGGAGAGAATAAAGTTTTTATTTGCATTTCCTTCAGAATTGTGGAATTAATTATTAATTTAAAAGAAGGCATAAAAGGCAGATCTATAGGTATCCGCTGATATCACTCTGAATAATCGGTTATCGGAATGGGCTGAGAAATTTAGTTTCGGTGCATCTCATTCATATATATATATATATATATATCCATCCATCCATCTTTTATACCGCTTTTCCTTTTCCGAGTCACAGGGAAACCTGGAGCCTATCCCAGGAAGCATCGGGCACAAGGCGGGGTACACCCTGGACAGGGTATATAAATAAATATATATATATATATATATATATATATATATATAATGTATTGTGTGTGTGTGTGTGTTAGTGTGTATTTCATTTAGCAGTGCCTCCAGCATTTTGTGATCACAGAAATTCATGCAAAATTAAGGAAACGCTGCAATATTCGCAGGAGCTTGCAATTTTTCAGAATTACCGCAGATTGGGCCAAGATGTCATCACAACACACATTTATCCAAACCACCCTCGATTCACGTGCGTCGAATATAAGTACAGCTAAAAGGTCTCATTTACCAACAAACATCACTGCAAAAGAGAAAACAAATTTGTGCAATTGCAATTTCGCCAATTCAAGTAGTTTTCCATAATAAAGCACAAAGAAATCCTGCAAATTGCATCGCAAATTTAGAAAAAAGCCACAGCAAAATCAAGCATTGTTGGCCACAACAATTACAATAAACTCTGTGAAATCCTGTATGGACTGATTTAGGGTTTCATTTCGCAGAATAGGTTACCTTATTCTGCCTTGATCTAACTTCACTACACATGTGTTTTACTTTGAAATGAATCAAATGCTCATAAAACAATACAAACATGAAGTCCCCTCTTGTAAACAGAGGAACTACCTTCTAAAGAGTTTTTACAACTTTCCATCAACACAATGAATACATAATCACAATTTGACAAGCAGGAATCAGAGCTTTTGAGAAGCTTGTGAAGGCTGTATTAGACTCCACTGCCACTCAGTAACCTCTGTCTTATCCTGGTGTCCTGGTCTGGTTTCTTTGATTACTACTCCGTTGTGGACTTTGAACTAGGAGAACATTTGGATGAACACCAATAGTATTCAGTGTTGCACACTTAATGTTTTTTAAAACCTCTGTCAGTGTGGTGGGTACAGGCTAATTAACCAAAGGCCTACTTTTTACATTACTAAGCATAGCAATTTAGGGTGACTGATATTCTAGCCACCTATTTATTCTTGTTTTCTTTCATGGTTTAAAAAAATGTGGTAGAACTACTCATCATGAGCACATGTAAACTACTGTGGTAAAAATATGTATACAAAATGCTAGAAATGAAGTTACTGTTGGAAAAAGAGGCTGAGTGAGCAAAAATTACATCACTTTAATCTCTGAAGCTGGAGTAAAATGGGTAGCGGATTAAGCATATACCTAATTTGCATTTGTAGATAGGATTTATGCCTTATGTCACCTACTTCCACTGTAAAACTCCCAACTTAAACAAGCTATAGAAAAATGGCAGTAAAACAAATTAAGGAATCTTTTAACTGTAAACATCAGCATCTAACTTTTGTAGTTTATATTTCTCATAAAAAATATTCAGGTCTGTTGTATAATTTTCTTTGTTCACTTAGCTAATTGTATGTCTGTCTAGGTCAAACTGCATTTCTGATGTCCTCTAGTGGTGGTTTTCCTGGTCGCTTTGGGCATGCCCAAAATGCACCTCACTATGACGATGTGCCTCCAGGCTCATTACAGAGGAGTAACGGCCTCTCTAGTTTGCGACATCAGAGATCATCGGATTTGGCTCTGAGCATGGACCCTTTGCCTCCTCCTCCTCTCCCTGATGAGCCTCCGATTGGACCAGAATTTGATCTTAGTGACAGTGAAAATTGCGAAAATCCATCAGTTGACCTCAAACCTGTCCACCGCTTCATTCCTGACTCGTGGAAGAACTTCTTTCGTGGAAGCAACAAAAGCAGCAATAGCTCAGTGCCTGTATCCAGTAATTTGAACACCACCACAAAGGGCGTTAGGTGCTCTCCTCCTCAATCACCCTCAGTCTCAGAGTCATATCATGATAAGTTCGGGGGCTCTGGAGGCAGCTACCATTCCCGCATAGAGCATGAAGCTATGCTAGGAGAGCATCCAGACTCGATGGATGGTCGCACAGCACACACCACTGCACACACCACTCTGACCTACAGTGAAAGAGTTGAGGAATACCACCAGCGTTATGCCTACATGAAGTCCTGGCCAGGGCTGCTAAGAATTCTTGGTTGCATTGAGTTGCTTTTAGGGACAGCCGTTTTTGCTTGTGTCTGTGCATACATTCACAAAGACAATGAGTGGTATAATATGTTTGGTTACTCACAGCCCCAAATGTACGGCGGATATGGTGGTGTGTATGGCATGTATGGGGACACTTATTACACGGGGCCCAAGACACCTTTCATCCTTGTTGTGGCGGGGCTGGCCTGGATAGTGACCGTGATCATACTCGTGTTGGGCATGACCATGTACTACCGTGCTATCCTTTTAGACTCAAACTGGTGGCCTCTTACAGAATTTGTGATCAACCTGGCCCTTGCTATACTTTACATGGCTGCTGGTATTGTGTATGTAAGGGACACAACACGAGGTGGACTGTGCTATTACCCTGTTTTCAACAATGGCATGAACGCAGCTTTCTGTCGCACTGAAGCTGGACAAACAGCAGCTATCATTTTTCTCTTTGTGGGCATGCTGGTGTACCTGATAGGAGCTATTGTGTGCCTGAAACTATGGAGACACGAAGCCACACGCCGCTACAGAGAGAAGTACAGCCATGAGGTGAGCCTGTTGACTGATTTACTGCATCTCTCTGGGATACACTATTTGGCCAAAAGTTTGTGGTCACCTGACCATCACACCCATACGTGGTTCTTCCCCAAACTGTTGCCACAAAGTTGCAAGCACAGAACAGTATAGAACATCTTTGTATGCTGTAGTTTCCGTTTACTGGAACTAAAATGCCCAAACATGTTCCAGTATGACAATGCCCCTGTGCACAAAGCGAGGTCTATAAAGACATGTTTTACCAAGGTTGATGTGGAAGAACTCAAGTGGCCTGCACTGAACCTTTACCTCAAGCCAACTTAACACGTTTGGGATGAATTGGAACACTGACTGTGCACCAGGCCTCCTCACCCAACATTGGTGCCCAACCTCACTAATGCTCTTGTGGCTGAATGGACAATTCCCATAGCCACATTCCAGAATCTAGTGGAAAGCCTTCCTTAGAAGATTGGAGGTTATTATAACAGCAAAAGGGGGACTGATTCTAGAGTTGGATGTTCAAAAAGCACATATGGGTGTAATGGTCAGGTGTCCACAAACGTTTGGCCATATAGTGTACAGTGGATATAAAAAGTCTACACTTTGCTGTTAAAATGGCAGGTTTTCGTGATGTAAAAAAATTTAACCAAGATAAATGATGTCAGAAATTTTCCCACCCTCAATGTGAAATTACAACATAATAAAAAATTTTGTGAAAATTAAGTGAAACAATCAGAAACATTTTAGGGAAAATGAGGAAAAATTAAAAAAATCTTACAATATCCTAGTTGCATAAGTGTGCACACCCCTATACAAATACTTTGTTGAAGAACCTTTTGATTTTATTACACCACTCAGTCTTTTTAGCTAAGAGTCTGTCAGCATAGTACATCTTGACATTATATTCCCATGCTTTCTTACAAAAACATTCTTGATCTGTCGAATTGTGAGGGCATCTCCTGTGCACAGCCCAGTTCAGATCACCCCACAGATTTTTAGTTGGATTCAGGTCTGGGCTCTGGTTAGGTCATTCACAAACTTCTTTTGTTTAAGCCATTCCTTTGTTGATTTGGATGTATGCTTTGGGTTTTTGCCATGGTCAAAGGTGGAATTCCTTTTCATCCTCAGCTCACTAGCAGACACCTGAAGGTTTTGCACTAAAATCGGCTGATATTTTAGTGGAAAATGGTGTTTTTTGTTTATGTGCTTTTTGTTGCACCAATCATGCCTTTTGGAATTATGGAATTATTATACTTTTTGGAATTGGTCTCATCAGACCATAACACATTTTGCCACATGGTTTGGGGTGATTTAGTTGGGCTTGGATATTTTTTGTTAGAAAGGGCTTCCGTCTAGCTACTCTACCCCAAAACCCAGACATGTGAAGAATATATGAGAGATTGTTGTCACATGCAGAGAGCAATCATCACTTGTCCGATATTCCTGCAGCTCCTTTAATGTTGCCGTAGGTCTTTTGGCAGCATCCCTGGTAAGCATTATCTCTGGTAATGCTTTGTAAGCTCTTTGCCGGCTATGGCTTCAGCATTCGGATGAAACCAAGAAGATGTGAAGAAAATCCTACTGAAACAGCTGGTCTTTATTTGGGGTTAATCAGAATAATTTAATTGATGGCAGCATATGATAATTACTTTTGAACATGAGATTGTATTTGATTGGTTCATTCTGAACACAGCCACATCCCCAGTTATAAAAGGGTGTGGACACTTATGAAACCAGGTTATTGTAACCCCCCTAAAATGTTTCTGATGGTTTTTCACTTAATTTTAATGTTGTAATTTCACATTGAGGGTGGGAAAAGTTCAGACATGATTTATTTTGGTTTTACATTTAAAAAAAGGCCATTTTAACAGGGGTGTATAGACTTTTTTTTTTTTTTTTTTTAATCCTCTGTATCTAGGGCCTCACTTATAAATACATGCATAAAGACGATTAGACTTTTCCCACCCACAAAACTAATTTGCAGAAAAAAAATCTGTCTATAGCTGTCTATTATGGGTGTAATAATACAGAAATTTCAAATTTAATAGGATATGGTTGTGTCTTGATAAAATACAGCAAAAATAAGCATTGACGGAATATAGGCCTTAGAGTTCCATTTTCAGTTGATTAAAACATTCAAAATTATAAACGTACAGTTTATTCAGACCCCTCAGCAGCATATACCGAAACAAAAGCTGTGTAATACAATGTAATCAAATTAAACATAGCTAATTAAGCCCTGAAACTAGCCCCAAAATTCAGATATTTGAAAAAGGGGAAGCATTTTCATTCTTTTAATCTTAATTGACTTACTTTAATAAAAAAAAATGTAAATAACAAAATTTTGAATTTCATCCATTCATTGCATTTTAGTGACATTCATGCTGAGCCATGGAGGCTGGTGTACAAGGAAGGACAACCCCCTTCAAGTCTATGTTTTTATTTATCAGGGCCTTAACAATTTTGTTGCCCTGACTTCTATAAACAAACAAATAACCTCAGATGACAACCCAAAACAGATTTCAATATGTAGTCCATCCATCCATCCATCCAGTTTCTGTACTGCTTATCCTACACAGGGATGCGGGGAACCTGGAGCCTATCCCAGGGAACTTGGGGCACAAGGCAGGGGACACCCTGGACAGGGTGCCAACCCAATGTAGGGCACGCTTACACACTACGGACAGTTTAGAGATGCCAATCAGCCTACAACACATGTCTTTGGACTGGGGAGGAAACCCCCTAAGCATGGGGAGAACATGCAAACTCCACGCACACAGGGTGGAGGCAGGAATCAAACCCCCAACCCCAGAGGCATAACCAGTAAGCCACAGTGTAAACCAACATTCAGTAGTTCCGCAATCATTAAGAGAGTAATTAACAGCCACGTGTTACTAATGAAATGCACAAAATTAATTAATAATCAAGAAATGTGACTACATATATTAGAGCAGAACTTTTGGCCGTTTGGTGTTCTGGAGAATTCAGGTGCCTGTCTACATCATGCCAAGAAGAAAAGACATCAGCCATGACCTCAGAGGAGCAATTCTTGCTCCTCATCAGTCTGGGAAGGGTTATAAGGCCATCTCCAAACACTTTGAAAATTGACCATGCTACAGTGAGAAGGATTGTTTACAAATGGAGGGCCTGCCAATCCTTCCATGAAATTGCGTCCCAGCAAATTCATTCCAAGCTCAGACTGTTAAATGATCATAGATATAAAGAAAACCCCAATAGCTGCATCATGGTAAATGGTCTGCACTTATATACCGCTTTTTTAACCTTAGTTATTCCAAAGCGCTTTACACTGTTTCTCATTCACCCATTCACACACACACACACTCACACACCAATGGTAGCAGAGCTGCCATGCAAGGCACTAGCTTACCATCAGAAGCAACTTGGGGTTCACTGTCTTGCCCAAGGACACTTTGGCATGTGGAGTCACGTGGGCCAGGAATCAAACCGCCAACCCTACGATTAGTGGACAACCCACTCTACCACCTGAGCCACAGCCACCCTATCATGTAACCTACAGGCCACTGTAAGCACATTAAATGTTTATGTTCATGACAGTACAATCAAAAAAAGACTAAACACGTATGCTTTCATGGAAGGGTGGCTAATGAAAAAGCCCCTTCTCTCCAAAAGGAACATGGCAGCATGACTTAGGTTTGCAAAATTGCATGTGAACAAAACACAAAAATTCTGGAACAATATCCTTTGGACTGATGCCCTTAAAAATTAATTAACTGATGTAATGCTGTAAAGAAGAATTGGTACAGTTTATTTACAAATTACTACAGCAGGTTCTGCCACTCTCAAAGAGTGCACTATCCAATAATGTTGATGTTTTTTTCTGTGCAAAAATATAATTCACTAAAATAATGAATTCCACCAAGGTTGATTAAAAATGTAGACACATTGGTAAACATTTCTGCATTGCCGCATTTTAATGAAATTTTATGACAATCTTAGAGCAACCACCTGTGATGCTTTAATTGTTTTAATTTTCCTTCCTTAGATGCAGCCAGAATTACCTGTGGCTCAGTCTATGGTAACTAATACTTTGCTGGGTTTTTTTGTTGTTGTTTTTTTTAAAGAGTATCTTTTTAACCTGGTGATCACCCAGATGTTTTTTCTCCTCTGGTAGGCTGGAATAAGGATCCCTGAGCCTGTCCTCATCTCCTCTGCTGCACCAGATCACACAGATGCTCCTGTACCTTCCAAGGCAAAAATGGTTAAAGGACATATTCCATCTGGGTATATTCCCAAACCTGTGATTGTGCCAGACTACCTATCGTGCGTACTTTTTACTTTTCACTCTAAATGTTTGTGTATGCGTTTGATTTTTGATTGTGTGTGTTTTGTTTCTTTGCAGTAAATACCCAGCAATTCGAACTGTTGAGGAACGGGACCAGTACAAAGCTGTCTTTAATGACCAGTACTCTGAGTATAAAGAGCTGCATGCAGAAGTTCATGTAACACTGAAAAAGTTTGATGAGATGGATAGTATGATGCGCAACCTGCCTCGAAACCTGTCCAGTCAGGAGGTCTGTTATTCTGTACTAAATCTCTTTGTATCTTGTTTCTTTCAATATCTAATAATTTCAGTTTGTATTTGCAGGTAAGAAAACTAAGTCTTTTATGCCTAGCAATATTAAGGTCACTTTTGTTCTTGTAAAATGATCAACAGAAAATGTGCATAAATACATCAGTGAATCTCACTGGGGGAACTCCCAAAGTGTTTAGTAATCATTTAGTATTGTACATGTTCAACCTAAATATTCTCAGAGAATATCAATAATGTTAATATGTGTGGCAGTCTGGGATGTTGCTGTAGTTGAATTCTGGCAAACAACCAAGCTGAAAAGTCGGTTTTAGCCAAAATAGATTTTTCTGCTTGTTGCATACTTTGACACCCAAATTTTAAGAAACCATAAATATATTTCCTAAAAATGAAATGGACCCAAACCTAAACATTTCTGTTTATAATCAGATATCAGTTGTCAAAATGTCTGTGGAATCTTTAAATGCAAATTTCTCCCATTTCACTTTTGTGAGTAATCTTAAAATGCTATAACTATGTGCAAAAGAAAAACACATTTCAGTTTTCAGAACTATATATAGTACAAAATGTCAAAATTTCACCAAAGTTTTTCCCAGGCTGCCAAACATATGACAGATTTGGAAAATGACGTCACTAGACTGCACCTGTGCATGTGTTTTATTTTAATTCAAATATTGAAATTTTAGGAATCTCTTCTGTACACACACAGAAAAGCAGAGCTAGTGTAATTTGAAACCAATTTATTTGTTTCCTCAGGAATCTGACCGCATAAACCGAATCCTTCAGGTATATCAGCAAAAGAAAAATGTAAGTTCAATGCCTTTTTACACACAAATCCTATTTTATACTAATTCCTAGTTTACTATATGTACAGTGCTATCCCCTGGTCTCCTGAAGTCTTTTTCATAGCAGTGTGAATGACCGGAGGAGGAAGAGGGGTGGGAGGGAAATGGCCAGGCTAATTTTTTTTTTCCGGAAAGGAAGTGGCGCATGACTCTTGAAAAAAGAGGGACTATTTAATACTTTTAATGTGCCTGGCTGTCTAAAGATAATTATAGATTCAGTATTAGGATTCAGTTTGAATCCTAATAATGTCCTACTGTCTGGGTGGGAAAGATTAACTTTATTTTCTTCGCCCTGTGTCGATCTTTGCAGTGTTAGCATTAGTTGACACTTATAGAGTTCGGCATTGCACAAAAGTTTGCATAAAAATTGAGAGATCTAGTTTAATTTGCTGTTTGTAACCAGAAGTTCTGGTCTATAGACTTATATGTGAAATGTGAAATCACAACACCACTTTTATTAGGGATAATAGACTGTTTACTTACTTGTCTTGCTTTTTACATTTTTGTTATAAAGGATACTTCATTTCTTGAGAAAAAGGAAAGATGTGAATACCTCAAAAACAAACTCTCTCACATCAAGCATCGCATTCAAGAATACGATAAGGTCATGGCATGGAATGATGGCTATGGATAAATCTTTTCCTGAGTTCATGACAGTACATGCTGTAATGGTCCTTCATTTCCACTTGGAACATCTCATTATTCTGCACAAACAGCCACAAAGATGTGAAATGACCCACATGCAAGACTACAAACAATTCAGCCAAAGGAACATAGGAACAATATTTGCATAATTGTCTTAATATGCTCAACAAAATGCAGTATTGACTGGGGAAAAAATCTTACCTATATTAGTGGGTCTTTCAGTTCCTCCTTTTGGTTGATTAGACTCAGCTTCTGTACAACTACTGCTTGGTTTATGATGTTCTTAAAAATAGTTTCAAAAACTGTGACTTGTTGACTGTTTAATCCCCAATATGTGTTGTATATTTCCTATGACAAAAAAATGCACTTATGTTTTTATATCAAGAGTTTTGGTTATTTTCTACATATGTTCAGTTTGTCATTATATGTGGTGTGTATAGAGACAGACTGGATATTCATTTATTTATGCACTGAATGACATCCCCCACAATTCATTAAAAAAGTTTGACTTTTTCTGTTCAGCAGGTTTTAGTGTGGAATGTAGTGTGGTATTTCCTTTTTTTCCATTAAAAATGTAACAAACTTTTAAGTGTACAGATTTAACTATTATTGATCAATTAAGGCATATACTATATATGTTTAAGACATAAATGTACTTGTAGCATGTTCCTTTGGTACATAGGTTACTTAGGACCCCTGAGCCACCAGAGGACCCTGTAAGAATGGCAGATTTATTTAAGTAAAATATGTATAAATATCTTCTGGAAATAATGGGCAGTGAGACCATTCCAGTGGCCTTTGTAGTTGTAGAAGTAAATGACTGAAATTTACAATTGTCAGCCCCCCTCCCCCCCTTAAAGGGAAAGATAATAGGAGGAAATAGTAGGAACCAGGGCTTACATATAGCATGCCATGGCTATGTGTTTAAATATTATGTAAAAGAAAATAAGTATTTTAAATATTTCTGTGTCACCTTACTGTGCAAGGCCCTTAACCCTCTCTGCGCTAGGGTCACGGCTGACCCTGACCCCAACTTCCTAACAAGCTGGGATATGTGGGAAAAAAAAAGTATTTTGCTGTAATGTATATGTGACAAATAAAGTCTTTTTCTTCTTATGTCATCCTAAAATCAGTACAATTTACAAGGTGAGTTCACACGAAACAGATTCTCTGGTTGTCACAGTGGATGCACAAGTCTGGACTTGTGAGAGTGGGTAACAAGGGCACTGATCTAATTTAATAGACTGGGGGACAGACAGACACTATAAAACATGTAAACAAAAAACAAGATAATAAGCAGTTGTTTCTCAGTATGAATGAGAACATTCAGAAATAAAGCCATCAAGGGTACACTTTTGTACTTTTAATATATCTTTCATCTGAAACAAATATTTCTGTGAGTGTAGAATCAATTGATTTTAAAACAGGAACAGGCAATTCCACTTTTATAACACACTGTAATCTATACGCCGCCAATCATTTTTTGTTTGTTTCCTTAACACTTCTTTACAAATAAAAAATATTTTGTACGGGATGTACACGGACCCAGAATATAGAACCACATAGCCTACAATACAGGAGCCGGTAAAGATTAGCTTTTTTTTAAATTAAATTTTTATTTTCCTTAAATAGGCCTACTGTAGCAGGAAACAAAATAAATGTTTAAACAAAAGAAAAGCAAAGAACTTGTTCCTAACATACTATCTCTGACAAGCAGCGCCTCAACAGCAGTTCAGACAGATGAGTATCACCTGGCACTGCTCGTGGTTTAAAGAGCCAATCAGACACGCCCTTTTTACCAATGGGGAGGACCTCTGACGTAATTTTAGGCAGTTGATGGGGGAGGTGCTTAGACTACCTGGATAGAGATGTGAAAATTGGCAGTGAGTGCGGAACATAATCGCTGAAGAGGAGCGTTACGTAAAAACAGGTGCGTTTCTTTTACGTTTGCCTACATAACAAAATTGTTATGGTATTCCAGCTCATGTTCTTTGCGTTATACTTTGAAATAGTTTACTTCTTTTTTGTTCGTCCCAGTGGCTTTAAGCTTCAAATATAAGAGCAAGATCATGTGCTAAATCAGAGTTTGTTAGCCTTCAATGGAAATTTTTTTAAAAGTCTTTTCCGGATCTGTCTGAGTTATAACTTAAATTGGATTAGAACAGCCATACTTCCTGGTTACTTTATCCAAAAAATGCATATAAATAATCGAGAATGAGTGATTGATATGTTTCCCATTTCTCTTCTACTGCAGAATAAACAATGTCTTCCCAGCCGAATGGGAGTCCACCTCCCTATGAGTCTGAACCTGAATAGTAAGTCCATGTAACGATGTGTTATAAATTCTTTAATATAGTTTAACACCCAGAGAAATGTATTTATTTATTTATTTATTTATTTGTTTATTTATTTGTTTATTTATGCTATTTTGGTAGTTTCTTGATTATTGCTCAACACCTAGGCCTAATTTTTTAAAGTTGTGTGTTCACAACATGCTCATAGTTTGCCTTCCTGGTCAGATGAAATGAATAGGCTATAAAGCAGTGAGTGTTTGTTTGTTTGTTTGTTTGTTTTTGTTTCTAAAAATATTAAATCTCACCACCCATAGTGATATAGTGCCACAAGCTGCATACTCCTATTATGCAGATGATGAGATCCAACACTTCTATCGCTGGAACTCACCGCCAGGTATCATCAAAATCATGGCGGTCATCTGCCTCATCCTGTGTGTTGGTGTATTTGTATGTGTGGCATCCACGTTAGCCTGGGACAGCTCTGGAAGTGTGACTGGCTTTTCGGGCAGCTACGGTGGAGGCTACGGTGGAGGCTACGGTGGAGGCTACGGTGGAGGCAGTGGCACTTCCTTCGGTGGAGGTTTCGGTGGTGGATCCTTTGCCTACGGCATTCTGGGCTCACAAAATGACCCAAGACAAGCAAAGGCATTTATGATTACAATGACTGTCATTACCTTCATAACTCTGATGGCCATCTTTGTAATTATAGTCTCCCATCAGCATTGGTCACAGAGCAGGAAGTTCTACCTGATTGTCATAATCATTACAGCCATCTTGGGTTTGTTTATGCTTGTGGCCACAATAGTTTACTTGGTTGCGGTAAACCCAATGGCACAAACCTCAGGCTCTGTGCAGTATTACCAGGTACAGTCCCTGTGTGCCCAGTACCAAGGTCCTCAGCCTTCAGATCTCATGATCAACCAGTACCTGTATCACTACTGTGTGGTGGATCCCCAGGAGGTGAGCACATTGCTTGGCTGAAGTTTCTCTTCATGCAGAATCAAATGTTTCCCAATGAAGCATTCATCAAGTTCTAAAAACTAGTTTATTGTTTCAGATTGTGTAACTGTATATATCTATGGTGTTTTTATGTGTAACAACATGTTTTTGGTTAACCAATTTTACCAGAATCTATATAAAAAGTACTAATATTCACATTCACTTAAAAGTTAAGCCATCTGTCTTCCACTCTGTCCTCCACTTTTGCAGGCAGTGGCCATTGTTTTTGGTTTCCTGATCATCGCTTGTCTTATAATCATCTTGGTTTTTGCCGTCAAGACCCGGAAGCAAATTAACGCTTATGGGAAAGGGAATATCCTGTGGCGCAGAGAGAAACCTGTCGAAGATCCTAACGCTCCTCAAGATATAGAAGATTGGGTAAATGAATTTTTAATCATCCATGCATGTTTTGCAAAAATTACAAATCTTATCTTGATTTTTTTTTTGAAAATCAAAGAAGGGAAAAAGTTTCATCGTTTTGTTATTTAAACCATCACTTCTAGGTATTTTTCAATGTCTTACATATAAGTAAGGGGGCATTTTTGGAGACAGTTGATGTTCTCGGAGGAACAGCAGCTGAAGTACATGCATTTGCTCTTTGCTAACATTGTACAGGTGGAAAGACAGGTTTATCTGTGCAGTAGAAGATGGGGGAAGGGAATTCTCATACCTGGTTTCTGGGTGTGGTTTATGGTGACAGTTTCACTGCAATGCTTTCTGGAACAGGCCTAGAGATACAGTTAAGAAGTTATTTATAGTCACTAAAACAGCTCCCCAATAAGTTGCTTTAAAGTGTCCAAGACAGCTGATATATAAAAGACGGGTTTAATATGACTTTTTATATGTTATGTTTTTTTGTGTGGCTCAGAGTAAAAGAACCATACATATGGTTACATTGAACCATTAGGGCATCATTAAAGTCCCAATCAGAGGTGTTACTCAGTGTGTCATCACTACTAGATGAACTAGATAAACGCTGTATACATTTTTTACATGTCTATGTCTATATGTCTCTTTGTGTGTATAAAATGTTTGGACAGGTGCCTTTGGACAAACAACTTGTTTTGTACTCTGCACTGGCTCAAAACCAAATATTACAGGAATTGTTTTTTCATTTGATTAATTAAAATGTATTTGTGATGTAAAACATTTTTATGTTTTTGCTGTCTCTTTCTCCAGGTAAATAATGTTTCTGGTGATCCGGAGCTTGTAAATAGCCAGTTTCCTGAGAAGCATGGAGGTTCGAGGGAACACTTGGATGACAACAGTACAATCTATGACAAGCCTCCTGACAGCTTTTTGTGAGTACACTTCTTTCTATCAATCTCCTATTGTGCTTGCTTTTGTGCATGTCTGTGGTTGCTTATTTGTATGTACTTTAACAGAGAAATTATACATGTTCATATATCTCTCTGCCCTTTAGTGGTATAAATCTGTTTCCTAAACTAACAGCTTTATGAGAAATAGAATGTTTTTTCTTTTGCAGATTTAATGGCTTAACATTCTGATACTGTACATGATAAACTAAAAGCAGAGCAAATGAGAGAGATACTTGTCTCTCTCACTCTCTTTGTAAGCGTGCAGATGTGCACACGTACGCTACTGGGTGTGAGGGTATGCATGGAGGAGATCTGTTTTTTTACATGTCTGATATGAAGTTTCATACTGAGGGCTTGGAACCAAAGGGGACAAAAGTCTTTTAAGCCCCTCTGGTTCTAGGCAGTTGATATAACTTCCCTGCATGCATTTTATTAGTGAGACATGAATTTGTTCATGAACTCACTGTCCTCTTTTATTAGGAACACCTGAACATTCAAGCAGTTATCTAATCACCCAAACATGTGGCAGCAGCACAATACAAAAAATCATGCAGATATGGGTCAGAGCTTCAGTTAATGTTTACATCAAACATCAGAACGAAGAAAGTGTCATTTCTGTAATGTTCAGAAACTACTGATTTTCACACACAACTGTATCTAGAGTTTACAAAGAATGGTGCGAAAAACAAAAAAAAACATTGAGAGACAGTTCTGTGGAAATGCACTGTTGATGAGAGGTCGGAGGAAAATGGTCAGATTGGTTTGAGCTGCCAAGACTAATATAGTAACTCATCTAATCACTCTTTACAACCATGGTGAGCAGAAAAGCATCTTGGTTTGTGCAAAACATCAAACCTTGAGGTGGATAGGTTACAACAGCAGAAGACCACATTGGGTTCCACTCCTGTCCACCAAGAACAGGAATCTGAGGCTATCATGGTCACAGGCTTATTGAAACTGGACAGTTGAAGATTAGGGGAAACAAAACAAGCTGGTCTTTTTCCAGTCTTCAACTCTCCAGCAACCATGCCATGGTTAAAGTCAGAGATCACACTTCTTTTTTCCTTTTTTTTTTTTTTTTTTTTTTTTTTTCCTCTCCATTCTGATGTTTGATGTAAAGATTAACTGAAGCTCTTGACCTGTATCTACATGATTGTATGCACTGTGCTGCTGCCAGATGATTGTCTGATTGGATAAGTGTATAAATGAGCAGGTGTACAGGTGTCACAAGTGATTGGTGACTGTATATCTTACATCATGGATAGTTCTATTCTTGTATTTTTCCTGCATTGAAACATACTGAAGGTGAAATTGAGTTATGCCTTTATAGTAAACTGAAGTGTTAAAAAAGCAAAAGAGGGAAATCTTGACAAGTATCACTTGATTATCACCAATACTATATTTTTATATTTGTACTGTGATTGTTAACTATTTGTTTACTTCTTAATTCTCAAATCCCTACCCTGAACTTGTATCCCAATTTTCTAGAAAGCATTTAGTCAGTATGGTATTGCTGGATGTGAAAACATTTCATAGGTTTTTATTTATTTATTTATTTATTTATTTATTTATTTTCCTTTCTTTCTCCTTTCCACTATTAGCTGTAGTATGTGGCATGAAGGCTACAATATGTTAATTGTTTTTATTTATTTATTTATTTATTTATTTATTTATTTATTTATTTTTGTGTGGTGCAGGGGTGTGGAGCACCATGTTCCAGTACGGAGTTCAGTTCCCTACTACAGCAGTTCAGACATGGGTAGCTCAGCAAGCAAGCCTAAGAAAAAACGTGCCGGACGGCCTCGCCGTACTGACGGTAATGACTACGACACCGACTATGCATCATCTGGAGACGAACTTGACGACGAAGACTTCTCCAGGTAAGCTCATACTTGGCTCATACTTGGGCTGCAGTAAGTGAAATGGAAACAGGGCATGAGCACATTGAGGTCAAGAAAAAGAGATAAAACTGTGGCCACTATGGGTTGTGTTTTTAGATCCTAGTTTTGCTCTGCATTGAGAGATATATATATATATATATTTTTTTTTAAACATGCCCATTTCCCTCAGTGCTTTAGAAGCTTGATTCTGTAAGAGGGGGTCTTTTGAATTTTATTATAATTTTTTCATTGAAGCAATGATGTTGGAGCTCACAACAAACTACAGTCAACCTAATATAATTATAGTTCTTCTTGTTGTTTGTTGTGCAGTTAAAATGATGCCAGCCATAATATGATATGAAGTTATACAAACAGGAAGTTATTTACTTCTTTATCTAAAACTCAGTATCTTAAAAACAAACATCAATTATGTAAGCTTTAACACAGCTTGGATTTGCTTGGGATTAAATTGCATGTAGCACACACTAGCAATATGTTAGCCCTTTTTACTGCAAGCGTTGGAGTAATCACTCCAATCTACAAACTTTCATTCCTCTGTATGGGAGCTCATTAGGACCTTGGTCATACCATATATTTCCAAAAAGTATGTGGACACCTGAACAATCACACCTATATGTACTTGTTGACCATCCCATTATAGATTTAGTGCCCCTTTCCTGTTGTAATAACCTCCACTCTTCTGGGAAGGCTTTCCATTAGACTTCCATTAGGCTGTGAGGATTTGTGCTCATTCAGCCACAAGAGCAATAGAGAGGTCAGGCACTGATCTCAGGCCTGGTGCCCAGTCAGTATTCCAATTCATTCAAAACGTGTTCAGTGGGGTTAAAGTTAGGGCTCTGTGCAGGCCACCGGAGTTCTTTAGCACCAAACTTGGTAAAGCAGTTGATGACAGAAAACCTAAGAAACCTAAAAACAACAGTCGGTGACATCACCAGCAACCTCCACAAGGCAGGGGTGAAGGTAGAACAACCCACCAGCCTTTGTGTCAATATTGTGTCTGAAATTCTGATCTATTTATGTTTTGATCTCCAACCCAAATGTCTTCAGTATATAGCAAAAAAAAGAAAGAAGAATTGGCCTTGCTATTCCAGTCCTTTCAGAGGGGACTGTATAACTGCCATGGTTCCTTGTTATTCTGAACCTGTGCTAAATTGGTTTAGGGAAAGATGGCTTATGACAGTTGTATTTATTTAAATTGTGTCACACTTTACCACATGGATTTGTTGATTGGTCTCTGCGTGTGTGCAGAAACAGTGAAAAAGATATCCAGTTGATTCTCACTTTCCCTGGCAGTTATCCAGGTTTTAAAGAGTCAGTTACATATCTTAATACTTATTATAATGTTGTTATATGATACAAAATGTTAGTAAAGAAAGAGGTCCCTGCCTGCAAAAAAATTTCAGGTCTTAAGGTCATAAAATAAACTTTGTGTGCCAGTAAGCTATTGAAATGGCCTTAAAGATGGCATAAGGATTCTTGTATAATTACAAGCTTCATTGTTGGTTTGTCTGGAGGCTTTTTGAGACCTTCCTCCCTCTCCAAGGCTAAAAACACAACCTGTTGTAGGGTGGAGGAAAATAACTTTTTGAAAACCTAAAGCGCTCCTTCTGAACTGCTTGATTTCAACTCGAACCAGTGTAATTTGCATTTTAATCTGTTCATTTGTCGTCTTGCTCTCTGACAAAATGTATCAAGATAAAATCTTACGTTCACAGTAACTCTTCGCTATACCGCTGGTCAAGATAACTTTTTAAAGAATATCTTTCTCTCTCTGATAAAGCACTTGCTGGTTGACAGACTATAGAATGTTAATAAGTGACATTAATCATAACCAAATAATTGATTAAGCATGAATTGAGGGATAAATCCATCAACAGATGTCACAGTGACCAATGGGATTTCCCCAAGGGGAAATGCTGAAAGGAAGTTGACAAGGGTGATTTAAGAACAGTGTTGAAACCCTGGGTCTAGGATCCTATTGTACTGTATGTTTTTGTGTTTTTCTTTTTCCTGCTGTAAAATGAAAAATGCAGGGTGACTCAACGACAAAAAAACAGAGGTAAAAGTAAGCTGAACTAACACTTTTGTGTATAGACACACTGTTTTGGAATGGCAATGTGCTTATCTAATCACTTGATTTGTGCTAAAAGTAGAAAAAGGATTTTTCCCCTCTTCAACTTGTAGAACTAATCGTTGGAAAATCTGTTTTAAAGTTTTATGCACTGGTAAGTGCAAACTTTGTTCAAATTACCACACTGCGGAGATATTTGAGGAAGTTTTGTATTTCCTTTTGTTCAGTGAATTCCCCCCCATTGCTGATGATCATGAAAGGGAGAATTATAAGAGCGAGTTTGACCGAGATCACCAAGTGTACAAGAGTCTGCAGGCTGAGCTGGATGAAATTAACAAGCGGCTAGCTGAGGTTGACCGTGAGCTTGATGAGCTTCAGGAGGGGACTCCGCAGTACCTGGTAAGAGAGAACATGATTTTCTGTTTGGGCCCCCTCATTCATTTTACTGAGTACTACATTAAGAATGATAGAAATTTCTCAGTTCATAAACATCAGATATTGAAGAATGAAGATTACTGTCTGCACAGTCATTGCTATTTTATTGCTCCTGAGTGTGATTAACCTGCACAGTTACAAGAAATATACATTTCACATACTTGTTTGCTGACCTGTCATTGTCCTGAAACAGGATGTCCTGGACGAGTACCATGCATTGAAGGACAAAAAGCGGGTAAGAGTGAAATTAAATGGAAGTTTTCTCATTGTTCTGTGCAAATGTACACCTGAGGTTCTAGAACAACATTCTAATCCTGTTAATTGCAGTAAAATCAAGGTGAAGGGGTTTGTTATTCAGGTTTCAGGTTTTTGCTTTGTGTGTTTTAGTGTTTTTTTTTTTTTTTTTTTTGCTTATTTATCCATTGCAACATGTTTATGGATGGGATAATGATGGTAAAAATGGACTTTTGGATTAATCTGTCTTTATGTCTCAAAAGAGCAATGACTACCGGATGAAGAAGAAGAGATGCAAGGACCTGAAGGCGAAGTTGAGCTACATCAAGAAAATGGTCAGTAATTATGACAGTACAAGATAAAAGCTTTTAAAGACTCTGAAAAGCCAGACTACTGCACTTCCTACTGTATCAATGTGATATCTGCCATCCAAACATGAAGTATGGGAGACAGTCTTTTTTTTTTTTTTTAAATGAATAGCAAAACATTCAAGAGCATTTGTCCATTTTTACATAAGCTTTTTATTATTTTTTTAAAACCTGAATTCTGTGATTTTCACTCACTCAGCTTTATAAGTGGTTAAAGTAGCTGTGTGTGAAGGTGAAGAATTTTAAAGAACCATGTATCAGTGCTTTTTTAAACCTGTTGGCATAAGCTGTACCAATCTGTTCTGTTAACTTATTTATACATAATTATCCTTCTGTTTGTTTTTGGGTGAAAATGGTAACTTTTTTTTCTTTTCTTGGTCATTTGGGACTCGGGTGTGCATATTGTGCTTTGTTTTTCATGGGACTGTAAGTATTGTTGTAATTTCATAACATTTTTGCTTTTTAGACTTGTTTGTGTCTGTAAATATACAAATATCTCAGTTTTTGGATTTTACTTATTTTTATTAGCTAAATAAACATATATGTCTACTCTGTAAACAAATAGTATTTTATAGAATTTTTTTTTTTCAATGCAAAAGATAATATATATTACTTTTTTTTTTTTTTTTTTTTTTTCCCCCTCCATGTTAAGCTGCATTACTGGAAGATTTATCCCACATTTAGTTGTCTCTGTTGTTTTCAGCTCTCTTTGAGCTTTTTCCTTTTATGGCAGAGGTTCTTAAACTTTGAGTTCCTTTTTAAAAATAAAATAAATTCCATAGACTCCCTCAGCACATTGTATTAATTTGATCAAACACTTCTTAAATATTATGTTCATTATTTAAATGTGTACAATAATATTTTGGCTATTCATTGGAGCCATAGAGCGTTTTATGAAATATTTTATTAAAATTGTCATTGGAGTCAAGTTAACGTTACTTAAGCTTACTTGTTTTTTGAGTTATTGAATTTTTGTTTAAATCCAATCAACCTAACTTAGTCAAACCAGCTAATAACCAAAAAAGGCAATAATTAATGTAATAACTTTCCACAACTAACAAAATCCTAACAAAAAATAATGGACCCCTGGCTGTGGAAGTTCCTGGACCCTACTTTGAGAACCATGCTCAAAAAACTGTAAATCTGGTAGGAATTTTTACAAACACTTTATTAAATGGTTGATTAAATGAAGCCCAATGCTCCAGGGACAGGCTCTGGATTGACCAGGACAATGTGGTTACTGAAGCTTTTAATTTAATTAAAAAAACAAACAACTTTTTTTAAAAAGTTCTTAACTTTTTATTTTTATTTTTTTATTTTTATTTGTAATTATTTTTTTTTAATTAATTAATTAATTAATTTTCTGAACAAAACTAACTCCACCAGAAAAAAATTAACTTTATGGGGCAGCTGACCATATCAAATGGCATTAATTGATGTCAGGGATATTATTTACATCTAACATTTGAGGGATAACTGGCTTAGTCCAGTTTAACATTAAGTTAAACTTTGTTCCTCAATTAAACCTGAAATTACCTCGCTAACACATGACCCCAACTTGTTCTAACTGGTTTTGTATATTTTTAAAAAATTTATAAGCACAGTCCACAGGGAATTAAAAAGAATGTGTTTGATAATTCATGGGCGAAAGAAACATTTTGAATGTCTATAGAGAAAAGTGGAGTGCTCTAGGTTCTTTCACTTATAGTTATGCACACCATAAGCAAAACAAGAATGTTAACTTCAGCTCTCCCGCTTCAGTCAGGCACTGTGACTGTTCAGCCAGTCTTTAAGAAGCGGAATATTTCTGTCCATCCAGCGGATATTCTCCTCAATATACTCCAGGGCCTGCTGGATGCTACGCAGTCCTGAACCCATGTCCACCTGCAGTGATCTGAAGAAAGACCGTACCTGTAGGAAATTATTATAAGTAATTAAGATGAACAAATAGGAAAATGGAAATATAGCATACAAACTGCTCACATGGTTCATGGTTTTCCAGCTACATGTAAATGTGTAAATGGGATTACTGCTTTGGCAATATTAGTGTAGGAAAAAAGGGGTTCATATGTAGCTTTGTTCAGTTTTGGAATCCTGCATGATATTTGGAGAGACCTGTACCTCTTCTAGCATCTCCTTGGTCGAGTACTGATTGGTTACTCCAACAACCATACGTGAGACCGAAGAGGAACCAAGATCAAACCTGGAAGAAAATTTTTTTTAGTTCAATATTCATGAACTACTGGGAAGAAGACCATGAAAAATATTTAATTGATAAAATAAAGTAAAGAGCAAATGTTTTGTCAGATTATTGGTTTAGATTTTATGTAACAATCTCAGAAATACTCAGAGCTATGTGACTTTACAGTGCCATTTAATGCTGTATTCTGTACAAAAATATGGTGTATTGTCATCCATCTGGTGCTATACACAATTTGTCAGGCCCAAATCACCAATAAAGGATTCATTTGGGTGGTGGATCATTTTCAGCACAGGAGTGACACTGACCTGGTAGGGGCTGTGATGCTTTACCCTCACAATATATCAGTAGATAGGTACTGACAAACTGTGTATAGCAACAGGTGGGGTACAGTCATTAAAGCCTGTACCTAAAATGATTGAGTGTAGATATAAGGTATAAGTATACCTAATAAATTAGAAACTGAGCGTTTATTATAGTAGATTAAAGTGTACCTTTCTCACTTTATATACTGTTCATGCACTGCATTTACTTTGGGCTACACTGAGACAAACCTATGTTAAGTAAACCTATAGTAAAGTAAACATGTTTTCACTTCACATTATTTACATCTTTAAGGAAACTACATTATTTGTACAATATGAACTTGAACTTCTTAAGGACTGTCCTTAAAACTCTAAAGAATTCTTTAAGTGTGCACCTTGGTGGCAGTTATCATATTAAAGGTCCGTGTCCATGTGGGTTTTCTCCAGGTTCTTCAGTTTCCTCCCACTTCCCAAAAACATGCTGGAAGGTGGATTGGCTATGCTAAATTGCTTCTAATGTGTGCACAAATATGTGTGCATGGTGACCTGAAATAGACTGGCTTTCCATACAAGGTATTTTTCTGCACTGCACCCTTGTGCAGTGTGTCAGTCCAACGCAGTGCACTATGGACACACATATTCACACACACATGCAAGGAAAATGGAGAACCTGGAGAGCACCTAGGTATATGAGAAACACCACAGAGACAGTATTCCAAGCTCAAGATCAAACTGGGGACCCTGGAGCTGTGAGGCAGTACCACTATCCACTGTGCCAACATGCTGGCCCTAAGACTAAGCTGATTAAATCAAAATAATTCAAGTAACAGATACGAGGCAGTGGTAGTTTAATAGTTAAGGTTTTGTGCAAGTGACCCGAAGGTTGTAAGTTTAAGTCTACCAGAGCTCTAAGATTCTGCTCTATGCCTGGAGTCTGTTCTGTTTCACATCTAAACTGCTCTTCCATATATAAACAAACAGATGATCACTTTATTCTGTCCTACAGACTTTACTAAGGATTCCCTGATTTCCTCCCACCTTCCAAAAACATGTCTATGGCTATGCTAAATTGCTGCTAGGTGTGAATGCGTGTGTGAATGAATGAAGTGTGTATTCTAGTGTGTATTCCCACTTTGTGCCCAGTGTTCCCGGGATAGGCTCCAGATCCACTATGACCAGGATTTTTAAATTGTCCATAGTTTGTACTCACTTCTTAACCAGTTCTTGCCAGTTGGCTCTTAGGAAGTTCCATGCCAGTTTATATGCATTTGGGTTTTTACTGACACTAATGACAAGTGATGGCAGCTCATGAGTCTTCAGGACTTCTCCTTCTAGTCCCTTCTTCATTAGCCTGGGTATAGAGAGCAAGAGAAAAGCACAACCAACATCATTGTTAAAATGTGATGCTTGTTTCAATGTGTCTTTCTTTTGATGTTTGATTTGCATATAGGAGAATTCAAATTTGGACCAACCACTCTAGCTTGTGAGCCAGTGGGCTGTAGGCCAGTGCTGCTTTAATCTGACTCTTTTCAGAGGGATACATTGTGTAACGGTACATTTCCATAAGGAAGTCCCAACCTTCTTCTGTTTGAGCACCCTCAGTGTACACAACCAAGCGGATATCAGCAGGCAACCTGCAGTTTCATAGCATAAGGCAGATTGTATACACATAGACACGCATTGCCTTTTTTATTAGAGAATTGGTGAATTAACACGCTGTTAACAATAACCTCATGTTGCCACCTGACTCCTTCCACTTGAGGAAAAGATCCTGAGCAGTGGTAACACAGGGCGCATAACGGCGCACACAGGCAAAGAGGAGCAAATAATTCCGTAAGATCCTCTCTGAAACTGAGCCCTCATCACTCCATGTCTGTGTGTCAATCAGTCCCTGGAACAGGTTTACTAAGTAGGCCTTTAAACAGAATAGCAGAATCTGCAGTTTAACAGACTTGAATAGCCTTTAATACCCTTTGAAAAGAACACTTTATTTCAAAATGCTTAGATGGTAATCATTTATGAAAATTTAATTGTAATTAATTGTATTAGGTTTGATTGTATAATAATAATAATAATAATAATAATAATAATATTAATGATAGTAGTAGTAGTAGTGGTGGCGGTTGTAGTGGTAGTAGTTGTAGTATTAAAAGCAGTAGCAGTAATCAAATACCCCACCTTCATCTGGTACTCCAATGCTGCCATGTTTCTCTTTTCCATGAGTTTGTAAAGAGGGACGAGTTCACTGAAGCCCTGCGTCACTGGCATGATCTCAGTCTCATGCTTCATGTACAGACTCATGCTCAGGGCCTTATCCAGAGTGACCTTTCCAATTCTGAGACAAATAAAATCTTGATGAGTCCACAGTTGAAATACCTTTCAATGAATAGTTTCCCTATATGGAAGCTAATGATTAAACTGAAATGAAAAATAGCTCTCACTTGACCAGCTGGAAGATGTCGTGAATGAGGCTTGCTCTGTCATTCCCACTAAAAACTGTGTGATTGTGTTGAAGTTGCCTGATCAAAGCTTCCCAGCCCTGATTTTCGTAATGCACAATATAATAACCTCTCATATCCACATTGAATTTGATCCACTCCACTTGCGCTGGCAAGTACAATACATCTGGGGAAAAGGGTGATATGTTTAAACTTTAATAAAAATAGAAATTGGTATAATTATAGGAATAGCATTCTTTTATCCTTTCCAGTAGACATGGTACATACCGTTTCTAGTCTTCAGCAGAAAACGCTGGACAGAGTTGGAGCTGCTGGTGATGTAGGTCAAAGGGACTTGCCAAAGGAAGCTTGTTTAAGGTAAAACAGAGTAAATTCAGTTACAGTATGACACAGAATTATTATAGTTACTAGTAAAAAAGAAAAAGGAAATAAATATTACCTTGAATTCTTTGATGTATCTGCCCCTTTAAGGTACCTTTCCTGTTTTAGTTTGACCTCTCGACCGTTGACATTCACAGTGATAATGGGAAAACCCTCCTGCAGTGTCCAGGTGTCCATGATAACCTTCACATTCAGGTCATCCTCCATATACCATTTCTGTTCATACAGTTAGAATTCCATAGTAAGGACCAGAAGTTTATAATTCATAAAATACCCTACATATTTAATAGTCTAGATAATAAGGCTCTGGCAGCCAGAAAAATGCAACCCCTGTAGTCACACAATAAATAAAAGAGTTCAATGGTTGTGCCCAAAGGACATATATAAGATGATTAAGAGCATTTTCACATTAACATACAGAAGCAGAAGGCCTGGATTTGCTGTCAGTGCAGAATTCATTTGTATTCAGTGTCCCAAAGTCAAAATCATCTGAGTCACAGATCTGAAAAAGCCAAAACATATTACTCAAATATAAACAGCAATAAAAGAGAATTGATGAAGCCTCTCTATGTATGTGCCTACTTGCAACTTTGCATTGAATTCTATTAAATCTAGTTGAGTGCTGTGTGGCTGCAGAAGTTCTGCAAAGCGCAACTATTTGCAAATGAGTGTATTTAGGGATAGAGATGGGGGCTTTATGAAGGAAAGACTTTTAAATCAGCTTAACCATATCGATGTTAATGTCATAGAAATAACCAACAGGGGCAAGCAGAGATTACATGGCAGAATATGTTGACAAAATAAGCAAAATGGCAATGAGTGCAATAAGTACAGAACAAATCAGTGAAATCATCTGTTATTTTGCCTAAATGTTTTGCAATAATCAATAAACTTACGTTTGTCAAACTGTACCAGAGATCAGCATTAACGGTATTCTGGTAGCTGTGTTTCTTCAGATAACGTATAATCCCAAGATTAAACACTTCTGGGGTCAGAAAATCTCTCAGCATGTTCAAAACACAGGCCCCCTGACAGCATATGCAACAATGATTAAAGTAATATTGGAAGATAAAAGTTCATAAAAGAATGTTATGTCAGCTGCTTCTGTACCTTCTGATAGGATACATCATCAAACATTTCACGGATCTCTGAAGGATTTTCCACAGAGGTTGAGATGGGGTGCGAGGAGCTTAAAGAATCCACACTCATTGCAGTGAAACACTTCTCTAAGAAGTAGTCATTCTAAAGCAGATACACAATCAATGAAACAATGACACATTAATATAATGTTTTTCATTCATTCATTTTCAGTAACCGCTTTATCTTGGTCAGGATTGTGGTGGCTATGCAGCTTTATAATCTTGAAGACGTTTTCACATTTTGCCACTAGGGTTGATCAGTTTGGATGAAGAGTGGATGAAGAGCTGATAAAGTCATATGCATGACTGGTGAACTGTCTTTAAGATCATAAGAGGTGTCCAGATGACAAGTATTACTATTATGTGATCTTCAGTTACTTGAATGTTAATGTAGAGACGAAAATCACTCGGCCTCACCACTTGCAACTCAGGATAGGTGATGTTGGTGGATACAAATTCCATGAACTTGGCAAAGCCCTCATTTAACCACAGGTCATTCCACCACTGCATTGTCACCAAGTTACCAAACCACTGAGGAGAAGCAGTGTTAATAAGTAGGAGTCCACAGTGCAGTTAATGTTAACCAATATAATAGTGCATTTTAAATTAAAATATAGAAACATTCAAATCCACAACCTGGTGGGCAAGCTCATGGGCAATAACCTTTGTGATGCCCAGTTTGTCAGAGGTAGAAGACCTTTCAGGGTCAAAGAGGAGCCCGGTTTCTCTATATGTGGTCAAGCCCCAGTTCTCCATAGCACCGGACTGAAAGTCTGGAATTGCTGCAAGATCTGGGAATAATAGTGCAATGATCTAGTTGATAAGAAATAATATGATTCATCACCAAACCAGATGTTTCATAGTACAAACATCCAGTGCAGCTGTCTATAAAATATTTTTTAAACTTTAAAAGCAACAACAAAATTTATTTTGGTCTGGGAGGAATGGAGTACAGCACAATTAGCTGATTTCCCCTTTTCAGATATATTTGACTCAACCAAAAATTTAATTACCAGGCTTAGTAAGTGTGTTAGACCACAGAAATCACCAAACTGGCTTTCACAACCTGAGTTAGTCTCCGCTATAATGAAGTGAAATACAGCACCCTACCTGACACAAAATGAACATTCACCTTGTTTGGGAAGTGGATATGGGATGGCAAAGTAATCATCATAAAAGTCAAGAAGTGTTACTGCCGTGTTGAGGGCATATTCTGCTTGATTAATCTTCTCTGGAACAGTGTACACAGATATCTGCAAAAGAAACATGTTCATGTTAGGAAAAAGAGCAAAATATTCACACTGAAATAACATAACTGGAAGGCAATAAAAGAAGAAAGTATCACAGACCTGAACACCATGCTGACTTCTCTTACTGATGGAGACAAAGTCACAAACAATGAAGGCCACTAGATAAGTGCTCATCTTCACACTCACATCATAGTGATCCTCCAGCAAGTCTGCTGTGAGCGCCACTGTTTTCAACTTAAAATAAATAAATGTTCTTTGAAGCATCATACACATAACAACTACAAAAATGACAAATTTATGTCTCAAATTTATTTAAGAGTTAATTAGTATAACCTCTGATCTGTGATGGTGACAATTCTTTAGTGAATAACAAATAGCAGCAATCTGTACCTTAGGCATGTTAGAAATGGAAATGTGCCTTGGTTCCCGGCGTATGCGAATAGAAAAATTGGCTTTGAAGGCTGGTTCATCAAAGCAGGGGAAAGCAGCACGTGCATGTGTAGGCTCAAACTGGGTGGATGCCAAAGCCCTGACATAGACACAAACCATAAGTCCCCCAAAAAGATAAAATGCTGGTTTATCTCAGCAAATCAAGGTTTGAGCTAAATTCAACACAACATCTTAATATATACTCTGATAAAAGTTGTATTTCAGCTTCAAATTCTTCACTCAAGTTAAAGTAGAAAAGTATAAACTCTTAAATTTACATACAACAGGGAAATAAAAAAACAAAAAAGATTCACAAATAAAAAAGATGTTTGCCTCAACTTGCACGCTGATTTTAGTTACTGATGGTAAATTAATGCCTGTTTCACCAAGAAACCAAGGCACCATGGTGGTGGAGAGAGTCGGGGAGTGTACTTTAGCTAATAACAGCTTTATTCCTAATCTCTCACATGTTAGCTAGCGTGATAATAACTCTGAGGATGCGAACTAGCTGAATGCTAATAGTTATCTGTCACAATGAAAGCTGCCATAATAAGCGGTTTGTTACAGATAGATGGAGTAATGGATATTAGGTCATTTTCTTCCTGTCATGTCTGTTAAAGTTTTGATTTGTTAGGAATTTAAGACTGGTGTGCTGTCCAGGTGTGCCTAGGATAGCCTCCGGATCCACTGCAACCCTGACCAGGATACAGTGGTTACTGAAGATGAATGAATGAATGCAGTGAAGGAAAATGTTTTGAGTAGAAAAAAAAAATTTTCTTTTGAAATGCAGTGAGTAAAAGTATTCTGTGAAAGGAAAACTCGAGTAAAGGACAGATACTTAAAAACTGGACTAAGTACAGTAAAAAAAATAAATGTATTGTGTTACTTCCCACCTCTGCTCAACAATAATTCCCTTGAATTTGGACTAAGATTAACTAATTCATTCATTCATCTTCCTGGTCAGGGTTGTGCTGGATCTGGAACCTATCCCAAGAACACTGGGCACAAGGTGGGGACACACCCAGAAAGGGACACCAATTCATCACAGAACACCATGAAAACACATATTTACACACTCATGCACACCTACAGCAAATTAGTGTAGCCAAACCACTTACTGGCATATTTTTGTGAGGTGGGAGGAAGAACATTCACAGAAGCTTCACACAAATAGTAACCTGATCTCAGGATCGAACCTGAAGGACCCTGGAGCCACTGTGACATCACTAAGATTAATCTGATTCGAAAACCGCACAATATAGAATCCATAGATAAAATAAACATTCATAAAACCTTATTAAAATACAAGATGTATTCCTACCTAATTTCACCATGCCGTGTGGTATATGAGCCTTTATAAAAGCCATGAAAACTGTTGGACAGGTTAGCTGAGAAATCTAATTGGATAACATGTACTCCTTTCAGAAACATAAAGTTCTGAGAAGACAATGCAATCTGCTCAAATGGCTCAGACTCATGGACATGAAGAACATGACCATCGCCAGACTGCAAAACAACTGCTTTGGAGATGTGAAGATTCTTGCTGTGAAGAAGAATGTGCTCAGTGTCCTGCTGTACTTCCAACTTAATCTGTACTCTTCCAGTAAAGTTGAGGAAAGTCAGGTTTGGGTGGATTAGTAAATCGTAGTGAACCGGCTTTACTGTGTCTGGTAATCTCAGTTTCCATGGGAACGAGGAATCAGCTGTAACAAATATCTTGTTTTTGTCCTTGGAATTAATAGGAGGGACGAGAGAAATGAAAATGATAAAAACGATGAACTGCAGCATATTTTTGTTGCTGAAGAAATATGTTTCTCAGGCGATAGGAAGAACATCAGCTTTGTGCGGAGATCTGTTGGAAAGGGCAAAAACACAGTTAAAATTAACTAGAATTATATGTATACCCACGCTTAAACGATGACCAAACTTGAATGAAGTGTAAAGAAGATTTATGAATGAAGCTTGTTTTCTGAAAAGAGACAAAACACACCTGAATGTTGATGTCCCTGACAGCCATGCCGTGTAAAACGAAAGTGAAAGTAACTGATTTCCACCAAAAACACGTACTGTTGGTGTAAACACTGAAGAGTTGGTTGTGCGTCTGCTACCTTCCCGTTTCGCCACATTACGTTACATGTCATTTGTCGAAGAGGAACTCAGTGTTGACAGTCACGTGTTTATCACACGAACTGGAAATAAAACACCACCACTACAGTGGTGGCAAAACACTACTAAGGTGTAAAACAGCGCCCTCTGCTGTTTAAAGAAAGAAAGAGCACATACATACACAAGCTCTGCCGTGTATGTACGTGTCCTGTCGCAAAATGCGGTGAAAACTCCGACACGACGTTAATAGTATGATTAAGGTGTTTACATGTCTGTAATGCACTTCGATAATGCGAAAAATAGTAATAGGATTACTCCAATAGGAATATAGTAATACAGGAATATAGTAAAATAGGAATACTGCACGTGTCTTACTTTGATTTGTGTTTACTTCGAGTATGAATTTAGTCGGATTAAGGTAATCCATAATCACTGTTTACATGGTAGTTTCTTAATCAGAGTATTGTCTCAATCAGGTTAATACTGGATTATTGTTATCTATGTAAACATACTGACTTATACATCTTTAAGTCCTTAAAATTGTTCAATTATTCAAAGTCATATTATTCAATAAGTAGGAATTATTTAATAGTCAAATATTGAATATTTAATCAATAGTAAATCGGAAAGGGTATGTAGTTAAAAAAAATAGTTAGAAGAGAAGCTGTAGCCAAATGCTATGCTATGTTGATCTGAGTTTTATTAAGTCCACTGTGCAAACAAACGATAAATGCAAACCCAAAATCAAAGTAAAAAAGTAAACCTAACAATGCAGGGAAACCAAGAATAAAAAAGAAGGAAACAAACAGAGGCAATAAGGCAGTTAAACAAACAACAGGCTTGACTCGTCGCTAGAATAACAGGACATTCTTATGCAAGTCCAGATGATTTAAAAGAAAAACAGTGATTGTGTTCAAGTGTAGTGTAATGTAGTGTAATGTAGTGTAATGTAATGTAATGTACTGTAGTGTAGTGTAATGCAATCTAGTGTAATGTAAAGTAGTGTAATGTAATGTAGTGTAGTGTAATGTAGTGTAATGCAATCTAGTGTAGTGTAATGTAGTGTAGTGCAGTGTAATGTAATGTAATGTAGTGTAGTTTAGTGTAGTGTAGTGTAGTATAGTGTAATGTAATGTAGTGTAGTGTAGTGTAGTATAGTGTAATGTAATGTAGTGTAGTGTGTGGCGACAGGCCGGCGGCTGGCGCAGAGGAAACAAAGATCGCTCCTCCCACGACTGCTGCGGTGGCTCTGAAGAGACAGCTCCACTTCAGCGCCACCAATGTTTTGGACGGCCAGAGAGCACATGCCAGCGGGGCGGGGCCACTGACACACCCATGGCTCGTGAATGGTGCACCGCCCGGAAGAATTCCACCATCCAGCAAGCGAGGGGAGAGTATAAAAGGGCGATATTCCAGTGAAGTGTAATGTAATGTAATGTAGTGTAATGTAGTGTAGTGTAGTTTAGAATAGTGTAATGTAATGTAGTGTAGAGTAGTGTACTGTCGTGTAATGTAGTGTAATGTAGTGTAGTGTAGTGTAGTGTAATGTAGATTAGTGTAGTTTAGTGTAGTGTAATGTAGTATAGTGTTATGTAATGTAGTGTAGTTTAGTGTAATGTAATGTAGTGTAGTTTTGTGTAGTGTAATGCAGTGTAGTTTAGTGTAGTGTAATGTAGTGTAGTGTAGTGTAATGTAGTGTAGTGAAGTGTAATTTGGTGTAGTGTAGTCTAGTGTAGTGTAATGTAGTGTAGTGTAGTGTTATGTAGTGTAGTGTAGTCTAGTGTAATGTAGTGTAATGTAATGTAGTGTAGTGTAATGTAGTGTAATGTAGTGTAGTGTAGTGCAATGTAGTGTAGATTAGTGTAGTGTAATGTAGTGTAGTGTAGTGTAATGTAGTGTAGTGTAGTCTAGTGTAATGTAGTGTAATGTAGTGTAGTGTAATGTAGTGTAGTTTAGTGTAATGTAATGTAGTGTAGTTTAGTGTAGTGTAGTATATTGTAATGTAATGTAGGCTAGTGTAGTGTAATGTAGTGTAGTTTAGTGTAGTGTAATGTATTGTAGTGTAGTTTAGAGTAGTGTAATGTAGTGTTATGTAGTGTAGTGTAGTCTAGTGTAATGTAGTGTAGTTTAGTGTAATGTAATGTAGTGTAGTTTAGTGTAGTGTAATGTAGTGTAGTTTAGTGTACTGTAATATAGTGTAGTTTAGTGTAGTGTAGTATATTGTAATGTAATGTAGGCTAGTGTAGTGTAATGTAGTGTAGTTTATTGTAGTGTAGTATAGTGTAATGTAATGTAGGCTAGTGTAGTGTAATGTAGTGTAGTGTAATATAGTGTAGTGTAGTGTAATGTAGTGTAATGTAATGTAATGTAGTGTAGTTTAATGTAGTGTAGTGTAGTATAGTGTAATGTAATGTAGTCTAGTGTAGTGTAGTATAGTTTAGTTTAATGTAATGTAGTTTATTTTAGTGTAGTGTAATGTAGTGTAATGTAGTGTAGATTAGTATAGTGTAATGTAAGGTAGTGTAGTTTATTGTAGTGTAATGTGGTGTAAGGTATTGTAGTGTATTGTAGTGTAGTTTAGTGTAGTGTAGTTTAGTGTAGTGTAATGTAGTGGTAGTGAAGTGTAATGCAGTGTAGTGTAGTCTAGTGTAGTGTAGTGTAGTGTAGTCTAGTGTAATGTAGTGTAGTCTAGTGTAATGTAGTGTAATGTAGTGTAGTGTAGTGTAGTGTAATGTAGTGTAGTTTAGTGTAATGTAGTGTAGTTTAGTGTAGTGTAGTGTAATGTGATAGAGTGTAGTTTACTGTAGTGTACTGTAATGCAATCTAGTGTAGTGAAGTGTAGTGTAATGTAGTGTAATGTAATGTAGTGTAGTTTAGTGTAGTGTAGTGTAGTATACTGTAATGTAATGTAGTGTAGTGTAATGTAATGTAATGTAGTGTGATGTAATGTAGTGTAGTTTTGTGTAGTGTAATGTAATGTAGAGTATTGTAATGTAGTGTAGTGTAATGCAATCTAGTGTAGAGTAGAGTAATGTAATGTAGTGTCGTGTAATGCAATTTAGTGTAGTGAAGTGTAGTGTAATGTAATGTAGTATAGTGTTATGTAATGTAGTGTAGTGTAGTGTAATGTAATGTAGTGTAATCTAATGTAGTGTAGTG
>JANDJT010000060.1:19248120-19263652 GCA_024331685.1 Stegophilus panzeri | reverse complement strand
GTTGTCACATGAAAAGATATAATCAAATATTTACAAAAATGTGAGGTGTGTACTCACTTTTGTGAGATACTGTATATACCTAATCTATAATCTGTTTTTTATACATAGATAGATAGACAGATATTTTTTTGCTTTTGTGTTTTTGTACTTTTTAAAAATTACGTTTCATAACTTTCATGATTTTTTAAAATAACTTTTATGACTTTTATAAAACTATATAGCAGACAGGTATTGAATATGAATTATCAAAAATATTTCTAAACACTATAACTACTTCTGAACAAGAGAGCTAGGCTGGAAAAACGTGTACTATTTTACATGTTGCATTCCATTCGTCTTGCGTTCTGAAAACATTCGCATACGAATGATGTAAATCGGGGTGAAGGTAATCTCGTTATCCATGACATTGTTAAATCTCCGGCTCTCAGACACTCACACAGAGCAGACGCAGAGAGAGGTGTGAGTGCAGCGGGAAGGCAAGACCTCGGACTTGCGGGACAGTACTGGCCACATTTGGAAAGTTGCTAAGGTTTGTCCATAAAGTTGCTAGATTTTTCTCTAGGCCCTTTTTTTTTCCTTTCTTCAAAAAAGTCGCTAAAGGGGTCTGAAAAGTCACTAAGTTGGCAACACTGGCCTGCACTGATAGCTAGATAAAAGGCAGCTAAACTCCGCCTTTCCTCAGCAAAAATGAAAATACAGAGGTAGAGAGAACGCGGGGCTTTCCGTTTATGCACATTCTATTTGAAAAGCAATAAAATACACAGAGTACCCAAATGATGCCCTGTCTGTGTTATTTTCTTGAAAACAATTTACATCCCCCTTCCGATCTCTCTGAAACCCTCAATAGCATAATGGCTAGTTCCATAATCCCTATTCGTCTATTAGCCTAATTGGGTTTTCACAAATGGTCTATTTCAGTGTTCCAAGTGGTCTCAGATCATTGAATAAGGATTTTTTGTGCATATGCGAACAACATGACTGAGTTAATTTGCTATGTTCATGTGGCTGTTATGACAATAAAGATCTACTTTACTTGACTTGATCAGCATAAAAACACAGAGTAATTGATCTGAGACCACTTGGAAAGCTAAAATGGCCCAAGTCTAAAAAAATAACATAAGGGGTTAAGCAAGCAATAAACCTAAAGGATTTTTTTCTGCTTTTTTGCATTGGTACAATAAGGAATTTTTAAAAATACAACAATATATTATTGGATATTGTAATTTGAGTTTGTCCTCAATTACGTACTGCAACTTAGTTTTGACTTGATTATTACTGGACTTGGCATGCATTGACAGGTGTAAATAATTTTGTTTAGTACTATCCTACTACAACCTACCTTCAAAATTCCCTGAAAAAAAAATCACTGCTGACTTAATTAATCAAGTAAAACATTCATTATTTAAAATGGTCTTGGTAAGATGGCAGACTTAAGTTGAGACCTGACACCTTCTCACTAGACACTTGACTTGAAATTAAGTGATGACTGCAACATTAGCAAAATATCCTGTTCTTTTTAACAGGCATTATTATTATTCTGAATATTTATAGACTAAATAATAATAAAAAAAAAATAATAACAGCTTTGTGTATCTGGAACAAAATCAACATGAGTAATTTTTGTAAACGGAGAGCAGGTTGCTATACATCAGTGGCACTAGCACAAATCCCAGTGAGGAAAGCCATAACAACCTCCATGCTGAGACCTTTCCAGGAAGTTTGCCAGCTTTACAGAAGAGCTAACATCTTGTGGAGATGTGTAGTAAATAGATATCTGTCTCTTGCTGCTACCCTCAGCCACAGAGCCTATATTTATAGAAACACTGTAACATAAAGTAATGGTGTAATGTGTGGAAAATTTTCTGAGCTAAAACTTCTTCAGAGGAGTACAAGGATGGCTATTGCTGCCTGAGGACCTTCAGTTTATTCCTTTAATGTCTCTCCATAGGCTTGTATTACATGCATTCACACAAGTCTCAAACTATGTATATGTTAAAATATTATGATATAATAATATATTTGGCTTATTTATTAATTAATTATACTAATTCTTGATTCTGGTTGGTCATATGCTTTTTTAGTGCTTTGTAACAGTCAATAAGTTGTTGTTTTTTTTGCTATTGGAGCAGGGCAAGCTTTATTTTTTTGCCTTATTAATATAAGGAGAGAGGACAAAAAGAGACTGATAAGGGAGCACCCATTAGCTGTTATAATGTAAGTGATCTTGTTTTGCACATTTTGCACTACATTAAATTTAACTAGAAACTGATAAAATGTATGTCATTTTTCAGTTAGTAAAAAATTTAATTGTGGAATACATTCCATCCACCTTAAGGTCCGATGTTTTGTGAATGCTGAGATACTTGTCTGCTCAACACGGTTGTAAAGAGTGATTATGAGTTACTATATTCTTCCTGGCAGTTTGAACCAATTTGGCCATTTCCCTCTGACCTCTCTTATCAACAAGACGTTTCCACCCACAAAACTATCGCTCATCGACCAAACTCTAGAGACCATTGTGTGTGAACATCACAGGAGATCAGCAGTTATGAAATACTCAAACCAGCCCATCTGGTACCAACATCCATTCCAGGATCAGTCACAGACTTCACACTTTTTCTTCATTCTTCATTCTGAGGTTTGATGTGAACATTACTGTAATTCAAGCTCTTGACCTGTATCTGCATGATTTTATGCATTGCGCTGCTGCCACATAATTGTCTGATTAGATAACTACATGAATGTGCAGGAGCACAGGTGTTCCTAATAAAGTGGAAGATGAATGTAAGGTATCCTGAGAAACTTTAAAAATATATATGTCAAAATGGGGGAATAATTATGTTATAACATTACAATAGATCAAATTGTGGTTAACTAGTCTTAATAGAGGGCTTTGTAAATTAATTTGTAAATATGCACATCAGTATACCAGCAGCAGCATTAAGATGTCTGAAACAGCCTCCAGCACTCCATAATCATCTGCAGTTTTTCATGTTCATATGCACAGAATGATGACGCATGCCTTGATGTTGCCATGCACATTCAACACACACACAGCAACATGGGCTAAATATAGCCTGGCAGCACAGCACACTGGGATCATGATTTCGTCCTGTAAATGCAGGATCCCTCCATCATGAAACAACCCCCCAACACACACATGCACATATGTAGCTTCATTCCCATTGAGACTTATGCGAAAGGGGATAAAATTCAGTGCTCCAAAACATTTATTAGGTTCAATGTTTTTTTTTATTCAAAAGAAAGAAATAGTAATGGCTCCATTTCCTCTGTTTCACTTACATAATACAATTGAGAGATCCTAACTATAGGCAGCTATAAGTGATATGCTTTAACCTGTAACCACACTCTGTGTGTGTTCACCTGATCCACAAACGAAAGCAAGAAATGTCCTTGCTGGGTTTGAAGAAACGCATTAAACAATTTCCATGCGCCTCTATTCTCTGCTAAACCAGATTATTCTCCAATGACATTTATCTCACAGCCAATAATTCCCTAGATACATGTGCAATTGTTGTAGCAGCCTTATTTTCTGTATCTCAGACAATGCAACACACTATGGCACTATGGTTTAATAAAAGCACCATCTTTCACTTAACTCAGTGGCTTTAAACAAATCAACTTTGATTCTAATACTCCTTAGGGCCATGTGTGGGTTTGAGAATAATGCAATTAAAACTCACATTAGAGACATGACATCAGCTCTTATCCCCACAGCACAGTGGCGCAGTGCATAAAGTTGCCATCTCACAGCTCCATAGTCCCAGTTCAACCCTGAGCTTGGGTTACTCTTTCTGAGGAGTTCAGAATGTTCTCTTCATGTCTGTATGGGTTTCCTCCAGGTTCTCCAGTTTCCTCTCACATCCCAAAAATATGCTGGTAGTTGGACTAGCTATGATAAACTGCCCATAGGTATGAATGTGTGTGCATGGTTCCCTGCGATGGACTGATGTTCCATTCAGTGTGTGTCCCTGTCTTGCATCCAGTGTTCTTGGAATAGGCTTCAGATCTATCTTGACTCTGGCCAAGATAAAGTGGTTATTAAACATGAATGAATGAATGATCTCAAGCTTCCATGACATGCAGTGCACAGCTTGGAATGAAAGTTGGAGACAGTACTTTGGTGCATTGGCAGCTGGATGTACATCAACATTATGTAAGTCAGTTGGGATGGAACAATTTGTGACTTTGATTTCCAGCCTTCACTAGGCTCCACAGTACAATTTTAATGCATCCTAATCTATATCCAAAACCGCATGTGTAGCTACTGGCTTTCCTGGTATCCAATGAGATTGCTTAAGTGTTCTGACTGCTATCCTGTGCATAAACATAAGGACTCACTTAAATGGTGGAAGCCATGAAGTACTACTCTATTAATAGGGTTAAAGCACAGAGCTTCCCATAAATAGTATTTATCTTAATAGCAGGTTTTCCAAGCCTTCAACTTTAAGCACCTCTTATCAGACATTCACTGTTTCCATGTAGTTTAAGATTCTCAGTTTGACCAAAGCTTAAAAAAATATATGATCAGTAGTTTTATATGATTGAATAGACAGAAGCTTCCTACAAGTAGCAGAAATGATCTTGCATATAATTTGCCCCACTCAAGCTTTCACTGAATATAATATAAACCTTGAAAGTGTGACAAAGATTAGAATTGAAACACATTTTTTTTCTAGAGAAATCCAGACACTTGTTAAGCGCTGGAACGCTTGCATTGAATAATGGAGATGTAGAAAAATAATGCACTTTAGTGACATCTGTTTGCAACAAATAATGCAAAATAAAAATATAAAGGTTTTAATTTAACTCACCCTCATATATTACCATATATTACAGTGTGCGATTTTTTTTCTTGCTAATACTATTTTAATACTATTAATTTGAAATATTACAAAAAAAGAAACATAGCTACATAGCTTATATTTTCTGTTGCCCTAAGTGTCGCTCTGGACTGGTGCATCAATCGAACAGTGAACATGCTGTTAAGGAATGTTGGAAAGACTATTCAGGTGTTGTTTGGGAATAACCTAACGTATAACATAAATAATTTTGAGAAATATTTCAAGTTTGCAATTACACGAACCATCCATTAGACAATATTGTGGCATAAGCATCAGCAGCTTTTTTTTAAATTAATATAATGTAGCAACCATATACTCCTGTTCTCTCTTCAGATACACTTTTGAAATATTTGAATCCCACCCCTTCAAATTCTGGGTCACCTGCCGACACCTTCTCTACCTCTGCACAGCCCAGCGCTGCAGCATCAAGTGCAGCTGTCCCCTCTACCTCAGCACAGCCCAGCAATGCAGCATCAAGTGCACCTAACCCCTCTATCTCAGCACAGCACAGCCCCAGCACAGTATCATGCATCTACAAAAAGGCTGCACCAACAGACCCTGCTGACTGGCCATCTGTTTTAAATGATAAGGTAAGAACAGAGTTTGTTCTCAGAGTACTGAGGTTTCTGTACTATACTTAGCTTTTTGTGCAATACTCTTATTTATATTTTATTTATAATTTGATTTGTGTCACTTGTTTCTTTAATACTATTTTTTATTTTGTGGGGGGGGTTTGTTTCTACAATAAAGAAAATCTAAGACATAAAAAATGCACTTCCTGTGTGAGTGTATGAACACAATGATCGGTGGTGGAATTGGCTGCGATGCAAGGGCCACCAGCTAAAACCATGTCTTTTTTTTTTTTTTTTTTTTTTAATATTCAGAATACTTTCTTAAATTTTGAACATGGCTGAAAGCCCATAGTCCCCCAATAAACCTTGTGGTTAAAATGAAAACATATAACTTGCAAGAAAAAAAGACATCAGCACCAAGACAGTGACTAATTTACCATCAATTATAGTTTTCTTTATTTCGGTACAAACATACATAGCATTTTCTAAATATAGACTTGTAAATCTCCACTTGAAAAAGTGAGCACCCATAGAGAAATGGATGGCCACCCAGTCTGTTGTCTGTTGGAGGCAATCAGAGGTTATAGGATAGTCAAGCACCAGCAGGACTGGAGTGTTCACCTCATTAGAGTTCCTGTTATAGGAAAATGTATCTAGTCTGCCTCCTAACCACTTTAGCATAAATCTTAGCAGGAGGTATGTACGTGATGGGTGCACACAGAAACTGAGGATACCTAAAACCTGAGTAGAAACCATAAATGGGCTTGGTATTGACCTTAACATATCTGCCAGAAACATATTAATTGAAAAATAACTATTCCTTAGACTTGTGAAGAAATGTTCCTTTACAAGCTTGGTTCACACTTGCATGTCCAAAACAGTCCATCAAGTAATCACTGAACTCTGGAGAATTACCTGGAACAGCAACACAGTTAACATCAATTAAAACGAGTTAACATCAATCAAAACGAACTGGTGTGTTTTTAATTTTTAAAAAAAATAAGAAAAATGAAATGATTTATGAAACATATGGAACCAGCCTATGGAACTTGCACATTCCCAACTTTGAAACCCAGGAAGACAAATCAACCCGCTGTAGCAGGATATATAGCCATAAACCCATCCCTGTGTATGTATATTGCTTCCTAGCATTACTTTCTTGGTGACAATAAATTAGTAAAAAATATTTTTTTTGGATGATTTTGCAGCACTTCCTATCTACTACATAGCTTTTTTTTTGTAGTGCATACAAGTGTAATTAGTGGAATGCCTGTTTATACCCATAGTAAGACCCTCATCTGAACTGTACTGATTAATCGGATTATTCTAGCAACATAACATTCACACAGACCAAGAAAACTATCATTAGTTCAGTTTACATACATTATGACGACCACAGAGAAGTCACAGGTCCACAGAATGATCACAATAATGAGAATGATTTCCTTTTTTTGAACTTGAAATAAACTGTAAGGGTGGTTTGGGGGCAAAAAAAAAAAAAAAAAAAAAAAAAAAAAAAAATAAGCATGCGCGTTGGGGGGGGGTGGGGGTGGGGTCTTGCCAACAGCTGCTGGTGCTTTGTCACACTTTTATTTGGCTTGCTTCTACCAAAACACAGTGCTTTTTCTCTACTAGCCAATTGAACATGAGTGCTTTAACAGCTGACCAGCATTAATTTTAATAACAAATGCTGTCTGAAAAATCTCTGAACATGTGAGCAACAAAAACTTTAGAAAAGTCTTAGAGAGTTGCTCTACTTCCCTTGCTAAGGATAATACTGTCAGAACAGTTAAGAAAGCAGGTTTGCTACAGCCTTGTTGATGCAATTACATTTTTGGAGGGTGTCTGAGCACAGTGGGTTCAACAATCGAGTCCTTGTGTTTTTCGACACTCAAGTGCTAACGGCACAGCTGAATCTTGGACAGGAATGCTAGCCTCCCCATGCCACTCATGTTAAAATAGGCAGTCTGCTAAGTCAGCTCCCTGCTGCAGGACAACAGCTGCTGCAATTGCAGGTTGAAGGAGAACATGAATGAAATGGAGCAGAGATATCAGCAGTGCCAGTGGCACACATGACTGATTGTAAAAAGTTTAGAAAAAATAAATAAATCAAAAACACCAAAAAACAACAAGGTCACTCTGCTCCGGTCATAATCTGTGTTAAAAACTGTGCTCTAGTCCTCAGTTGGATCTTCCGCATAAAAGCAAGTTTAGCATTTATTAATTGGATCTTGAACGTTTACAGTAGGACACAGTTATGGAAACAGCTGCCATTTAACATGAAAAAGTACAAGTCAGTAGGGATAACAAAAGATGGTTTTATATATGAATACAGAACATATATGCCTCCCAAAATGATCTCTTAATTTCATTGCTATAAGTAGGAGGCAAAAAACAAATCATGACCTACATCACTCTCAGTAAACTGCACCATAATCGCTGCGATACTGTTGATCCGTTTTAAAGTGCAACAATGAAATGTGGCAAACAAATCAACGCGACACTTTTACTAGCCAGGGTCATTACCATTGGGTAATTCACATAGACCTGGTAAGAAAAATAAAACAAAACGTGACCAGCCTAGATGACGCCTAAAGAAAACAACAGACATTGTTGTTGGTTTGCCCTCTAAATGCATGTTCTGGAGAGAAAAAAAAGACAAACAGTAAAAAAACAATATCATAGCTCAACATAGCTACATATACCATGTTTAAAGAACTTAATAAATTAAATAAACAACAATGTGGGGAAAGCATGCACAACACCACAATTAATACAGGATAGCTTGCTAACCTTGAGTGCTATCACTGTTTACTTAAAGAGCAAGTTCAATCCAGTGCTAATATTTGATTGATCCAATGCTAACCAGTAATATTTAATTATTATTATTATTTTTTTTTTACACTGTTAGCATTGTCTGGTTGAACTATCCCTTTAACTGAAGTCATTTAAACAGGCAAATTAAGCAACAATGGCAAATACAATGTAAAATCTGAGGGTGTGCTGGAAAAAAGGTTGATATCTAAAACAAGATGTACATAACATTAATATTCTTTAGTTATACACTTATGTGTATATATATTCTCCAAACTTTTGCAAAACAAAGATATTATTTTCAAATTCCATATTACTTTTCTCTTAGAAAATTTGCCTTGGAGGCTTTAATATATTTTCTACTTTAGGTATTAAAAATATGCTGGTTTGTTCAGTTAATTCTGTCAATGTATAATTTGCCTTTATATTATTCTAAACAAACAAAAAGGTACAGGAACCAACCAAAAAGACTTTGTTTTGTCCTTTAAATAAAAAAAGGAGTGTGGTTTCATTGCCTTAACTGGTCCTTATATCTACTAAGTTACATATAACTTTAACTCCAATATAGGCATTCAAATTTGGACCAGAGTGGAAAAGACAGTGCTCAAAGCAAAATAGCTTCTTTTTTTTTGCCCCCCACTCCCCCAATCAACATTTCTTCAAGTATTTCATGAATTTTATTTTTCTTAAATTACCTCCATATGTCATTCCCATACACTAATTTGTTATTTTCATATAGTATAGTATATAACTTGTCTTCAGTTTGATTCTGTGAATATTCCTATGACTTCCCCATATATTTTAAATGAAAACAGCCCATCATGGGCAGGTGACAGCAGTGTTATTATTCTGGTCCATATGGACAAACAGTTATGGTCTTTTGCTTCCATCAAAACTATAATGAATCCAAGTCGACATTTCTTTTTAAATATGCAGACCAATATGCCTTCTTTTCTGTTGCTTGAATTTCACTGCATGTTTTATTTTTAGCAGCATTAGTGTTATAAAAGAGTAACTGTCACCTTAGACAATTAAAACTTGCTGGTTTAGAACTATAATAAATCATAACTTTCCCCGAATAAAACATAACTCGCCCAATGGCTCTAGACGGTTTATCCTCATCACACAAACTTAACAGAGCTATACATTTTTTTCTTTTCTGTCAAATGAATATCACGCCACGAATATTTGAGTTGGCTATTTTGAAGTCCGATTCGTCATGCACTTTCTTCGCGCGTTTCTGCACATTTTTTTTTATAACGAATCTCATTATATGAGCACTACATACATATCTTTTTTTTTTTTTTTTTTTAAATAAACTTTGTGTAGCATCAGTCGTCATCCACGTCCTCTCCCTCAGATTCGTCTCTCCGCTCGTACATTTTATCGCGCTGTCTCTCCTGGATCTCCTTCATCTCCTCGGCGTAGCGGCAGAAGGCGCCGCCGAACTTACTCCAGGCTTTGAACGGAATCGTGATGGAGTTCCGGTAGCTGGGCTTCACCTCGCTCACGCGCAGAAACACGCCGTACTTGTTGGAGCCGACGTCGAAGAAGAAGCGCTTAGAGTCCACCATGATGGAGGTGCCCTCAGGCAACTCGCTGTAACCGCCTGAGGCCGCGCCGGCCCCTACACCGCCGCTTAGCTCCTCGTCGTCTCCACCGTAATCGTCGATGAGTTTGGCGAGCGCGTCGCGGAACTCGATTAAGCCCTGCGCTGGTAGTGCGATCGTTTGACCCGCTTGCGCTCCGCCGCCTCCGGGGCCTCCGAGACCAAATCCCGGCCCTCGATTCACGGTCTGTCGTATGCGCAGGAACCTGCCGCGCTGATTCTCCTTTAGATCAAGGTAGTATTTACGGTTCTCACGCACCAAGAACTCGCTTTTGAGAGCCCGCCGAGGGCCGCCGTCGTCTCCTGGGCCTCCCCCTGAGGACTGCGCGATCTGCTCGGGGCTACTGGGCCCAAGCTGGGCGTAATGCTCGATGAAATCGCCGAGGTAGTCGCGGAACTCCGCAGCCACGGACATGGAAAGGGTCAGGCGACTTTTCGAGCCACCGGCGCCGACCTCAGCGATCTTGATGAACCGGCCCTTGGAGTTTTGCTTGACGTCCAGATAGAAACGTTTGTTCTGGATGTCGAGGCGCTTTGACGCCAATTCCTGCGTCTCTTGCTCCCGCTGAAACTGCGAGAAGCCGCCACCGCCTCCTCCTCCTCCACTACCACCACCTCCTCCTCCTCCACCACCACTACTGCCTCCACCACCGCGCTCACTCCCGCTGTCTCCATCCGCCATTTCACCACCACCAACCAACTTGACCCCCTGCCTGCACTGGTGTTTGCATACAGCGGACGGACAACGTCTTTGACGTCAAGTTCACGGAAGTGGAATCCTCGCGATCTCATTGGTCGTGCATCTGCCACTAACAGCCACGTGCGCTAGTTCATAGGTTTACGCGCTTGTCATCAACATTTCAAGGGCGGATTCACGGTTTTTTTATTGGTTGGAGATATTTCTCCACACAGGCACTTCCTGTTGTTGCTTCGAAGGAGAAACGTTCCTGAAGGTCTGATCCGAGACCAACTTTCCCCATTCCATGTGTTAAATATCACCATAATGTAGAAGGCAGAAGCTGAACACAGATCAGCTGCTGAACCCGTCCGTTTTTAACCACAATTTCCTTTCATGTTGAACAGCGGCATGAATTGAGAAAGGTCGAAATAATTTACATCTAATATTGATTAATAAATGTTTTATGGATGGGTGTTTCCACCCACAGAATTGTTGCTCACTCAATGTTTTTTGTTTTTCACATATACATATATACATACACATACACACACACACACACACACACACACACACACACACACACACACACAAATATTATATATAATATATAATTTCCATCTAATATTTATTAATAATGTTTTATTTATGGATATATATTAAAGGTTAATATATATTAAAGGAAAAGGTTAAAGGAAAATGGCCAGATTGATTTGAGCTACCAGGAAGGATATAGTAACTCAAATAACCAATAACCATGGTAAACAGAAAAGCATCTCAGTATGCACAAAATACCTTGAGGTTGATGGGCTACAACAGCAGAAGACCACATTGGGTTCCACTCCTGTCAGCCAAGAACAGGAATCTAAGGATCATGGGCACAGGCTCACCCAAACTGGACAGTTGAAAATGAGAAAAAAAATTTTCCTGGTCCTTTTCCAGTCTTCAACTGTCCAGTTTTGGTGAGTCTGTGCCCATGATAGCCTCAGATCCTTCTGGAATTCTTGTAAAATTTGATGTGGTCTTCTGCTGTTGTAGCCCATTCACCTCAAGGTTTGATGTGTTGTGTGTTTTGAGATGCTTTTCTGCTCACTGTGGTTGTAAAGAGTGCTTATTTGAGTTATTATAGCCTTCCTGTCAGACCAGTCTGGTCATTCACCTTTGATCTCTCTCATCAACAAGGTGTTTCAGCCTTCGTTCACAGGCTGCTTTTTTTCTCTTTTTTTCCCTCACCATTCTGTGTAAACTCTAGAGCCCATTGTGTGTGAAAATCCCAGGAGACCAGCAATTTCTGAAATACTCAAACCAGCCCATCTGGTACCAACAATCATACCACAGTTAAAGTCAAGTCACAGAGATCACTTTTTATGCTCTACAAGCTTTGCACATCTAGATTTGGTCAGGTTCTCCCATTCTTCCTGACAGATCTTCTCAAGCTCAGTCAGATTGGATGGGGAGCCATCTTCTGCCATCTTCAGGTCCCTACACAGATATTCTATGGGCTTCAAGTTTGGGCTGTGGCTGGGTCGCTAAAGGACATTCAGTGGCTTTTCATGAGCTAGAAGGGCAATTGTCAGAGAAGTGCCCAAATGTCTCAGGTTCAGTAGGTTTGTTTCTTTTACTCATACTCTACAAAAAAAAAGCCTTTTGGACCATTTAGCTCCGCCTATGGAAATTTGTGATAATTTGCATAATATCCAAAATCTACTTTCACAAACTGATCCTAGGATTTTTGGCCAATCTTTACTATCTTGAATATTTGAAGATTGCTATGGGCTGTGGTGTGATGGGCTGTGGTGACATAATTGCTTCTCAGGAATCCTAAATCGCATCAACCTGGAATTTGGTATGGTGCACCTATGTGCTAATCTGTAAGTGGACTTTTGATGTTGACCTAATTACTTAAAAAAAAAAAAAAGGCTGTCATCAGCCAATACGTTTTCAGCAGGCATTTGACAGGTTTAACATTGAAAACATCATGAAACATCATTAACATCATGTTAATGTTAATCATGTTAAATCATGTTAATGTTAATCATGTTAATCATGTTAAACATTATTAACATTATTAACATCATAAAACATCATTAACATCATGAAATTTGAATGGTAGGTTTGGGGAGGTTTTAGACCCACTGCTATGAATGTAATGATTTGCAAATCTCATAAGCCCATATGTTATTCACAATAGAACATAGAAAAATATCAAATGTTTAAACTGAGGAAATGTACCATTTTAAGGAAAAAATAAGGTAATTTTGAATTTGATGGCCGCAAAATGTCTCAAAAAAGTTTGGACAGGGGAAACAAAAGGCCGGAAAAGTAAGTGTTACTAAAAGGAAACAGCTAGAGGGACATTTTGTAACTAATTAGGTTAATTGGCAACAGATCAGTAACATGATTTTTTAAGTAAGTAGATTTTTTTTTTTTGCATATGCCACTGTTATTAAAGAATTAAAAACTCCATTCTCATTTCCACTGTATGAGTTTCTTTTTCATTGAAATGTGTGAGAAATTTGGAATTTGGAAAATTGTTTACAAAAGGCCTAAGTAACTTTGTTTTGACTATATTTAATGCCACTGTAGTAATATGTTGGGTTTTAATTGCTGTTTATGTACAGAAAATTATTTTACAGGTTTTTTGTTGCCAGTAAAATGTATATAGTTATATAGTTATATTTATATAGTGGGGTCGCATGGTGACTTAGTGTTTAGCATGTTTGCCTTGCACTTCCGGGGTTGGGGGTTTGAATCCCACCTCCATCCTGTATGCGTGGAACATTCATGTTCTAACTGCTTTGGGGCCTTCCTCCGAGTACCCCGGCTTCCTCCTCCAGCCCAAAGACATGTGTTGTGGACTGATTAGTATTTCCAAATTGTCTGTAATGTGTGAATGTGCACTGCAACAGGTTGGCACCCCAAATAAATATTTGACCATATTACTATAAACTTTACCCCCATATTTTATACAGTAAAGTTCTGGCAACCACAGCTGTCTTTTATTTTATTTATTTTTTACAGTAAATTTAACAGAATTATATATTCAGTGTAGGCACTGTTTACTAACCTTCCGGTCCATGTCAGGTTGCATCACTCCACCCCGTTGACCGTTATCGTCCTATAACAGCATGTCATGCTATACTGAGTAAAATACTGTATAAGATAGTAATGTTAAAAAGGTAATGATTGTTTATGTTTTCTGTATGTTAATATACATCTCTATAGCTGATTATATCATATTGGTCTATTACATATAGGCCTATAGGTAGACATCAGTAGATATTTCATATTTCAATTCCAAACTTTAAAGGAATAGTGTCATAACTTAATAATAAAAAATGTCTGCAAGGATACGGGAGAGATACGACTCATATGAAAAAAAGTCATGCTGAAGGCAAGAAAACTTGTCATAAAACAACAAAAGCACAATCTGTCTGGTGATTTTTCAAAAAGGAGAAAAAAGTGTGAACTGAGAATATACTGAGACCCAGCATGAAATTACATATTTAGTCCTTTCATTTACATGGTTCAAAATTCTGTGAGGCAGTGACTTGTCTTTGCCATACGAGGGCACTAAAAATCTAGAAATCCAGGTATTGATGCATAATAAGGCATGATACAATGACACTGTCTATGTTTGTATCTGTTTGGTGCTCCAAATATTCATATCTGTACCTGTATTTTGATTTACAATTGTGCATTCTTATTTTACTAACTTAATCATTGGAATTGGGATACTTTTAATAATTTTGTCATAAACATTAGGGTATTTACTTGTCAATACTCAAATTGATGGTTCCTCGTTTCCTCGCTTCTCCTTCCTCCAACCCATGACCGGAAATCAATGGAAGTCAGCCATCTTGAAGGACAAATCAGTTCTCTAATTGCACCGCGAGGAGGAGAGGAACGAGGAATGAGGTAGCTTCCAGAGGAGTTACTGTAGGAGTGTTTCTTGTCGAAAAACCTGAAGCAGTTATAAATTCCCCTCCACCTTTACATCTGCCACAATATCAAACAATGGCGGGTACGCTAATCACTCATAAATCTAAGTATGCTGCATGAAGTTTTTGTAAATGTAGATTGTATTGGTGTAATAACATATATTTGACATAACCATATACTTTTTAGAGCATTTTTAAGCATGTTTTGGATTTTTTATTTTAACATAGTGGAGATATTAACTCAACTTAAATATGTATTTAACTTTAAATGTAATGTTTTCATAATTTTTATGTTCAAAATGCACCTCATATTTGGCAATAGAGAATTAACTTTATATAAGCCTAGAGTTATTTCATTTTAAATTAACGTAATGATCACACAATTTTTTTTGTAGCTTATGCATGTAGGGATAATCAAATATGCAAAATATTAAGATTCAGAAGTGTAATGCAATGTTGGTTTATCCTTTTTTTTTTTTTTTTTTTAAACAACAACTATAGTCTTCACAGGTGAAACCTAAGACTCAAACCAAGAGATTAAAATTCAGAGCTATTAATTCTTTAAACAATCATTTTAACAGGGCACACCTGGGCAGCAAGAAACACCTGTCACCTGTCACATTTTCCAATATTTTTGATCACTTGAAAAGATGGGTGGATTAAAACAAAAGGTTCCATGTTCAAAGTTGTTTAACACATCTAGATGTAAATATGAGGAAATGAAAGCTGATCAAAAAAAGCTGAAATTCTGATCTGTCGTCTCATATTCATTTTTTGATCTTGAACCCAAATGTCTTCAATGTATAGCGAAAACAATAGAATTGGCCTTGCTGTTCCAATAATTTCTGGGGGGGACTGTATACTTCGCTAAGAATTTTGATCAGGCACCTAATGGAGTCGTGCTTTTTCTGTAGTTGAATCTCAGATGGCATTCTAGTGGCCATAGTGGACATATTGTATTAGGTTGTGTAAGTTCAATTTATTTGTATAGTGCTTTTTACAATAGACATTGTCTCAAAGCAGCTTTACAGAAATATCAACACGGTATATAGATA
>JANDJT010000060.1:19188810-19203368 GCA_024331685.1 Stegophilus panzeri | reverse complement strand
TATATATATAAATAAATAAACCACAATGGAATTGAATGTCACTGTGTTGTCCACTCATTGGTTTTGACAGCATGGAAAAGAACAAGCCTCAGCCCCTTAGACAAGTATACTTAACTGTCCTCAACTCTAAAGTCAACCTCCAACTTCTTTTTTTTCTTTTGCAAAATGCTCTAATAAAGGAAGGTCAGACATGATCAAAAATATGAGATAATACATCTTAAATCTTACATTTTTCATGAAAATATGCTAGAGTTGCCCTTTAGCAATGTTAAGTTTGTCTGAACATTTGAGTAACTACTGAATGGCCTACTAAATTCCTCTTTGATAAGTGCTTTCACAATTCTCCCAATACGGTTTTACCAGAGTCATGAAAACTGCATGGCACCACCATGCACAGTGTCTGAGCAAGGAAATTTCCATAATGTGCTAGACACCTGATAACTCAAACCTGATTTACCAGGTTTAGTGTGTGTGTGTTAGAATACTTGCCAAATTGTGATAAGCCCAGCCCTCATTGGAGATATGAAAATGACCGGCTCACCTGCAGCAGCAGAATAAAGTAGTCCACTGGGTGGTTACGAGTGTAGAGGTAGTGGTCAGGACTTAGTTTGTTGTTTGGATCAAACTTCACTTCTTGATTGACACTGGGATGCCGCAAGAGATGAAATAAGACTTTTTCTGACACACGCTGTGGGCAGAAATGCTCCACTTCTGTGAGAGGCAGGAGAGAGACATGAGAAAAGAAAAGTATGAAATCATGGTAAACTTAGGTTTTAATATCTTGCAACTTTAATACGCTAACCTCGTTCCAGTCATAAATATTCAACATTTAAGAAACAAAGACCAATACAAGAACTACCTTGAAAATAAGAAAGTGATAAACACTTCTTGTGGTACTTCTCAAAATGTAAAGTTATTTCATATGTATATATTAAGCAGCCAGTGACTAAGTATGACCTTTGTTTGCAATTACATACATGTCCAGTATAGCTTTGTATAGAGGATCTGGTATGCACTTAACCAGTCAAGTCCAACTAATTCTAATGAATGTTTAGGGGAAAGAAAAAACACACAAGAATTGACATGGTTTAATATCAAACCTGTCCCTCTACTACTGCAGAAGAAATAAGGTTTAATATTATTTGCTAAAGTTCCACTTTACAGACTTTCAACACAAAACACTTATAACAGAAAACCTACTCATAAAACTCACTCATTCCTCAGAAATACACCAATGGACAAAAGTAAAACTTTTGCCAAGTGTGTTTAAAAAACAAACAAACAAACAAACAAACAAACAAACAAACAAAAAAAAAAACCACATACACACACAGACACACACATTAGCAGAGTTCGGACAACACTGAATGATTAGCTACTTATGCAGAAAAAAAACTGCGTACTGCATCCAGCTTTTATTTTTGCTTGACGGTTCAAATATCAAGAACACATTGCCTTTCACATTGTGCTACAGTTCTGTCCGATGACTCAGTTTAGCAGCTCGCATCTACAGAAATAATGCTGCCCATAACCCAAAATACACAGCATGTTTGGTTCACTCCCTGTAGTGGGTCGATTGAAAGTCAAATTGCTTCTCACTGCAATCAAACTTAGGAGTTTGCCAAGAACCACTGGACTGAGACCACCTCGCTCTGATCTCGTATTCTGGTCTGCAGCTGAGTGTGATTACTATGTTGTCACCTGCACCACACAGAGGTGGAAACACACCAGGGATTGATTTTAATCTATCAAACACTGCATATGTGGAAGCTAAGGGTGCTGAATGTAATGCATAAAATGTTGAAACTAGCCATTTATATAATTACCTAATCCTTTATTTAGTACCAGTTCTCTGTTCTTGGCTGTTTTTTGTGACTTACGCACACTTCAAAAAGGTTTGTTTACTTTTTCCAAACACTGTAGTTCTGACCAATGAATGATAGTTTTGTTTGTGCAACAAATTCTGGTTATTTGGTTTGTCTGGCTGTTTTTGTTAACTAACACAGGCCAATATTAAAACAGGTTATGCATAACCACTGTGTTTCTGATGCACTGACAGGTTGACACTGCTAGCAACACCTCCATGTGTACGCACTTCCATGCACCATGACAATAAAGGGCAACGGAGCAAGAGCAACATAATCAGTGGGTTAATAAAAAGTTTGAGGTTCACTGCTTCCTGTCTTTAAAAGTTGTTTGAATTTGTGTTTTATTTGAAGCAGTTAACAGCAAGTCACACAAAAACAAGAGGGTAAAAAGTAGGAATTTTTTTTGGCTACAGTAAACAAAATTAGACTGCTTATGAGATTATGAATGCAGAAAGGCAATATAGTTGCACAACATAGTTTAGTTAACGCAGCACTTCAATAACTCAAACCAGGCACAAAAATACAATGTTCAGACCTCTGGATAGAAAGCGGTGTGTCGCAAGTAGAAGCTGAGGAGATGTGCGGATCTTCGCCTCGCCTTCAGGCAACTTAAACAGAGAGAACTCCTCCTGTACTCCACGGGGCTCCAAAGGAATCTCCAGTGGGGGAAGAGGACGCTTCACTTTCATGTTCACTGTGGGAGGAAAATGGGGAAACAAAACAATTCTTGGAAGGAATACATTCAGATGTTAGACCTCAAACAGCAGGAAACATCCGAGATACTCACTATAGCCATCAGACTCATCTAGGATCTCCGACTTGATGATCTCTTCGATAACATCTTCGAGGGTGACCAGGCCCAGCACCTCATAGAAAGGGTCTCCCTCTCCCTCATTATTCACCCTCTGCACGATGGCCAGATGAGAGTTTCCTGGGAGAAGACAGACATTGTCAGGAGTGAAGTGCTTCACAATAAATCATTGTTTTTATTTGCAAATGCATTTACTCAAGGTGACTGGTGGTACCATATTGAAGTATAACATCATCCAAAGTAATTTATTAATTCAACTTCAGATTACTGCACAGTTGCAGTGATGCCCTACTACCAGATAATCATCTTCAATGAACTAGATCACAGATCTTGAACCCTGGTCCTGCACAGTTTAGTGTTTTCCCTGCACATCAGATTCCACTAATCATCTAAAACAGCCCTTCTTGAGTTGAAGGTGAATTGAAGCATACTGCATTATGTTTTATGTATGTTGTAATGTGTTTTAGTATGTGTTTATATGTTTAGACATGTTCTGTGTTGTATTAAGCCCTATGCTAATTGCCCCTTGTGGGATTAATAAAGTTGTAAACTAAACTAAACTAAACGTGTGTTAGAGTATGGGAACACAAGAATGTGCAGGACAGGGGACAGATAGTCCAGGACTAGGGCTGGGAACCTGTGACCTAGATGACCGTACACCATTCTAGACTTTGAGCTTGACTTTAAAACCACCTTTCTTAAACTCCTCGAGCATGGCATCCAGCTTGGTGTCATTAAAAACAAAATGCAGCGGGTGGTTGTAGAACTTGGTGATGGTGGTCATGGGCGTGCAGTCAGCAGGGTCCACCAAGGCCAGGTCCTTAATGTACAGGATCTCTACAATGTTGGAGCGTTCCTCCTCGTAAACAGGCACGCGGGTGTAACCACTCTGCATGATCTCGGACATAGTGTTAAAGTCCAGCACGGCTGTGGAAGGAAGCATGAAGCAGTCCTTCAGTGGCGTCAGGATGTCCTCCACCGTCTTGCTCCTCAGTGTCCCGCGCCGGAACTCCTCCTTGACAAACTCACTGTACGGGTCATTAATATTTGCCCGGATCAGCTCCATCACCTTCTCACGCACTCCACAAGTGCTCACATCACGCCTAAGTGCCAAATCCAGGAAAAGCCCTAAGGGGCAAGACAAAGGGCATGTGATGATCAGACAGCTCTGGGCCAACCAAACAAGACCTGGGGCAAGATAGAAGCCATAACCTGAGCTTATGATATAGGGCAACAACTCTGCAACAAGGAATATGAGCGCAGCACATGCAAATGCAGCTGGAAGGATGGATCCGAAGGCACAGTAGAAGATCACACCAAGCACCGAGTGGCCCAAAGCGCACAAGAACAGCAGAGAGCACACAAGGAAGTTTCCTCTCCTCCGAATTGGCTCCAGGCACTTCGCCAGCCGTCTTTCATGTTCTGAGCCACAGCTGTGCAACACATAAAGCTCCAGAGGGTCCAGACAAAGCAAACTGAGATTCAGGCTTCGTACCAGTGAGCATATGAGCACTACTAGTATGATAATTACAGCTAGACCCCATGTTGGGATCCATTCGGGGGGCAGATCAGGGTCTTTTACACGAAACCTATCCAGCCCCGCTGACTGCCACTTTTCCCCATTGAATACGCACAAGCAGTGGGAAACAGATTGTGTATCATCGTTCACCTGATCAGAGATGATTCTATCTTCGGTTTGGACTATTATTAAGCCCCCGTTTTCCTTATCTGCTTCAAACTTTCCGCGCACTTGGAAAGCAGAGGCATTGCGCAGTGTTTCTTGACTACATGCGTCTTCAGCGACACTTTCACCCACTTCTTTAGCGAATGTGACCCAAGTCTCATTCAGCAGGTAGGAACTGAACAACCGGAGCTTGAAACTGGAGCCACGCGCAGCAGTCAGGACTCGGTCGCGCATGTACACTCGCTCCGTGGTCTCCTCCAGTCGCAGGCCGAGGACCCGCAGCGACGTGTTTTGGCTGCACCCGCCAGACCCAAACCAGCAAGCCGACAGAATCATTAATAAGATACGTAGCTCTGCCGAGCCAACCACCATATTGAAATCGGGCAACTCGGTTTTAGTCGCTAATCATGTGACAACTTGGCCGGGCTAGCCTCCTACCACTTTTTTTCTCGTTGCCATAGAAAATAATGACAGGAACGTCCTCGCTCGCGCCGCCATGTTGGATCAGAAGCACCAAAAACGAGAAAAACAAAGCAAAACAACAAACAATGTTTATCCCCAACGTTCGTGGCCGGATTGAAGACCTTTCTTTTCTTTTCTTTTTTTAACGGAACTACGTATAGTCGTTTAAGGACCAATGAGATTAGAAGATTGTCTGCGACCAATAGGGGGGAAAAAAGGAAAACCACGCCCACAATGGCGTGTTAGGTAACGTGAAATAAACACAGAAGGGTGAGGGTGCTAGTGTTGCAATGCGTTTCCCCCCTCTTTTTCTCCATTTACAGTTTGACTGAAAAACACACGGGTCATTCACCCAGATCTGTGCCTTCTATGTCATTCAGCAAACATGAATAGAATTACCTCTAGATTTAAAATGTCTGTTATAAATCATAATGTATTTTTCATTAATAAAGTGCAGTTTTATGAGCTAACAGTCATTTTGAATACATAAAATTAGTATAGTAATCAAGCAAATTTTCAAGGATGGCCATCCAAACTCTAATAGAAACAGACAGATAGGTAGATCACTTTATTCATCCCAGAGGGAAATTCCAAGGGCGTAACCATGGTATGGACATGGGGGGGGTCCACTTAGTTGTCCTTAGCCCAAATGTAGTGTAAAGTAACGAAATGCTGTGCAACTTTCCTCACTTTCACTCACATTTATAACAGTCTGTCACAACGAACTCAGCGAGAGGATATGCTGCAAGTGAATGTAACGTTAATGGTCAAAAACTGGAACTGACGTTAGCCTAGCCTACTTCCTGAGTGTGCAAATATCAAAAGTTAATTGACGTTCTTAAGAACAAACCAAGCCATGGTATGATACCTTCTATACTAAGCTAAGGTTACCTACTATTTAGGTATCTAGTTACTTACTGTCTGAAAAAAAGCTCGTATATTCTGCTGCACTTTTCTACGCTTGGCTGCTGTCTCAATTTCTTACAGTCTGAATGGCTAAAATATATCAACGAACTTGTGGTAAGTATGGGCGCAATCAAGTGTACAATTGGAGGTGGGGGCACACACCGATTTTCTTAACAAACGGAAGTACATTAAAAAGGAATAGAGATAAGTAAATAGGATAGATGAAGAAAAGACAGATCCGTTGGCAGGGTTCATTAAAGGGGGACATATAGAAAATATTTTGTACTGTATATTGGGGGGACAGATTGGTATTTCCTCAACATTGGGGCGGACACGACCCCCCCAAAGAATGCGTGGTTACGCCCATGGGAAATTCACAAATAAAAGTAACAACATATATGAACTAGAAAAGTGTATTTCCTGAAGAAAATGCAACTCCTTGGTATCTCTAAGCAGTTGTTAGGGCATTGTCAGGAGATGCCTGTGCTATCACATGTGATTCTTAGCTGGTTGTAATTGCTTTTCAGCTGGATCAGACGTGCTATGTGAGAAAAATGCACTTGAACTTAACCACAGCCCCTGAGGGTGACCACACCCCAATTTAACACATGACCTCAGAATCTAACCTTAAATATGCCTTTCAAGTTTTATGTATATCGATCCAATATATCATGCATTATAACTGTTTGAGCAAATTCTTCACGAATGTCCACAGATTTCATTTATTTTTCTTAAAATAATAATAATAATAATAATAATAATAATAATAATAAATAAATAAATAAATAAATAAATATTGATGGACAGACTCTACTGAGTTATTTGCCACCACAGTTTTGAAGATCTGGCAAAATTCCTAGGAACAGTTTGCAAAAGATGGGTTCACATATTAATAAAATTTTACTTTTTAAATTAAAATGTTCCAAATGGCTATTTTTTGTTGTGTAAGCAAATGAATCCGGAGTAAAAATATCCCATGCTTGTTTATAAATGAAAAAAAAAAAAAAATAATAAGGAAAAAAGAATTGTGTCCCCAATGGCCAATTTGAGTGAGTATCATTTTGTTGTAGGTTGCTAGAGGGACCTACTATTCAAGTTTCATAATGATTGCCCATTTCTAACCCTATCAAATGCCTGCTGAGTCCTGATTGGCAGACAGCAGCCATTTTTTTTTTTAAGCAATCAGATCATCATTAACAATTCACCCACAAATTAGGATAAAGGTACAGAATACCACGTTTCAGCTCAATCTGACTTACAGTTCCTGATAAACTGAAATACGGTTTTCTGAACTTGGCTCTGCCCACTATTGATGGTTATGCCCAAAACTTGTCAGACCTCCTAAATACTTTGTTCTGAAGATACCAGTCAAGTTTTGTTCAAGTGCATACAAAAAATCATAAGTTACAGCTGTTTCAGTGAATTAGACTCCTCCCCATTAGAACTGTTTGGCAGGTGGTGGCTAAAATTTTCTGAACCAATTGACACCAACTTTTTGAAGATGGAACAAAGACTTTAGGATCAGTTCCCAAAAGTATGTTTTGTACATTATGCAAATTATCAAAAAATCTAAGTGGGTATAGCTAATTACAGATCCGTTCAGAATTAGCCAAGGAATCAGCGGAGAAAAAAAAAGTCCTCGCAGTTCTCGGTATGGCATACAATGTAAAATCTGTGCTGTGCTATAGAGCCACCATTAGGCTGATCAGTCTCATCTCTCTTGCCTGAGTAGAAGGAGGGAGTACTACATGGTGGCAAAGTTTCATGTTTGTGCATGTAGTTTGGTCTGCATGATTTTCCAGTGTTTTTCCCTTTCATTCCTATGGGAAAAAAGCATTTTTGAACAGCTGTTACGCTGGAACCGCATGAACAATCAAAAAGTTGTATACAAGCACCCCTTTCCAAACCAGATCTGGCCTGGTGGTGTTTCAAAATCCTGAAAACTGCGGGACTAGATAGCGCACAAATTTTGGCAGAAAAAAAAAGTAATAGAAGTCAGATAACAATAGCATTCAAAGTTCAATAGTTATTCTGTAACCATACTTGTCCTAATTCTTTCATACTGTATTTAATCATATTTGCTTATTATTTAATAGCTAAATTATTTAAAAAAAAAAAAAAAGGTATCTCCCTACATTTGTATTTATTTAAAAATTCCACAATATATAATGTATTCTTCAGTTAAGTTTGGGGAATAACAATTTTCCTCACAAGGAATTCAACTGTAATGAGTAAGTTTTCCAGCCTTGTTTTGTCTCATGTGTAACCACTAGTACCAATCATATAATATCAACCCTGTTCACTATATTTTGAAACATACAGAAAGTATTTCATATCCTATTTCATACATATTGTAGTTGTATTTGAAAAATGCATGCAACCTTCACAACATTGATACCATGTTTCTTCCAGGTGCTTCACCAAATGAGGAGGTATGTCAGCCCTGTTACCGTCAATCCTGTTATTTTAGTAAGGTAACAGGGTTGACAATGTACTTTAATAGGCTATAATAATTAGAAATGGCATTTTTAATGACAACCCCCACATATAATATTACACAACAAGCCAATGTGCATATTATCTAATAATAGGTCAGCGGTAAGATAACACACATTGAACATATTTCCTTTGACAATTCTCAAAGGACTGCCCAACTATAGTAAAAATGCTATATTAATATTGTACAGGAAAAAAAACAAGTAGTTTAAAATGCTTAAGAAATAAAAGAGATGGAACATTTTTTTTTATAGAGAAATAGAGGTCTCAAATTTATTGTCATGTTCACTTCTACAGCAGTCCGTATGGAATGCTACGTATACACTGCTTTAAATAGAACAATCAAACATTAGTGGAAGTATAGTACATTTTCTCATTACCCTCTTCCCTTGAAATAAACACAGACAGACATTAATGATCAAACTCAGTGTTTTGTATAGTCAATGCATCGCTCTGCAAAAAAAATAGGGGTGGTCACAATACCATACATGTTCTGTTGAAGAAGAAGAAAACATAATGCTATGAAAAATACATAGCTAGCAAATGGAAGACAATCATGCTTCTACAAATAATGATGTGATACCTAAGCAGTCAGAGGAGCTTTACTGGTTTACAAGCTTCACTGTTTCATGCATCAACAGACAAGATGCATGGCCAAAAACACTGATGAGTAAACCATGCACAGTGGAAAATAAGCCCGCAGCCCACCTGCATACATACAATTATAATCTGTAACCTTCAATGTTGACAAATGGACAAACTGAGGACGCTTCAATGAAAAAGGTAGCTACAACTAACTTGAAAGTGAAAATGCCCCCCACCAGGGTCATTGACAAAAAGCGCCAATGAATATTAAAAGCAGATTACCTGCTGGACCTCTAGACCAAAGGAATTTAATTACTTCTGAGCTGCAGGGGTGTCTCATTCCACAACTCAGGGCCTAACAAGGGCAATATGTTACTCTAACAAACGAGATACAGGCAGATCAAAGTGCAAATAGCTTTGGCCAATGTCTTTCCCTATGAATTTAAATGTGTCCTTGTACCTTTCGGCATGTTAAACAACAATGTATGGTCATAATCAATATGCTCATGAAAACCCATTTGCCACTTTGCCTTTAACTACATTTTTTGGTTTAAATTAAAAAGAGCAGCAAATTATTCTACACATGCAATATCAACTGAGGTAAAGTATAAACCACTTTTTGTTTGTGCAATTTAATTAAAATGAACCCTTGCATTAATCTATCTATTGCTTTTTAGACATGTCATAAAGGCATAGAAACACAAATAACTCGAGTCATATTTAAAAAAACAAAATGATTCAACAGAAAAACATACTATTTAACAGAAAACATTGCTCTTGATTCAACTGATTGACATTTCAACTTGAAGTAACAACAGTGTATGAACTGAGTGACTGGAACATGAATGACGAAACTGTTAGGCATGCCTCAATCTGTTATTAGGCTCTCTTACAGTAATGAGTACTTCACATGAGGATTTGAATATTCTCCCATTGTCATAACAACTGAACACACTAATGCTGTGGAACACAGCATTTCCGCTTTACTAGAACTGTAGTATTAGGAAGCAATAAAGCTAGAGCAGAGTTCACACTATGATTTAAAACCTGCTCACACAAATGCATCACTGATCCTAATGAACATGCTACATGGATATAATCTGATTCGCATAAGATTATATAGGCAGGACTAACTAAACATTTCCAGTAGTTAAGCTAGTTTTTAGTCTGGCAGGTGAGGGAAGAAAAAAACACTGAATTTACAGTTTGATTTGAGTCACAGTGGATTCTGTCTCAGCACCAGTAAAGCTATAGTTGTTTTCATAGTCTGGAATGCATTACTAATTTTTACTCCTAACGCCAATATTTGAGAGAGCACAGGGAGTTTTCTATTGACAATGACTTCCACAAGGGAAATCCAATATTAATTCACATTATGGTAAAAATCTGTGCTTTAATACTGGACAGTTTTGGCCAGGTTTAGCCTCTTAAATGAACAAAATACAGATGCGCCCTGACAAACTGATAAAATCTGAACATAAAACATTAATTCCAGTTCAAAAGGGGAATCCTATATACACATTAATTTAGGCACAAATAAATATTTAATAATTTACTGATACCATATATTCTATTCTTACCTGCAATATGCTGTGGTTGGGTCTGTTACATAGCTTTCATGGTTGAAAGCAATTAAATAAATATCAAATACTGTATCAAATATATATAATATTTTAAATGATTTGTATAACTATGGCTGACATATACAGTACAAACTGTAGCATGACATGTGAGATATTATCAACCTTGAGAAAGCACTGTGTGTACTGTAAACCTGATAAATCCATGAAAAGCTGACGACAAACCAAGTAAAGCAGAGTAAATTCATGCTTATGCCGAATAGGGTTCACCACAGGTTCCACTGACAGCCTTGGTAACAGCTGACGCTCTTACTACCCAAAACCTAAAAACAGAAATAAAACGCTGACATACAAAAGGTTTGGTATGGATTCTTAAAGGTAATAAAAAGTGCACATCTTGCAATCATTTCTTATGTAATGTTACACTCTTTTGTCATTCAAAAATGCCCAAGTGTTTCGATGACATTTTTGGCCATTGCATGCTACAGAAACACTTATCCAAAATATCAAAGATGGAGATGTGCATATGTGTTCATCATGCAATGTCTAGACTTCTAGCATAAAAAAATACAGCTCTATCAATGGTCCTTCTGACTTATTAATGAACTTGGAGTTTCTTAATCTCAAACTACACCTGTAGGATCTCTTTCACAACATATGCACAAGCTGAAATCTCTTGCGCTTTTGCTGTAGACATCTCCTTTCTATATTCCACTGAAATGCCATAAAACTGGGCATAGGAGTAAAAAGGTGGCATGCAGGGAGGTGAGACAAGGCCCATTCGAAAGTTAATCTGCGTAAGTGCTTCTGTGTTAGATTGCATATCGTTTGTAAATGGCCATGTACACGTACAGAGTTGTATGTGTGCATGTGCATGTTTGTGGATCAGTGTGGTCTTCTCTAGAGCTTCACACCAACCACGGCTCCCGATGCGCTTTGTCAGATTGTGCTCTCTGTGTGTGCGTGGCTATGAGAGATGGTGTGGATGTGCAGGTGAGGTGTGTGAGTGTTTGGGTTGTTGGGGTAACTCTGTGACTGAGGGTGGTTTTTGGATGGAGGGTGAGGGCTGGTGTTAGTGTTAGTACTGCTGTTGAGGTTTGAGTTGGAGCTAGAGTAGGACTGTGGTTGGTCAGCCCAGTGACTATTCGGGCTGTTCTTGTCATTTAGCAGCATTGTGGTCTGGGTTGTTCCCTCTCTGAGTGCTAATGGTGCTGTGCTGCAGGTTGTTGAAGATGTGGGTGGAGTCAGGGGTGGTGCAAGCATGCTGTCCAATCGAATGTGATTGCTCTGCGGGGACTGTGGTGTGCTGTCCAGTTTGGAGGCCAAAAGGCCGTTTTGGTACTGAGCACGGTTGACCTGGGGAAAAGCGGGAAAGAAGAAAAATAACGAATCAAAATGTATTCCTCTCATGACTTAGAAGTGTACATCACGGCTGCATAAGAAGTGGAGGGTGAAGTGGGTAGCGGAAAGCATAATGTAGATAAAGCAATTTCCTTAGCAATTTGTATGCTCAATTTCTTTTGAGTTATATAAACTAAAGAAACATATTGCTGTCCTAACTCTTCTGCATACTAGTAAATTACATGGACAACTAGTAGTGTTCACTAGCTGTCCAATGTAATTTTAATGTAATGTAAATGTAATTTTAAAAAATTCTATTTCTCCTACTCACTTTTTGTTGTTGAGAAATAAACTGCATCAGATAAAGTCTTCTGCGCAGGTTCTTCCCCTTGAGCTGATAAGATATTGGAATGACCCTTAACATTGCAGCAGAGATTTCCACAAGAGCAAGGCAGAGGGGAAGTCAACGAGGGTTTGTTAAAACAGTAGGGCAGCACAGAACCAGGACTGGGAACCATTTCATCCCAGCATGTCACTTGTTAGTATACTACCTCTTCAGTCTAACACCTCCCACAATTCTCATGTTAAGAGGAAACAAACTGCTGATGTCTACCCCAAGTTCACCTCTTGTGGGCATTTAGAGAAGCCTTTACTGTCATCACCTGTTATTGTGCACTGCCCACCTTTTTGAGGTTCTGATAATTTTTTTAATATGTTACTTTGATTTACTTTAAAAATAGGTTTAGTCATGTGCAATTAGTGCCAGAGACACGCTTAACAGAATCATGTGCAGTCCTCTAAAATCCTAACAGCGTGTTGTGCACATCTATGGTGCTGTGTGTCAACCAGCCTTCAGAATGACACCAATGAATGGTTGAGGCAGAAATGCTGTGAGGAGACACTGTGATCCTTCTTCACAAGAATATTACCAATATTAATTCTTTAATCTGACTGCAAACCAGGCATTGCTCTGATATAGTGCTATAACCAGCACAACGCATCTCAAAACTGCAGTGAGATAACAGAGAGAAGTGTAGAGCTGCACCTTGACCATGGAATTCATGCTCATGTGCAAGTATATTTTATCTATACTGAGGAACATAACTATGTATAAAACTAAAAATAGCATTTTACTTCATGTTACTTAGCTTATAAACTATGCAGTAGGGTTTTTCGTTTATTCTTTTTTAATAAGCGTTATCAATGCTTGTCTTTGACTGTAAATCCTAAATTATTTCCAATCTGGTCACATTTAATATCTAACAGCATGGAATCAGTAACTTAGGAAATTAGTAGTACTGATCTACTTCTTCTTCTCCATTCAGTCTGCAGTGAAACCAGAGACATTCATTTAGTGTTACATTTTCTGCTCCCTAGCAAGCACATTCATGTCATCATTATGTGCAAGAATCTAACATACAATTCCCTTGCATGTTCACAGATATGCAGATGCAGAAGTATAAACCAGGCCTTACTCATAAACCCTCTCTCTGCTGCACAACAAAAATACGTTTTACTGCAGGGAAGCCAGAAATTCAGTTCCAAATATGATGACAAGAAAAAAAAAAATCACTTGACTGAAACACTATGATATGATCAGGATTAATTTGTGCCATGCCACAGTTTGAGGCTGGATCATATTTGGAACTAATTTACATAAAAAGAAAATCTTAATCCTTAGCTATCACAGGAAATAAAGTGTAAACTTGACTCATACCTTAACAAACTGCAGGTCTGAGAGGGCACGCACATTGAAGTCGGGGATGTACTGGGATGTGGCGGTGCTGTTGAGCTGCGAGGTGCTGCCGCTGGTGGACAGAGAGTCCACTCTCTCATTGTAGCACAGGGAAGCTGAGCGATTCAGCCCGCTAATGTGTGAAGGAGAACGAAATTCTGAAACAACCAGAGAAAGCTGAGTGAGCTGAGAAAAAAAAGCTTGAGAACTGCCAACACATCTCAAACTGCCATGCTGATAGACTCTTTTTACAAATACGTGTGTAACAGTAGAGGTGGTAAAAAATATTCACACATCCATCTCAAACACAATGTGGGTCACGTATTACTTACTGTGTGTTTTTGAATAAGTTGAACAAGAAAACACCAACATCAACAAAATGGGAAATGATGATTGTATGTTATGACAATATCAAGACAAATAAGTTGCACATGCTTATGAGGATCAGCTCAACTAATCTAAATCATCCTCACTGCCACATGGTTAGAGTGACTACAAATACAAAACATATATGTTAGAACATTTACACAATACATCAACAAGATGATGGCATGTCAATGTCTGCTACAAACATCTATGCTGATCAGCCATAACATTAAAACCACCTGCCTAATATTGTGTAGGTCCCCCTTGTGCCGCCAAAACAACTCTGACCCATCAAGGTATGGAGAATACAAGACATCTGAAGGTGTGCTGTGGTATCTGACATTAAGATGTTAGCAGCAATTCCTTTAAGTCCTGTAAATTGCGAGGTAGGGCCTCCATGGATTGGACATTTTTTCAAACAATGTTTAGGTAGGTGGTATATGTCAAAGTAACATCCACATGATTCAAGGTTTCCCAGCAGAACATTGCCCAGAGCACCACACTGCCTCTGCCAGCATGTCTTATTCCAACTGTGCGTCCTGGTGCCATCTCTTCCGCCGGTAAGCGACGCACACGGCCATCCACGTGATGCAAGAGGAAATGATTCATCAGAACAGGCCACCTTCTTTAATTTGCTCCATGGTCATCGTCATATAAATCCATAATGAACTTTTTCACACTACCTGTTGTTGCCCAGATGAGGATGGGTTACCTTCTGAGTCTG
>JANDJT010000060.1:19168868-19183407 GCA_024331685.1 Stegophilus panzeri | reverse complement strand
AGATGTTAAGAGGAAGAAACCTTGAGAGGAACCAGACTCAGAAGGTAACCCATCCTCATCTGGGCAACAACAGGTAGGTGAATCAAAATAAATTTTGATTCAGAGGCAAATGTTTAAATTGGCATTAGTTTCACTATTTACATGTGTTTTAGAAACAGATTTCAACCATAAACCTTTATAAAAAATGTTTTTAATTACAGACAGTGAAAACTACACAATCAGGTCCATAAATATGTGGACATACAGTGGATATAAAAAGTCTACACACCCCTGTTAAAATGGCAGAACCTTTTCTACCTTTGTTGTGAAATTTTATCCTATAAATTAAAGTGAAAAATAATAAGAATCATATTTGAGGGAAATTTATTAATTTTTTTTTATACAATAAACTGGTTGCATAAGTGTGCACACCCTTTTATAATTGGGAATGTGGCAGTGTTCAGAATCAACCAAACACATTTAACTCATGTTATACACAAATTAGTATACACCTGCCACCAATTAAAGTGACTGATTAACCCCAAATAAAGTACAGCTGTTTTTATAGGATTTTCCTGACATCTTGGTAACATCCACCTAGAAAAGCCATGGGCCACAGAGCTTACAAAGCAGGTACGGGATCTCAGTGTTGAAAAATATCAATCAGCAGAGGGTTACAAAAAAAATTCCAAGGCATTGGATATACCATGGAACACTGTGAATACAATAATCAACAAGTGGAAAAAATATGGCACAACAGTGACACTACTAAGAACAGGATTTGAGAACAATTTTGATGAGAAGAGCAGGAGAAAACTGGTCACAGAGGCTGCCAAGAGGTCTACAGCAACATTAAAAGAATTGCAGCAATTTCTACAAGTACTGGTTGCTCCGTACATGTGACAACAATCTCCCGAATTCTTCATATGTCTGGGTTATGGAGTAGGGTGGCAAGTCTGAAGCCTTTTTTAACCAGAAAAGTAAAAATAAAAAAAATACATCCAATCTCACAAAACCATGTGGAATAATGTCTAATTATCTGATGAGACCAAAGTTGAACCTTTTGGCAATAATATCAAAAGATATGTTTGGCACCAAAATAAATAAATAAATAAATAAATAAATAAATAAATAAATAAATAACTAACAAGAAAAAACAAAAAACAAAAAAAACCAGCACATCACCAAAAGAACACCATCCCCATGGTGAAGTATGCAAATATGAAGTATATCATGTTTTGGGGCTGCTTTTCTTCAGCTGGAACTGGGGCTTTAATCAAGGTGGAGAGAATAATAAATAGCTCCAAATACCAGTCAGTGGTGTCACAAAACCTTAAGTCTTCTGCTAAAACACTGGAAGGAATTTCACCTTTCAGCATAGCAATGACCCAAAGAAAACCTCCAAATCAACAAAGGAATGGCTTCACCAAAACAAGATCATTATTTTGGAATAGCCTCGCCTAGATCTAAATCCAATCAAAAGATCTGTGTGTGGTGACCTGTAGAGGGCTGTGCACAGGAGATACCCAGCTAATCTGACAGAGTTACAATGCTTTTGCAAGGAAGAATCGCAAAACATTGCTAAGTCAAGATGTGCTGTTTGACCCTAACCAAAAATGATTGAATGCTATGATAAACTCTAAAGGTGCTTCAACTAAGAATTAGTTTAGGGGTGTGCACACTTATTAGGTTATTGTAATTAGGTTATTAGGTTATTTATTGTTTTCATTTTAATGTATAGGTTAAAATTTCACAATAAAGGTAGACATGGTTCTGACATGATTTATCTTGGTTTCATTTTTTTTTACATCACAAAAACTGCCATTTTAACAAAGGTGTATAGACTTTTTTCAGCTTTAATTTGAGGGTATTACATCCAAATCGGGGTAATAGTGTAGGAATTCCAGCATATGTGGTTCCCCCCTGTTTTAAGGCTCCAAAAGCAATTGGACAAACTAAACTAATAAATTAAATTGTCATTTTTAATACTTTGGTGCAAATCCTTTGCAGTAAATGAGGTCCAAAGACATCATCTGATGCTGTTTTTTCCCCCGGTGATGCTCTGCTAGGCCTTTACTGCAGCTGTCTTCAGTTCCTGCTTGTTGTTAAGGCGTTTTTTGCTTTCAGCACGTGAAATGCAGCTCAGTTGGATTCAGGTCAGGTGATTGAATTGTCCACTGCAGAATATTCCAAATTTTTGCCTTAAAAAAGTCTTGGGTTGCTTTCAAAGTATGCTTTGGGTCATTATCCATATGATGTGTGAAGCACTGTCCAATAAGTTTTGAAGCATTTGGGTGAATCTGAGCAGATGTTATAGACCTATAAACTTCAGAATTCATCCTGCTGCTTTTGTCAGCAGTCATATCATCAATAAATACAAGAGAAACAGTTACATTGGCAGCCATATATGTCTATGCAATAAGATGAGGTGGTATGTTTCAGCTCATGAGCAGTTCCTTCCCTTCTCCATACTCTTATTTTCCCATCATTCAGGAAGAATTTTATCTCTGTGTCTCATCTGTACATAGGATGTTGTTCCAGAACTGAATGACTATTTTTAAAAAAAAAAAAAAAAAAAGATGTTTTGGCAAAACTAATCTGGTTCTCCAGATTTTGAAGCTTACCAATGGTTTTCATCCTGTGGTATACTCTGTATTTACTCTGGTGAAGTCTCGATTGTTGACTTTGTCACAGATAAGCCTACCTCTTGGAAAGCGTTGTTGATCTTGCCAATTGTTGGGAAGGGGTTTTTCTTCACCAGGGAAATCTCCAGGGAAACCACCTGACATCTACCACAGTTGTTTTGATGTTCCTGAGCTCACCGGTGCATTCTTTCTTTTTAGGAATGTACCAATTAGCTGACTTGGCCACACCTAATGTTTTTGATATCTCTCTGATGGGTTTGTTTTGATTTTTTAGCCTAATGATGGCTTGCTTCACTGGCAGTGACAGCACTTTGGATTTCATATTGAGAGTTAATAGCAACAGATTCCAAAAGCAAATGACATACTTAAAATCAACTCTAGACCTTTTATCTGCTTTTAAGTTAAATGGACCTGCCTGTGTAGTCAATCTAGTGTGTCCAAATGTTTGACTGGTAAAAACTCAGACACTAACTCAGCCAAATAACTGATTTTTGTCCACATAGTTTATATAATTTAACTCAAAACCTGTCATACTAGAGTGGAATAACAAACAGTGGGCCACACTGGCTCTTCCTGTGTTTGTGAAGTAACTCATAAATCTAGTGGCTAAACAGAAATGTTTTATGTTACTGACTCCAACAATCATCTGCAAATTGTTCTCTGCATCACACCAGAGTGTCTATATGAACTCTTCTAGCTCCTAAAGTTTCACCAAACAGGGTTTGCCTACTTTCAAACAGCCTATATAATACAAACCTTACGAGAAGCGTGGGAGCAGTAATCCTAGGATTAAGAAACCAGATCGCAGCATGAATATTGTATATGCAGTCAGCAGACCACACACACAGGGTTCAGTGTCTCGGTCCTCATATTTTTCGTATCTGCTTGCCCCAGTTACCAGTTTCCCCTCAGAAAACCAGAAAGCAGATATGTGTATCTGTTTGCATGACACACGACTGGAATATTCTCACCTCTACTTTCCTAGTTCGGGTGCACACATTAGTAAAAGCTTAATTACACACACTGTTTTTGAAAGCACTGCCAACAAATCAGAATGGTAAACAGAATGGTATATGTTTAGGGTAATATGCTTAGGGCTCTAGAGGACAGAATCCAAACTTACAACACAATTTGGTCACACAGATAACACCATTTTTGGCATCGTTAATTAATTAATATAATCAATTGCGATCTTGTTTTGCTAACGTTAGCTATTGATCTAACGTTAGATATGATGGATTTAACTGACTCAGGCACAAGTTTATTAATAGGTTCTAATTGGCTGATTGGTTACTGTAGAACCCCGGTGTGTGAAGGTGCAGCGGAAGCCTCGAGAAACAGGCAGAATCTTAACTGAACTCGCATGCTGTCTCTCTCTCGCGGGTTATGGAAGTCGCTAAAGACACACATAAGTAAGCTTGGGATAATAAGACGTGAGAATCACACGTGTTACCTCCCAGTTCGACCCGCCTCCTCTCTGTTCACAGCTGATGCTCGACCACACCCCCACTGCGACATACCCACACTACCCGACTAAGCCAGGAAGCCAACGAGTGATCCATGTGTTGGCATCCTTCAGGTAGTGGAGCAGGGTATGATCGGAATACAGGGTAAAAGGGCATCTCAGCAGGTAGTATTAGAGGGTGAGGACTGCCCACTTGATGGCCATACACTCTCTCAATCGTGCTGTACTTTGTCTCCCTCACCGAAAGTTTCCGGCTGATGTACAGCATGGGGCGATCCTCCCCCTCCACCACCTGGGACAAAACTGCCCCCAGCCCTCTGTCAGATGCATCAGTCTGCAGAACAAAAGGGAGAGAAAAGTCAAACGCAACTGTGGGAACCCACACAAAACGGCTTTTACCTGGCAGAAAGCCCGCTTGATCGGCTTCGTCCACTGGACTGGATCTGGCGTCCCCTTTTAGTAAGGTCAGTCAGCGGGTTGGTGACATCCAAAAAATTATGTACAAAACTTCAATAGTAGCCAGCCAGCTCCAGGAACTGCCTCACCCCCTTTTTGGTCTTGGGCAGACCACAATCACTGCTATCTTAACAATATGGGGATGCACCTGCCCATGGCCCATGTGGAAGCCCAGATACCATACACCTGCCAAATTGCACACTTCTTTGGGTTTGCTGTGAGTCCTGCCCATGTCAAGGATCTCAGGACAGCCCTCAGATGTCATTGATGCCGCTGCCAATCATTACTCTATATGATTATGTCATCTAAGTAAGCAGCGTCATATGCATTGTGCAGGCAGATTATTCCGACATAGGATATAGAATATAGGATATCGACATAGGATTACTCCCATTTCGAGTATAACCCTGAGTTCATCTCAAACCACTATTTTATTTTTGTTCAGGCAACCGGTATGGAAAGATGCTTACCACCACGCATGGAGGAGTGTCAATGTGGTGTTCTTTGAGGACTGTGTGACCAGGTAGAGGCAAAAACACATTGGAAAATTCCTCCTGCAACCTGGCAACCTGTGCCCTTTGGGACAGTGAGAGGTGGACTCCACAGGGAACCGTGTGAATTGGGCTGCACTTTTTTGATTTACCTCCAATCCAAATGGTGGTTCAGAGCCATAGGAACGCCTCTCTCCATGGTGTGAGGAGACTGAGGAGGTATATTTGAAGTGCATCACCTCTATCTTTTCGCCTGACCTCTTATTCGACATCTCGGACTCCCAATGTGACATGAAGACTTCCATGGCAGCGGTGGAGTCTACCTCAAATCCTGGGTTTTGGCACCACTGCAGAACCCTGTTGTGTCAGGATGTGGAGGAAGACTCGATAGACAGGCAGAATCTGAGCTCACGTTTTTTCAAACCATGCATTTCAGCACACTTTCAAAACTCAACAGAGGGGTCAGGTTCAAGTTCATGCTTCTTGGTGTGTGTATGTGTGTGTACATCTTGAAAGCTCTGCAGAGCAGACTCACATGCTGTCTCTCTCTCGCTCGCGGGTTATGGGAGTTGCTGAAGGCACAAAAATACAAACAAGTAAACTTGAGCTAATAAAACACAGGTGAGAATCATCACGCTTTACCTGCCGATTTGACCTGCCACCTCTCTGTCCACAGCTGATGCTCAACCATGCCCCTGCCGCCACAGTTACTTACTGTGGTGCACTAATTTTCTGAGCACATTAAAGTGCACCTATTATGCTTTTTAAACGTGCCTAATTTTGTTTTAGAGGTATCATACAATAGCTTTACATGCATCCAAGGTCAAAAAACACTAATTTTCTCATAATTTACATTGCAGCATCATCTCTTTTTCCTCAGGATCACAAACTAATCGTTCAAGAATCGGTTCACTCTAAACTCCTCCTTTCAGATAGCCTACTCTGCTCTGATTGGCCAGATGTCCCAGTCCGTTGTGATTGGCCTAGCGCTTATGGCGCGTGTCGGAAAGGAAATGCCCACTACCATATCTGAATTTCAATTTAATGCTCATGGGAACTCTCAGTGTGGTGAGAATGAGAAAAACGAGAAATCATGCAACAACCAACCTGCATGATGATGATCTCTAGAAGCTACGCGATCTCGGCTTGCTGTGGAAACCAGGCCTCCAGTCCTCTACGTTGCATGAAGCCAGTGGCTGGGGGAGGGGTTGATGAAGCATAAGCGCGGAAATAGGGTGGGGGTCCATGCTAGGCTAAAAACAAACCCTAGCCAGCTGGCTCTCCCGTCCATCCTGCTCTACAATGTCTGCACTCTGGACAATAAACTGGACTACATCCGACTCCAGCAGGCAACGCGGTGTTAGTTTAGAGACTGCTGCGTCTTTGTTTTCACAGAGACGTGTCTCAGCGAACGAGTTCTGGATGCCGCCATTCGGCTAGACAGGCTTGCCTTGTTTCATGCCGAAAGAAATGCAGCTCTGTGCGGTAAGACTTGCACTGGTGGCTTGTGTGTTTACATCAACATGGAATGGTGCAAGAACTCGGTACTAGTTTCTAGTTACTGCTCATCACTGGTGGAGTCTGTGACTGTTAGATGAAGACCATTTTATTTTATATTATTATCACCCCTCCTCCCAACGACCTGGAGGAGTATAACCACAGCTGATGTGAGGAGAACTCTACGCAGAGTCAACCTATGGAAGGCTGAGGAACAGACAAAATTCCTGGCAGAGTGCTCAGAGGATGCACAGACCAGCTGGCAGATGCTCTCACTGACATCTTCAACATCTCCCTGTGCAGCGCAGTCGTTCCAACGTGTTTCAAGGCCACCACCAATGTCCCCGTGCCAAAAAAATCTTCAGTGTCCTGCCTCAATGACTACCGTCCCGTTGCACTCATATCCATCATCATGAAGTGCTTTGAGAGGTTCGTCATGAGGCACATCAAGACCCTACTGCCCCCCTCACTAGACCCGCTGCTATACACTCTGCTGACAGATGACTTTGCAGCAATGCACATCTCCAATCACATCATCAAGTTCGCCCATGGTGGTAGGTTTCATCAGCAAGAACGACGAGCCAGCATACAGAGAAGAGGTGCAGCGGCTAATGAGCTGGTGCAGAGCCAACAATCGGTCTCTGAATGTGGACAAAACAAAAGATATGGTTGTTGACTTCAGGGTAGCACAGAACAACCACTCTCTGCTGAACATCAACAGCTCTTCCGTGGAGATAATCAAGAATAACAAATTTCTTGGTGTTCACCTGATGGAAAGCCTCACCTGGTCCATAGCAAAGAAAGCCCGGCAGTTCTACTTTCTGAAAAGGCTGAAAAAAGCCCATCTTCCAGGCCTCATCTTCAAAACATTCTACACAGGAACTATTGAGAATCCTGAGCAGCTGCATCACTGCCTGGTTCGGAAATTGCACCATATCGGATCACAAGACCCTGCAGCAGACAGTGAGGACGGCTGAGAAGATCATCGGGGTCTCTCTTCCCTCCATCATAGACATTTACACCACATGCTGCATCCGCAAAGCCACCAGCATTTTGGATGACCCCACACACACCTCATACAAACTCTTCACCCTCCTGCTGTCTGGAAAAAGGTACCAAAAGTGTTCAGGCCCTCACGGCCAGACTGCGTAACAGCTTCTTCCCCCAAGCCATCAGATTCCTCAATACTCAGAGACTGGACTATCACACACACACTCTCTCTCTCTGAACTGAACACCATCCCACTCCCACTGAAACATTTGCACATTAGTGCATTGACTCTACTGCATTTTTGCTGCTACTAACTGCTATGTCCATATTTGGTATGGACAATCTTCTGAATAAAATGTCATATGTTTACATTTACACCAATTTTAAATTGTATTGTTACTCTTTGGCACGTATCTTTTGCAATACATGTTATATCGGACACTTCCACAATAAAACTGTGTACTGGTCAGTGTTACACGGTCACTTACTGTGCCTATTGTCCTGTTTTAGTAGTACTGTACTGTCCTGTGTTGTTAGCACACATTTGCACATGCACTTTATGTAGTAATGTGTAGATCTTATTTAGTTCTGTGTCCTCTCATGTGGTTAGTGTCTTGTTTTATGTAGGACCATGGTCCTGGAGGAACATTGTTTCATTTCATGTGTACTGTACCAGCAGTATATGCTTGAATTGACAATAAAGTCACTTAGACTTGAACTTGGACTGTAAATTGTAAGGTATTGTGCAGCACAAGTATAGCAGCAATACTGGCAGCAAAAACGAGTTCCATAGTATTAAAGTGACTGATTCAGCTATGCAAAGTGCAGTGTGCAGTAGTATTACGCACCTTACTGCGTTAGGTGTTTGGCTAGCCCAGGTGAGCGTTGGGAAGCAGCCGGGTGTTGAGCAATCTGATGCCTCAGGGAAGAAACTGTTGCTGAGTCTGCTGGTGGTGGCACAGATGCTACTGTACCTTCTGCCAGATGGCAGGAGGGTGAATAGTCCATGAAAAGGGTAAGAGGGGACGTCCACAATACTTGAGGCTTTGTGGATGCAGCGGTTGTTGAAGGAGGTGTTTATGGTGGGTAGAGAGACCCCGATGATCTTTTCAGATGTCCTCACAATTCGCTGTAGTGTCTTGTGATCTGTGGCTGTGCAATTCCCGTACCACACAGTGAGACAGCTGGTCAGGAAGCTCTCTATTGTCCCTCTGAAGAAGGAGGTGAGGATGGCAGGGGGAAGTTTGGCTCACTTCAGCCTTCACAGGAAGTGGACAAACTGCTCTAAACTAGGCAGGTTGTAGAGGCCAGGAGAGATCCTCAGTCATGTACACACAGACACTTGGAGCTTTTGATTCTCTCCACAGTTGTTCCATTGACGTGCAGTGGTGAGTGGTCCACTTGAGTTCTCCTGAAGTTGACAGTCATCTCTTTAGTATAGGTGTGAGTGCAACAGGCCGGTAGTTATTCAGACAGGACACAGATGATTTCTTCGGCACAGGGATGATGATGGTCATCTTGAAAACAGAGGGAAATGTTGAAGATGTCCGTGAGGACATCTGCAAGCTGATCAGAACATCCCCTGAGCACCCGGCCAGATATGTTGTCAGGACCTGCAGCTTTACGTGGGTTGACTTAGCCCAGAGTTTTCCTGATGTCTACTGCAGACAGACGATGTACTTAGTCGGTGGGAGTTGGGATGGTCTTACATTTACATTTATTCATTTAGCAGATGCTTTTATCCAAAGTGACTTACAAATGAGGAAATACAAGCAAAGCAATATATCAAGCGGAGAACAATACAAGTAGTGCTACCATACAAGATCTTTTAATTGAGTTCTAGAAAAGCAAAGTGCACAGAGTAGAGCTGTAAGAGCCAAAGTTGTTTTTTTTTTTTTAAAGGATAATATTGGGTTGGAGTTTTAGGGGTTAGTTAGGTGTTCATGGAAGAGGTGGGTCTTTAGCTGTTTTTTGAAGATAGTGACAGATTCTGTGGTCCGGATTGAGGTTAGAAGTTCATTCCACCACTGAGGGACAGTTAGTGTGAAGGTTCTGGAAAGGGACCTTGAGCCACGCTGAGTAGGCACTACTAAGCGTCAGTCATTAAACAATCGCAGATTGCGTGAGGGAACGTAAGACTTCAGGAGAGAGTCCTTTTGGGCTGGTGGAAGAGAAGCGTGCTACTGCATTCTGAATCATCTGAAGGGGTTTGATGGAGCTGGCTGGGAGGTTCGTTCGAGTGTAGTGCGTTGCAGTAGTCCAATTTTGATATGACAAGAGCCTGGACTAGTAGTTTTGTAGCCTGTTCGGTGAGATAGGGTCTTCCTTGCTGGCATGTTGTTTTGTGCTTTGAACTGTGCATAGAAATTGTTCAGGGCATCTGGGAGCGAGGTGTCTTTGTACTTTGTAGTCTGTGCTGGCCTAAATGCCTTTCCACATATGCCTTGAATCCTTGGTGTTTGTGAAGTGACTGTGGATTCTTTCTACATAGTTGCGCTTTGCCTCTCTGATGGGGCCTTGCTGTGCAGAAGGCTGTCTTGTCATCAGACCTGAAGGCAGAGTCTCAAGTTTTCAACAGTGAGCACATGTCAGCAGTCATCCACGGTTTCTGGTTTACATTTGTGGTGACTGTCTTGAAGGAAGTTACATCATCTCTGCATTTGCTGATGTATCCAGTCACTGATGCTGTGTATTCCTCCAAGTCTGGTAAGTAGCAGCCTCTCTGAACATATTCCAGTCTGTGTGCTCAAAACAGTCCTGAAGTGTTGAGATGGCTCTCTCAGACCAGGTTATCACCTGTTTCAGAACCAGTTTGGCACGTTTCAGAAGTGGTCATTATGTTGGGATTAGCATAACAGAGATGTGGTCCAAGCCGCAGAGTTGAATGTTGATGTAAATACAGTCTAAAATGTTTGTACCATGGGTTGCATTGATTTCAGATTTGCATGGGTAAAATCTACAGCGACAATGAAAAATCCATCGGGGTGCACCGCCTGTAATTTACTGATAGCCCAGTAGAGTTCACTTAGCGTTTCCTTAAGGTTAGCGATGGTAGACATGTACACCAGTGCTTCTGATGTACATCTGTTTAAAACGTTTCCAAATTGGTGTAGGCTACACGTAACATGCACCACTGCGTACTACAGTGCCGCCATCTTGGATCTCCTCTAGTCTTGAATTTCCTCCATTTGTACACAATCTGTCTGAATGTGGATTGGTGAAGTCCAGACTCTCAGACCTCTTTAGAGATCCTCAGGAATCTCCATGACACCATGAGGTTTGTGCCATGACTAAAATGGTAAATTCTGACTTAAAGAGCACCTATTATGCTTTTTAAAATATTACCTTTCATGAAGTGTGTTACATAGCAGTTTGTGAATGTAACAAGTTTACAAAGTTTCAAAAATCAAAAGTGCACAACAAATGGAGTTATTGACTCCCAAGAGAAAGAACCAATTCTGAACACCTGAAACGAGTCGTAAGTAATTCCAGACTTACTAACTAATTACAGACTTACAAACTAACATTGAATCACCCAGCATGTCCACTTCACACCAAAAATGCTCCGCTCTCTACCCGATATAACCTACTGCTATCAGTCCAATTGACAGAGTTAGACCAGATGAAATCCTAACAGACAGACTGTTCTCTGCCTGTCCAATGGCCAGCACAGTACTGCAAATTAACCATATCTTCCATTAAGCAATGTGTTACTGATATTTACTGCAAAGATCCTGGGGAGTACCTGTTCAGCCACAACAGAGGTCCAGGACATGAAATACAGAACATGACATCCTGATCTATGCCTTAGATCACACTGGGCCTCTGTCACCTCTGGAGCACAGTACAGAAAATTAATTGTCATTCTTTGTTCAAGTGCTGCAGCATTGATTTGGTGTCCCAAATGGGAATTTGGGAGTAGAAATAATTCTTCACATTGTATCATTGGTAATACAGTATATAGGAATAAAGCATGAAGAAATGTGCTATATAATATATGCAGTATATAAGGGGTTATGTCTGTCTCTTTGTGAGCTTCTTAGCTGATTGTACGATTACTAAAATAGGAACAGTGGAAGCACTGATTTATTTTGTGTGCGTGTGTGCGCGTGCGCACAGTGGGGGAAATAAGTATTGAACGCATCAAAAAAAATTTTCTTCAGTAAATATATTTCCAATGAGGCTATTCACATGAAATTTTCACCAGACTCAAGAAATCCACACATATAACTTATAAAGAACTATAAAGAATTCACAACATTGAAGTCCATAAATTATGTGTAATAAACCGGAATGACACAGAAGAAAAGTATTGAACATACTAACTGAATTTTATTTAATACTTAGTGGAGAAGCCGTTGTTTGTAATGACAGCTTCAAGACGCTTCCTGTATGAAGAAATTAATCAGCTGCAGTATTCAGGTGTGATTTTTGCCCAATCTTCTAAATATATTGTCTTTAAATCTTGTTCAATTGGATTCAAGTCAGGTGATTGACTGGGCCATTCTAACGCCTTGATTTTTTTTCTCTGAAACCAATTAAGAGTTTCCATTGCTGTATGCTTTGTATCATTGTCCTGACGGAAGGTCCACCCACGTCTCATCTTCATCATCCTGGTGGATGGCAGCAGATTCTTCTCAAGAATCTCTCAGTAAATGGCTCCATTCATCGTTCCTTCAATTATATAAAGTCTGCCAGTACCATGCGATGAAAAAAAAGCCCCACACCATGATGCTTCCACCTCCAAACTTCACTGTTGGTATAGTGTTTTAAGAGTGATGTGCAGTGCCATTTCTTCTCCAAATATGGTGTGTAGTATGACACCCAAAAAGTTCAAATTTGCTCTCGTCTGACCAGACTACACTCTCCCGGTATTTCATAGGCTTGTCCAAATGTGTTGTAGCAAACTTTAAATGAGCTTCGACATGCCTTTTCTTTATCAGTGGAGTCCTGTGGGGTGAGCGTGCATATAGGCCATGGCAGTGGAGTGCATTGCTTATTGTTTTCTCTGTGATAATGGCACCTGCTGCCGCCAAGTGTTTCTGGAGCTCTTTGAGCGGTCCTTGGCTCTTGGTCTACTCTTCTGTCTATTCTTCTGACTCCCTGGTCAGACGATGGAGTGATGTTGCTTCAATTGCGGATAATGCCCCCAAGGTCTTGGGAGAGCTATTTGTTTGTTTCTTGCGTGACACCTTGGTAACGAAAAGCCTTTTTATAGACCATCAATTTACTAACCAAGCTGATATTAATTTGCACAGATAGGGGGTATAATTACTTTATAATTACTTATGGATTTCAGCTGGTTCCTTACCTTACCTTGGAGAACTGCTTTTTCTTGTGTGTTCAATACTTTTTTCCTGTGTCATTCCACTTTATTACACAGAACTTTATTTATGGACTTTAATGTTGTGAATTCTTTATATTTCCAGATTTCTCGAGTTAATACTGATGTTTGGTGAAAATTTCACATGAATAACCTCATTGGAAATATATTTACTAAAATTTGTGTGGTGGAAGTGGTGCAAGTGGTGCTGTGATACACAAGCTCACAATGCAGCAGGACTTTCTGTCTCCATTACGCAAGAAGGAATAAATAGTGAAGGGCAGGCCTTGTGAATACAATATAAAAAAAGGTCATAAACACTGCACCATCCCTCTCTGTGAAACACTACACCAAAAGAAGGACATGCATGAACCATAACTAATGGTAACAAGCATAGGAAATACAAAGTGTACTGACTTTGTGACAGTCACAATGGGTTTATGTAAACATGTAGGCTAGTGATAATGAGTCTTTATTGATCATACATATATATATATATATTACAGCACAGTGAAATTCTTTTCTTCACATACCCCAGAATGTCAGGAAGCTAGGGTCAGAGTGCAGGGTCAGCCATGATACAACGCCCCTGGAGCAGAGAGGGTTAAGGACCTTGCTCTAGTGCCCAACTATGGCAGCTTGGTAGTGCTGGGGCTTGAACCCCCGACGTTCCGATCAGTAACCCAGAGCCTTAACCACCAAGCCACCACTAATAATCACAGCAGTGTTGGTCTATTGTTCAACAATTTACATAAGGTTCTAGATATGATATAAAAAAAACAAACAAACAAAAAAAAAAACATGCTTTTTCACACATGTTTTGGCAGTGTCAAATTCCAATAACAAAGGCCTTCGATAGTATTGTATAATTGTGATTTTATCAACATGACAGCAACCGGTTAGTATTCAGTACTAGGAAATCTAAAAAAGTTATCTAATTAAAGTTATGCTTTACCAATATGATAATTTATTACACTATATAGTTAAAGTTTTGTGGACACCTGACCATCTCATCCATACACTGATCAGAAATAACATTAAAACCACTGAAAGGTAAAGTGAATAATATTCTGTACATTTACATGGACAACAATAATCCGATATTAACCCGATTAAGACAATACTCTGATTAAGAAACTACCATGTAAACAGCAATTTTTAATTACCTTAATTAAATTAATTAAATTAATTAATTAAAATCATACTCGAAGTAAACACAAATCGAATTAAGACATTGTGTATTCTAGGGCTGCGCAATTAATCGAATATCGATCGCGATTACGATTTTGGCTGCCCACTATTACATGAACATAATCGACTGCGATATTAACATTTAAAATTAGTCTGCCGCTAATAGAAAACTCCACTGCAGATCAAATCAAGTGCTTCCTACACAGCCAATCACCATAGAGTGGCGCAGGGGTGACGTCATTTTGTAGTGCCAAAACCCCAAAATGGAGTTAGCATTTTAGCCCTTGAGCTGCCAGCTTCGTTTCAAGCTCCAGCGCTTTGCCTGAGGAGAAATCATTACATTAAACATGATGCTAAATGGCACTACAGAGGTTGTCGGGGACATTAAACATCACGCTGAACGGGAAAAAACTTTGCAGATAAAATCAGGGCTCTACAGTGCGACCATTTCACTCGCATTTGTGACTGAAAAGTACTTTGTGCGACTGTGAATAAATATTTA
>JANDJT010000060.1:19135538-19151773 GCA_024331685.1 Stegophilus panzeri | reverse complement strand
TGAACCGAAAGTGGACCTTTCAACAGGATAATGATCCTAAGCACACTAGCAAATCCACCAAGGAATGGCTCAAAAAAGAAACGGAAGGTTATGGAATGGTCTAGTCAAAGCCTGTATTTGAATCCAATTTAAATGATGTGGGGGGGATTTGAAATGGGCAGTACATGCAAGAAAACCCTCAAACACCTTGCAACTGAAAGAATATTGCATGGAACAGTGGTCAAAAATTCCAGCAAGCCTGGTGGACAATTATGCAAAAATGCCTACAAGAAGTTATTTCTACTAAGGGGGACAATGCTAGCTTCTGAGGCCAAGAGTGTACTTACTTTTTCCACGGAAGAATATCACATCTGTTGATATTTCTGTTGAATAAATGTTTTAAAAAGCTAAATTTCCTTGTGGTTTTGTTCAAGTATATCAACAACATTAATAGGCACTGTTTCAAAGATGATCAAATGTTTGCTTGTCAAAAAATTTCCATGGGGTGTACTTATTTTTTCACATGATTGTGGAACAACTGGGGGGATAAGAAACTGCAGTGTCATTACCCACAATTGCTTTGATATTTATAAACTAGGTGTGTGACAATACAATGGCATAATACATATACTGTGATAAAGAAATCTGAAATAGTTATAATGTTAATGTTAGACTGTAGCAGTATAGATAATGATGACAAACTATTGAAGGCAATGCACAATCCTCTTATCATGTTAATCAAACCAAGTTACTTGTTTTTGCCATATGCCATTTAATGCTCTCCTCCCTGGACGCATAACATTTTAAACTGTAAACCATGAGACTGGGGATTTCTTATACTATTCCATCTGTATTACACATGTTTCTGTAGATATACTCACCATAGTTTTACAGTAAGGGTTCCCATTTGGATCTGTCAATGTGCCTCCATAGATCACGGGCAGTTGATCTGGTGCTACGTATTTCTGCAGTGCTTCTTTCCAGTTGGCTGTAGGAGGATAAAATGAGAATTTCTTTTGAACATTTGGCTTTATTTCTATATCTATATAACAGAGATTGCATCAGTTTTCTCCTGCATTCTAAAAATGAGAATATCAAATGCAGCAGGCCTACAGCCAATGATGACAATCTTTCGCCGAGTCTCTTCACACAGGAATGGCTTGATCAAGTTGTAGGCAATAGGAAAGATTTTAGGAGCTACATGAAATAGGAAACAAAGAATCAATAGGTCACATACAGTAGTACATGTTGTACAATCGGATCATAACCCAAAATAAAATAAAATAAAATAATATAGTTTGATACATAATCACTCACTCATCTCATTCAGTGAGATCATAACATATACATACAGTATAAATTTGTTTATAACCTTTAATAAGAAGAATCCTCTTAAGGCCCTCAGGGTAGTTTTCCTCAAACATGGTCAGAATCTGCAAAAGTGTAAATAAATGCAGATTAAATGCAAATATTTTCAATAAGAAGAGCTGTACTTTATTTAAATGTTTAAAAATTGGACAGACTTTTTGTCATTTCTTACTTCTCCATATGCTTCAACTGCAGGCTTCCAGATATGTTTAAGGCCAAGGTCTTCACAATCATAAATAAGAGTAATGGACTCCACTGTTTTCCCAAGCTGATAAAAAATGCTCACAAGATTAACATACAAAATGTATATTTATATGTATATGTATACTGTATGAATGTATAAATTTAATATGAAGCTAAGGTTTGCAAAGGTATGATTTCTTTAATAGATTTAAAAGAGACACCTTGAGACACTGCTAAGCAGTAAACAGAAGAAGAGAGTTAAGTAGTTAAAACAGGGCAGACAAATCCTACCCTCTCAGACTGCCTTAAGCACTCTCTCCGAAGAAGCTCACAGTCTCTAATTTTGGTCTTGATGTAGTCTTGCTTGGTGGCAGACATGAGGAGGCCTTTTGGATCAAGGGGGCCAATAATGTCATACCAGACTGGACTTCCCTCTCGATCATAGCCGCACATCCCACCAGACACGTAGTGCTCGATTACCTGAACATATCATCCCACATAAGATGTAAAACAAAATACACTCTACAAGGCAAAAGTATTGCTAATAAACTGTGCTGGCTCTTTTGAATTTTGCTGATCACAATTTTACCTCTGGTGGCTTCCAGTCTTCTAGGATTGAATCTACTTGCAAACGCTTGCGAAATTCCAAATGCTGGAAATCAGTCACATTGATGAACATGCTTGCTCTCAACTTGTTTAAAGTCTTTACTAGGTTTAACACTTGAAAGGAACTACAAAAAAAGTATAGATATTTGCAAAATGTTTAACTCTTCACAGAGAAAAGTTAATTGAGGAAACAAGTTTCTTGTCACAACATTTGTGCCATTAAAACTTTTTATACTACTGCGTTGTCGAATTATGACTATAACCAGTGTAATCTCACTGAAAGTCAAAATTGGGGACTTATTTCTTTGAAAATTTCAGGTTCTAATCTGGTCCCCCACCAGAGATATTCAACCCGACATTTAGGGGCATTTTTTTTTTAATGCAATTTCCCGCCCCCATAAAAAAATAAGAGAAGCCTCAAATCTGAAATGTTCTGCATGCACACAATACTTGCCTAGGTACCCCCTAAATAATTAAGACTGAGACTCTAACCTTTCCTATTACAAATTGACCCTAAAAGTGGAACTGTGAGCAATCTTTATCATTACATTTGGACTTAAGTTCTAAGTCTAAGGAAAAAGAATGTGTAAAATGCTTATATATGTTCATGTATATATATGTACCTTGTAATGTGCTCTAGAGACCAGTTTTTGTTTCAAGGAGCTAAGCCATCCTGAGCCAAGATATCGAGGTTTCCATAAACAGCTGTATAACTAGAATTTGTTGTGTGCCATGACACAAAGATGGCTGTCGTAGTTCAATTAAAATAAAATATAAAAAAAAACTGGTGTTGTTGCAATGCCAGTACATAGAGGTAATCACTCAAAGAAATTTGGAAAATCGTTGCCTGATTGCTATCACATCAGGAAAGTAACAGCAATTCCCCTTTGCACTGGGCACCAATACATCACTGATTATTTTTCTATAACATTACATACTGTTGTGTCTTGTTGCTTATTTATATAATTGTCACATAGCCGTAAAAACATTTTTCATGACATTTTGTCTCAAAAGAGAAACGCGATTGGCCATAAAGCCTTGAATTAATTTAGATTAGATTAATAAGGAATAATAAGAATCACCTTTCTAAGCATTGCTTCAGCCTTCAGGACATTGAAGCTTCTGGCTACAAGAGACAAAAACAGAAGAAAACACTAGGTGAATAGGCTATGAACTGTAAACTTGTAGCAGTACAGAGCTTGAAATCATGCTGATACAGGTCAAGTACTTCAGTTAATTGTTTACATTAATCATCAGAATGGAAACTCAGTGATTTTATGGCATAGTTGTTAGTGCCAGATGAGCTGGTTTGAGTATTTCAGAAACAGCTCAACTGCTTCACTTGGGAATAACAAAAATACAGCATCAACCAACAAATTAGTATCACAATTCCTAAGCACATCACAAATACTGTAAATAAAAAAAAATATTTAATGTGTTTCAGGGTGGAATTTAGAGTTCCTAAGGCTTTTGCACCATATTGTATAATCACTATATGGCTTATACTATCAGCTTTATCTTATTATGTATTTATATTCTGGTTCCAAGATTTAAATTTAAATCTTTAAATGTGCAAATAAGTGTTCGTTGTAAGTAGTTCATAGTAAACAGGACACATCTTAATCATTAATATGGTTCAAAAGGAAAAGCAAATACTTTTGCAATATATAAAAATTCAAGTGAAGGGAACTGCAAATATTTGCTTCAGAATCATCAAGCATTTCACCTTGAACTTCTCTTGTGGCACATGTGTTAAAAATGCAAGTCATTAGGGCAAACATGAACAAACTATTAACTGGGTAGTAAACGTGACTACCTGAAGAAGCCCGCATATTAGGCACATATTGCTGATACCTGCCCTAGGAAATATTCCTTGTACTCCATTTACAAGTGAATAAAACCTTGTGATTCTGAAAGTAGCTTTAACTGCACATATTTCCCCTAAAACAAAACATGTTAATCGACCTATGATATTATTTTTTGCAATGGACTGAGCTATCTGCCTGTAATCCTGACTCTTCTAATTTGATAAATGGCTTGAACTGATTTGATCTAGACTGATAGATACTTGAGGATTACTAATTTGATCTTAAATTTTTTTTTTTTAAATGTATGATTGCACATTTGTTGCATACTAAAATCATTAACATAAAAGGAAGAATCTCTCTTCCATAAGATGTTAGCAGAGCCAACAAATATGTCAATTTATTTAAATTAGAGAATAGAATAAATTATAAAACTTTAGGAATATTAAGTGAGAAAATTATGTGCAGGCAACATTAATCGTGCCTGTCTCTAGAGTGTATGTATATTTAACTTTCTGTGCAAGGCCTGGTACTGTATTTATAATTTCAATTATAATTATATGTAAACATGTTTTTCCATCTGATTAGGCCTTTTTATTGCTTATACAGTATATTTTAAATAAAAAAATCTTATTTTTTTCAAAAATGTTTTTTTTTTTTTTTTTGAAAATGCTAAGGTTTTAGAATATCAGAATGCTTTAGCAGTAATGTGGTGCATATACATTGTATATGTAAAGCCCAATATATATATAAAAGTGCACTATTATTAGCAGACCTGTAAAAGGCTGTTTATTATATGCCTGTAAAAGATATAACTCAGAAATACCCTCCAAATATGAATCATTTGCCACTTACCTCGGAGCCAGCGAAGCATGTAATGGTCGCTTTGATTAGGAAGCTGGGCATATACATCTTCAATTCTCTCACTAAACTAGACAAAATGACAACAATTTTTTTTTTTTTTTTTTTTTTTCAACAGAGCTTTACTTTTTTAAATGCATATAATGGTTCCTAAACCTGGTGCAATATTTATATTTGCAGTTTAAGGTGGATCACATGAACCATGCTTACCTGTTCTAGAGCCGCAGCCTGGTTAGGACTGAGATCTCCTACACGTCCACTCATTTGCTTTACGTAATTAATAAACCTGCAACTTGTGTTAATTGCTCATTTATTGCTGTGTTCATATTTCTCTACCTGTTGTATTTATAAGGTATAGGTAAGAACTGCTCTTTGCCCTCTGGGAAAAACATGTGTGGACAGGGTTTATGGAGAACGAGAAGCCACACAGTACCTTTGCTCATTCTGAGAAATGTTTGTTTTTATGTCATTTTAGAGTTCACTGATGAGGGGGCCAAGTAGGAAAACCACCAAGCTTGTATGCTTTGCCAGCAAAAGTTTACTACTGATAATGGCTTTAATCAAGCAATTATTACATGACTGAAATGGCAACATTCATCACTTTAATTTTAATTTCATTCATCTACAGCAGCGGTCACCAACTCTGTTCCTGGAGATCTACCTTACTGAAGACTTTAGCTCTAATCGTAATTGTTCCCACCTGACCATCTAACCACTGCCTTAAGAAGTTCTTGATCAGCTAACAGGTGTGTTAGATTTTGTTTGGAGATTAAACCTGCAGGAAGGTAGATCTCAAGGAAGACGGTTGGTGACCACTGATCTACAGTAATAATCAGGGTTACTGAGCATTTGAGGGCCCTGAGTGACAACTTAATCATATTGTTTTATATGCAGAACAGAATTCAGAACAGAATTCAGCAGCAGCTAGTGATCATAGATTTTGGTGGGGCAGGATGACATTAATAAAAACTAGACAGCCACAAAAAAAATTAAGTGGAGAGGCAATCAGACTTGAGTTATGCTATAAGCTACTATCTAATGACGAAACTCCATAACAGGCAGTTGAGAGTCAACACCATACAGTCATCCACCAAACAGTCTAGCTGCTCTTTTTGAGCAGTTTTAGACAAAGCTTTGTTCAACTGTGTTTTCCATCATCACCAATGCACACTCAGAAGACCCAATATCATTATTCAAACAAGATGGCCATGGCATATTTTTAGACTATCCTGGCAACCCTTTTAACTGTCTACTTATTAATTTTTTTATTTTCTTTAATCATATTAGGTAACAAACATTAATGTAAGTATTGTGAGGGTGAGCATGCAGCCTACACAAACAAACACAGAAGTGCTCTTCACACGACTGCCGCTTGGGTAATGAATGGACAGCTCTGTTTCAGCACCGCGAATGTTTTGGACAGCTTGAAAGTGTGTGGTTGCAAGGAGGGGCGGCAGAAGCACACACGGCTGGCGGCTAATGAGTGGAGCGGCAGCAATTTACCCTCCAGCAGATGCCAGGAGGATATAAAAAGCCTGCAGCAGCACAGAGAGGTGAGATACATCTCTGCGCTTGATGTCACTGACACCTCTGTCCAGTTTCATTACAGATGCAGATATAGAAGACGCCAGTACCGATAAAGATGCTCCCTGGAACAGCTGCTCCCTTGGCCGACACCCACGACCAGCACCTCGCTCCTTGGGCCCCACCTTAAGCCAGCTACAGCCAGATCTCCGCACCCCACGCCAGGAAGAAGGTCCTGCATGATGCCTTCCACTAAAACCCTCACACCCTCTCCATTCCCCTCTCCTCACAAATTAAAATTAACCAGCACTGTTTTCTGCATTTAAACTGTCGGTGTTTAGGCGGTGACCCATGAGCTGGCCCAGAGTGTGCAGACCGTCACTCAGGAACTCATACAGATGAAACAGTCCTGTTCTGCTGCTGCTATTCTTCTCCCAGATCCCTGCCGAGAAGCCCAGCACCTGCTCACTAAACTCAGCAGTGAGGACGATGTGGAGGCCTTATTGGGTGACTTTCGAGCAGGTCACACTTCAAGCGCAGTGGGAAAAGTATACCTGGGCTGACATCCTCACTCCCTTTCTCTCGGGGGAGGGCCAACTGGCCTTCTAGTCCCTTCATCCAGCCACTGTCGCAAATTATGAGACTCTGAAAAGTGAAATCTTAGTTCGTTGCGGCCTCTCTCCCACCAACTCATGGCAGAGTTTCACAAATGGTCCTATCACCCCAGAGCCAGCCCACAGGCCCAAATGGATGCCAAACTGTGTACCACCAGGAGGTGGCTACAACCAGATCGGCACACCGCCTCAAAGGTTGTCAATACGGTGGTAATGGACCGGTACCTGGGAGCTCTGCCGCGTGAGGAGCATAAGGCTGATGCGAGGTGCCGCTTCCTTATGAGAGATGCTGGAGGCCCTGGAATATGCAATAGCCACCCTGGAGATCGGCCGAGGAGAGCAAAGGGTGGTTCCCCTAGGCCCCTGCCTAGGCAGAGCCTGTCAGGAAACTGGAACCCTCCCAGTCTCCTGTGTCCATGGAGACATACAAGAAGTCCAAGTCTTGACCCCCGCTGGGGAGTGGCCCCTCCTGATTGGGCTCATTTCAGAGCTCCCTGTCCCCCTACTCCTCGGTAGAGACTGGCAAGGGTTCCCTACAGCTGCCATCCCTCTGGACACCAGAAGACATTGGCAGTGAAAGCCACCAGCTCCACAACCGCAGGTCCAGCGGCCTTACCTCGCCCACAGGAAGGGGATGCTGGGGAGAGAGACACCACGGGTGAGACACGCACGCACACTAACTCTGTCGGAAAGGAAATTTCGGCTGTGAATTTCGGGTGTGAACAGAAGGAGAATGACCGCCTAAAACACTGTTGGGGCCAGGTGCAGCAGATGGAGGCCGTCAACCAGAACCCTGAGGAGTGTCTACCCGCTGCCTACTTCCTGGTAAAAAGGGGCCTACTTTACTTTTGGACAGAATGCCGGAGACAGCCCTGTGACCTCGTCATCTTCCCACGTTCCAGGACCCAGCTCTTGATACACCTGGCCCACTCACACCCACTGGGGGGCCACCTGGGGGCCCAAAACACTCTCAAGAAGGACTGGTTCCTATGGCCCTATATGGACACAGAGGACCGGGCATTCTGCAGAAGATGCCCCCAGTGCCAGCAAACTGCACTGCAGAAGCCAGCACCAACCCCCCTCATTCCTCTCCCCATCATCGGTGTCCCCTTCGAAAGGATTGGCATGGACATCGTAGGGCTGCTGCCGAAGTCTGCTCAGGCTCATGAATGCATTCTCATCATCCTGGACTATGCCACCAAGTACCCCAAGGCGGTGCCCCTGCGGAAAGCCACCTCCCGCAACACTGCTAAAGATTCCCAAGGACATCTTGACAGACCAAAGTAAGCCCTTTGTGTCAAAACTAATGGGTGATCTGTATCAGCTGTTTCAGGTGAAGCGCCTGAAAACATCCGACTACCACCGCCAGACAGACGGCCTGGTGGAGAGATTCAATCAAATGCTTAAAGGATACTGTGGCAGGTGGTAGATGGGACGGTAGAAACTGGGAACTTCTCCTGTCCTATGTGCTCTTCAGAGTCTGGGAGACTCCTCAAATATCCACCGGCTTCACCCTGTTTGATCTCCTCTTTGGACGGCACCCTTAGGGATTGTTGGACGTGGCCCGGGAGGCATGGGTGGAGCAGCCTTCCTCCTTCTGCTCCCTGGTGAAATATATACAGGAAATGCAAGAACGCATCGACTGAGTGACTCCGATTGTGTGAAAGAATATGGAGGCCACCCAAAGAGACCAGAAAAGAGCCTATAACTGGCCCACACAACCAAGGGAGTTCCAGCTGGGCGACCAGGTCCTCCTGCTCCCAAATACTTTTTGTAAGTTCCTAGCTTGCTGGCAGGGCCCTTACACAGTCCTTGAGAAGATAAGCCCAGTCAACTACAGACTGCAACAGCAATCTCCTGAAAAAATGGGTTGAACCTGTCCCAGTGGTGTCTGCTTCGATCCAGACTTAAGTTTCTCAAGCTCAACTAGGATTTGGTGTCACTCCACCCAAAGAACAACTACAGACAAGTATATGTGGTTATCCTCATCATTGCCAGAGAAGTGTTAACAAACAGCTGCAGGGTTGGTTAACATATTGTTTATCCTCTGTCTTACCAGAGAAAAAAAGCTTATCCTCTGTTTCATCAGGGAAGATTAACAACAGTTGTTTGTGTTAACAAATTGGTTATCCTCTCATTTGACAAGGAAGAGGGGTTGAGCCTCTGATCAGTCAGGGAAGGTTAACAACAGTTACAATGTGTGTTAACTAATAAGGTTTATCCTCTGCTATGCCAGGAAAGGTTGAATACCTTATGATGTGTACTAACAAATTGTCACGTCGTGGCGAACTCACGACTACAGTTCCCAGAGTGAAGCGTGAACTACAAACATGGCCGATGAGGACTACACTTCCCAGACACGCACACGCTCACATTCTCCGGAATTCTGATTGCGGACACCTGCACTTAATCAAAGACACACACACACACACTTACAAACACAGTATTTAAGATGAAGTTCACGCAGTACTAGCTCGCGAAGTAAACGCACAGAATTCTCATCTCTGTCGTTCACCAAGCCTTTGTACTCGTTTTGGATTTACCTGGTTCTCAGATCTTGTACTTTGTTTCTCAACTACAATTACCTGCCTTACCCAGTGTTGACTGTTCGCCCGATCGCCTGACCTTCTTCTGTCTTCCGCATTCGCCTTCAGCCTGATCCTCGCTTTCCTGTTTTGGAACCGCCCACGCTTGCTTCCTAACAAGGTACTGTAACAGATTACTTCGCCTCACTATGGAGGCAGTGGGCACCCCAGAATGGCAACACTATATTTACGAACAGAACCGAGCGATAAATGCGCAGCAGGAACAGTTATCGCGCTTAATGGAGCAATTGATGCAACTGACGTATGGGTCAGCCCACACTCCTGGTCGTGCCCCCTCCACCTCCGCCTGCGCACATTCCGCCACCAGCGCTGGCGCATGTTCAGCCACCACCAGCTGCGCACCTTCCGCCACTTCTCATGCCGGAGAGGTACGCAGGGGAGTTGGAGCGATGTAAGGGTTTCTTACTCCAGTGTTCATTGTTCTTTGATAGTTACCCTGACATGCTGGAGGTTTGGAAGCTCACGCACTTCATGGAGCTTCTAACAGGACATGCCTTGCTCTGGGCTACGGCCGAGTGGGAACGAGGGGGCGGCGCCCGCCCCTCGCTCGTGGACTTCCTTTCCCGCTTCCGGGCCCTCAAGACCGCGTTCCGTCAGGGGCTGAATCCTGAGTTGGTAAAGGAGTTGGCATGTCGGGATGAACAGCTCACCCTCGACGCACTCAATGACATTGCGATCCGGCCGGACCGATTACGCCATACCAACTGCCCCGCGCTGTAGGGCCCCCTGCCACCCGAGCCATCAGTCGCAGCGGAGACCCGGCTTCGCGAGGAGGAGAGTGAGAGGCGGCATCGCGTGTCTTGCTGCTTCTATTGCGGCGAAGGCACCCACCTCGTCTGTCAGTGCCCCCACAAGAGGCCACAACCAGCCGAGGGGAGTGCGGACAGTCGACCCCGTCGTCAAACAGTGAGTCCACCCCAAGCACACATGTCACATGTGTTTGTGTTACCTGTCAAAATAGAACACTCAGGGCTGTCTATTGTGCTTTCAGCGCTGATCGACTCAGGAGCTGCCGGCAGCTTCATAGAACAGAACACTGCGCAGGACCTCGGCCTTCCCGTTCGCCCCCTGCTCCAGCCACGTCAGATTCAGTCCATCGATGGGTCTCCCATAGGTGGGGGAATCATCTTCCACTGTACAGCGCATCTTGTACTCCAAGTTAGTGCCCTCCACCATGAAACCATAGTCCTGTACATCACTGTCTCCGCCCGGCACCCCGTCATTCTACGACTACCTTGGCTGGAGCTCCACAACCCCCAGGTTTCTTGGGCGGACAAGCAGGTTACCCAATGGTCCCCATACTGCCTTAGTAACTGCCTGAACTTCCCCACGGTCCCTTTGGGTGCCACGACAGTGGAGAGCCCCACGACTCTTGTCCCAGTCTCGGTTCCTCCCGAATATCGGGTCCTCAGTGAGGTATTCAGCAAGGAGAGAGCAAGCGGATTACCACCACACCGCCCCTACGACTGTGCAATCAAGCTCCTTCCCAGAGCCAGCCCACCTCGAGGTCATGTATACCCTCTCTCCCAAGCTGAACATAGAGCTATGGAGGAATATATTCAGGAGGCACTCCAACAGGGATACATTAGACCTTCCACGTCCCGTGTGTCCGCCGGATTCTTCTTTGTCGAGAAGAACGGAGGGGACCTACAACCTTGTATTGATTACAGGGGCCTAAACCAAGTTTCAGTCAAATACCGGTATCCCCTGCCACTAGTACCTGCAGTCCTTGAACAGTTAAGATCCGCGACCATTTTTACGAAGCTGGACCTGCGTAGCGCATACAACCTGGTCCGCATCCAGGAGGGGGATGAGTGGAAGACAGCATTTAGCGCCACCTCCGGGCACCACGAGTACTTGGTCATGCCTTATGGGCTCACTAATGCCCCCTCGGTGTTCCAGTGTCTAATTAATGACGTCCTTAGAGACATGTTGGGGAGGAGCGTCATTACATACATTGATGACATCCTGGTGTATTCTGCATCCCTAGAGGAGCATATCGGCCACGTACGGCAGGTGTTGCACCGCCTCCTGCAACACCAGCTTTACGTAAAGGCCGAGAAGTGTGAATTCCACCAACACACAATCTCCTTCCTGGGATATGTCATCAGCCAGAAGGGGGTCACCATGGACCAACGTAAGGTTCAAGTGGTGGTAGAATGGCCCATGCCCCGAACCGTCAAGGAGTTGCAACAGTTCCTTGGCTTCGCAAACTTTTACTGACGGTTAATTCGAGGTTTCAGTACCATAGCACACCCCCTGATGTCCCTCCTACATGGCAAGCCAAGGCGGCTCATCTGGACCCCAGCCACCCAGGAGGCACTGGACAAGCTCAAGAGGGCCTTCACCACGGCCCCCATCCTCAGGCACCCTGATCCCTCCAGTCCATTCATCGTGGAGGTTTATGCCTCAGAAGCAGGGGTAGGGGCCATTCTCTCACAGAGGCTCGGAGATAAGCCCAAGCTCCACCCCATGGTGTTCTTCTCCTGCAAGTTATCTTCAGCAGAACGCAATTATGATGTGGGGAACCAAGAGCTCCTGGCAGTCAAACTGGCCCTGGAGGAATGGAGGCACTGGCTGGAGGGTGCCATGCACCCGTTTGTTATCTATACCGACCATAAGAACCTCGAGTATCTGAGGATGGCCAAATGTCTCACACCTCGCCAGGCCCACTGGTCCCTGTTCTTCTCCAGGTTCCAATTTACCTTGTCATATAGGCCAAGAGCGAAGAACACCAAGGCCGATGCCCTGTCACAAATCCACTGCCCGGAAAGCCGAGCGGACCATGGAGATTATATCCTGCCCCCTTCATGCATTGTCAGCGCCATTGAGTGAACTTTGGACCAGGTCCTAGCATGCCTCCCCAGGTCGCAAATCCTGGCAGCATGCACACCCGGTAAGCAATTTGTCCCAAAGTGACACCGATTGGAGCTCACCACCTGGGCCCACACGGCACTAGTGATGGGCCACCCGGGGATACATTGCACCTACCGATTATTGGCCGAGAAGTACTGGTGGCCCGATATGTCTAGGGAGGTACAATGCATAGTGTCCTCGTGCTCTACATGCACCCAGGCTAAGGTACTGCGTACACTGCCAGCCAGTAAGCTTAAGCCCTTACCCATCCCGGCACGCCCATGGTCCCACCTGGCCTTAGACTTCATCACCGACCTGCCGGAGTCGCAGGGGAACACCACGATCCTAGTGATCATCGATCGCTTTTCAAAGTCCCTGCGCCTCATCCCACTGCCCACCATCCTGTCTGCCTTTGCCATGGCTGAGCTGCTATTCCAACATTTGTTCAGGTATTCCGGGATCCCGGAAGAGATCGTGAGAGATAGGGGTCCACAATTCACGTCAAGAGTCTGGGCCAGCTTCATGGAGAAGATGGGCATCACCATTAGCCTCACCTCAGGTTACCACCCCCAGGCTAACGGACAGGTAGAGCAGGCAAACCAGGAAGTCGCTAGATTCCTCTGAACCTTTTGTGCCACAAACCCGGAGGATTGGGGCCAATTCCTCCATTGGGCAGAGTATGCACAGAACTCCCTGCGACACTCGGCAACACAGCTCACCCCCTTTCAGTGTGTCTTGGGCTACCAGCCACCTTTATTCCCCTGGAACGCCAACCCTACTGACTTGCCCGTGGTTGATGAGTGGTTCCACTGGAGTGAGCAAGTTTGGGAACGCACACACCAACATCTAGTGCAGGGCTCACGTACCGCCAAACGAAAGGCGGATCATCACCGGAGGGACTATCCCAACTACCAACCCAAGGACAGAGTGTGGCTCTCCACAAAAGACCTGAAACAGCCACTCCTGGGCAGGAAACTTAACCCCAGGTATATCGGCCCCTTCTGAATCAAGGAACAAATTAATGAGGTCACGTACCAGATGGAAATGCCCAAGCATAGCAGCACCGCCCTGTCATACCATGTCTCTCTCCTTAGACCAGTTATACCGGGTCCATTAGCCACGGCGGTGCCAGGTGACTCCCCACCGGAGCCGTTAGAAATCGACGGCTAACTAGCCTACCGCATCCGGACCATCCTAAATTCCAGGCGTCGGAGAGGTAAACTAGAGTACCTGGTGGACTGGGAAGGATATGGCCCAGAGGATCAGTGCTGGATCCCATCCCAGGACATTCTGGACCCAAGCCTGTGTAGGGACTTTCTTGCTGTTCACCCAGCAAAACCAGGACCATGGAGGAGCTGGAGGCCTCGAAGGGATTCGGCTCCTGGAGTGAGCCCTTCGGGGGGGGGGCTCTGTCACGTCGGGGGGGGGGCTCTGTCACGTTCATAAGCTTTGTAAGTGCTCTGTTGTTGGCTGTAAGAATGAACTTCATGTACTTCATGTACTCTCAGCATCAGAGCCACTGAAGACGCAGTGCAGTAGTTTCATTTTTGAAGGAAATGTGCCACAAAAAATAGCTAAGTTTGTATATGTTTGTTCGAAACTTTTTACACCAGACTGCTTTGTGAACGAGGGCCAATACAAAGCAGGATTTGCTGAAAAGTTGATTCTCAAGGATGAATCAATACCAATTGTTTGTGATCCAGCTTTATATCCAGAACACGTAAGTATCACACTTTATATTTTGCAAATGTTTGCAAAATCGCCTTTCTGAATGTGCTTGTTAGCAAATTCCATGGATAATGTGGCTAAAGTTACCATTGTCTCTTATTGTATTCACAGAGACGGGAGCTATGTTGTCATTTTTATTTTTAACCCGAAAACGCTTACTGTCTGTATAATTCATACATATAGGGCTGAACACCGATATTTACGGTGTCAGTCATATTGGTTCTCCTGATTTGTTGTTGCCATAGTATCTGAAGCACGAGCTGTAAAGGCACAGTCCTCATCTGGAAAGGGTGCAGGGAGCAGCAGCTCACTTACATTTAAAGCGGCACACACAAAACAGCGTGTTTTTGCTTCCACCCAAAAAGGCGCATTTACAGCATGGTATAATAAATTATCCATGGGGTATTTTGAGCTGAAACTTCAGACACATTCTGGGGACACCTGAGACTTATATTACATCTTGTAAAAAGGGGCCTAATTGGTTCCCTTTAAAAGACCAACCCAACCGTCAGATGTAAGCTATCCTGACTTACTGTCTTTATATAGACAAGAGGACAATGGCAATACTGGATTGGTAGATAAAATTGTAAAAGCAGTTGAAGTGTGTGGAGTGAGTAAAAAAGCTCAAAGTAGAGTAGAAGGGGTTGATACTGTTCCATCTGCAACTCCCCTTGTCCAACTAGTAACAGCCAATAAAGCTCTACGTCCTGAGGCATTAGAAAGACTTGCTGAGAGTTTGCCAACAACACATGACAATTTTTCTGGGTTAAGTTAATTTATTTTGGAACTGTTGTAAATAGTTCTGCATTTCAGCATGCCAGCAAAGATGAACTGAGAGAGGGAGTTCTGAGAGTGTTAAATAACATTGTTGGTCCAAAGATAGAATAGGTCAAGGGTCACTAGTTGTGTACAGAAGAAAGATAAAACTACATGTGAGTACACTGAAAGATTTTGTCAAGCAGCTGCAGCAAACAGTGGTATAGCTAACACTCCTGAGAAGGTACTAGATGACAGTGGTCCACTAGTCTGTATTTGGTTTGATGGCCTTTCATCAGAGTACAGAAATGCACTGTCCTTCATAATTCTCACATGGTCCAATGAAACTCTGCGAAAAAACTTGGGCAGATGTCAAAGCAAAAGTAAAGATTGCAGCAACAAGGTAAACAGAGAGAATAAACAAATCTGTAAATGCACTAAGAAGGAGGGTAGATGTCATTACTATGGTAAACCTGGACAGTGGATGAAAGAATGTAGAAAAAACAAAAAGGTATTAGGAGAAATGAACAGCATTACTCAGCTCCTACTCAGTCTGCTTACAACTCTGAAGCAGCCCCTCCCCTCTACATTACACTAAACTTGTGGGGCAACAGGCATGAGGTACTTGTGTGTGCCAAAACCACCTCTGGTGTTTATTGCCAAAAAACTCTATTTTGGTTTCATCTGACCATAGAACCCAATCCCATTTGATGTTCCAGTAGTGTCTGGCAAACTGAAGATGCTTGAGTTTTTGGATGAGAGTAAAGGCGTTTTTCTTGAAACCCTTCCAAACAACTTATGGTGATGTAGGTGACTTCAGATTGTAGTTTTGGAAACTTTCTGACCAAAAGACACAATTGCTATTTTTGCAATTTTCCAGCTGTGATCCTTGGAGAATTTTTGCAATTCTCCAGCTGTGATCCTTGGAGATTTTTTGGCCACTTGAACCATTCTTTTCACAGTGCCCTGAGACAGTATAGACCCACGTCCAATTCCAGGTTGATTCATAACATTTCCAGTTGACTGGAACTTCTTAATTATTGCCCTGGTGGTGGAAATGGGCATTTTCAATACTTGTGCTATTTTCTTATAGCCACTTCCCATTTTGTGAAGCCCAACAACCTTTTGCCACACATTACAGCTATATTTCTTGGTCTTATCCATTGTTATGAATGACTAAGGGAATTTGGCCTATGTGTTACCTCATATTTATACCCCTGTCACGGTATGTCACGGTTGAACAATTTAATGTTCCTACTCACCCAGGAGTACTAAAATATCAGTGGGAATATACTTCAAATATATTTTTCTCATATGAATTCATAGGGGTGCCAATAATTGTTGCACAC
>JANDJT010000060.1:19116074-19134909 GCA_024331685.1 Stegophilus panzeri | reverse complement strand
TTGCTTGTATTTTCTCATTTGTAAGTCGCTTTGGATAAAAGCGTCTGCTAAATGAATAAATGTAAATGTAATGTAAACATTGCAATCACAAAAAAGAAGCAACTATTAAACAGTTTTTACTCTATCCTAAGCCAGGGATTGATCCATTCGGGGGGAAAAAAGGATATAGATAGAATAGGCCCATCAAGTAGGCCTATTCAGGCTTTAAATTCTTTAGGATATAGAAATTACAGAGAATGTCCACATTTTGAAAATGGCCCTGTTACTGGACTAGAGAAAAAATATCTTATCAGTTAATCTTAAAGAAGGACCCTTCCAACAAGGAGGCAAAATGTTGGAGCTTTAGATGACCATAATTCATAATACTCATAATAACAGCCTTTTTAATATTTTGCCTTTTATATTATGGTAAAAATGTGCCAGTTAGCGTTTGTTCATTATAACCATGGGCATGCAAGTTTTGTAATATGTGATGTTCTTGCAGCAATATGAATTGACCAGTAAATCTTTAACGCAGGCCCAAATCAGGCAGGGGATGTGGCTCAGGTAACTGTACCATATTACCATGTGACTTGCATGCCTGATTGTGTCTGTAGAGAAGAGGAGCTGTTTAGGCCCACGACATCAGCAGAAATCGACTCTCTCTCGTTTGGCATAAAAAGAATATTTTTTTATCAGTATCTTATTTAATAGAAGCAATAAGGCACAAAAATATATTAGATATATAGGAGATACCAATAGAGAGTAAATTTCACCCAAACTCAGGGAAGTGTTTTAATCAACCAACATGATAACGCACAAGATATAATGTTAACAAAGGCGCTTCCACATACGTACAAGTAATAAACCATTGCGTACTGATAAATACCACAATTAAAAATAGTATCATCCTATGGAATGTGCTTTGTTCATTCATTCACCCTTGGTGATTGGGGGTGAGTTGCTTTTGAAAATAAAATACTGCCAAATACTTTAATACCTTCAAAAATGTGAAATGTATCGCCCTATAATAATGTGGTAATATAATGTATTATAATAATAATAATGTGAAGCCTATGTGAATCTAATCATAAAGAATGAAAACTCTTACATCATATACACTGACTCAGCATTTTATTAGGAACACCTGTATACCTACTCATTCATGAATGATCATGCAATTATTTAATCAGCCAATCATGTGGCAGGAGTGCAATGCATAATATAATTCAGATAACGGCCAGCAGCTTTGGGTAATGTTCAACCATTAGAATGGATAAAAACTATGATCTCAGTGATTTTGACCATGGCCTGATTGTTGGTGCCAGATGGTTTGGTTTAAGTACTGATGGCTGGTTTGAGTATTTCTATAACTGCTGATCTCCTGGGATTTTCACGCACAACAGTATCTAGAATTTATTCAGAATGGTGCAATAAAGAAAAAGCACCCAGTAAGCAGAATTTCTGAAGATGAAAAAGCCTTGTTGATGAGCGAGGTCAATGGTGAATGGCCAGATTGGTTTGAGCTGACATAAAGGCGCTACATTAACTCGGAAAATCACTCTGTACAAATGTGATGAGCAGAAAAGCATCTCAGAATGCACAACATGTCAAACCTTGAGGCAGATGATTTACAACAACAGATGACCACGGGTTCCTCTTCTGTCAACTAAGAACAGAAAGCTGAGGCTGCAGTGGGTGCAGGCTCACCAAAACTAGCTCACATTGATTTATACCACATTCCCGTTAAAGGTGCCTTGGGTAAAATTGGTGTCCCTTCTTCTGCATCTGACGAGCTTTCATATTTTGAAAAAGTTATATTTCTGAAAAGTATCAATTGCTGTGTCCACTAATGTTGCCACTAACACTACTGTAGTAACCGTTTCGAACTAGGAAGTGTAATTTTATGTTGTGAACACAGGCAAGCAGAGTTATACACACAGTAAAATGTCCCAGTGCTGTTATACTAAATATAGACACACTTGGAATGTCACTCAACCAATCAAATTAGTGGACCAGAACTAACTGTTGTATATAAATAATTATATATTGTAACTTTGTTTTGCTAAGTTTCCTCCATTCTGCAGTGTCATGTACTTGGAATAACACCCTTTTCCTTGTGTTGTAATTGCTTCTATACATATGCATTAATGTTTTATAATATCTCGTTGCAATGTATATTGGAAATGCATATGACAAGATGCTAAATGACAGCATAACAAAAGTCTGGATATGCATGTTTCTTTCTGTTAAGAGGAGGTTTGTACTGAAGCCTACAGACAGCACTTTTACCAGGAACAGCTCATTACTGGCAAAGAGGATACAGCCAACAACTGTGCCATAAAAGAGGCCATTATACCATCGGCAAAAAAATTGTTGATCTAGTGTTGGACTAGTCAAAATAGCAAACTGGTAAGGCTCATATAAGAGAGACATTTTGTGCTTTTTTTTTCTCTAAAATAAGCTCAGTGTGAAGTAGTGGTAGCATCTGCCGGCACAATTACTTTCCACTTTCCATGGCTATTTTAGATTCTAGTAAAAGTTTATATACAGATGTCTAAATAAAAAGATGTATAAATCTTAGTCCATCCGTATTAGTTACACATATATTAAAGAGTTACAGATGTACAATGTTAGCCCCTTAGCTAAATCTGCTCATCTACAGGACAATTTGAAATGAAAATCAAACAAAGTTTTTTCAGCAACAACAAGTTTCACTACACGGCACATTTTATTCATGAGCAGAAATTTTGGTTTTGTTTGGCTTGTTAGAAATGGGCATTCCAAAACTGAAAAAAATCTTGGCCTAGGCCAGGTTCTGTACCTGGGCCCCACAGGCCTCACTTGATTTTTTTTCAAGCTTTCTAAAATGCCCTAAAATGTTTTCACATTGGTGTCTTCCTGGTTTAATCACAGCAAACATGAGTGAAAATCAAGATTAACTAGTGTCTAAAAACATCAGTGTGAATTCATCAGGTGAATTCATTGGGTTTCTCTCCTCCCTATGCTGGTTTCTGTAAGATCGATGTTACTACAGTAAATATACATGAATCAATTTATTTTCTATAATAAGGCTGAAAAGGTCCAGAATGCCCGCCCTTCCCAGAGGAACAGGGGAACATACATAGGACATCGGGAGGAACCAGGTGGCAGAGTGACGATGTCCTCGCTGAATTCTGGTGGCGGAGCAATGACGTCCTCGCCAGAGTCTGGTCTGGTGTGAGTGTAGCGTGGGAGGCAGGCCTGTCCGCCTCTGGAGTAAGCATGGCTTGGGAGGCAGTCCCATCGGCCTCTAGCTTGAGCATGGTGTGGGAGGCCATTCCATTGGCCTTTAGCTTGAGCATGACAATGATGGTGGAGTGGTGGTGGACAAGGGAGGCTGCCCCGTTGGCTTCTGGCATGAGTGTGCCATGGGAGGTCACCTGACATGCTTGGCCAGTGACCTGGGACAACATAAGCCTCAGCTACTTACTCTCCTCAGGCTTATGGTCTGCCAGTTTTTCAATTTAGTGCCCTTGTAGGGAGAAGGGGTACCTATTAAAATAATTTGGGAAATTCAAAGTCAAAAGCTGGCATTGCTGGCAGGATACTGGGTGCCGCCCCGGACACGGAGTCCAGGATCCACAGTACCGCAGACCAGGTAGTACCCAAGCTGAGTACCCAAGGGACTACAAAGGACAGGCTTAAGTCTGTAGAAGTGGAATGTCTGGCTGATCTTCATGGATTGGGGGAGATCCAACCGGTGAACCATGGGATTTATCCTTCTCAGGATTTTAAATGGGCCAATATACCGAAGCGCCAGGTTTTTATTTTTATTCCACCCACAACGGCAAGTCTTTAGTTGCCAGCCACACTTACTGGCGAAAAGCGTTGGCTAAATTAATAAATGTAAAAATGAATAAATGTGGGAGCCATGCGCCTCTTACGGTTCGCTGTGCTCCTCCGGGCGGCTGCTTGCAGAGCTGCTTTGGCCTGCTGCCAGACCCTGTATTACTGGAGCACCATTTGTTCTGCTGCCAGGACCCCCACCTCCTCCTCCTGCTCAGCAAACATGGGTGCAGGATAGCCAAACTGGCACTCAAATGGCTACATGCCCAAAGACGAGAACCAGACCGGTGCTGCCAAGCTGCAATGGCCCAGGCCACAGCTCTACTGGTCAATAGGGCAATCATAAAGACTATCTTAGCCTTCTCTGAGGGTTATTGGGAGGGCTGCATGTCAAAGACAAGGGAGCATTGTAAAATAAAGGGGTTGCACCCTCCTGGCTCCCATGCACAAGTCTGTGGAACAGGAAATGTTTCTAAGTGACCACAGGGGAAACTGGCCCTGGGGGCTCAGAAACTGGCCTTGGGGGCTTTCTTCCAGGGCAGTGCCTATAGAGGAGGCGACCTGGAGCTGCAGAAGGGCCTGGATCTGCCCTATCCACTCCAAGACCACCTAGACCTTGGTGAATAGGGTAGCCCCTGGCCTGCTCATATTTTCCTAGCGCCGTGGCTTGGCCAGCCATGATCTCCCCTATCCACTCCAGATTCACAGATTCACATTCTGGTGTGGACATACTGTTACAGTGAGGGCTCGGTACAAAGGGAGAAACAGTAATGAGTTTGGCCCGCTATCCAAATGGATAAAGGATGGAAAATAAAAGCCAAAAATCGAGTCCAAGGTGAAAAGAGGAGTGCACGCTGGCTGAAACGCAAGCTAGATTAATGCCACCTACAGCAGTGCACAAATCATTGGGCTATCTGCTGGGAAAGTGAGCTACAAACGGAGAGTGCTGAAGAAACAGTGACTGACAGCTGCCACCAAGTGCCGGGTCACGTTCTGAGTTTCTGGCCGATAAAATGGCCAAGCTAAACAGTCATGGAGCCGCTATGTATCGGCTCCATGACTGCTATGACTCCATTACTCCATGACTGTAGCGGCAATTTCTGGGCTTTCCTCTGGGCAAAGTTTTCGATCAAATCTTTAAGATTTAGTCATGTGGGAGCCCCTTAAGCCCCATGTCATTGGGACACTTATATAATGCAACACTTTCACCTTCTCCAGTGCTGTTCGATGACCCGCTTGTGCAGGCACCAGCCACCAAGATGCTGGTCCTGCAAATGGTTGCTACAGATGTCTCACTCTCTTCCTCCTCCACATTTTCTCCATCTTCATTACTGTTGCATGTGCTGGTACTGCTAGCATTCGCCAGCAAGCTGCTTCTGCCGCCAACTGTCGCTGCAGGTTCCTCACTCTCTTTCTCCTGCTCACTCAATCTATTCCTCCTTAGCTTTTTAAAGAAATGTCTTATTTTTTGCAGTTTATTTTTTGTTCCTCTGCTGCTTCTTTTAGTTTTTATTTCTGAAAGCCGCTTTTGTGTCTATACTTAAACTCCATGGCATCACTGTTTAACTCAAATTCAACTAGGTTCTGTTTTGCATATACTATGTTATACAACGTTTGCATATACATGTTTGCAATGGCTAGTAATGTCCCAGAATTTCCAGTGCCAGTTTTTTTTTGAAAATCAAACCAAAATCCATCAATCCTTATTAAAAAACTTCTTATAGTTTGTTTAAATAGTTTTATAGAAATACATATATATTATAATTGTTTTCTGGTACTGTGTTATATACTTGGGTAATGATGTCAAAGACACAACATCAAGCAGAAGTTTGCTACATATACATGGTATTTAAATCACCATTTGCCAGGAATTGTATGGTTTTCATGGGTATACTAATGTAAACAGATGTCCTGCTTATGGATGATAGGGCCCATATGTAAGTACTTGCGAACTTCGCAGGCCCTGATGTAGTTGCATTACTTGCTTACCAATTGTTATGCCCTTGCAACCAATATTTATTTTGACCAGTAACAATGCACGGTCACTTTAATTCAGTGTGAGCAGCGCAGCAAAAATAGACTTGGCGCCAAAACGACTCGCCTCTTCTGCTCTGCTCCTGCTACGTGCTGCCGTGCCACCTAGGTGTGAAGTGTGAATGCTCTAAGTTGTTAACATGGGTGCCAGAAAAAAATTAGCTGCTTCTGCTCTGTTCACACATCCAGTGTGAAACAGGCCTCAGAGGTGTGCCTCCAGACTCTAGAGAGGGTTAGCGAGAGTAAGCGCAACATAATTTCTGTAGGGGAAAGTCTGAATACCTTAGGCGAAGTTTTAGCAAACCCCCAACTACTGCATTAGAGCCCTCACAGCGGGATGAATGGGTGACGAATCTATGGCATAATAGCAAAGCTAAAGCTAATGGTAAGGCTCACCCACGGGAGCACTTTCTGCTTCATGTGTCAAACAGGTTTACTCTCCTCAGTGAAGCACCTGCTGAGAAACCTGAAAAGCTCTGGTTATAGGAGAGTCTATCTTAAGGCATGTGAAACTAGCTAGGCCTTTAGGGGCTCCAGCAGGTTTAGTTAGGTGTATACAGGGAGTCAGGGTGCCAGATACAAGAGGTAATCTTAGGTCTTAGGCAAGCACAGGTTTTCAAAGATAGTTTTTCATGTAGGAGCTAATGATATATGCCTTTGGCACTCAGAAGTTACTAAGCGTAACATTGTAGAGGTGTGTAAATTAGCGACGGCAATGTCCAGTGCAGTAGTTTGCTCTGGCCCCATCCCAATACAGCATAGCGATGTAGCTCACAGCAGGTTATGGTCACTGACCTGCTAGATGTCCAGGTGGTGCTCCAAAAACAATGTGGGCATTATAAATAATTGGAGTAGTTTTGAGCACAGGGCTGGCCTGTTAGGACGGGACAGTATCCATCCCACTTGGAATGTGCTGCTCTCATTTATTGCAGCATACTGTAGCACATAGTCTAAGAACTTGTCTAGGTAATCAGTGACAATACAGAACCAAGGCCAGGGAGGCAGGCTAACTGTCTAACAGCTGCACCGAATTGTGACTCAGGTTCCAAAATATCGAGACTGTGTCTGTTCCCCGAGCTAAACAAAAATGTAGAAATACTCAGAAAGTTTGTTTTACTAACCTAATTAACATAAAATTGGATCATACTGAATGCACAGCAAGCACCATTGATCTGAAGCTAGGAGTGTTAAATATTAGATCTCTTACATCTTACACTTATCATCACTTATTACATCTTATTACTTATTATTATTAGACCTCTTACACTTATTATCAATAAAACCATTACTGATCTGTTTAATGCAATGTGTAACAGAAATGTGGATTAAACCAAATGCGTACATAGCATTAAATGAAGATAGTCCTCCTGGGTACAGTTATATACATCAGCCCTGTCTATCTGGCAGAGGACAAGGCATCATACTAATTTATAATGATAATCTACGCATCACACAAAAACCTAGTCATAAATTCAACACGTTTGAAGTTCTTTATACTAGCCAGAGGTGTAGAGTACCTGAAAACTGTACTTGAGTAAAAATTACTGTGAAAATTACTCCATTAGAAGTTACAAGTCACAAATTCCAATACCACTTGAGTAAAAGTATTAAAATATGCCGAAAATACAGTTATAAGGTCAAATATGGCATATTGCTCTCTAGCTAACTTTATATTAAATTAACATTAAATTAGCTATTACCTCAATGTGTTTCTTCAAATTTGACGTTGAATTCTTAAAGGCACTTATTTTGGTGATTCATGTCAAACAAAGCAGACCCTGCATCTTGTAAGAGTCATTCTGTACACCAACAAACGAAAATTTTTAAATAACTTTTAAACAAATGAAAAATTTTAAATATGGTCGTTAGTGCTGGCACTGGATGTGCTGGCTTTGGCCTCATCACTGGCTGCAGCCACGTCCTCATCTGATATATGAAACACTTGCGATTTGGCAACTAGCTGCAGTCACATTCGCGTGGAGTAGCCTCGTTTGGTGGGTAAGGGCAAAACACACAAGATCTAGTACCTTCATACCCTGTACATGGTGCTACCGCCTCTTCCGTACCAGAAACAAGCCACTGCAGAAAAAGTTAGGGTGCCATGCAAAATGAAACAAGTAAAGGTCGTTGTCAGTTGAAATATAGTGGAGTAAAGAGTACCTATATTTATTAAAAAATGTAGTCGAGTAGAGAGTAAAAGTTGCTAAAATCATTGATATTCAGTCAAAGTACACAGTAGCCAAAAATATACTAAAGTACAGTAATGATGTACACTTACTTAAATACTTTACACCACTGATACTAGCATAACATATGTAGATACAAAAAATAAGTCTACAGAGTTGATTTTGCTAATTATTATTTACAGACCCCCAGGGTCATATTCTGAATTCCTTTGTGAATTTGCAGAATTCATCTTGGTTGTTTCTTTAGATGAAGCATTAATTGTTGTAGACTTTAATATTCATTCTGATAACCCGGAAGACCCTCTGAGAACAGCGGTTGTATCCATTCTATATTCAGTAGGGGTCAATCAGAATGTAATAGGACCCACTCATAATGGTGGTCACACTCTTGAGCTAATACTAACATTCAGATTAAATGTAGAAAACAGTCACATTTCTGCATTCTGAAGCTATCTCAGATCATAATCTCATCTAATTTAAAATGTGTCTTAATCATAATATATGCACGTTGCCACGCTACTGCGTCAAACGTACATTCATGTCAGCTACTGCACAGTTTTAGAAAAGGTAGCTCCACTTGAAAGAAATATAATTAGAGAGAAAAAGCTAGCACCTTGGTATAATGATTATACTCACACCTTAAAACAAACCAGTGGAAAATTAGAATGTAAATGGCGTCAAAATAAATTGATAGTATTTCATACAGCATGGAAGGAGGGACTCCTGAACTATACAAAATCTCTTAATGCTGCTAAATCATTGTATCTCTTAGCATTTAATACTGTAGCAAAATTAACTAGGAATAAGACCACAACACAAACATGAACACAATCATTATATAACAGCAATGATTTCATGAATTGTTTTCAATGGCAAAATTGAAAATATCAGGCAAAATTTTTTGACTATTAATTTAGAAACACTTTTATAATTAACCCTGTAGATATCAGATTAACGATTAGAATGTTTTACCAGCAGTTATCAAACCCCTGATTAAAAAAACCTGACCTCGGCCCCTGTCAATTGTCCATTTATAGGCCAATATCAAATCTACCGTTTATCTCCAAGATCTTAGAAAAGGTTTTAGCACAGCAGCTATGCTCATACCTACATAGGAATAACATTCATGACATGTATCAGTCAGGATTGAAGCCTCATCATAGCACAGAGACAGCGTCAGTTAAAGTGGTAAATGACCTACTACTGGCCTTTGATCTGGGTTGTGTCAGTTGCTCGTGTTGCTTGACCTTAGAGCAGTTTTTGAAGAAAATGTTGAAAATGTGGTTGGTGTTAAGGGAACATGCCTCTCCTGGCTCAGGTATTATTTGACTGATCGTAATCAGTTTGTAGATGTAAATGGTGACTTATCTACACATACTAAGGTAAAGTTTGGTGTTCCGCAAAGTTCTGTTTTAGGCCCACTTCTCTTTTCTTTATATATACTACCTCTGGGCAAAATTATTCATAAACATGGTATTAGCTTCCAATGTTATGCTGATGACACACAGTTGTATGTTTCAGCAAAGCCAGATGACAGACACCAGCTTAACAACGTTAAGGACTGTGTAAGGGACATTAGACAATGGATGTTCATCAGCTTCCTTTTACTTAATTCTGACAAAACAGAAGTACTTGTACTAGGACCACATGCAGCTAGAAATAAGCTTTATGATTACATAGTAACACTGGATGGCCTTTCTGTTTCATCATGTGCAACAGTAAAAGACCTTGATGTGATTATTGACTCCAGTCTTTCATTTGAAGTTCATGTAGATAATATTACTAGGATAGCCTACTTTCATCTCAGAAATTTTGCTAAGATAAGAAATATAATGTCATTATGCGATACAGAAAAATTAGTTCATGCTTTTGTTACCTCTAGGTTGGATTATTGTAATGCCTTCCTGTCTGGCTATTCCAGTAGGTGCATAAACAAGCTCCAGTTAGTCCAGAATGCAGCTGCAAGAGTCCTTACTAGAACCAGAAGATATGACCACATGACTCCCATCTTATCCACACTGATTTCGCTCCCAATCAAATTTCGCACTGATTATTAAATACTACTATTGCCTATACAGCACTGAATGGTCTCATGCCACACCTACTTTCTCTTACAAAGGCCCGCAGTTAAGGAACAGCCTTACAATTAGTGTTTGGGGCTCAGACACAGTCTCAGTATATAAGTCCAGGCTGAAAACATTAGTTTAGTCATGCTTTTTGTGATTATTTTTTTCTTGGGTAACGGAGCAGATAATGATCTCCCATTCTTCATTTCTTTCTCTCCATCAAGCTACACGTGCTATTCCTGAGATTCCAGCGATCCTGACCCCTTCTGCTCTCCAGACCAACCCAATCCATCCTGATGCTCTACTTCTGGTGGGAGTTCTCATCAGTTGGAAATCACTCGCTGCTGCTGAGGATGGCCCCACATGGTGCAGCCTAAAGATCATTGAGATTACTGAGGATGCTACCACTTAAAAAGCATGAAGATGGCTTTGGACAGCAATACATATGAACAGTTATGCTATGATGGATTAGGAGTACAGTTGCTATGATAGCTTTAGGACTGCAATTGCCACAAACAGTTTTGTACTCAACTCTCCATCAGTGAAAAGTGTATATGTTCAACTAAATAGACTTCATGTGAAATCTGTAATGAAATTTCTAGTTACATGATTGCACTAACCGACTATGTAGTACACAGTTATAGAAGGGATTTATTTATAATTATACTATCCGTTGTCACCCAGATAAGGATGGGTTCCCTTTTGAGTCTGGTTCCTCTCAAGGTCACTTCCTCATATCATCCCAGGGAGTTTTTCCTTGCCACTGTCACCTCTGGCTTGCTCATTAGAGATAAATTCATACATTTAAAATATATATCCTGAATTTATAGATTTCTGTAAAGCTACTTTGCGACAATGTTCATTGTTAAAAGTGTTATAGAAATAAAAATGAATTGAATTGAATTGAATTTTTTGCAGCTCCAGCTCAGATGATGCCTCCTCAGCACACTGCTGCAAAGAAGACTGCACTGGCTACCATAGACTGGTAGAAGATCTCTAAAATCTTGCTGCAAACATTAAAGGACCTGAGTGTCCTCAGTAGAGTCTGCTCATCCCTTTTCTGTACAAAGCTTCTGAGTTGACCTTCAAGTCCAGCTTGTTGTTGAGACGGACATCAAGGTATCTGTAGGTGTCAACCTACTCAACGCCCTGGCCCATGATGATAATGGGGTTAGTTGTGGTCCTCTTACTCCTGTAGTCCACCTCTATCTCCTTGGTCTTGGCCACATTGAGGAGCAGATGATTCTTCCCACACCACTCCATGAAGTTGTTGGCCAGGTCCCTGTACTCCTCTTCCTGTCCATCATTCATGCACCCGACCACCACAGAGTCATCAGAAAATTTCTGAAGTTGGCAGAGATACAATCTATACTGAAAGTCTGCGGTGTACAGGGTGAAGAGAAAGGGGGAGAGCACGGTTTCCTGTGTTGCTTCAGTGCTAATCAGCAGGCACTCGGGTTAGGGCTACTGGTCTATAGTTAAAGCCAGGATGTTTTCCACAGCTCTGACACCTTCAACCTGAATGCTCAGGTTAAAGAGGTGCTGGAGGATCCCACAGAGTTAGCTGGCACAAACATTCAGTACCATGGGACTGATTCTGTCAGGCCCTGCAGATTTCCCAAGTTTTACCTGGCCAGTAGTGACCTAGGTAGAGGTGTGAGTCCTTTGAAGAAGACTGTGGCATGATGGGGGGTGAACGGTTGTGAGATGAGCAGGGGAGAACTGGTGTAGATGACAGGGTGAGAAAAGATGTTTGGTCTTGGGAAGCGTGGTGATGATGGAGTGGAGGAAATCGTGGGGGTGTCAAGCTGAACTTATTAAAGAACAAATTCAGCTCTTTACCACTTTTTAGACTGCCCCCACAGGTTGTTGTTTATCTTTGAAGCCTGTGATCTGCTTCATGCCAGCCCACACTTCATTTGCTTTGTTCTGCTGAAGCCTACCCTCCGGTTTTCTTCTGTAGGATTTGTTGTTCTGCCTCTGTCTCACCTTCAACTCCCTCTGTACCCACCTCATCTGTTCCTTCTGCTTGAAAACTTCCTTCATTTTGTTCATTAGTTCCTTCGGGTCCTTGGTGATCCAGGGTTTGTTATTAGGAATAAAATGCACCCTCCTGACTGGAACTATAGTGTTCATGCAGAAATTGATGTAGTTTGTTATCTACCAGTTGACAAACTGGTGGAACTTTGGTAATGTAGTGGAGAGTGACACATGATTAAAATCCCCAGAAATTCAATTCAATTCAATTTATTTGTAGACCACATTTAACAGCAGCAGAAGCTGACCAAAGGGATATACAGCTGAAAAGAATCGAGGTTCAACATCAACAATTACAGCACAAGACAGGGTAACAAAACACAGTAAAAAGAATAAAATATACAAATTATAAATCCCCTTCTTAAAATGATAAGTAGTCACATGACTTTAAGAAGGGATAGATACAGTTGTATGCCAAGGAGAAAAGATGGGTCTTAAGGCAAGATTTAAATTATTCAATGGTTGAAGCAGATCTTACTTACAAAGGTAGCATATTCCACAGTCTAGGGAAAGCTACTGAGAACGCATGGTCACCCTTGAGTTTTAATAGTTAACATGGGATGGTTAACAGTAATTTATCAGTAGATCTAAGTGCCCTGCCTGAAGGACTCATGATATCACTGATGTATTGTATAGCCAGACCATATAGTGCCTCAAAAACAAACAGTAAAATTTTAAAATCAATTCTATACTTGACCAGAAGCCAGTGCAGAGATGCTATGGCTGGTAAAATACGGTCTCTTTTTCTTGTACCTGTAAGAGGTCTAGCAGTGGCATTTTAGGACAAGTTTCAGACATGAAAGTGAAGACTAACTAACTCCCATGTAAAGGGAATTGAAATAATCAAGACATGATGTACTAAAAGCATGAAAAACTGTCTCCAAATCCTTAAATGTGAAGATAGAATTTAATTTAGCAATATGTGTCAGCTGAGAAAAGCTACTCTTTACAAGAGTGATCTATCTATCTTTAAGAGTTGAATAAAAAAATGACATCTTTAATGCAATCAGAGAGGGTATGGATATCCCCAGGTTTCAGAGGTAGGTACAACTGGGTATCATCTGCGTAACAATGAAATTCCATATTTCTGGAAGATATGTCTATGAATGACAAAAGTATGTGAACCTTTGCTTTCGGTATCTGGTGTGACCCCCTTGTGTAGCAATAGCTGCAACTAAACATTTCCGTTAAACTTTGATCAGTCCTGCACATCGGCTTGGAGGAATTTTAGTCCATTCTTCAGTATAGAACAGCTTCAACTCTGGGATGTTGGTGGGTTTCCTCACATGAACTGCTTGCTTCGGGTCCTTCCACAACATTTCTATTGGAATAAGGTCAGATCTTTGACTTGGCCATTCCTAAACATTAACTTTATTCTTCTTTAACCATTCTCTGGTAGAATGACTTGTGTGCTTAGGGTCGATGCAGAGTTTCCTCTTTTGAGATGCTTTTCTCTTTATCTGGTTGTTAAACCTATTTGTCCCCAAGGCCACTAAACTAATAGCCTTCACAAGAAATTTGCTTGTCCAGGGCACTTACTGATATTAAATTTGAAAATGTACTGTTGAATTATATAGATACCACAGGCAAACCTCAGATTGCACTACAATTTACTGTATGGACTGTATGACAGTGTAAGCTTGAATATAACAACTGACAGCTGTCAAAGTAAAGCGGGGGGAAAAATCTAAATAGTAAGTGTATTGAATTTTAATGATTGTAAGATAGTAGTATGGTTCTGAATAACAACAGCAGTATAATAACAGAAATAATAACAGCAACAATATTGTAAATAAAAAGATTTATAAAATCAAAATAACAACACAAAACACATTTAATTATATACATAGAATTAGACTTTACAAAATACTTTTACAAGTAGACTTGTAAAAGACAGTGAACCATTAAAGATGTAATTAAACAAAATGGACTCAGAGGTACCGGCATGTTAATGTGAACAATGAAGCTGGTCACCTAAATTTGCAAGAGCAGACTGGTGTCATTTTTGATGGTGAAATGAGGACAGAGTCTGATCAAACTGTTATCAATAACAGTATATATTGTAGTTCATCAGAGAAATCGTTTGTTCACACACATTTGATACAGTGGTAATAACACGATCATTAGAATTTTCTTTTACTTTCTAGGGAATGTTAAGTGTAGTAATTTGTGTTGGTGTTTTATAAAGATTCAACAAAAATATTCCACTGAATGGTTCAAGCTTGGCATCAACTGTCAGTCACCAACCTTGGCTCCAGGTGGTGACCTTGCCAAAGTACAGAGGGCTGTGTGCACATTGAGCAACACTGCCATTTCTGAGGCCTGTGCCTGCCTGAATCACAAGTTCAACCTGATGTATGCAAATGGACAGGAGGAGGAAGTTTTTAGATGTGTGTGAAGTTTTGACAGATCTGGAGAAAGACTATGAAGTGGTCGTTGTTCACTCGGTTGAAGGGGAGGGAGGAGAGGAGTAGATTTGCATTTGATAATTCATTTGTTCTTATTTTAATTTAAATTTAATCTGTTTTGTAATGTTCATTTTTGTGTGCTTCATAATTTGAATTTTACAAAAGTTGTTCATTCCTAATAATAATAATAATAAATATTGATAAATATTCAGATGTATAATAGTTATAAAAAATAATATTAAAAAAAGCAGTTCTTTTCTAAACTGGGTTTAATAAGATTTCTCTTGCAAACGATCGAGATTTCTGGTGTCTGGCTACATAAAAATCAGCTCATATGTGCAAATGGCATTTTGGTGAAAGATTTGTTTAACAAAAGGTAATTAACTGGAACTTCCTTTCTGTATTTTTTTCCACTGGAGAAAAACAGTGGTGCAGATTCAGGCAAATGTTACTCAAAAATTGTTGAGACATTTCAATAGACTTGACTGATTTTCTTTTAATTAGCATTTTTATAAAATACAAATACCTTCAAAAATTCACCACTAAAGAAAGAATTAAAACATACTATACTTAAGTGTTCTATGTAGTGTACCACAGAGTACTGAGAACTGTGCATTATGCTATAACACCTTCTGTGACTGATAGACACCAAGGAAAAAAATCATGGTTTGAAAATCAATGGTAGAAAAAAAAAGCAACTAAACTTTTCTCCAAGGCACACTTGAGTTATGGCTGTTCACTTGAATGCAACAAGACTTTACTCATCATCAATAATTTCATCATAGACAAAACTGATCAGAAATCATACAATAATTTTTTTTTTGTCAAATATATAGCTTTTAAGACCTGCCCATATCTAGGACGTATTTAATGATGTACAACTTTGCCATGGCTTTGTACAGGCACCTAGAGTTCCACTGTTGGATGAAATAACAAGTTGGGGAAGTTTAGAAAGAGCTGCATAGTACAAATATCATTTATAACATTACAAGACCTGTAACTCTTCATGAGGTAAATTATCTAAATTACCTCACCTGTAACTCACATTTGAATTAGATAGGTTCCTAGTTTAATGCTATTTTGTGTGCTACCTCTAATTGTAATGGTACAGCATTAAGACAGATATAATGGCAATGACTAACTGCATATGTGCTGAAATGTTTAGTTTTCAGCATGTTTAAATCAGAATACCACAAAACCAAAACAAAATCTCTTATGAAACAATATATTTTTTGGTTTTTTTTGGTTTTGTGGTAATCTGATTTAGGGTATTCGGAAAGGAAAAGTGTCTTTGGTTGCTGGTCAGTAGAATCCAAAATTTTAGGTGATAAAATGGTAGGTTTTTTTTTCTTTTCTTTGCTTTTACAATGTGTCATACTTATTTCCTTACATGCACAGCATACTACTTACTTATCTAATTTATATTTCCCCCCAAAATGTTGCAAATATACATATCTGTGTGTCTTTCTAATGAGTATGTAATTTTGTGGATAGGTCTACAAAAAGTCATTTCCCACTGAAAAACATACAGACTGCAGTTACCCAAAAACAAACAAACAAAAACAAATAAACAAACAAACAAAAAAAAAAGCAAGAACAGTTTATAATAATCCATCAACACTTGAGGATAAACCTGTACAAGACCAAAGTGCTAACATACAAACTTCTTTTTTAGCAACAGGGTAAATGCCCGGGTTATTCGTTTACATTTAAAAATACTTTAGTATTATTTCACTGCATGATGAAGCCAGTCCTCGGGGGAAGACCAGGCCTCTGAGGAAATGCTGGTGTGTACTGCTGTGTCAGTGGACCCGTGTAGGATGGCACCATGTTGGGCATTTGGACAGGAGGGTAAGGAGTTGCTGGATAGGGTAAAGCGGGCTGCTGCCCAGACAGCTGGATTGAAGTTGAAGGTGCGGCCCTCATAGGAACCGGGAAGCCATTAACCTGGCCATTGAAGGGAGGGGTGGAAGTGGGCGTCTGAGACTGAACATGCTCGACTGATGCCTGTGGCATCTGGAAACATTTGAACACCATCTCCTGCAGCTTATCAATCTTCACACGCCGCAAATGGGCCAGCTTTCTCTTGTTCTGATAGGTTTCAATGAAGGTGTCCAGCGACAAATCACCAGTGAGGAAGGAGTCGGCCATGTTCTAAAATAACAATGAGGTAATTTAGAATAATAATCTCCTTGTATGGCAGTAAAGTAGACAGGAATACAGGGATGGTAATTTGCTTAGGCTTAACCACATAACTCTCATGATCCATTAGTGGGTCCAAAAACCTATATACATTCCTCATCCTACATTCACACTAGCAAGTCACTCATGTCACTTGTGTTGGTCACTTCTGGCCATGCATTTTTCAGCATTTCTTTTAGTTTCAAATGAGAAATGTTTGTACAAAGGATATAAAAATGTGAAATTACAACATAAAAACAAAGTGAAAGTCAATCAGAAACATTTGGGGGGGTGCAAGACAACAAAAAAAACCTAAAACTTACAACAACCTTGTTGCACAAGTGTGCACACCCTTTTATAATTAGGGATGTGGCTATGTTCAGAATGAACCAATCAGATTCAATCTCATGTTCAAAAGTAATTATCATACAGCTGTCAGTGAAATTATTCTGATTAACCCCAAATAAAGACCAGCTGTTTCTGTAGGATTTTCTTGGCATCTTCTTGGTTACATCTGACTGCTGAAACTGTCATCCACAAAGAGCTTACTAAGTATGCATGGCATCTCACTTGTTAGGTATGGATCAGGAGAGGGGTATAATAGAATTTCAAAAACATTAGATGTACCATAAAACGCCGTGAAGACCATCAACAACAAGTGGCATTACCAAGAACAGGACATTCCTCCAAAAAGGACAAAACAAAAACTTACCAGGGAGGCTGCTAATAGACCTATGGAAATTTTAAAGGAGCTGCAGGAATATTGGACAAGTACTTATTACTCTTTGCATGTGACACCAATCTCTCATATATTATTCACATGTATGGGCTATGGAGTAGGGTAGCTAGATGGATGTTTTTGTGATAAAGGGCTTTCAAGCCCTACTAAAACCATGTGGCAAAATGTGTTATGGTCTGGTGAGGCCAATTCCAAAAGGTGTAATAAGTCCATAATTCCAAAAGGCATGTTTGGTGCAAAATTCACCACCAAAAGAACACTTATACCCATGGTAAATCATGGTGGTGGCAGAATCATGCTTTAGGGCTGCTTTTCTTCAGCCAGAACTGGGGCTTTTACCAAGGTGGAGCAAATCATGAATGGCTACAAATACCAGTCGAATTTAGTGCAAAACCTTCAGGTGTCTGCTAATGACCTGAAGATGAAAAGGAATTTCACCTTTCAGCACAGCAATGAACCAAAGCATACATCCAAATCAACAAAGGAATGGCTTAACCAAAAGAAGATCAATGTTTTCGAATAACCTATCCAGAGCCCAGACCTGAATCCAACTAAAAATCTGTGGGGTGATCTGATCCGGGCTGTGCACAGGAGATGCCCTCACAATTTGCCGGATCTAAAATGTTTTTGTAAGAAAGTGTGGAAAATGTTGCCAAGTCAAGATGTGCCATGCTGACAGACTCTTACACAAAAAGTGGTGTAATAAAATCAAAATATGAATTTAGGGGTGTGCACACTTATGCATCTAGGTTTTTATTTTCCGCTAAAAAGGTTCTGATTGTTTTTTTTACTTTATTTGTATACTTTGCAATTTCACATTAAACAGTCCATATAGGATTTCGTTGATTTTTTTTTTTTTAGATTGTTGCAGCCAAAAATGCTTGATTTTGTTGCAGCTTTAAAAAAAAAAAAAACATTTGCGAGATGTTTTGTGTTTTTTGTGCTTTTTTTTTTTTTTGCAGAAATTGCAAAACAGTTTTTTTGCATGGTCTTTTGCAGTGATCTTTGTTGGTAAATCAGACCTTTAAGATGTATTCATGTTTGACGCACGTGAATCGAAGAGGGCTTTGGCTGAATGTGCGTTGTGATGACGTCATACGGCGCATCTTGGCCCAAATCTGCAGTAACTTTGAAAACTCTGAAAAAAAAAGTTCCTCTGAATATTGCGGAGTTTATTTGATTTTGTGTTAATTTCTGCTATCGAAATCCTGGAGGGACTGAGTAAAGGAGGAAAAAGATCTGACATGATTTATCTTAGTGTCATTCTTTCACTTCATAAAACCCTGCTACTTTCACAGGGGTGTATAGACTTTATATCCACTGTATCTATCTATCTATCTATCTATCTATCTATCTATCTCTCTCTCATTCATATAT
>JANDJT010000060.1:19091655-19106136 GCA_024331685.1 Stegophilus panzeri | reverse complement strand
GGGCCGGCGGCTGGCCCGTTGCCACAGTACCCCCCCCAAGCTCCGAGCCTACTGCCGCCACGTGTCTGGCCCACAGTGCATCCCGTCGCGAGAGGCCATCTGCATTCCCATGGTGGGTCCCTGCTGGACCTGGAAAGAGAAATCCTGTAGTGAGAGGAACCATCGGGTTACCCTGGCGTTAGTGTCCTTGACTTTGGCCATCCACTGCAGTGGGGTGTGGTCTGTCACCAGGACGAAGTGCCGACCGGCCAGGTAGTATCGCAGCTCTTCGATGGCCCACTTTATCGCCAGGGCCTCTCTTTCCATGGCAGCATACTTCCTCTCAGCTGGGGATAACTTCTGACTGATGTAGAGGACCGGGTGTTCTTCTCCGCTGAATGTCTGTGAGAGAACAGCGCCAATCCCGGTTTCGGATGCGTCTGTGTGCACGGTGAATGGAAGGGCGAACTCTGGGTTGCGTAGCACTGGGGCACTGGTGAGGGCTTCTTTCAGGGCTTGGAAGGCCCGCTCCGCCTCTGCAGACCACTTCACCCGGTCCGGCTGGAACTTCTTCATAAGATCTAAGAGGGGGGAGGCCACAGAGGAGAAGTTAGGTACAAATCTGCGGTACTACCCTGCCAAGAAGGCAGGGTTTTTTTGATGTAGGCCGGGGATAGTTTCTTACTGCCTCAATTTTCTTCGTCTGGAGCTTTAGTAGGCCCCGGCCAATACGGTATCCATGGTACTGTGCCTCAGTCAGCCCCAGGTGGCACTTTTTGGGGTTGGCTGTCAGCCCGGCCTTCCGGTGCTCTTTCAGGACCTCCCCCAGGTGGAACAGGTGGCCCGACCAGGTGGAGGAATGGATGACCACATTGTCCAGGTAGGTGGCTGTGAAGGTACGATGGGGACGCAGGACAATGTCCATCAGTCGCTGAAACATTGCGGGCGCCCCATGGAGCCCGAAGGGGAGAACCCGGTATTGCCAGTGGCCGTTCGCCATGCTGTTGGCCATCTTCAGTCTTGGCTCTGGGGCCAGGGCCACTTATCAGTATCCTGGTCAGGTCCAGGGTGGATATGAACCTGGCCCTCCCCAATCGCTCCACTAGGTCATCAATATGATGGGGCTGGACCAGGGGCTGTTGGACTCCTCGATGATGTTGTCCCGCAGCATTCGGCCGATCTCCTCCTCGATCGCCTTGCGGCAGGCCTCTGGGACACGATAGGGCCACTGCCGCACCACCACTCCTGGCCGGGTCTTGATCTCATGGTGGACCAGCTGTGTCATCCCTGGGGAGGTAGAGAACGCATCAGTGAATTGACCTACCAACTCGGATAGCTCTTGTCTTCCCCCAGCTGGACCAAGGTACTCTCATCGTAACCTGTGTACTGTGCTGCAAACACATACACTACTGGTGCTGGCTCTACCCATTTCTTTAGCAGGTTCAGGTGGTACATTTGCGTCTCTGCTCACTTACCGGGCTGTTGCAGGCAATAGTTTACGGCCCCCTTCCGCTCGCGGACTGTGTATGGCCCTTGCCACTGGGCAAAGAATTTGCAGGAACTGTTCAGTACTAGTAGGAGCACCCATTCGCCAGGGTGGAACTCCCGTGGTTGTGCCGGCCGGTTGTACACTCGTTTCTGCTACTCCTGGGTGGCTCTCATATGCTTCTGGACGATCAGGGCCACTCAGTCAATTCTCCCCTGGATTTCCTGCACGTACTCGATGACTGAGCGGAATGGGGAGGGCTGTTCCCCCCAGGCTTCCCGGGCCACGTCCAGCAGTCCTCGTGGTCGCTGTCCGAAGAGGAGTTAGAAGGGGGTGAAGCCCATGGAGGCTTGGGGACACTCCCGGATGGCGAAGAGAATGTAGGGTAGGAGGAGGACCCAATCTCCCCCCTCCTCATCTACCACCCATCGTAGCATCTGCTTCAAGGTTCGGTTGAACCTCTCGACGAGCCCGTCAGTCTGTGGGTGGTAGACGGACGCCTTTAGGTGCTTAACCTGCAATAGCCGACACAGATCAGACATTAGTTTGGAGACGAAAGGCGTATCTTGGTTGGTTAAGATGTACTAATGTCCTAAGGTATCCCCACATGGCTGAACAGGAGCATCAGTTCTCTCGCAATGTTAATGGAGGTGGCTTTGCGTAGCGGCACCGCCTCGGGGTATCAGGTGGCGTAATCCAGGATGACAAGTATGTACTCGTGGCCCCGGGCGGATTTGGGAAGCGGCCCCATGAGGTCCATGCCGACCCTCTTGAAGGGGACGCCTATGATGGACAATGGGATAAGGGGGCCGGCGGGGGCCTCCGTGGGGCGGTGCGCTGGCACTGGGGGCATTGTTGGCAGAAGCCCTGGACCTCTGCATCCATCCCTGGCCAGACAAAGCAGTCTTTTAGCTTCTCTAGGGTGTTTCGTGCTCCCAGGTGGCCCCCTGAGCGTGGGTCAGGTGCATCAGCATCTGTGTCTTAGTCTTGGGGACTACCAGGAGGTCCACAATTTCCCCTCGGCGGCTGGCACGTTGATACAGGAGGCCTCCCCTGACGAAGAAGTAGGAGGAGGGGAGAGTCTGGTTCGGACTCTGGTCGACCCCTTCTATTTGACACACCTGGGCCCAGCAGTGTTTCAGGCAGTCGTCCTCCTTCTGTTCCCGCCCAAAGTTCCCCTGCCGGTTTACCTGTTGGAACACAGACAAGAGTGGGTTAGAGGGTGTGTGTAGCTTACCTTCTGTCCCTCCGTCTTCCTCGACTCGGACCATGTAGGCCTGCCGCACTCGGGCTTTCTTCAATCGCTGGGGCGGTTGCGGTGGGTCCAGCGTGGGGAGGACACACCCTGCTGGCCAGGTTTTCTGAGCCTTCTGAGGCATTCCCTGGCCTGGCTCTGTCGGCCTGGGCTTGTGCTCAGGTGTCCCGTAGTCTGGGCGGCTTTGCTGGTGCTGTCTGTCCCCGCCGAGCGACAGGGTGGTCAGGCTGCGTTCCAGGGTGATCAGTAGTTCCCTGGGTGTCCCGGAGCCTTGCATTCCCACAGCCTGACGTTCTGTGGGAGGCAGAGTTCTCAGGAACCGGTCCACGGCCACCGTCTTTACAACCTCGGTGGCGGTGTACAGGTCTGGCTGGACCCACCTCTTAGTGAAGTGCAGGAGGGTGTTCATCTGTTCCCATGGCTTGGCTCCCGGCCTGTAGCTCCACCGGTGTAACTCCACCACCGCCTGGAGGGGGATCCGCCCACACCGCGCCAGGATCTCTCTCTTTACTGCTCCGTAGTCTCCTGGGTCCTCCGGAGTGAGTGCATAATAAGCTGTGCATGCCTCTCCGGAGAGCAGCGAACCGAGGATGCACGGCCACTCTTCGATACCCCAGCCCTCTCGGTGGGCGACCCGTTCGAAGGCTTCCAGGTAGGCCTCGATGTCGTCCTCTGGGGTCAAGTGTGGAAGAAGGCCCCAGGCTTCTCGGCTGGGATCAAGGCAAGGAGGGTCGGCCACAGGGGTCATTGCTTTCAGGGCCAGCAGCTCCCGGGTTGTGACCTGTAGGCTCTGGGTGAGTTGCTGCATTATCGTCTGCTGCAGGAGGCTGGCCTCCATTAGTTGCTGTAGCATGGCGTCCATTTTCTTTTCCCTTCTTTTTTTTATAGGGGCGTGTCTGTGCTCATTGCCCACATCATCCACCAGTGTAGGGAATCTAGCCAGCGGGGGATGGAGCACAGACACACAGGAGGCTGTTTCTGTGTTCCTCGTGGACAAATCTTCAAAAATAATTTGTGAGAGGGTGTGGGTGCGCATGTGTGCATGTTGCTAAGTTGCTGCGGCATTGCCGAGGGCATGCTAGGGGTTTCCCGCGTAACGGGGATCCCGTTTTGCCATCAGGAACAGCCTCAGGTGCAGTCAGGGGGCGGAGTCTTTGCTAGCATCTGGATTGCCTGGAAAACACACAGCATAGGTTAGCGCAACCACCCCGAGTCTTCTCTCCCCTTCCGAGCGAAATATCGTCCTTTTATATTTTCCCCTCGCCTGCTGGATGGTGGAATTCTTCTGCGCTGCACACCATTCACAGGCCGTATGTGTTGGTGGCCCCACCCCATAACCATGTGCTCTCCGGCCATCCAAAACATTGGTGGTACTGAAGTGGAGCTGTCTCTTCAGCACCACCATGGCAGTTGCGGGAGGAGCAATCTTTGTTTCTTGTGCACCGGCTGCTGGCCCATCGCCACTATATATATATATATATATATATATATAATAAAAATTAACTTCACATAGAGGTGTATACGTGGTCCCTTTTTAAGGGACCAAAAGTAGTTGGTCAAACTAAATAATCATAAATAATAAATGAATCATTTGATCAAGCTTGTGGCTCGCTCTCTTCTCTGCCAAAGGCAGTTGGGTTTCAGAGCCTCGTGGATCTGGGCCGGCGGCTGCCGAGTCAGCCAGTCGACCCAGGTCCTGGGGATCTTGTATGTATCTGGAAGAGGAGCCGGAGATGAGCACTGCTCTATCTCTTGCTCTGTTTTATGGGTTCGGCTCTCTGCCGGATTTTGGAACTCATATCGCAACTCCTTCTTCTGCTATGGAAAGCCAAAAAAAATGCCTCTCTGACTCTGAGGAGTCAGAAGGGTGTTGAGGTTGTTTGGGAAGTTATCCCCCAGTACTACTGAAGTGTCTCCCCTAGCCAAGGCTCTCCCAAGTTTTCAGTGTTCTCTAGTCACCGAGCTGTCACAGGGCAATGGCAATCTGATGCTTTCCCTCCTATAGAATGTGGAAAAGTTAATGCCAGTAAAAGACCATCTGGCAGTGTGGAAAGTACTACCAAATGTGTCTCCATGTGTTCTGTGTACTGTAGAAAAGGGTTACCGGGTGTCCAGTTCAGAGATGTGCTCACCACGGTAGTCAGCACAGAGCAGAGCCCGATGTTAGCGCAGGAAGTAGGATCAATCTTGGACAAAGGGTCCGTAGAACATGTACCCCATTCTCTGAGGGAGGAAGGTTTTTACAGCCATTTCCTTGACTGCAAAAAAAAAAAAAAGGGAGTATGCATTCAATTTTAGATCTGCGTCATAGGAACTGTACTCTGTGGACATACAGGTTCAAGATGCTGACGCTCAAACTTATTGTACCACAGAGTCAGTTCGAGGACTGGTTTGTGACAATACATCTAAAAGATGCATATTTACACATAGAAATATCACCCTGTCAAAAGAGGTTCCTGAGGATCATGTTTGGTGGTAGCATGTACCAATATTGGGTTCTTCCCATCAGGCTAGCTTTATCCCCTTGCACCTTCACAAAGTGTGTGGATGCCGTTCTGGCTCCCTTGCGATACCAGGGAATCTGTGTACTAAACTACCTGGATAACTGGTTAATTCTAGCACGATCCTCAAGAAATGTATGCATTCTCCAGTGCAGAGGACAACATTTCTAGGGGTTATATGGGATTCTACTATAATAAGGGCGTTTTTATCTCCAACATGCGTAGGGTCAATCCTATCAACATTTAACAAGATAATGCTGGATCTGGATCCAGTCTTTATGAGCGACTGTTGGGGCTTATGGCAGCAGCAGCTTCCTACCTTTGGGCCTATTGCACAACCTATTGCAAAGGATGAAAGCTCTAAGAGTAATCAGTGTCACACGGCGATGCCTACATGCTCTGAGAATTTGGAGATGTCCCCGGTTTCTAACCTTGGGTCACACTCTAGGGCTGTCTCCTTATCGCAAGACGTTAATGACAGACACCTCCGTCATGGGCTGGGGCGCGGTCTTAGATGGCGGTCCAGCTCATGGTCACTGGAGCGGCCCTCATCTGACGTAGCATATAAATTGCTAGAATTGTGAGCCATATTTTTAGCACTAAAATTCTTTCTTCCTCAATTGAGAGGTCACCATGTGTTGACAGAAAACACAGCAGTGGTCTCATATATCGACCACCAGGGAGGATTATGTTTGCACCCCTGTTCAAGCAGGAGCAACTAATTCTTCTCTGGGCAGAGGGAAAGTTTTTGTCAGTGAGTGCAATGTACATTCTGGGCAACTGGGATGTGGGGGCAGACATCCTGTTGAGGCAGGTGCTGAGGCCCAGGGATTGGTGGCTCAAAACTGATGTTGTAGAGACCATGTTGAACGCTAGAGCACCACCCACAAGGAAATTTATGCACTCAAGTTGTGGCTTTTTGTCTTGTGGTGTGAGGAATGACAGCTAGACCCAGTGAACTGTGCAATAGCTACAGTCCTGGAGTTCTTACAAGGACATTTCTCAGCGGGGTGGGCTTCTTCTACAATTAGGGTTTACGTGCCTGCCATTTCAGTCAGCCACGCCCCTGTTGATGGAGCCTCTGTGGGGCAACATCCTCTAATTTCAAGGTTTATGCATGGTGTCAGGCGGCTGAGGCCCATCTGCTGGCCGCAAATACCTTCCTGGGACCTTTCTGTGGTCCTGGAAGGTCTGTGAGGGGCCCCATTTGAGCCCTTTGAGTCAGCCTCTGAGAAGCTTCTGACTCTAAAGGTAACTCTTCTGCTGGCCCTGACATCTCTCATGCGAGAAGGAGATCTACAAGCTCTGTGTTGCCCCTTACTGCCTTGACTTTAACCCTGGATTAACCAAGGCCTTCCTGTATCCTAGGCCGGATTATATTCGTAAAGTGTCTGCTGCCTACCCAGTAGTGTTGCAGGATTTCTGCCCTCCTCCGTTCCTCATACTGGAACAAGCAAAATTGAACTGACTGAGTCCAGTAAGGGCGCTCTGTACTTTCTTCCACCGCTCTGTGGTGTAAGTCAGAGCAGCTGCTGGTCAGCTTTGGCGGTGACAGTAGAGGTGATGCTGTGTTGAAGCAGCATATCTCTAATTGGATAGTGGAAGCAATCTCTGTCGCTTATGAGGCGTGTGGTCTCGCTACACCTCTGGGCATAAGGGCTCATTCCACTAGGGGGTCGCCTCCTCAAAGGCTTTGTCTAAAGACGTATCCTTACAGGATGCGTGTGCTGCTGCAGGGTGGTCTACGCCACACACATTCATCGATATTACAGCCTGGATATTCATTCCACCCCGGGCTCGAGTGTCTTGCAGTGACCCTCGGGCTCAGATCTTTTCTGCATTAATGGTGCCCTCACAGATGTGCAAGTTACCCATGACATGTGCACTGGTACACCTCCATACCATGACAGAGGCTGGCTTTTAGACCTGACTCTGATAACAGCTTGGATGGTCCTTATCTTCTTTGGCCCAGAGAACATGACTGCATCCTATGCTTTCACTTTACTTAATGCCACCAATGGTACATTTATAAAGGTTAGTAATTGTAGTATAACTCACAATAAGTATTCATAATTCAGCAAAACACAACTATAAACAACAATATAAAATACTTCACTTATTGTGCCGAGAAATAAATCTGCACTACTTAAAGTAATTTTAACTATAATATAATAACATTGTAAAAATGCAGGCTGCATTACATGTGGGGCGGCTGTGGCTCGGGTGGTAGAGTGGGTTGTCCACTAATCATAGGGTTGGCGGTTCGATTCCCAGCCCACATGACTCCACATGCCGAAGTGTCCTTGGGCAAGACACTGAACCCCAACTTGCTCCCAATGGCAAGTTAGCGCCTTGCATGGCAACTCTGCTACCACTGGTGTGTGAGTGCGTGTGTAAACGGGTGAATGAGACACAGTGTAGAGTGCTTTGGATAAAAGCGCTACATAAGTGCAGTCCATTTACCATTTTTATGAATACATTAATGGAACCATAAAACTGAGCATTGAAAAATCAAGTGTGTCACTTATAAGTAATTATAACAATAATATAAATGTAGCTATAACTGTTATTATAATGAAGTATGTGTCTTTATGTGTCTTTATAAATGTGTTTATAGAGCAATAATACTTATAAATAATTATAAATGGGGCTATAATTCATTATAAGCATGGGCTTCATAGAAAGTTTTACCTAAATATTTTATATGATTTATAAGATAACAATGTGTCTTAAATGGTGTCTTAAACAATTAATATGAACATGAGTAGGCTCATCACCCAATCCATTTTTCTACCAGGTAAGTTATTTTATCCTTAAGCTATTATATATGCAGATGAACATTTATCTGTATAAGGCTTGTCGTGGAAATTAGACAACACTCACAGACTCATCCTCTGAAGGTAAAAAGGTTTATTACAGAAAGATGGTTAATACAGGATAGAATAAAGCAGGATATAATAATGAGAGCGCTCTAAAGCACTTGTGCTGAACCAGTACTATATATATGAAATGCAGAGCATGACATAATTCTGTGTACCGATAAGAAGCACTTTGAGACAGTTCAAACAGGCTTTGTTTTAAGATCTTGGACAGACGAACTTTGAACAGAAGAACATGTTTGTGTCTCTGTAAGCAGATAAACATTCTGCACTGATCTCAGTGACATGACTTGGCCTTCTTAGGCATTATCCTCAGATGAACATGAACAAGAACAAACTTATTACAAAGTAAAAATGAGTAATTTCCCTCACAGGCTATGACTTTCATAAACTACAACTTTAAGCCTTGTAGCACCAAGGCCCAGTCAACCTTGAAAAATCTCCAAATTTGCAATGAGACATATTATATATTCATTTACAAAACCACTCTACCTTAACAATATAAGCAACAAGCCAACAGATGTTATTTCCAGGACTCACTTTATCCTGGTCAACCTTCCATAGCAGCCATTCATCTCCAGCAACTGATTTATCCTGGACATGGTTGAAGTGGATCTGAAGCCTCTCCTGGCAACACTGTGCATGAAGCAGAAATACACCATGAATGGGACACCATGTGCCCTCACATGCCTTGGCAGCAGTGACAGTATTGCTTTATGGAGGACTTGATTAGAACAGCCTGGCTCAACTTGTTTAAATTTGTTAACTAATGTCATAATACTAATTAACCCAGCTTGTAAATGTTTAATTGAATGAAGCTCCAAGTTTGTTGAGTTTGCTTTGTGGTACAGCCTGCAGATAAAATACTGTTTTTGTTTATTTTGTTCAGTTACTGAGCCTGACTGCCTGGGGGAAGAAGCTGTTAGAGTCTGGCTGTGGTGGCCCAGATGTTCTGTTACCTTCTGCCAGATGGCAGGGTTATGATGTAGGAGGATGGGAGGACACATTCATAAAGTGGGTGGCTTTATAAAATTAATATTTTCTAAGGATCTTTATTGAATATAAGAAAGACCCTGATGATGGTTCAAGTGGTTTCACTATCTGCTTTGGGGTCATGTGTTCTGAGACAGAATAAAGTTTCCATAGCAGAGAGTGGAATGGCTGCACAGGATGCTCTCTATCATTCTTCTAACTGTAGTGAGGGTAGGAGGGGTGAGGTTTGCTCTGCTGTCTCTGCAGGAAATTGAGACACTGCTGGGATATTTCTGGCTCAGGTGAGGTCCTCTGTGTCGCACACCCTAAGACTGTCTCCATGATCACACTAGCAGTTTAGAAATCCTGCCTAAAAACAGTGAAAATCTAATCGCAGTGAAGCTACCCTTAAAACCTATCATACATATATTGTCAGTTGCTGTGTTAAAGATCCACCAGCAACGAACACCAGAGCACTGTACAATTTCCACTTTTCAGGGACAGTTGAGCTGTGAGGTGGATGCAGCAGGTAGTATTGCTGCTTCATTGCTCCATAGACCCCAGTTCAGTTTTTAGCTCAGGTGATCATTGTCTGTGTGGAGGTTTGCACTTTCTCCTCATATTTGTGTAGGTTTCCTCCATGTTTTCCCTTGTAATTACATTCCTCCCTCACTCCCAGTGTTCCCATGAATGAGTCATGAGAAGGAACAAATAAATTAATGAATAAATGCATTAACTGTCTCCAAATAATCAAATTTGTGCCAACAATATAATGATTCATGAGAGAGAAATATAAGACCCCCCTAATGGCTTCTGCTTGGTTGGAATGAAAACCTGCACCCACACTGGCCCTTTCCAGATAAGATTGGACACCCCTAGTCTACAAGGAGTTACACATGAGTTGCAAATGAATTCAGTATTTCTGACACAGCAGATACTTTACTCTGTCAAAGAATTGACATTAGATGAGTATTTATTCTTAGAAAAAATTAAAAGCTGATAGTTGTGTTGATTTATCGGGATGGCATTTTCTCTGAATGTAAGGATAGGAGTGGTTTGCTGTCTTGTGTCTGTAGAAAACTGGGACACTGCTGGGATTTTCTGGTGCAGATGAGATCCACTGACTGTCTCCAGAGTGATCAGATCTCAGCACCTAATTGAGATGTAGTGTTCAGGCACATTTAGCAGTTCACAAATCCTGACTCTGAACAGTGGAAACCAAAACACAGTGATGCTACTCTTAAAAGTTATCATATTTTATATTAATAATTGCAATTTTAACAAATATCCACCAACAATGATTGTCAAAGTGTTGTCTAATTTCCAGAGGCAGCAGGTAGCATTGCTGCCTCATAGCTCCACAGTCCACAGTTGAACATTGAGCTCAGGTTTTTGTCTGTGTGGAGTTTTGCATGTTTACTCTGTATTCACATGGATTTCTTCCAGGTTTTCTGCTTTGATCACATTCCTCCCTCACTGTTCCAAAGTGTGTTCCAAAAGAAAGCCTCTGGATACCTGACCAGGATAAAGTAATTACTGAAGATAAATGCATTAATGAATGAGCTGTCTCCTAATAATCCAATATGTGCCAACAGTATATACTGTTTATAAATCATAAGACAGAAAGAGAGATTTCCCAAAAGGGCATCTAAATATCTCAAAATAATCAGTGAAACTGTGTCAATGTTTTTGTACAGTGTGATTTGATTTCCTGTCACTGTGGGCCGCAGAGCACAGTAGTATAGTGCAGAGTCTGATACAGCAGAAGAGATGAGCAGACCCACTTGTTTAATACCTTCATTAATTTTAGCAGATATTCTTTGGGGAATGTTGGGACTTACAAGTCTAGCTGGATAAATATAAAGAAGGAACTCAGGTTTACATTTTGGATATTGCTTGTACCCGTGCAGGTTGTCGTTTGCTGAAATACTGCTGTTTTTGTAGCTGCAGCACAGGGTAACATTATCACCTTCATCTACAAGTTTATGAGGGAAAAGTGGCTCTACTGAATCTGCCATGGAGTCACCTGTCATAGAGAAGAGAACATAATGAAGCCAGAACAGCATGTTAGACCCACATTCTGCTTTTCCTTAACACCACACAGATGGATTACTCACTAATTCCACACTAATATTTATGAAATAAAAAATATGTATAAGTCACCTAGTGAAAGCCACAAACACATTAATATAACATTGAACATAGTGAATGGTCTTAACTGAATGAAAATATTCTTTCTGTACTGTGATATGTTAACATAATAAAGGTTAATGAAGCTCCACCCCACAACATCACATGAGAGTGTCAACAGTGTTGCTGACAGATTGTTTATTCTTATTGAAGCTGGGTCTGTCTTAAGATGGCGCCATGAACAGTCATTGTTCTCTATGCTGAGGAACAAACATGGGTATTTCTCACAATTTTTTATTTTCGTAAAGTTGCAAACTAACATATACAAGTTAGAGGAAGCGGTGAATTTTGCCAGAATACACCAAATAAAAATCAACCTACTAAAATGGGAAAAGATGATGCTGCCTCTTTTGCTAAAGAAAGGGAGCTTTCTTTGACTGTTGTGCAGAAGAGTAGTATCCAAATTCTCTCTGAGAATATTAACAAGAGATCAGATTGAAAGAATGGTAAGAGAGAATTCCTCCAACAAAGCAGCTTTCTGCCAGTCTCTTACATCAGTGACACAATGATGTAATGGATCTGCAGAATGAAAATGAAATCTTTAAAAAATGCAAGTGTACTGAAAAAAAGGTCAAGGAATTGAATATGAAAATTCATGACCAGGAACACTACAGCCGCAGATAGCGCCTTTTGTTTATATGGACTGTCTGAGCAGTCTAATGAAATGTTAAAATGAGAGTCATATTTTTAAGTGAAGATGATAAGTTGTGGAACTTAGTGCTTTTGTTGCTGCTGATCAACTGGGGAAAAGCGGCCTCAGTTTTGGCATACAGAGGAGTTTTTTCTGGAGAGCATGCCTGTGATGACCAGGGAGTTCCTGTTGGGTTTGCGTTTGAATGCTAGTCCTGTTGATCCTGCTTGGAATATTCCTGAAGAGCAAACCTGGCCTTCTGAGAATACCTGGGGTCTGAAAAGGAGAATATGGAGGAAACATGGGAACCATGGTGGACTTCGACGCAGACTAAAGAGGGCTCAAAGATTCACCCCGCTGCCTGGAATACTCTTAGGCAATGTATGCTTGCTTCGCCATAAACTGGACGAACTGCAGGCCAATGTGGGTGTTATGCATGAATACAGAAATACAGTGGGGGAAATAAGTATTGAACGTGTCAACATTTTTTTCAGTAAATACATTTCCAATGAGGCTATTCACATGAAAATTTCACCAGACATCAGTATTAACTAAAAAAAATCCGGAAATATAAAGAATTCACAACATTAAAGTCCATAAATAAAGTTATGTGAAATACAGTGGAATGACACAGGAAAAAAATATTGAACACACTAACTTAAATTTATTTAACACTTAGTGGACAACTTCATGATGCTTCCTGTATGAAGAAATTAATCGGCCGCATTAGTCAAGTGTGATTTTGGCACATTCTTCTAAACATATTGTCTTTAAAACTTGTTCAATTGGATTCAAGTCAGGTGATTGACTGGGCCATTCTAACGCCTTGATTGTTTTTTCTCTGAAACCAATTGAGAGTTTCCTTTGTTGTATGCTGGAGATTGTTGTCCAGCTGGAAGGTCCACCCACATCTCATCATCATCCTGGTGGATATCAGCAGATTCTTCTCAAGAATCTCTTGGTAAAGGGCTCCATTCATTGTTTCTTCAATTATATGAAGTCTGCCAGCACCATCTGATGAAAAACAGCCCCTGACCATGATGCTTCCACCTCCAAACTTCACTGTTGGTATAGTGTTTTTAGGATGATGTATAGTGCCATTTCTTCTCCAAACATGGTGTGGAGTATGACAGCCAAAAAGTAAAATTTTGCTCTCGTCTTACCAGACTACACTCTCCCAGTATTTCATAGGCTTGTACAAATGAGTTGTAACAAACTTTAAATGAGCTTCGAAATGCCTCTTCTTTAGTAATGGAGACTTATGGTGTGAGTGTGAGTAGCGGAGTGCATTGCCTATTGTTTTCTCTGTGACGATGGTACCTGCTGCCTCCAAGTGTTTCTGGAGCTCTTTCTGAGTGGTCCTTGGCTCTTGGGCTACTCTTCTAACTATTCTTCTGAGTCCCTGGTCAGAAATCTTGTGAGGAGCTCCTGTGCGTGGCCGGTTGATGACGAAGTGATGTTGCTTCCACTTGCGCATAATGGCCCCTATGCTGCTTATTGGAGGATTCAGAAGTTTTGAAATATGTCTGTATCCAATTCCATCAATATGTTTTGCAACAATAAGGTTGCAAAGGTCTTCAGAGAGCTCTTCGCTTTTACCCATCATGAGATGTTTCTTGTCTGACACCTTGGTAACTAAAAGCTTTTTTATAGACCATCAATTTACTAACCCAGCTGATATTAATTTACACAGATAGGAGATATAATTACTTACGGATTTCAGCTGGTTCCTTGCCTTACCTTGCTTGGAGAACTGCTTTTTCTTAGCATGTTCAATACTTCAATACACCAGCAGAAGAACACAGATTGATCACAAGAGGTCAACAATAATGTCAAACTGCTCCACCTCCTCTCTATCTTAACTCATCATTTTGCTGATGAGGCTCAACACAGTAGTTTCATCAGCAAATTTGAAGATGTGATTTGAGCTGTGCAGTGCAGCAGTGATGTGCATCAGCAGAGCGATCATAATCTCAGTACATTTGATCATTTAGCAACTCCTGACTATGGACAGTGCAAAACAAACCCAAAAGTGAAGTTACTCTTAAAACTGAACATTTATTATTAGTTCCTGTGTACAAACAAATATCCACCAACACTGACTATCAAAATGTTGTCTAATTTCCACTTTTCGGGGCTGATGAGCTGTGAGGTGGATACAGCAGCTAGCATTGCTGCTTCACAGCTCCAGAGTCCCCTGTTCAATTTTGAGCTCAGGTTACTTTCTGTACAGAGGGTTGCATGTTCTCCCCATATTTGAGTGGGCTTTTTCTTGCTTTTGGGTTTCCACAACATTTCTGCCTGACTCCCAGTGGCCCCAGGAAAGGTTCCAGATCACTAACAAAAATAAAGTGGTTACTGACGATGAATGAATGAATGAGTGAATTAATGAACTGTCACCAAGTAATCCAATATGTGCCAACAATACTGTATAAACTCTATAAATCATGAAAGAGAAAGATCAAATCCTTTCAATAAAGTGCTAGAAATTTCTCAAAATCACCAGTAAATTGTGTCAGGTTTTTGTACAGTGCAGTTGGATTTCCTGTCACTGTGGGCGCCAGAGCACAGTAATATAGTGCAGAGTC
>JANDJT010000060.1:19074439-19085368 GCA_024331685.1 Stegophilus panzeri | reverse complement strand
ATATATGCACATTTTTTATTTTTTTATGGCTGCACAAAAAAGAACTGAATTAAATTACAGTCCTAAATTAATAATAAAATCACTTTCACTGCAACTTACGGTTTCTGATACTCACTGCCTTTAGGCATATTGTTTTACTCATGTTTACTTGATTGTACCATTTTAATAAGACATTACAGATCTTACTTGTGCTTCGACTGTTTATCACCACATCTACATTGCGAGTGAGGAGCAATGCAGCCTCGTTACTAATAGATCACTTACAGATCACTCCCGTTATAATAAATGACAGAATTTATACTGCAAGCGCACCAATACCGCATATCATGACAAACTTGATTTAAACTGAACCTTTTAGGCAACTCGCACCAATTTCCCCAAGCTTTTGCACACAGTGGAGCATTTTTGATATAAACATAAGTTTGTGCTCGTGCATCACTGTTGTGCTTCTGTGCTACACAAGCTAAGGTTTGCAGGTTACAGCAATCTTGGCGGCATTTAATATAAAATGCTTCCCTGCCTTAGAGGATTTGGAGGCCACACACTTTTTTCCGCTGTCACTTGACGATTACACCTTCATCTGATGGTGACTGAGGTCACACTGGGCATAAAAGGTAATGCTGACAAACAGTAAACTGAAGAACTTCATTGTCGTTGACTCTAGGTATTCTGCTAAAGCTAGATACGTCAAATTATGTGCATTTGACGTCAAGCGTCATCGACTAGGAAACTGCTTATACTTCCAATTAGTAAAAAACGCTAGTGTTTGATTTGAGACAATACTACCCTTCTAAAATTCATACACTAGACGGTAGAGTACATAGTATATAGTACATATAGTGTATAGTACGTCATTTGGGACTAGGGCTGCAACTAACGATTATTTTGATAGTAGAATAATCTGTTGATTATTTCTTCGAATAGTTGGATTAAAAAAGGGCAATTTTTATTTTCTGCCCAATGTTTTCCTTCAAACATTGTGCAAATTGAAGGCTATGAAAAATGTATTAAAATGTATCTATGTGGACTATGCTATGCACTGTGCAAATGATTTTTAAAAATATTAATAGAGCTGCAACAACTAATCGATAAAATAGATAATAATCGATTATGAAAATCACTGTCAATGAATCTCATTATCGATTAGTTGGTCTGTGCACAGCATGGGGTTCGTTTACTCACTATGTTACTTCTGTTCCGAAAACACGCATCGGAGAGTAAATACTAAAGTTGTGTCCCAAATGATGTACTATACACTTACACTATATACTCTACCTTCTAGTGTATGAATTTTAAAGGGTAATATCGTCTCCAATGGAACATGAGCGTTTTTTTTGTTTGTTTGTTTTTTATTTTTTACACAACCTGGAAGTATCAGCCGTTTCCCAGTCTGTGGCACATGACATCACACGCATGTAATGTGATGCCGCTAGCTTTAACAGATACCCAGAGTCACCGATGACTTTCTTCAGCTTACTGTTTCTGTCAATGTTAGCTTTCATACCGAACATGACCTCAGTCACCATCAGATGGAGGCATAATCGTCAAGTGACTAAGGAAGAAAGTGTGCGACCTCCAAATCCTCTAAGGCAGGAGAGCATTTTATATTAAACACTGCAGAGAAGATCAAACTTTATAAAGCGGAGTTTATGTAGCAGGGACACACGACAGCAATGCATGAGTACAAACTTATGTTCATATCCAAAATGCTCCACTGTGTGCAAGGGCTTGGGGAAACTGGTGTGAGTTGCTTAAAAGGTTTAGTTTAATTTCAGTTTATTGTCATTATATGTTGTATTACGCACTTGCAGTGTAACTTTTGTCATTTATTATAACGGAAATGATCGATTAGTAACGAGGGCACGTTGCTCCTCAATCACAGGTGTAGCCGTGGTGATACAGAGTGGGAGCACGAGTAAGATCTGTAATATCTAATTAAAACACTACGATCAAAAGTAAAACAATATGTCTAAAGGCAGTGAGTAACAAACCACAAGGTGAAGTAAAAGTGAGTTTTTATTATTAATTTAGGACTGTAGTTTAATTCAGTGATATTTGTGCATCCATAAAAAGTAATGCATAAAAAAAATTTTGCAGCCAAAAATTATGTTTAATATCTCAAACACTAAACCAGCAAAAACATTCGTTTTTGCGGCACAAATGAGTACAAACAAATGGCATAGTTTTGGTGATCATTTAATTTCATGGGGTGCCAACTGCATGTTGGTCGAATGCGAATGTCTGTGATTGCCGATAATATTTTTTCACACTTTTCCTTGTGGGTTTTGCCTAACGTGAACTACCCTAGAAGCTCTTACGCACATGTTTTCTGCTTGCAATTCAGTAAGGATGTAGATGTTTTTGCTACCCGGCAAAGAAATAAATAAAATCAACAAGAACACTGAGATGTTAGTCCCGTCCAAATTGGTACATGGAATCAGAGACATGGGTTATAAGAATTGTAACTCAAACTACGTTTATTAAACCAGTCCCATCCGAATAGTGCTAAAGAGAAGAGAAGTGACAGCAACACTAATGTCCTTTGAGAAATTAGTTAAAGTGTTGAATTGGTACTTACCATTAAAGCTTAAGTGTACGAGGATGAATGCACTCTCTATACACCTCCCATTATGAGATGCGCTAGAAAGAAACTGTTACTCCAGCTGAATTTCAGACAAACGACTCAGCTGATTAAGTGCTCTGACATAGATCAGAGATGATTCACAGGACAAGGGCATTTCAGGGGCCAATCAGATTTCAGCTGGGGCCAGTCAGTGCCCCCTGGCCCCACCCCTGGATCTGCCAGTGCTTGAAGGAAATGTAAATTCTCTAAGCTGACCTAAAAATAACCATTAGAAAACATTCTGTACAGGTTCTGTGTTGGTTGTGGGTTCTGGGAATGTTAGTTTTTGGTTACAAAAAAAAAAAAAAAAAAAAAAAAAAAAAAAAACCTACAGAGACTGTCCCTAGAACGTTATTATTTGGTTCCCAAAAAAAACCCCAAACAGGAACCATATGCTAACGTTAGGGGAACGTTCTGTGTTTGCTGGGGAGTTAGATTAAACCCTTACATTTCACGTGACCAATCAGTTAGGCTCACAACTACGTGACCAAATAAATTAAACTAAATAACCATAACAAACTTGATACTAGTTCATAGTAAAAGCAATTTCGACACATTAATTTAAATAAAAAAAAATAAATAAATAAATAAAAAAAAAAAAAAAATAATAATAATAATAATAATAATAATAAAGTAATATAGAGTCAGGGAGTCCACTTTGAGATCCATGGTTCTACATGACACTGCAAAAGTAGTCGTGGAAATATATTACATAACAGAAGCAAATTGAAAGAGACACAATCAAGTATAAATCTGTCTAGCTACTTACTGTAGCTCACTTTCAGGACTCTGATCAACACTCCAATACAGTTAAACATTAGCTAGTATCGGCAATAATAAATGGCGGCAATATATTTATAGCGAGATAAATATGTGACAAAGGAGAGGCGTTTTGCAAGGAAGAGAGTCCTGCAAATATCTCGATTGTATTGGTTGAAAGCAAGCGCTTACCTCGTCCATTTCTTTGACAATTTCATTGAGCTTGTCATCATCCTCAAGCAATTCGTTTAGCTTTGTCATTGAATATGAACTAAATTTGCTCGTAAACCCAAATATTTCTCCCATTTCTATTCCACCAACAAACCCTGCTATTCCATCAACCGGAACTGGAATTCTCATCCAATAAGAGCGCGTGAGTAGCAGACTAACGTAATTATGATGTAATCGCTCGTTTGTAGCTAATGCTGCGTTCGACTAGAGGTTGTAACTTGTAACTTGTAATTCCCAGCATCCGACCAGGAAAAGCTAAAGAAAACGCACCGTCAACTCAAAATTCCTCCTTGTGAACTCGGGGAAGTCTTCTCAGCTATACCCCACCCTCCTTTTGTCTTCTCAACTAGAAATTCCTCCGAATTCAAGGAGAGACGTCAAAACAGCATGGCTTTAAAAAAAACTTATCAGTTGTCACCTGAGTTCAGGTGGGTCTGCTGAAAAAACAATAGAAATCCTCATAGAATTTGTAATGGTTTTTAATGGTTATAATAGGAATTGTATTGATTTGAATGGAAACTGTAATGGTTCCTGGATTAATACCATTAAGGACCAATAATGGTAATGGTTTTAATGGTTAGCTGATGGTTTGTAATGTTATTTGTTATGGAAACCATAATAATTTATTTGATGGTTTCTACTGTTTTTTTCAGCAGGGACTGTTTTTACAGAGTTTAGAAGAAAATTTCACAAAATTTAAACTATAATGAAAGTTTGACATCAGAAGTGAAGTACACTAAAACACTTTGGATATTTGTCACTAAAACACTTTGGATCTATACATTTTTTTTATAGCTCGGAGATCATATAGCTACGATAGCTATGACACAATGTTGACATTTCTCAAAATGGTGGAACCTATGAATGTTCAGTTAGCAGTTGATGCTGAGTGTAAATGCTTTATAGAGACTTTTTTTTTTTTTTTTTTTTTTTTTTTTTTAGTAATTTACCAACACATTTCAGGAAATGGCCAACGGTCTTGTACTGTTTCCCTGTGTCCAGGAAGCCTTAACATTGTCCATATGAGACTTAACATTCTGCCTGTCTAAATTGCATAAGCTAGCTAGTTTGGTGTCCATATTGGCCAGTTGATTCTTCTTTCTGCTTCTTTGCTGTACACATGTCTGTGGAGCCCCAAATGTAAAAATGGAATATTTTTTTCCTATCTGTATACATATACATTCAGGTCCATAAATATTTGGACATTGACAAAAAAGTTATTTTAGTTGTCTACCACAGTATATTTGAGCTACAACCCAGCGAACACAGAACGTTCCCCTAACGTTAGCATATGGTTCTCATTTGGTTATTTTTTTTGGGAACCAAATAATAAAATTCTAGGAACATTCCATGTAGGTTCTTTTTTTTTGTAACCAAAATCTAACCTTCCCAGAACGTTGCAGGGAGGTTATTTTGTAACAACCTAAAGAGAACCTATACATAACATTCGCTAATGGTTATTTTTAGGTTTTATTTTTGTAACCAAAAACTCACCTTCCCAGAACATTGCAGGGAGGTTTTTTGTGAGAACCTATACATTCTCTAATGGTTGTTTTAGGTTAAGTTAGAGTAGTGATGTGTCGTTCATGAGCGATTCATTCATTTTGAACAAATCTTTAATATGACTCGGGAACAACGAGTTGTCTCAGAAAGTGATTAGTTCATTTTTGACTGCGCATGCACTACAACATCCCCATAGGTTTTGTACAGGAAACAAAAATGATTAGTTCATGTCTAGAGTCTTCGGATTCGAGTCATTAGTTCTTCTGGTGACCGCCCCATGGGCAATGCAGGGCCAGCTCCAGCTCAGTTAAGATGAATGTGAAAAAGAATTTTAATTAAATTTGAAAAAAAACATTTAATCAATTTTTTAAAATCACAACACCGGCTTTTTAGTGTGAATATTAGAATAGCAATATTTTAGTTAAGGGCAGTGTGTTATTGGTTGTCTGGTTAAGCTCGCTCCGTACGTCATCCTAGACTCACAATTTACCCATGCAAAAAGAAGAAGAAGAAGCAGAAGCATGCTATTTTTTTCTGCCAATTTCAACATGGACATTCACAAATGGCTTAAAAAGACTAAACCTCTTACTGCAACCACCTCTGGTCCTGCCTCCACTCAACCTACCAGCAGCAAGGACTCGCCGTCTAGTGTGCAAGCCAGTCCAGGTTCATCTCAAGCAAATTCATTGGATCTGTCAATATAATTGAGACAGGAGGCACTTTTTAATCCATTATTAAATGGACATTTCACATTGGTAGAAAATAAAACCCAGTCAGATCAGTTCATAGGGACCTACTCTATGCTAACAATAAAGATCAATTAATTCTACTGTAGAATTTTAAAGTAATTGCTCTTCAAAGTCATTGGATCTGTCAATATGTTTGAGACAGGAGGCACTTTTTGATCCATTACAAAATGGACATTTCAAATTGGTAGACAATCAAATCAAGTCATATCAGTTCAGATGGACGTGATCTATGCTCGCAATAATTATCACTTAATTTTACTGTAGAATCTTTAAGTAATTGCACTTCAACTCACTAAATCTGTCAGTATGTTTGAACTAGGAGATTCAAACTTTTTATTTGATCATAAAAATGGACATTTCAAATTGCTAGATGATCAAACCCACTGAAATCAGTTCACAGTGACCTATGCTATGCTCACAATAAAGATCCATTAACTGTTGACATTTAAAGTTTTTTATTTTTAAAGTCTTCAAAATCACCTGATTTGTCAATATAATTGTGCACAGTGAGTTACTCGATGTTCACAATAAAGATCAATAAATTTTACTGTAGAATTTTGGAGAAATATGACATTATTCCACTTCAGAGGTCTATACAGGTCTATACAGACATCAATTCTAATAAGTAGAAAAAACATAATGGACAGTTCTTGTAAGGAAACTTCCATACTATATGCACACATCATGTGAAATGCATCCAAAATCATCAGAATGCTCACACATGCTGTAATATGTCTCCATTTTAGAGACTTGCATGGGTTTTTATACATAATTCTATTTAGCAATATACATATACAGTACAGAAAGAAATGCTGTAGAGCAAAGATGCCTTCAAAAAAATGAAATTACATGTTTCTGAATGAAAAAAAAAAATACAGTAAATAGCAGTAAACAGTAGTAACTGAAACAAAGTCAATATTTGGTGTGACAAAAAAAAAAAATAGTAGTCTCTAAGGAAATTAGCTGGTATGTTTTATTGAGCAGCTTGCAGATCCAGCCACAGTTTTTCTGGAGACTTTGACTGTCGCACTTGCTTCTTATTTTTAAACCGAAAAAACCGAAGCACAAGCTCATGCACGAGCTCTTAGCGAACGCACGCTTTTCGGTCTTCGATGACATTCACTTTTGTTTACGTTGGACACGTGCTTTTGTTATGGATACATTCTGTCTCCGCCCCTGTTTTGTCATTGGTTGTTTCCTGAATGTGTGTCATCGTTGGTTTCAGCTGTCCTGTGTTTAACCCATGATTACGTTTCTCATTTAAACCCCTCGTGTCTCATAGCACATTGTGTAATATTGAGTTTATCTCATTTCCAAGCGATTGTTTCCTTGTTTTTCGTTTCGTTTCATGTTCAATGACCTCGTTTCTCAACTCTGATTCTAGCCTTGCCCTATTTATGCCTGTTTGTATATCGCCTGACCTTTTGCATGTTATTAGATCACACTTTGGATTACCGTTTTGGATTTGTCTGCCTATCTCTCTAATAACGTCTTTACTGCACTTGCATCCGTCCTAAACCTCCATTACGTGGAAACGTGACATAATACTACGCCTCAACATGGATGCAGCAGGAGGACGGAGGAGACGTCACGCTAGGAAGACCACGCCAACTGTCCCAGCCTTGGATTCGATCAAGTTTCTGCAATGGACTTTCATGGAGCACCCCGATCCTTACGATGGATTTTTTTGCTACCCTGAATATTTCCTTGTGAACTGCCAGTTCTATTTTGCAAGCTTAGCAGACCCCAAGCCAGAGGAGAAGCAATGGCTCCAGTTCATGTGGTCCCGGTTCTTTGGACCAGCCCGCCAGTGGGTGCAGCTCCTATTGGCCAAGGAATACAGGAACTTGAGAGTGTAATCCAGTTTGTGAGAGGATTTATGATGATGTTCGGGAGTCCATAATCTGAGGCCAACCTGGAGCATCTTTTGGGGGGGTCAGCCTGGCAGATAAACCTGCCCTGCCGTTCACCCACTACTATATGCAGGCAAAGAGGGTGGCCTCACCAGAGCTCCAACCTGAGACCAACGAAGTGGTCACACCTGCTGAGCTCCAGTCGGAGGTGAACGTAGCGATCTTGGCTCCAGAGCTCCAGCTGGAGATCCACGAGGGGGTCTCACCTGCACAGCACCAGTTGGAGGTCCACGTGGCGACCTCCTCCCAGAGCTCCATTATGAGACCCATGAGGTGGTCTCATATACAGAGCTCCAAGCAGAGGTCAATGTGGCGACCTCTGCCCCCTAGCTACAGCCTGAGATCCACGAGGTGGTTTCCACTGCAGAGCCCCAGTCAGAGGTCAACAAGGTGATCTCACCTCCAGAGCTTCAACCTGAGTCCCACAAGGTGGTCTCACCTACTGAGCTCCAGCCAGAGGTCAACGTGGCGACCTCATCTCCAGAGCTACAGCTTGAGACCCACGAGGTGGTCTCAGATACAGAGCTCCAGCCGGAGGTCAATGAGGCGACCATAACCTCCAGGGCTCCAACCTGAAACCCATGAGGCGGTCTCATCCCCAGAGCTCCAGCCTGAGACTCATGAGGTTGTCTCATCTCCTGAGCTCCACCATAAAGTCAAGTTTCTGCTAAAGGTCAATGAGGTGACCTCCCAAGCCATGTTCATGTCCGAGGTTGAAGAGACAGCCAACCCAAGCTCTGCTCATGCCAAGTTCCTGTCTGAGGTCGAAGAGGCGACCTTTCAAGCCAAGTTCCTGTCCGAGGTCGAAGAAGCGACCTTTCAAGCCAAGTTCCTGTCCAAGGTCGAAGAGGTGACCTCTCAAGCCAAGTTACTGTCTGAGGTCGATGAGGTGACCTCTCACGCCAAGTTCAAGCTAAAGGTCAAGGAGGTGACAATAATTGTCACGCTAAGTTCCAGTCTGAAACCGACGTCACGACCAACCAGGTTCTGCTCACGCCTGAAGCCGACGTCACGACCGACCAGGTTCTGCTCATGCCTGAAGCCGACGTCACGACCAACCAGGTCCTGCTCACGCCTGAAGCCGACGTCATGAACAACCACGTTCTGATCACACCCAAGTCTGTTGACACGGACAACCACGTTCTGCTCACGCCAAGTCTGTTGACACCGACAACCACGTTCTGCTCATGCCCGAGTCTGCTGACACAGACAACCAAGTTCTGCTTACGCACGAGTCTGCTGACAAGGACAACCAAGTTCTACTCATGCCTGAAGCAGACATCATGACTAACCAAGTTCTCCTCATGCCTGAGACTGACAACACGATCAACCGAGTGCTCCTCATGCCTGAGACTGACAACACAGCCAACCAGTTCAGCCTGCAAAGTCGATGGAGAATGACGCTCAGACTCTCTGCGTGACTAAGGATGCCGCTCAGCATCCCTATACAGCTGAGGATGCCACTCAGCCACCCTGTTCTACTGAGGAAGTTTCTCCACCTCCTGTTGCAGCCAAGAGCTTCGTTTTGAGTCAGCGCTGCACTATTGCAGAGTGTTCGGAAAACTGAAGCGCAAGCTCGTGCACGAGCGCGGTGTGCAAGCTCTTAGCAAATGCATGCTTTTCTGTCTTCAATGACATTGACTTTTGTTTACATTGGACATGTGCTTTTGTTATGGTTATGTTCTGTCTCCGCCTCTGTTTTGTCATTGGTTGTTTCCCGAATGTGTATCAACATTGGTTTCAGCTATCCTGTGTTTAAACCATGATTACGTTTCTCATTTAAACCACTCGTGTCTCATAGCACATTGCGTGGTATTGAGTTTATCTCATTACCAAGCGATGGTTTCCTTGTTTCTCATTTCGTTTCATGTTCAATGACCTCGTTTCTCGTTTCTTGACTCTGATTCTAGCCTCGCCCTATTTATGCCTGTTTGTATATCGCCTGACCTTTTGCATGTTATTAGACCACGCTTTGGATTAGCGTTTTGGATTTGTCTGCCTATCTCGCTAATAAACGTCTTTTACTGCACTTGCATCTGTCTTAAACCTCCATTACGTGGAAACGTGACACCAGCAGCCTTCCTTGTGTTTTCTGTCTGAAAAGTGGTCTCTTACATAATATGCTGCTTTCTTTAATGACATACAAACATTTTTCTGTAACCATTTAATTTTGTGTTGGAAAACTGCTTGATAATGTAGAAGTCATAAAATAAAAATCTATAACAAAGATAAAAATATGTGTAAAAATATGTTACATATAGATGTGAAAACATATATACAGTACTGTGCAAAAGTGTTTAGATTAGATTCTTCTTCACCAAAAAATTGTTTTATGACAATTTTAAAGGCAAAGGGTTGTCATACTAAATATTGATTTTATTTACGTAAAATAATTTTATGACATTATTTTTGATAACATCCAGTTTCATCTGAGGTGTGCATATAGTCTGAGATATCCCCTATAAGAATTGATCATTTATTTTTTCTACTTGATTTGATTTCATGTCTCTACAAGCCACTGATGAGGAATAATGGCACATTTTCTCCAAAATTCTACAGTAAAATTAGTTGATTTTTATTGCGAACATCGAGAAACTCACTGTGAGCTGATTTCAGTGGGTTTGATCATCTAGCAATTTGAATGGTCCATTTTTATAATTGATTAAAAAGTGCCTCCTAGTTCAAACATATTGAAAGATCCAGTGATTTGAAGAGCAATTACTTAAAGATTCTACAGTAAAATCCATATGAATTGATCTGACTGGGTTTAATTGTCTACCAATTTGAAATGTCCATTTTATAATGGATTAAATCTTGCCTCCAGGCGCAATTATATTGACAGATCCAATGAATTTGAAGAGTAATTACTTTAAAATTCTACTGTAGAATTAATTGATCTTTATTGTGAGCATGGAGTAAGTCTCTATGAACTGTTCTGAGTGGGTTTGATTATCTACCAATTTGAAATGTCCCTTTTACTTCAGTCTTAAGATGAAGTAAAATATAAATTTTTTATTGTCAGACCTCTGTTAATGAACCATCTACACGTTTAAAAAGGTATTTATGTTTAGATTTATAATAACAGCAGCAGCAACAACAACCCTATAGTTTTTAAAAAGACCATTTTATAATGTAAAGAATTATATATATA
>JANDJT010000060.1:19051502-19071849 GCA_024331685.1 Stegophilus panzeri | reverse complement strand
AGCTGTTATCTTGGCAAAGGGAGGTAGCACAAAGTATTGACTAAAAGGGTGCCAATAATTGTTGCACACATATATTTCACAAAGATATTTTTTGATAAGCCTGTGTTTTATTTGCAATTGTTTGATATCCATGAAAGCAGAATATTTTTATGATTTTTTTTAACAAAAGTTCAAAAGGTTAAACAATAAAGACAATTTTTCACATCCTTATTTGCTCATATTTACCAAGGGTGCCAATATTAGTGGAGGGCACTGTAGTACATTCATTAAAATAGAGGAATTACTATAAACAACTAACAATAACTAACAATTTCAAACATATGCTAATAATCAACACATCAGTTGATTTTAAATCCTATTAAACTTCAAATACATATTTTAAGTCAACATTCAATCTAAGTTACTTTTAGTACATTCTTATAGTTACTTTTTAATTAAATCCAGGGTCTACTGAAGAACTAGATTATTTTCAGATTCAATTACCTGGTTTTATTACGCACAAAGCAACACCAAAGCCTGACGTTGCGTTTTATTTAATAAATGACTGATTATTGTGCTATATAGTAGCTGTTCTACTAGTAGAGAGTTCTGAAGTTCATTTATGTGCCATGCAATTTAAAGGCTGCTGTTAACTGACCTAAGCAGTTGTTGTTTATAAAATTTCACATGTTCACTAGAGATGAAAATAATATTATATATTAATTAATATTAATATTAATATTATATTCATTAGACACCTAAGGCAAAGCACATGACGTTTTAGGTTAGACATAATTTTTTCCTGTATTATTCCATCTTTAATAAACATTTCCACCCAAACAACAAAGATTCTTATTTCAGTGTAATGTGGTTTCACTGCCAGTCTCATGCTGCTGCTGGAAAATTCATCCCCTTGTATTTGGGCTCCACCTAAACATGGGAGAGTGGCTGAGCTGGAGATGGTTGGCAGGAGATCTTCATGTGCAGAGTGATGCTGAGGAAAGGTGAACAGGAGTTATAACACATTCAACAGGCCAGGCTTGCTCTGACAATTAACAATAAATAAATAAAATAAAAATTAAATTAAATAAATAAATAAATAAATCCATCCATCCATATTCTATACCGCTTATCCTACTGGGTCACGGGGAACCTGGGGCCTATCCCTGGGAGCATCGGGCACAAGGCGGGGTACACCCTGGATGGGGTACCAATCCATCTAGGGCACAATCACGTACACACACCAATTCATGCAGTATGGACACTTTGGACTTGCCAATCAGCCTACCATGCATGTCTTTGAACTGGGGGAGGAAACCCCCGCTGCATGGGGAGAACATGCAAACTCCGCACACACAGGGTTGTGGCAGGAATCGAATCCCTGACCCTGGAGATGTGAGGCAAATGTGCTAACCACTAAGCCACCGTGTGCCTAATAATAATAATAATAATAATAATAATAATAATAATAATAATAATAAGTTACTTAATATGACAATTAAACATGGGAACTAGTTTTATTGAAGTCAGGAACTTTGAAAATTACCCAGTGTAAATTTTCAATGGCACCTTGACATTTCATCAGCTGTATTAGATTGTGTGCAAGTTTATGCTGTCTTTTGACCAGTGTGACACAGGAAGGACATCTGTTATAACCAATATGCAAACCCAAAAGGGAGCAAGAAGCTGGCATATAACATGATAATGATCCACCGGTAATGCAGCAGCATTAGGAAAATGATGGTTCAGGGTTTACAGAAAGGTGAAAGGATAGATAAAACAAATTAAATTATCTGTGACTTGTATGTGAGTGAATGTGTGTGTGAGATTGAGTTGGCACCCTGTCCAGGGTGTCCCCCACCTTTGTGCCCTGAGTCCCCTAGGATAAGCTGCAGGCTCCTCGTGAACCTGTGTAGCATAAGCAGTACAGAAAATGGATGGATGGATTATTATTATTATTATTATTATTATTATTATTATTATTATTATTATTATTCTGCCCTAAAACTGATCGTGGAGACCAAACCGTAAGGCCTAGAGACTTGAAATTTTGAGGAATGGTACTACTCCTCCAGTCTAGACTGTCGCAAAGTCTGGCCCCAATTGGCCACACAGTGGCGCTACCATGATCAAAATCATTTGAATCCTTGGGTAAAGACAAACAAGAAGTATATCTCCGATTTCATTTCTGCCATGAAATTTTTTTTACCGTATTGCATTTTTTGCAAAACCTACTTTTTTTGTGAACTATCTATCTATCTATCTATCTACAGAGGGGAGATAAGTATTGAACGCGTCAACATTTTTTTCATTACAAATATTTCCAATGAAGCTATTCATATGAAATTTTCACCAGTCATCATTATTAACTCAAGAAATCCACAAATATATAGAATTCACAACATTAAAGTCCATAAAAACGGTTTGTGTAATAAAGTGGAATGACAAGAAAAAAGTATTGAACATGCTAAGGAAAAGCAGTTCTCCAATGCAAGGTAAGGCAAGGACCAGCTGAAATCCATAAGTAGTTAGAAAATAATTATACCTCCGATCTGTGCAAATTAATATCAGCTGGGTTAGTAAATTGATGGTCTATAAAAAGGCTTTTCGATACCAAGGTGTCACACAAGAAATATCTCACGCTGGGTAAAAGCAGCAAGCTCTCCCAAGACCTGCACAACCTTAATGTTGAAAAACATATTGATGGAATCAGATACAGACATATTTCAAAACCTCTGAATCCTCCAGTAAGCACAATTGGGGCCATTATCTGCAAGTGGAAGCAACATCACTCTGTCATCAACCAGCCATGCACAGGAGCTCCTTGCAATATTTTTGACCAGGGAGTCAGAATAGTCAGAAGAGTAGCCCAAAACCCAAGGACCACTCGGAAAGAGCTCCAGAAACTCTTGGAGGCAGCAGGTGTCATCATCACAGAGAAAACAATAGGCAATGCACTCCACTGCTCATGCTCACCCCGCAAGACTCCATTACTAAAGAAAAGGCATGTCGAAGCTCGTTTAAAGTTTGCTACAACTCATTTGGACAAGCCTATGAAATACTGGGAGAGTGTAGTCTGGTCAGACAAGAGCAAAATTGAACTTTTTGGCTGTCATAATACACACCATGTTTGGAAAAGAAATGGCACTGTACATCACCCTTAAAACACTATACCAAGTTTGGAGGTGGAAGCATCATGGTGTGGGACTGTTTTTCATTACATGGTACTGGCAGAATGATGAATGGAGCCCTTTACCAGAAGATTCTTGAGAAGAATCTGCTGCCATCCATGATGAAGTTGAGACGTGGGTGGACCTTCCAGCATGACAACGATCCAAAGCATACAGCAAAGGAAACTCAAAAAAAAATCAGGGCATTAGAATGGCCCAGTCAATCACCTGACTTAAAACCAACTGAACAAGATTTAAAGACAATATGTTTAGAAGACTGGGCCAAAATCACACATGAATACTGCGGCCGATTAATTTCTTCATACAGGAAGCGTCTTGAAGCTGTCACTAAAAACAAAGGCTTCTCCATTAAGTATTAAATAAATTTCAGTTAGCGTGTTCAATACGTTTTTCATGTGTCATTCCACTTTATTACACATAAATTCATTTATGGACATTTATGGACTGTTGTGAATTCTGTCATATCACAGCAAACCAGTGACTACATTTCCCATCCTGCACTGTGGCAACCTCGTCCCCAAAGCCCCAGTTGGAGGTCAACATGGGCACTTCCTCCCCAGAGCTCCAGCATGAGACCCATGAGGTTTTCTCATCTCCAGAGCTCCAGCATAAACATCCTGCACTGTGGCCTACAAACATGGCCGCCATGGACCGCAATTCCCAGAACACTCACCTTCATTCTAATCACGCATACCTGCATCCAATTCACAGCACAATTACGACCACATTTTAAAAGGACCTTCTACGCATTCAGTCTTTGCAAAGTATATGCTCAGTTGCCTTCTATCTCTGTCGTTACCAAGCCTTATTACCGTGTTTGTTTATCCTGGTTTTGACCTTATTCTTGTTTACAACCTTGTCTCTTTGCCTTGCCTAGTTTGGACTGTTTGCCTGATCGGTTGACCCTTGCTTGCCTCTGTACCTTGATTTCTGCCTGATCCTTTGAACTTATTGGCATTGTTGTTATTGTTTCATTAAACTGCCATACCTGCATTTGCTTCTGTCTATGCCTCCATTACGTGACAAACTCTTTATATTTCCGGATTTCTTGAGTTAATACTTTTGTCTGGTGAAAATTTAATGTGAATAGCCTCACTGGAAATATATTTACTGAAAAAAATGTTGACACGTCCAATACTTATTTCCCCCACTGTAAGTGGAATCACAAAAACTACCACAACATAAACATGTGACATATCAAAACACTCAGCTCAATGATTAGAACTGTGTTAGGGGTATTGTAGTGACGTCAAGTCTACAAGCATTGGCACCCTATCTATTTAATCAACTCTACAAGTATTGGTTGTCTGTCTATCTATCTAATCAGCTCTACAAGTACTATCCATCAGACTGGTCATGCTATATTTTTCCTAACTGCTTGGACTCCTGGTATTCCCGTAGCAGACAATCAAAAATCCCCAAAACTCCCACACACTTACATTGATGGAATGTTCAGAGTCTGGCTCAGAATGTTGAAGATTTCAAACTCCAACTGTCAAAACTCACACACACACCTGCATGCACACGGCCTGAAGCCCATCTTCTCTCCCTCTCATTCTGTCAATGTACCTGTAACAGAGACTCTCACTTAATATCTCTCTCTCTCTCTCTCTCTCTCTCTCTCTCTCAAACGCTATCTAATGCTACCAGTATTGGCATCCTAGCTAACTGGCCAACTCTAGAAGTATTGGCTGACTGACTGGCTATCTATCTATCTATCTATCTATCTATCTATCTAACTCTACAAGTATTGGCACCCTATCTAGCCATCTCTTTCTTTCATAAAACTGCAAATTACCTTCAGATTTTAAATGGATAACTATTTTAAACTTTCTGACTGGCTTTGTCAAGCCAACATCAAAGTTGGTTGTGACAAACATTACCTATCTCTTTGCTAGCTAACGTTGTTAATTAGGTCTACTTGTCATGGTCTGGGTCTGTTTGTTCCCCATGGGGACCATACTTGTCATGGTCTGGGTCTGTTTGTTCCCCATGTTTTTCTATTTTCCCTTCCTCATGTCTCCTGTGTTTGTCTCTCCCTCTCGTTCTGTTGTGTGTATGTGTGTTTTTGGGTGTGGTGCTCCACATTGTTCCTCTCTCTAATGAAATGCACCTGCTTCTCTTCCGTTCATCAGTCTGCGGTACATAAAAACCACAGTTCTCCAGATTGTTCCATCAAACAGTGTGGTACCAATGCTAAGGCCTCGCTGAGTTAATGCTCTGATTTTGTTTCCTCATGCTTTGTTCCCTGTTTAATCCTGTTTCTCCTGTACTCCAAGTCCGTGTCTCACCCTGCCTGCCTGCATCCTGCTACATTCAGCCCTGCTTCGCCTTCCCTATGGTTCACAGACTCTGATGCCGCCAAGCCAAGTTCAAATCCCGGCCTGACAGATGCACCAAGCCACGCTCCTTCACCAAACATCTCTTCCTGCAATTTTCCATCAATAATGTGTTCTGCTTCTGGATCCCAAATACCTTGTTGGTTGTAACAGAATGATCTGGCCAACGTGGACCGGCAGAATCAGATCCCCTGCTTTTGGCCCTCTCTAGCCAATGTGATTTCCTTGAACACGCCGAGAACAACCTCACCTTGGCGAGCCAGAACGAGATCACCAGGCAGCTGCTAAACTGCATTTCAGCCCAGCTTACCCAGATGTCTCCTAGTCCCCAGCCCAGCCAGCCCATACAGCATTGTCTCCTGCTCCACTTCCAGTTCCCCAGGCACCAGCTCCCCTCATAGAACCCCTTCTGCTTCCACCACAATGCTTCTCAGGAGACCCCGGAGCCTGTCCTGTATTCCTAACCCATTGTTCCTTCTCATTGTGGCTGCAGACAGAATGCTTCACCTAAACATGGATACAGCAGACAGGTTTTGGTGCAACCAGTTTTTTGGGGAGAGGGCTCCCATCCTGGTTGGAGCCATCTCCCACCCTTCCTGCCCCACATCGGACATTGCTCCGCTAAGGACATTGCTCTGCCTCCTTGCTCGCTGAAGACATTGCTCTGCTGAAGACATTGCTCCGCCTCCCTGCTCAGCTGAGGATGTCATTCTGCCTCTCTGCTTCACCATGGTTGTTTGTCCCACCTCTGGCCTCACTGTGGTCATTGCTCCTCCCTCTGGCCTTGCTGTGGTCATCACTTCCCCCTCACTTTGCCCAGGCCCTCTAAAGTTCGGGCTGGAGGTTTCCATTAAGAAGGGATACTGCCATGGTCCCCCTGATTAAATCAGTGAATTCATCAGTCTGCAGCAAAAACAAACCCTGGATCTCCAGTCACTCAGGGCACGTCACTACCTGCACAGCGTACTACCAATGCTAAGGCCTGTCAGAGTTTATGCTCTCCTTTTGTTTCCTCATGCTTTGTTCCTAGTGTAATCCTGTTTCTACTTTACTCCAAGTCCACGTCTCAACCATCCTCCCTCCCTCCCTGCCTGCCTGCCTTCCTTCCTTCCTGCATATTCAGTCAATAAAACCCATTTAAACCTCTGCCCTTATGTCTGTGTTTTGTTTATGGGTTCCAAATCCCTTGTTGGTTGTGACAATACTGATGAAAGTATTGCATATTCAGACATTCATATAAGTGCAGATAAATTATATTTAAATTTATTTTTGCTCTTTAATCAGATTTAAGTGCAACATTAAAATAAAACCAATAAACATTTTTTAAAAACACGGTAAGGTTAAGTCAGTTGATGATCATGTCAAAAATTTCATTTATATTTTAACGCTTGCTTGTCTAGACATTTTTAATAACTCACTAGTTAATTTTCATGTTAACAAAATATTTAATATTAATATTTTGTGTTTAGTTATTTTACTATCTTTGGATCAATAAATATAATAAAATATAACATAACACAATGGGTATTGTCCAAAAGCAGACAGATGCACTATGCTATTTAGGTCAGCTTCTTCATATCTCCAAATCCATCCATCCATCCATATTCTGTACTGCTTATCCTTCACAGGGTAAGGGGGAGCCTGGAGCCTATCCCAGGAAACCAAGGGCACAAGGCAGGGGACACCCTGGATGGGGTGCCAAACCATTGCAGGGTACAATCGTGCACACACCCATTCACACACTACAGTCAATTTAGAGATGCCAATCAACCTAAAATGCATGCCTTTGGACTGGGGAAGGAAACTGGAGTACCTGGAGGAAACCCCAGAAGCATGCAAATTCTGCACACACAGGGTGTAGGCGGTAATCGAACCCCCAACCCCAGAAGTGCATACACCATATGCACACCATATCAGACCATATCAGATTATACATCATGTCAGACATAGCTATTTATGACATCAGAAGCAGGAACTTTAAGGTTCACTCACAGTTAGGGTCAGGGGAGGATGATGTACATTCTGATGGCTCGTTTGGTATCTTCACTGAGGGAAGACTATCACCGGGACATTTCAGCTGGGAGAGACACAGAAACCACAATCTACTGAATACACTTAAATTTATGTAAACACACAACATTTAGCAGAGTATACATGCAGGACACACCAACTAAATCAAATGCCATGCTGGGACTGGTACATAGGAACTTTAAATTAGATAAATGACTCATACAGACTGCAGTAAAAGTTACAAAGTGCCTCTTTAGCAGCACTGTGAAAAGAAAGTGAAAAAATGCAGTGATTAATTACAAAACATTGAAACAGATCAGAGCACATGAATGTTTTAAAGCATGTTAGCATGTTTGTGTGTATGTGAAACAGGATTTATTTGTTCACTAACCTCTTCATCACTGTCATGATCTCTGCATTTGGTTTTCTTTCTCACTTTCTTCTTTTTCTCATCATCCTTTTTCTTCTTGTCCTTCTCAGGGAGGATGTCATCCAGCCAGGCCAGGTCATGCTGGGAGAAAACAAGGTCAAGCATCTTTCTCACTACCATCAGTCCCAGGATCTGGAAATAAGACACATCTCCAAGTTACATTACATTACAGCATTTTGCAGACACCCTTATCCAGAGCGACTTACAATTATCTCATTTATACAATTGAGCAGTTGAGGGTTGCTGAAGGGCCCAACAGTGGCAGCTTGGCAGTGCTGGGATTTGAACTCACAACCTTCCGATCAGAATTCCAACATCTTAACCGCTGAGCTACCACTTCCCTAGTTCATCATGAACTCCATCACTTTGATAAGAGGTTTAAAATTTGAATAGACCAACAAGCTCAAAATGCAAAAAGAATGTCTCACAAGTATTTCCATACAATGCTTTTCCATTATCTAGGTAATGTTAGATGTCTAGTTGGACTCGTGTCAAAATGTTGAAGATGTTTGCCTTTCATCCGAGTCAACCTGACATATGTCAAGGTGGGTGTTAATCTAATGGTTTTGGCGCTGTGATATAAGTTGATATGTTTGATGACTCTTGAATTTTGTGGTTACATGTGTGCTTTGGCACTGCAGTTTGTTATTTTCAACCTTTTACAATTGCACCATTCATGGTTTCACTGACTGCTGCTTGAGTAGCATTTGCTGCACTGGCATTTGTTACAAAACTTTGTATGTTTAGTTTAATCAATCAATCAATCAATCAATCAATCAATCAATCTCAATCTCAATCTCTCTCTCTCTCTCTCTCTATCTCTCTCTCTCTCTCTCTCTCCCCTTCCTACGACTATCTTGCACAACCATCTGGGCAACTTTTGGAAATTTAGTCTTATTATTATTGGCAACTTTAACATGTAACATATATTGGATTGTATTCTGCCAAATGGTTCAAAGTCAATGTTAAATACATATGACAAGTGGAGTAATATGAAAGGACAAAATTATACAAGTTGAATGACTACTGCTTGATATCTAATACAATACCAATGTATTCTTCTTTTTCTAATATACTGTAATCCATGAATCTGGAAGACAGAAAAAAGTATAGATCTTACCATGACAGGGAAAATAATAGCTGCCACAGTAGACTTGAGGATCCAGAGCACAGCCAGGCAAGTAATCTGGACTAAGGTGAAAAGATGCACCCGGCGCAGAGGTACTTGGCGGAGGAAAACAAAGTCTGGCTGGTGCTTGGCAGGCATCAGGATAAGCTTCATCCTCTCCCAAAACTAAACGATATGATTAAGATCTTTTACATTAAGACTGAGGAAATGTAATCTAAAGAAACTTCTAAACATAGAAATGAACAGCAATGTGTATGTGTGGTCAGGATGGGGGTTGTTTATGTTTTTATACCTTGCAGTGTCCCCACAAATATAGGAATATCTGACATTTGGCTTGTCCCCATGAGGAAAAATGCTTTTTAAATGCATCTTTTATTTAAAAAACGAAAAAAAATGGAGGTTAAGGTTTGAGTTAGGTTCAGGAGTAGGCATGGAATCAATTACCTGCATTAATAATTATGTCAGTGTCAATGTGTGTGTGTGTGTGTGTGTGTGTGTGTGTATGCACCTGAATGCCACTGAGAGAGGCTACTCCCATGTACAGGAATATGCCATAAAGTACTGGCATGGGAATATACTAGAAAAAAAGCAGATTGGTTAAAATATTACTATAGTAAAGGTTTCAGTTATATGCTGTTTTTATATATCCTTCACTAGCAACTGTTTTATCTTGTTTTATCCTGTTGGCTCAAATGCAATATTCTAAAGTCAACAGCTACTTTTTTCCAGCTTCAGTACTATACTTTGATGAGAAAAGTAGACCCTAAAATGGCATAATGGTGCTAATTAGAATGAGGATGTAATACAGTTTCATAATGCTTTAAATGGAAAAAAAAAAAAAAAAAAAAAAGCTATGATCTTATAGGTATAGGCCTTTAATACATCATGTGTCTATCCAGGAAACGACCTTAGACCAAAACAGTTAAACAATGAATACTGTAAACTCAATTTGTAGTTAGTTAAATTAAGCCCTTAGGACAGAAACATATGTGGAAAACTTGTCTTATACATGCATCATCCATTCAATTCATATCTAATTAACAGAAAACTAAAAACTAACCCCCCTCCCCCCCTTTTTTTTATCCTTTTTTTTCAATTTCCACAAAACAAACATGGACTGTTTCATATAAAATAAACACTTAAATCCTGAATTCTTGGATTTTTAAAAAAAAAAAATTCATTTTCCAACAGTAAAATTGGAAATATGAAGATAAAAAATCTAAAAAGGTTCCTTTTTAAAACTCATTTAATCTGCACATGCAAAGGTCACCAGAAAGAGATGATATCATTATAACACAGACTCCAAGCAGGATGCAGGTGATAGTGTAGTTTAAAGGGAACCACGACTATGAAGACTTGTATGGCTTATTAGATTAATGCTGACATCCGCTATATAAATCCGCTATACAAAAACACTCTAGATGTCAGGTTTTTAAAAAAATAAAATAAAAATCTTTACACTTATAGGCTGCCATTGCTGTTTACGTCACAATGCATTCTGGGTAGTGACGTTAAATGGTTGCAACGGTCTTGATTCTCCAGCGACCCTACAGCGATATTAACTACAGTCTTCAGCCTAATCAATTTGAACCCGAGCGTAGCATAAGCGAGGAGGCTAATATAGAAGACATTACTCAAAATGTACATCAAAATGAAGATGATCAGTGAGGCGAGGAGGCGAGAGTGTTGCAAAATCCACTGTGTCTGTGTGGCAACTGCACGTCTATGCCAACCAAAAGCGTTTGTTGTTCAAGGTAAGCATTTGGATTAATCTATCGTTTTATGATGAAACGTATTCTAATATCAATAATATTTTTAGAGATTATCAGCCATCTCGCCGTCGTATCCTTTATCCTGTTAAAATTCCGATGACCAGTGCACTGTTACCATGTTATGTGCAGATCTATGTTATCTACACAGCTTCTGTGTGTACGAAGGTACACATATTCTTGTGATTCGATTGATATAAACCATTTTGAGATATAGTCACAACAGCAGCTACAATCAATGTCTCTGTCAGACCACCGATATACAAACAAACACTTACAAAATGGAAGCAACTGACCTCATATGAAGCCTCACAGTAATCAACTGATCAATAACATCCTGACAAAAACAGTCTTGTTACACTGGCTAAAGTCCAAACAATCCAATTATGTAAAAAATATTTAGTCCACCTTTCAAAAGAGACCAAAACCATGCATGTACTCCAAATGGTTCAAGAACAGCTAATTCTTTTGAGTGCTCAAGTTCAACCATTTTACGTCATCAACTCAGAGTGCACTGCACATGTCACGTAATGGCAGCCTCCGTAGGTTAAAATATGTTAAGTATTAAGGATTTTTGAAGTAATTAACATATTTCATGTGTTTCTAACAACGTATTTTAGTAGGAGAGTGCAATTACTGCGTGTTAAGGCCTACAAGTCTTCATAGTCAGGGTTCCTTTTAAGAAAGCAGACAAATCCAAATCGTAATGCAAAACTCATGGTCAAACACAGTCCAGGGTCGAACGATCAGCAAACAGGGTATCAAAGGCAAAAAAGTAATCCAAAACGTAAGCAAAGGTGAAAGATCAAAACCAGAAAACAGCGCAAAATAAACAGTTTGGTAATGACAGAACACAAAGGGAACTTCACGTTAAGGCTTCTTTTATTTTTATGGGGGGCTGGTGACATGACCACATTCCCCCACCGACTGTTCAGTTTAATGCATTGTATTCCATGCCTTTCTCTTAATCCCTTAAAAAAATGACTCATTTACCCCAAGTCTAGATCCATCAGGACCCAGGTGTCAGCTGGCGCTGCGTGTTCAGCACCTCCAGCTTCCACACGGAGTCCCTCTGGATCCAGACTGACGCATTACAACACAAATCTGTTCTTTGATCTATTTAAATTCTATCACTCAAACCTGTACTACACATGTATTGTATTAAAACCCTATATCCTAACCTATCTCTATTAACCTGTATTCCTAATAGATACTCCAACTCTCTATCTTTATGTCCATTATTGTTTAAATATTGTATTAATTCCCTTCTCTCCTGTATATACCTTCTACAATGAAATATGACATGCTCTACAGTTTCTTGTTCTCTACAATATTTGCATAAATAATTTCCTTGGATTCCTATTAAAGCTCTTCCTTCCTGTTTCTGCCATATATTTTTATTCATAAGGGCCAGAGCACCAGTAGTGCGAGGCCCTATTGGATCTGCTACGTTTATTATTATTATTTTTTTTTCAAATTAATCACATTTTAGAGGGCCTAAACATACCTGAAAACTCATGAAACTTTGCAGACGTGTCAGAACGGGTGAAAATTTACATCTGATAGGGGTTCCAGAATTGAGTGTGGCAAAATGGCTCGATAATCTTCCCAAAACTTCACGTTTGATACGAACCCTGGCCTGAAGACATCCACATGTCAATATTCAGTTATAGTCATAACGCCACCTGCTGCTAACATGAACTGAAATGTTTTACATGAACTCAGACATAATGTTCAATCTGCACCAAACTTCACATATTTGATACGAATCCTGCCCTTAGGACATCTACATACCAATGCTCATTAACATTATAGCGCCACCTGCTGGCATCAGGAAGTGACATGTTTTAGAGTGATGTATTCCTAGCAACATATAAAAATATGCAAGCTAATTCTAAAGATGGTAGCAACATGCTAGAAACATGTTAAAACATGCTAACAACACTTAGCTAAGTGCTCACACATGCTAGTACTGCTATTAAACAGGAAGTTGTTATAACTCAATCATACAATCTTCATTCTGTACCAAACTTCAAATATTTGATACGAATCCTGGCCTGAAGACATATACATTCTAATATTCAGTAATAGTCATAGCACCACCTACTGCTAACAGGAAATTACATGTTTTACATCGTGATACAGTCCTAACAACATATAAGTCCTAAAAAAATGGAATGGCGTTCCCCTGGCAGAACAGCCCCAACGTGCACCCGGGTGCTAGGGCCCGTTCATCGCTGCTTGCAGCTTGAATTATTATTAGAATTATTAATATTATTAATATACAGTTTGAGTATTAATTGTATCTTTCATGGTCTATAAATAAAACAAGACTATATAACTTCACAATTGTTCTGAATTATATTATGTTAATTGTTTAATTTCTTTATGCTAATTATACACAGTTATTCATAAGCTAATTCACAATCATGACACAAAACATGTTGCCCATTTAAGTAGCTTCAACGTAGTTACCTACTTTTTCTTAGTAACTTGTAGTGTAGCCAACTACTTTTTTAAAAAGGTAGCTTGACAGTAGCTTAACTACTTCAAATTATGTGTAGCGTGTACAGTTATGTGAATTTTTTTTTTTTTTTTTTTTTTTTTTTTTACATATTTAGACAAGCAAACATTTGATCATCTTTGAAAAAGTGCCTATTGATAAAGTTGATATACTTGAACAAAACCACAAGGAAAATTACCTTTTTCAAGCATTTATTCAACAGAAATATCAATAGATGTGATATTCTTCTGTGTAAAAATTAAGTACATTCTTGGTCTTAGAAACTAGTATTGCCCCCTTTAGCAGAAATACCTTCTTGTAGGCATTTTGCATTATTGTCTACCAGTCTCTGACATTGGCTTTGATAAGTTTACTGTGAACAATCTCCCCTCTCTTGCCATTTGAACTTTGTGTGTCTGTGTGTCTTTTGGCAAACTCTCCCAAGGGTGTGGGAAGTGTGTGGCGGGGCAAGGGTGCCAGTTCTCTTTTTCTTTTCCTAACATTGCACCTGGAGATTCTCTATTTTCAAATCCTAACAGTTTTCTGGAGGCTCATCTTGGGATATAGATTCACAAATCCTAACAGTTTTATGGGGTTCATCCAGGATATCATTTCTCAAATCCTAACAGGTTTGCTGGAAATTTTGACCAACCTTCCATTCAATATTCTTTCAGTTGCAAGATGTTTGAGGGTTTTCTTGCATGTACTGCCCATTTCACACCCCCCCACAACATTTAAATGGAATTCAAATCCAGGCTTTGACTAGACCATTCCATAACCCTCCATTTCTTCTTTTTGAGCCATTCCTTGGTGGATTTGCTTCTGTGCTTAGGATCATTATCCTGTTGAAAGGTTCACATTCGGACAGATGGCCTCACATTATCTTCAAGTACTCTTTGATATGATGCAGAATTCATAGTTGAATCACTGAATGCAAGCTGTCCAGTCCATGAGTCAACAAAGCAACCCCAAACCACAATATTTCCACCACTGTGCTTCACAGTTGATATGAGGTGCTTTGTCTTTGGTCTGCACCAAAGCTGTCTTTGGTCTGCACCAAACATGTCTGCTGTTACTGTGGCCAAACAACTCTAGCTTTGATTCATCTGTCCATAGCACATTATTCCAAAAGGCCTGGTCTTTGCTTATATGCTCAGTGGCAAACTGTAGTCTTGCAAAGGCTTTTTCCTGGCATGCCTCCTATGCAGGCCAAATTTTTGGTTTAAATCTCTTTCTGATTGCAGAAGCATGCACTTTGACACCATCAGCTACAAGACTTACTAGCAGATCCTGTGATGAAATTTTGGGGTTCTTTGAAACTTATTTTTGCATCAGACAGTCTGCTCTTGGGCTGAATTTGCTGGGATGGCCAGTCCTGGACTAATTGGCAGTTATTTGAAATCTGCGCCACTTGTAGATGATTTTCCTTACAGTGGAATGATGTATTTCAAATAATTTGGAGATCTTTTTTAAATCCCTTGCCAGACTTACAGGCATCCTCAAACTTTTTTCTGAAGGCCTTACAGAACTCTTTAGCTCTTGACATGATTACACCACAAACTTCAGTAGCAAAAGGAACACCAGACACTAGATGTGAGAGTTCTAAATAACACTTTCACTCCCTAAGCGTATTCTAATCATTCGCACAGAATCTTGAAAAACTGATTCTAATTTTATGTATGTGAAGCCAACTATTTCCATGGGTATACTTATTTTTTCACATGACTATAGCCTGAAAAGCTACAGTTTCAACAAAGCTTTCCCAACACTATACTACAGAACTCTTAACTATGCTTACTTAAATAACAGATCACTAAATACAATATAATATTGCTGATATTTAACACACAATCTGTCATGGCATGAGAATATTATATCTACAACTTTTTTCAATCCAATAGCCAAAGTAAAACAAGGTCATGGTTTTCCAGACTTTATTTATTTATTTATTTATTTATTTATTTCAGTTTCATACATATATTTACTATATATGTGTCACCAGTTGATCAATTATGTCAATCAGGATTTGGGATTGTAAATTAAAAATACATACTGGGTACTTTGATTACACTATGAAATAGTCAAAACATTTGTTTGAAGTAAAGTGACCTTAAGTACTTTCCACAGTAAGTTTCATAACATAGACCAGTTACTTGATAATTGAAATTTGTTGGCAACTATTGTAATCAAATATTACTGATTTGTTGTTGTAGCCCTAGACCTAACCACATCTACCTGGATAAAGGTCCAAATAAAACTTTAAGTTACATATGTAACCCTGGTTCTCTGATAACAGGAGTGAGGTATCTCACTATGGGAAACGCCTCTTGCACGACTAATCCTGGCACCAATAACACCACATCTATCGGTTGACAAACCAATCACGACAGTGATGCGGGAGTCCTGCCTCCCTAATATATAGCACTGCCAATGGTCCTTACATTATTCTCAGCATATCTCTTCTCCATGCAACTGCAAGGAGGGAAGTGTGGTGAGATACCTCACTCCTGTTATCAGAGAACTGGGGTATGCAAGTAACCTTAAGTTCTCTTTCAAACATTCATTCAGTATCTAACTATGGGATATAGACAACTCCTGTATTGCAGATATTGTATGCTGTCCGAAGCAGGCATGCCAACCAACTTAGCGATGTAAGTAACAAACACAAAAACCCTAACTATTCCATGAATAAAGTGGGAACATTTTTTGGAAAAAAACAAAAAACAGCTTGTTTGCAAGAGTTGTGTTTTTTTTGGTTGTTTTGGTTTTACATTCTTAGGACAGAATGTGCCATTGATGGCTCTGTAACATCCAACCTATAGAACGAGACAAAAGTATGAGGTGAAGCCGAACTCGCTGCTGCAAATATGTCCTGAACTGAAATGCCTTTACAGATGTGGCCTATTTTTTCACACAGTTTCATGTGATTCGTCACATGTGATTGCACGGCACCTTGCAGGCACACTTCTTAGAATTTAAATTTGTTTGTTGTGCTTCACACAATAACCACCAGGTGGCGCATGGAACAACATACTGTAGCTGAACACATAGTACACTAAAAAAAATGGAATGTGGTTGGTTGGATTTAAGAAAAAATATTATGTATGGTTTACATAAACATATTATGCTAAACCTAATTTAAACAAATTTCTAATTACAAGTTCCATTTATACAAAGTAAGCATGATCAAGTCATGTAGTACAGGTACAATAACTATAGTATTTAAATTAACATGGCTACAGTGCGCTAGAATAGAGCAGTGTTAATGTTCTTGGTGTAGTATGCCAGCAACTGGGGTTTGAGCCTCAGCTAAGTTGAGTGTTTTGATTTAATACACATTTTTTTTCAGTGTAGAAAGTCAATTAGTGTATGCATGTGTAAATATGAATGTCCTTCCTCAAAGTAGCGTTGAATGAATTCCATCTTCTCCGTTCTTGCCAATGAAAACTTTTGTTCTTTTCTTAGATTTAAAGTTTCACTATTGGAAAAAAACTGGTTTAATGTGAACACAGAAGTTCATACACTGAAACAAAGCTCACTGAATTTACTTAATTCAAATGTGTACATGGGTTCCACGTGATTGAATTGAGTTACATTAACATAATTTGTTTTCGTACATCAAACATGTTTTGATCATATATTTACAATGCCCTGAATAAAATTAAACTCCATTGAACCCCAGCTGCTGGCATTTAAAAACAGTCACATTAACACTGTGTTATTCTACCACAGACACTTTAACCATGTTAATTTAAATACTATAGTTATAGTACCTGTACTGTGTGAATCAGTGGCGAGGTTACATAAGGGCCAGGGTGGCACTGGCCGACTCAGATTGACGGCTGGTTCACCCAATCAAATGATACACAAAATTTTTGTGGGAAAGAAGAAAAAAAATCATGCAAACATGACAATAATAATCACTCAAATACACACTCAAATACGCATATCAAGTTTCAGAAATAAATAATTATTTTAGTGTGAAACCGTGTCTTTGATATAAATAGCCTAACTGCGACGGCCAATCGATAGGCTATTAGTACCATTTTAGTCAATCACAGATTGCTGTGGGAGGGTTAGGGCTAGTTTATGTTACGCTATAGAGCCTGTCATAAATCTGGCCGTGGAACAGTACTCAACCAGATGAATCACGATGCAATGAATCTGTCATTCGTACAAACAAATCGGTAACATTGAAAGGTAATTCTGGACATTGTGTTGTTTTGCGCCAAACAAGACATACCACTACATGGCCACTGAGAGAGTGACAATGCCTTGAACCAAGGCAACTTTTTAGAACTGTTCATCATTTACAATTATGATCCCCAGATAAGGGCACTGCTTGCGGAGATGCCTAAAAACACCACTTTAATGAGCTCTGATATGCAGAACGATTTGCTGGAGATGGCCACTTCTTTACTATTGGACAGACATTCCCATCACTAATGGGAGTCATAGACAGTTGCCCTTCTGATATATTTCAAAACATGAATAAACTCCTAAGAATAATTATCACCCTCCCAATGACTTCCTGTAGTGCAGAGCGCCTATTCTCCACTACTGGCAGGATCAAAACATCTGTTCGATCATCCATGGCAGCTTCTCCCCTAAAGCACCTCACCATCCTTTCTCATGATTGTGAGATTACAGCGTCATTGGATTATGATTAAATTATTGCGTTTTAGAATGCAAAGCTAAGACGTCTACGTCTTGTTCTTTAAGATTATTTGTTTGGGCTCCAAAAACGGTCAAATAGGTAAGTAAATGGATTTTATTTCATAATTTGAGTGTTTATTTGTATTAGAAATTTGCTATAAATAAAATGTTAGTTTGGGTCATTTTAAAAGTCAGTTTTGGGATCTTCAGTGGATGCTGCTGGTGGTGTTCTTTTTATTTTTATAATTCATAAAGGATAATGTGCTGGCTCTGTGTATTTATGTTTACCTGTATCATGTGGTATGCAGCCTGCATAACTTATTATGCATGATACTTCAGACTGTTACAATAATTCTCTCTCTCTCTCTCTCTCTCTCTCTCTCTCTCTCTCAGCAACATGTCTGACAGGAGCCAGATTTTAGTCTGCTGCTGCCACAATGTGCAGATTTTCCCCCAACACACACATTAATTATTTATCTTCATTTATTGTTCTGTTATTGTTATTGTTCTCTTGATTGTTTATTTTATTTATGAATTATTTTGTTGTATTCATGAAACTGTTGGCTAACAATAAATCACATTTAACTAATCTTAATTGTCAAATTATTTTTATCCCATATTGTAAACGATGTAATTAGAAAGTAGGCTTTGAGGTCCACCCTATTTCACCAAGGTCCACTCACTTAAAAATTTCTGGTCTCGCCACTTGTGTGAATCAATCAAAATTAAACCAAATATTTGAACATTTTATGTATTTAAACACGTGGCATCATTTATCAGATGTGTTGTTTCAGAAAGAGCATATTCACAACGTGATTTACACATCCTGACTATCACGGTTAGTTGTGCATTCATGTCATTTTGTGCAGATACAGGTTGTAATATTGTGTTTATGTCGTGTAAGAATCTGGTTAATCTCTAATAGGATGCATTTGGATGAGTTAATTAACCCGCAAGTAAAGTGCTTTAGTTTACTAGTTTTCATTCACTCAGCTCATGAAGCTCATGCAGGTAATTTCTGCTGACATATACTACTTTCCACCCCCAAGTCTTTATCCCCAACACTTTTCGAAACAACGTGACACCCATGTATTGCCGAAGCAAATAAATTACTGATAATTTATTAATTAAGCTTTTATGAAATATAATTTCCAAAGAGTATACAGTAATTATTATCAGAATTATTTTAATCCAATGATTTTGGCAGTCATTGCAGAATGTTTGTTCCGTGGATTTAAAAGATGGACCGAAGTCAGTCATCTCTTTTGGAGAAGTCGGATAAGTTGATTTCTTTGCACCTTCCATTCAGGGGGTGTGAGGTGGAATTGCCACGAACCAGTTTTGCCAGTTTCACTCGCCCCAAACTGGTGGCTTTATTTCCCACAGTTACAACTTTAATTCTCGCGATTGTGAGTTTAAGCTGCATCTCACAACTGTGACCTTATGTATTTATTATTACTTAGATGACTTTGTAAGTCGCATTTTTCGTCATTTTGTCCAACTTTGCAACAGACCTCGTAGAGCAGTTCAGATGTGTCCTGCTGTATCTGAAATCACTCACTAATTTACCATTCCTTATATAGTGGGTGTGATTAAATATAGATACACTCATTACTGCAGCACTCAGAGTTACTACCCTACTCCCCACCTGGTAGTTCAGACCATAACCTCGTCTTGTTAACACAGTTCAAATCCAGTCTCCACAAGGATTGTGAGGAGGTGCACTCAGGAGGGTTAGGGTTAGGCAATACATGGGCATTATACCTGATTTAAACGAATTATTTAAACTACATATATTCATTAACATTTAACAGTAACGGAGGAACGCCACTGAATGTAACAAAGTAAAAGTACATTTCTGTGATTACAAATTAACTTGAGTAAGAGTATAAGTATGGCCAGTTAAACCTAATCTTAAAAGTAATTTTTTTTCAAAAAGTTACTCAAGTAAATGTAGCGAAGTAAATGCAACACATTATGCCTATCTGTAATATTCACAATGTGATTTACACATCCTGACTATGCTCTTTCTGTAACAACACAGTTGATAAATGTTGCCACATGTTTAAATCAATAGAGAAAATGTTTAAATATTTGGTTTAATTTTGATTGTTTCACACAGGACAGGTACTATAACTATAGTATTTAAAGTAACATGGGTAAAGTGTGTGTGGGACAATAATGCAGTGGTAATGTGGCTGTTGCAGAACTCCAGCAGCCATGGTTCAATCCTCAGCTCAGGTGGAGTTTAATTTTATTCAGCGCATTGAAAATATATGATCAAATCATGTTTGATGTACAAAAACAAATTATGTTAATGTAACTCAATTCAATCACGTGG